>JAWZYV010005322.1:0-705581 GCA_038373885.1 Cheiracanthium punctorium
TTTTTCCATATCTTTTTGACAGCAATCGACTGAGAATTTATTTACAGGGTGAGCCAAATGACTTTAAATACATTGAGGTGTATGGATGCATTCAATTTATTGAAAGTCTGTGGTCAATGACTATTTTGGCTATCCCCAAAATCTCGCAGACTATCTCAAGTTTGTCGGCTTTTGGTGAAATATCGCCAAATAAAGTGTCAGAAGGAAATCTTTCAAATTGAACTCAGCTTGGCGATATCGAAATATTTGGCTAGAAATCGCTAAACCTTACTATTATTGATATTTTATCTCTTTCAAACAAATAAGTTTAGAGGAAGTGCGTCGAAAATATTTTTGATCTAATGGACGTGCAAGGAAGTCATGTGTTGGACACATCAGATTTTTTTTTTTACTCTCTTAAGGGTAAAACAAATTACTTATATTTTCAGGTTAATTATACTTTTATTCAAATTTCCAGGGGGGTGCAAGTGCACCCCCTTGCACCCCCCTCCCGGCGCCCATGGATCTAGCAACTTTGCTTGCAACAATTTGAAAATCCCTAATCAGCAGTCTAACTTTAAAGCTTCACTAAATTCTGTTACTTGCCATGCAGTCACTCAGAGATACTCAACCGGCGATCTCCATAGAGAAATCGGGGGGAAAATTCCCTTTTGTTTCAATGTATGCCATTTCATTACTAAAGTGAGATGACCCACCTTTGGAAATCAGCATCTGTCTTTGCTGCAGCAATTATCAAAACTAGTTTTATAGAACGAACATTCTACTGTAAAATTCTTTGTGCTACACTCTTAAAGTTTTTAGCTGAATATTGCTAAAAGTACTTCTATTCTTATCATTATCATCTTCGATCCTGATAATTTATTTGAATGAGGTTATAACATTTTTATATAGTGTTCGTATTGAGTATGTTTGTACAAATTGAGCTAAATTTTTAATGTATTAGTTCAGCTTCATTCCCTGTGAGTTTGAGATGTAATTGAGTAAAAATACAAATACTCTTCAGTCTGCATTTTGGATGGTAATTATTCATACGATTATTGTTTAAAATAGCTATTATAGAATCAAATTAAAAAATTAACAGACCTGGTACAAGCCTTCTAGTTTTAGTAAGATATAAGTTCTTAGCTTTCTAATAAAAAAACATCAAAAATTAACTTAATAAAATAGTGAAAGAATGAGCATTTGAAGTCAAAAATCAAACATTTCAAGCGAATCACCCTATTTCAAAAACATCCCCAAAAAACTTTAATTTTGTTTTGCTAAAATTAGTTTAATGTCTTTACATGCACTTAAAACAGTTACTGCCTGTAGAACCAGATTTTTTTGTTTTGTTTGTATGTGTGTGTGAGCAAGGTACACCCTTCCCCTTCCCCAGTAGGATGTAAGGTATTATGCATGAGTAATATGCAGGACAGCTCTAGACAAGTAAAAAGTTTGTCAAACATAGTTTTTTTTTGTTTGTTTTACGGAAATATATATGCAAGTTTATTAAGTAAAAATTAGCTTTAATTTTTAATGCAGATTATTTCTTTAACTCTCCGACCCAATCCCTCATAAGTAGTCTGTATATGCCACTGTTTAAATTAGCTCAAATTTCCCAAATATATATATATATATATTTAAAAAGTTTTCACGATGAAAAAATGCCATATAATATCAAATCAAATATCCAAAATTGGTATGGCTCCTGAGGATGGTCCCAGAAGTTATAATTGCCATTCCATTCATTCTTTTATCATTTTGTTCGGCTCTGTTTTTTTTTTTCGTTTTTTTTTTATCCCCACTTGGGGTATGTCTTTTTTGCAGTAATATCAGTAATATTCATAGTGTTTTACTTTTTGATTTTATATGTATAAGGTTTCTTTACAGTGAAAAAAAAATTCGAAAATTTCCAATGGCAACACCCTCTTTCTTATTGCGAAAGTTAATCAGCACATTTAAAAACCATAAATGGCGTGGGAACAATACAGATATGACGAAAATTTGTGCCTCAAAACATTTGCAAAGAAGAACATATCAAACGAACCAATGACAGCCCAGTAGAAAAGAGGGAAATTGTTTTTATTGGAATTAAAACTTTTCAAGTGCCCTACTGCTAGCTTAATATTTCAGTTGTCTATTCCAGTGAATAAATGCGAATTGTTTTAATGCACTTTCTCTCTGCGCTGATTTTGGTTCCTCAGAATGCTCTTTGCAAATGTTTTACGCCGCCAAATTTTGTTATATGTGTATCGTTCCAACGCCATTTATGGTATTTCAATGCTCTGATCAGTTTTCGCAAGAACAAAGTGGGTGTTTTCATTGGAAAATTGTAAAATATTTGAACTGTAACCATAACCTTGAGAGCTCAATTGTTTTAAACAATCCCAATCTCGGGGACATTGTGAAAGATCTATCATCTCGAGCGCATATCTCTAAATAACTATATCTCAATGCCGTACCTAGGGAGGTTGCAGGGGGGTCGGGTCAGGGCCGGTTTTAGGCAATTTTGGACATAGGCGAGATCTGATTTTACGCCCCCCCCCATTATACATGAATCATTCATCATAAAATTTAGCATATGGTGTTATGATGTAAACAAAAGGGCATCACAAAGTAAAATCGGTACTCAAATTGTTAAAAGTGTGAAATTTGACACCCTCTAGAAAAAATTTTTGAAGTTTGCCCTCCCCTAAAAAAATTCCTATGGTCGGTTACGCTCATTTGCTTTCCTTCTCACTTTCTCCCAATCAGGAAAGCAATTGAAATATATTAATATAATATATTGAAAAGTATATTTTAAATGTTTAAATTTATATTATATACAAAGCTTTATAAAATACTTCACACTGAAGTATTATCGTCATGCGTCATCAATTCTCAATATTAAGAATATCGACTGTCTTAACAAAATATAATGCTGCTTCCTTTCTCTTTAAGCTATGTCAGCTAAAACAAGAAAGGCAAGTCATGCTAAAGGTGTAGGTTAAAAAACACTTTTCGATGTGTGATCTATCATCGTCAAACTTGACCAGATTTTGAACGAAATGCAAAAAAGCTGTATCACTCTTGTAACTGTTTTGGCAAAACACTGTAAAAGAGCTTTAAATAAGGTACTATAAACATTTACAGTAATCCCTCATTTATCGAGGTTAATCCGTTCCAGACTCTACCGAAATTGAATACGCTTATAGACAAAGACATTAAAAAATTTTCTGTGACTTTTCCTAGCGCTTATTTCTTTTCCCATTGAACTCCAGATAACCTTAAAAAACTGTTGCACCACATTTTTAGCCTCACAGTTTTGCACTGATATGATTCTTTAAATTGCTATATGTTCCTGATAAATTAGTATCTAATGTGTATACATGCGAAAGTGTGCCTGTCTTGTGTACAAATACAAATCCACACCGTCTGATTGATCGGCTGGCAATTTTGCACAGATTTGTAAAACGACATGGACAAACTCATAGATTACTTAATAATTTCGAATATATACCCGTTCTCGGCAGACTTGTGTTATGGCAAGCCTACACAAAAGGCATCTACCACAAGACAGGAAGTGCCTTGGTCGAAGGACTTTTTTAAGGGGTTCTAATGCGTACTCTCGTTACATCTGGAGGAAACCGACCAAAACACTTCAACCGTCTACCATATCCAGTGGCTTGTCCACTCAGACACTACCAGTTTACGGATTTTTAATGAATTTTTCTAAGCATAACCAATGCCGGTCCTAGGCATTTTTCTAAGTGGTGCAAAGTACGAAAATGCGCTCCCTCCCCAACACACACGTAGCTAAAAAAGTTTTCAGAAAGGTAAAACGAGTACTTCAACAATATATATGGACATTCAAATATAAATAGATTTTATAGTAAGGTATTTTGGCGTTCGGTGCGGTCGCACCGTTCGCTCCACCCTAGCACCGGCTCTGAGCATAACCTTTAAAAATCTTCTCCGACGATACCCTATCGAATAAAAAATGACCAATATGAGATTTTTTCATGTAAAAATAATAATAGAAAGGGAGATTAGAGTCATTTTGATATCGTGAGTCATCTAAAAGTTCCATAAAAGGATTCGTGTGTTTAAACAAAATAAAGAGAGCGATATTCCCCGTGCAAAACCGAGCCATTTGCTTGTTCCTGATAAAAGTGTGCTCAGCAATTAATAAGACACTTCATTTGTATGTGAAAAAGTATTTTTAAAATTTGTATTTTTAAGTATAATCGGTGTTTTTAAATAAATTTATACCAATAAATCTGACATTTATTTTAATTTTTTGTTTTGAATCTTTATAATTATAAATATTAAATAATTTTGTATCATAAATGTGCAAGGAATGGTATAAGATTGGTAATTACATAACTAATTTAAAGAGGGCCCCAGAGTAATGTTTAGGGGGGGGGGGGTCCGACTTTTGCGGTAAGCTACTGGCTTTAGTTTAGAAAAAATCATATAATTTTGGCACTTAAATATAAGTAAACGAAGTATGTCACGGCGAGGACATTCTTTATCGCGTCCTTTTAAAAGCTGTTCTATATACTTTGAAATAAACGATAAACCTATATCAGTAAGTTCAGGAAAAGTTCTTAAATTTAAAATTTTGTGAAAAGTGACACTCTTCTAAAAACTTTGCTGAGAAAAAAGTTCATTACGTATCATTTATTATAATTTATTATTTAGTTTATAAAAACGCGTAGAAGTACTATAAGTTCTTATAAAGAATAAACCTTCAGGAGCTATGAACAATCGGAAAAATTCTTAAACAGACAACATTAAAAAGGACTCCTTTTTAAAAGACTATTCTTTAAAAAGGAGTTGCATTTCGGAGAAATTTTTCCATATGCTTTTGCGAATAAGAATTTTTTCTGAGTCCGAAAGTTTCACAATCGCAACTTGCATAGTTTATCAGAAAAATTATCTTTTGGTTTTTGATAACTCCCAAACGCAGGCTTGTACCAGTTATGAGTTTAACCGGCTGATTCATATTATTACTTCAGTACAGCACTTTTTAAATTAATTAATTGAGCAAGAGCACTTCCAATATGACATGCAGTTACTTTTTATCAGGGTTGTTAAAATTCCGGGTTTTTTTTTTTTCAGAAAAAATCCAACCCACTGGGTTTTTCACGGTTTTGGGGGTTTTATCAGGTTTTACCTGGTTTTTTTTGGGTTTTATCAGGGTTTTTTTCAGAGGAAGGGATGGGGTCTCCGAATATTTGAAAAAAATTTTGCTTATTACTAAATGCAACTTAATGCAACTAATTGATTACAAAAATCAATTATAAATAAAAAATGGATAAATTAATAGTAATAACTATTTACAATTATACTAATCATGCAGGAAAAAACACATAAATCAATAACAATAACAACCCAAATCATGGTTTGCTCTTAAATTGACTATTGATATGAATTGACTATTTATATGAATGACTATTGATATGAATTGACTATTTGTAATAACTTTAACATGGATGTGCTTAATTAGAACTTTTTAAACTAACGATTTTTTATGGTTAAAAAATCCTGATTCATTTTAATACAGATAGGCATAAAATTTTTCTATAGAAAGTTTTTATGCCTATGTGAAGTCTTAATTTTTTTTCCCCTTAGGTACTGCTAGTGTGGGGGAGATAGGGAGCTGTTTATAAACTTAACAAGTGGTGTACTGATATTAAGATATCACTACACCAGTATTATCTTCGTATTTAAAGTTGAAATTTCGAGAAAACCCAGTTGGGTTTTTTCAACTGGGCTTTTTCGAAAAACCCCACCCGGGTTTTTACGGGTTGGGCAAAATCATAACAACCGTGCTTTTTATGCCATAAGTTTCATAAAATCCGGATATTTAAGAAAACAGCAGAAATAACTTTTTAAAGTAAATCTGCACATAAAAAAGTCGAATGTGAAAAACGAAGTCGGATTTTTGAAAATCCATTTCCTTGAAAAAGAAATGGATTTTTGAAAATCCATTTCCTTGAAAAAGAAATCTTTTTTTAAAAAGTATTTTTAATAAGCCATTAAGTTTTAAAAAGTGACACTTTTTTTTAGAAATCATTTCAATTTTTGCCCTTATTCTTAAAATATCAATTTAAAGTCTCTAATTCAGAGGCGGTTTACAAATTGAAATAATCGTTTTCTTCTTTCTGTTTGATTTTTTTCCCCCCTAATCGCCCAAGCTCATTTTACGAATATATTTTACTTATTTTAATATTGGCGATAATTTCTAAACACTGTATAGGCCTATAACTTTATGAATAATTTATACATGTTCAGTTTTTGTGAGTGACTTTTAAAAGGTAGGACTTTTTGTCAATTTTTTATTATGAAAGTGTAGGTATGCGGGGAAATCCACTACATAATATTGTAACTTTAAAACTATTTTTTCTGCTACAAAACGGGGGTGCGACTGTTACACGACGAGTAATCACGGTATCTTCCTTTGAAACTTTTTTTAGCATGATCTTTTGTAATTGTATACTGTGTAGAAATTTCGTTTATTTACGCTCAGAAAAGTCTCTTTCTCCTGGAGTGATGTATACCTGTTTCATTTGGAAAAAGGAGTGTAGCCCGGTGTAACGTAATGTCCGAATTCCCCCCCCCCCCTTCCCGGCCCTGTTTGGAAAACCGATTCTAGGAGCTGAGAAAACCCTCAGGAAGCTGAATTATCCCAGAACTTTAAATCACCGAGGCGCAGAAGTGGCTAAAATTGATATTTTTGTTAAAGCAGGGGCGTGAAAATCAAGTGCATTTTCCTTCTCCTCCAACTTGATGAAAAAAAATCTGATGTGGACAACACAGGACTTCCTTGCACGTATTTTAAATCAACAATATTTTCGGCACACTTCATCGAAACATATTTCGTTTGAAAGAGATAAAATACTGCAGTAATAGTAAGGTTTAACGATTTCTAGCCAAGTATTTCCGATATCGCCAAACTAGATTTAATTTGAAAGATTTCCTTCTGACACTTAATTTGGCGATATTTCACCCATATCCTAGTACCTCTAAAATACACTTTAGCGAATTTCGGCCATTAGCGCGTCATGTATTTAGAATCTTTTGGACGACCCTGTAGATAAACTATCCAGTCCGAATGGAACCGAAAAGGGAGGTACACAACCAGATGTTACAACTATCCTAAATATAAAGTTTAAACATTCTACGTCTAGTAGTTTTTGAGATATGCGAGTTACGTACATACGTACGTACACTCGTACATGCGTACAGACGGCATGGAAAAACTGGTCAAAGTAGACTCACCGTTGGTCAAAATAAGTTGCAGACGCATTTATATGATCGTGCATGCTAGCGTACGATGAGATGCATCGAAAAAATTCTTAAAAGTAAATTTAGAGGTAGTCAATCGATTTTTTCGTCGAAATTTGGCCCCCGAAATTTTTCGGGATTACATTTCTTTTTTATACTCCGTACAACGAAGTAAAAACCTCGATTTTTTGTGGCTTTGTTCAAAATTTAATAAAGCTTGTCCTTTTTGGAGTATATTTTTTGTGGCATTTCTTTTGAAGCAGGGCCGTACCCAGAAAAAAATTTCGGGGAGGGGGCAAAACTTTCGGGCTAAATTTTTTTATGAAAAAGGCTTCATCATTAATCATTATTGTTTTGTTAACAAAATTTTAAATTTCGGGGGGGGGGGACCGGACCCCCTGCCCCCCTGGGTACGACCTTGTTTTCAAGTATACCATATAGGAAGATAACTTTAGAAGCCATTTCTTTAAACATCCGGATAAGATCTGCAGTAAGTTGGCAGTGACAGCTCAAAATAATTATCGAAGGTAATGAATCAACAGGGCCAAAACCACCCCTTTTGACCATTCCAATGATGTGCGGAAGAGGGTAATTGAGCTGTGGACATCTGGACGTTTCCCTTGAATGAAAAACGAAGCTATCAAAGAACGCTTCCTGACAATACACAGCGGAAACTTTAGAAGTGTCTAAAAGTCTTTGTGATAATAAAACTGTTTAAAAGCTTGATTATATAATGAGAGCAGTCAGTATGCCCATCTGAATAACAAAAAAAAAAAAAAAAAAAAAAGGGAAAATGTTGGGAAATACGAAAAAAAAGTGAAATTTGGTGCCCCTTGATTAAAACTTTAGCGTAGGCAGTCGCCTATGCCTCAAACCGGCCCTGGGTCTGGTCCTCCCTCCCCCCCCCGAAATTTAGAATTTAGATAAAATAATAATAATGAAGTCTTTTTGTATAAATTTCTGCCTCTTTCCCCGTTTGGACTCCTTTCGAAATATTTGAACCTTCCCTGAAATTTTTTTTTCAAGTATGGCCCCGCGTATAGGAAATCTCATTTCGATTGGTTGAGCGGAACAGCGGCTCTAGAGGTCCACGTATCGGAGAAGTTTTTTTTTTTTTTTTGACCGCCCTGTATATTAGGGTGGGCTGCAAAAGAAAAAAAAATTGAAATCACCAATCTAATAGTGCGGAAAGGGTTCTCTCTGAGTTCATTAAAAACGGTGTTAAATATTTTTGTGATTGGTAATATCTCCTGACCCGCATTAAATTTTCGGAATTCGGATAAAAAGGGACACTTTTACTCGGCGTAAAAAATATAATTATCCTAACTAATATTATAAATGCGAAAGTGAGTTTGTTTGTTTGTTTATGACGCTTTCACGCCTAAACCGCTGAATCGATTATGATGCATTTTGGTTTAGATATAGAGGGGACCCTGGAGTTGGTTATAGGCTTATTAGAATTTTAGATTTTTAATTACTTTTTTAATTATTAATTAAAAACCGTTTTTACATTGCCATGGTTGGCGAGTTTCGCCCGTATCAAATGATTCATGTTTTGAGCTAACAAGAATGCTATTACTTCAATAAATAAGCGCGCGTGCATCTGAAAAACATTAAATACCACGGAAATTAAGCCAGTTTTATGCCAAATCTATCTATCTGTAATAATAAAAATGAATGTTCTCCAGACAAATCTACAGAAAGCAGAGCTTTGAAAATTTGAGCATGATTGAGCCCATAACTTCGGTAAAGTGCACCTGAGGCTCAAAATTTTGAAATTTTAACTACTTTTCAAACTATTAATTAAAAGCCGTTTTATCGCCCGCACAAAATGATTTATGCTTTTGAAATAAAGCAGAAATTCTATTTGCAAAATCACATGCATTTGCAAAACATGGAAATTATGTTGATTAAATTATGTTGACGCCAAATTAAAAAGCATAAGTGAAGAAAGGGGTACTTACGTATTATCCCGGCGGTCCGCCAAGACAAGCGATTTTTTGCCGAAATAAATGCCGGGCACATGAAATTATTAATGGTTTTGAATACGATTGGCAACAGTTTGGCAACCCATTTGACGATAAAACAGTTTGGCGGGAATGACCGCTGGGATAATACGTAAGTACTAAGAAAAATCCAGATGTGTTTCTTAAAGTTCATAAATTTCCAAATCCTACCAATAATATAAATGTGTACGTTTGTGTGTTTGGATGTTTTTGACTGAATCACACAAAAATGGTTGAACGGATTTGAAAAAATTTGTAATGAAAATAGCTTATGCCCTGGATTAACATACAGGCAGCCTTTCAAGCATATAGCATAAATAATTCTTTTACAAAGACACTCAAAATAATTCTAATGCATTGCGCTCTATGGACATTTTGTAGCTACTAAACCGATTCTAAAACTTTTTTCACTGATTAAAAGTTACATTATTCCTGAGTATCATTGTTTGTTTTTGGATTAAGACCGATTGACTGCACTAGGGTCCTAGGCCTATATGGAAAATTCCTCTGTGGGGGATTTTCTAAGGGATCCTAGCCCGTATTTATGCGAGGTTTTTTAGAAAACCACGGAAAACTGGGAGCGGCTAGGTCGACAGGCGCGACCAGGGTTTGAATCTGGCACCTCCCCTCTTGCAGTTTTGAGAGCAGAACTTCTTAGACACTGGTGGCATCCTAAGTGTTATAGGCTACCTTTAATGCATATATCACAGATAGTTCTTTTACAGGGATGCTAATAAGAATTACATTACGCTCTATGTGCATCTCTGTAAGTACTGAACCGATTCCTAAACTTTTTTTACTGATAGTAAGCTACACTATTCTTGAGTATTATAGGCTAAAATTCATGCATGTAGCATAAATAGTTCCTTTACAGGAACACTCAAAATAATTCTAATACATTACGCTCTCTGGGTATCTCTGTAACTACAGAACCGATTCTCAAACTTTTTCACTAATAGAAAGCTGCTCTATTCCTGATTAACATAGACTAAAATTCATGCATATAGCATAAATATTTCTTTTACAAAACAGTTCGCAAATACTGTCATAACTGTCTCTATTCGCCAAATGCCTGAAAAAAATCTAAATTTAGTAACTCTGTGCATATTCTCTTATTTTAAATGAAGTATACTAACATGCATTGTACTTCATTTGAAACAAGTAAAAAGCAAATAATATTTAAATGCAGTTCCTTCTGTCGCAACAATATTTGTTATTCACACATGCTACATTTCTGTCGGGACCTAATTCTAAAGCCGACGCGGACGAAGTCGCGGGTAGCAGCTAGTTTATTATAATCACGGTAGACCAAGGGCTTTATCGAATGAATACCGAAAGAATTTTTTAGTCGAAGCGATCGTAACGTGTTATAAGTAACATTTTATGCGAGTTTTTTTGACAGAGTTTTCATTAATGACTATATCATTTTATCTTTCACCCCTTTATTGAAAATTGTTCGAAAAATGTATCCCAAAAATGCGACATAATAAAGTCTAACACAGTTGTTAACTAATGACATAAAAGTTGTTAGCTAATTTTACATATATTTAAATACTATTAGTTCACAACAGCTTTAATCTATTGTTACAATATTTTGTAAGCTGTAGAATATACATCCCATGTATTTTTCTATAAATAGATTACAATCATAAAAATTTCGACAGCTTAAGAAAATTGTTGAGTTTTGAATTGTTTTATTTTTTTTTTTATTGTGCATTGTCTTATCCTCCTGAATTCTGGGTGATGTCCCGATTCAGGCGGGACCGTTTGAGGCGGTTGTCAAAAATTGTGCTGTTTGAGGCGGTGAGTGATAAACGGCTCACTAGGCATTCCCGTTTGAGGCGGTGATTTCATATTTGGCGATACAAATGAGTTTGGCTTAAAAATTTCCCACGAATCGCTAGTCAATATTTCGCGAAACTCCACCAACGCCTGAATCGGGACTTCTCCTATAATTTTTTCGTTAAAGCTTGTTAATATTTAACTTACACCAATAATGCTCTTTTAATTGCATTACGTAAAAAAAAAAAGAAATCAAGGGGTGACTAATTGCAATTTCTATTTTTAATAACATCATTTAGTTTCCATAGCAATAGAACCGATTATTGCCACTTAAGCTTTTAAATCCTAGAATCTATCTGGATGGAATTTCTAAGAAATAGTTGTGTTTTATTAAAATTCAGACTGTGCAGTCAGAATAAATCATATTTATTCTCTACAAAACATTAATAAGGTTATTCATACACAGTGCCTTGCTGTTTTATAGAAGCAATAAAGCGATATGCCTAACTGCGTGAAAATTTTCACTAGCACTGAAAACTCGGTGAAATTGGCTGAAACTCCATCCTTTGAAGAAATTAATGCAAAACACTGAACTTTAAATATTTTTTAATGTTTATAGATCTTATAGGTTTGTAAGAGAGCATAGCTCAGCAAATAAAAAGGTAGTCTGATTTTTTCCAGTCTCAGGAGTAATTTGTTTCTTTTAGAAGCAGCACAAAAGTTCCATCATTTTTTAAAATAATATTTATTTATTTGGAATACGAAGGCTATGGTTTGTGTCCTTCCATTCTCACAATATTGTTCGTCCTTATATATGTACTACTTTATCAAGGCCGTACCCAGGGTATTCGTTCATCCCCCCCCCCCCGGAATTTAAAGTTTTGTTAACAAAATAAGCCTTTTTCAACGTTTGCTCCCCCTCCGAAATTTTTGGACCCTCCCTGAAATTTTTTTTCTGGGTACGGCCCTGTACTTTTTTGCATTTAATTTGTCGTTAAATGAGAAAAATATGTTTATATAATCAAACTAAAATTAGCGTCCTCAGTAATTTAATATTTCACCTTTATTTAAAACAAAATGTGTGTTTGAATATAAGAGAGGAAGATCAGAAACCGCGCACGAATATCTGACAAAGAGTGCAATACGGCACTTGGAGCTTTCCACACACTGTCAGGTTAGGTTGAAAAAGAATACAGTGACAAGTATGTGCGCTTTAAGCCAAATATGGTAATCTGAAAACCCACTGCCTCAATCGGGGATAACCATTAACCCTTTTCACCCTCACCACCTCAAACGGGACAATTTTTGATTACCTCCCAAAACGGGAACGCCTGAAACGGTACTAAACCGAATTCTGTATCCCTCAATAAACATTTATCTACTTAACTGTAACTGTGCTCGCGCACGCATTCTTTTTACTTCTATATTTTTTCCTTCTTGATGTTACCTTGTTATGTGATGTGCCTGTTTCTTCCGTTCTAATTTAATAAAGGAAATGTTATGTTAAAAATCCCATGCTTACTATGTTTGTGTCATAACTCTGCTAACATTTCTAAAAGGTTATGGATACCAGATAGATTTATTTATTTGCTGATTTTTAACGTTGGTTTCAAGGCTGCATCATTCATCCTCAAAATGTCGACTGGAACTTGGCGAATTGAAACGCTGAATAAAGATAATTACGGAACATGGAAACATAAGACATGGACTCATAAAATTAAGGATGCATCAAGAATAACTTGTAAAAGGTGTAAATGCATCGGGCACTGGGCTAGCGAATGTGAAAGTGGAAAAAGAATAATTTTAAACATAAGCCTAAACAGCCTGGGATTCTTATCCACTCTGGATGACTCGCCAATAGGGTTACCAGGTGAAATGCAGCAACCCTACTCGTCTAAAGCTCTCTGAACAATATCAAATAACGAAAAGCAAAATTTTTGGTGTGTTAAGATAGATACTAAAAATTATATAAGTTACTTCAGTTATCATCGACCCACGTTTGCAATTGCAAGGAAAGATCAGGAAACCCTCCTACTTCCAGTCGATGAAATAAATGTAAAGGTAGAATAAAAGAAAAAGGGGTGAGAGATAAAATGACATAGTCATTTAATATCGTTTTAATATGGCAATAATGAAAGTAAAAAAAAAATAGGGTGTTCAGGAGAGGGGGGGGGATCTTCCCTTGACGAGGCTCGAACAGCCGAGTTTTTTATTTTATCATTTAACACCAGTACTTTGAGTGCTTTTTACGAATCAAATGTTGTAGCTTTGAGGCCCCCAGATTTCTTTTACTATAAGCCCGGGGCTTATGGGCCTATTCGCTAATCGGGTCTTGTGCCGTACACTGGACTTTAAAACGACGAACCTGACAACTAAGCAGAGTTTTCTGCTAAGTATTTATCGGGAGTGGGAAAACTATGGTGAAAACTTTGCCAACCTGCATTTGCGCCCTTTATTCGTTGTAACTTATGTGAATCTCTCTGAATGGGGGGGGGGGGGGAATCTTCAAAGATAACTTATCCATTTTGTCACGGGTATTTGAGTGGTGTTTTCTTAGATTCTTTCTTTCGTGGATTTATTCTTTCATAAACATGTATGACGATGTGTAACAATAGTTCTATTCTGTTAAGTTTTCGCTGCTTGCATCGAAAGCTCTTTTTGTGTAAATGGATATTTTGTTTAATTCAAATGACTCGTTTTTCTATTTTTGCTGTGTAAGTTTTGTATTTATTTATTTATTTGTACGATTTACCAAATTTTTCTTACATATTAATGTTATTATAAATCTTGGTAAAGTGATTTTTTAGTTTACGATTCCGATTTCTCTGTCTGTCCGTGTATCCTCTAACTCTCGTAAATAATTATCGATTTCTATGAAATTTATATATGTTATTCTTACCTACAGTACCATGTACGCTATTGAAAATGGTCTATGTATACACCCATACATTTATAGTTTTACTACCGGAGCACTCAGAATATTCCTAATTCATGCGCCAGTGCCGGGCCTGTAGCAAATGTTATCAAGGGGGCCCCGTATTCATTAACTCACCCTGAAAGATTATTTTTTTTTTGGGGGGGGGAGGCTTTCACCCTCACATTGTTGTAGTATAGATAAATTAAGCGAGAAAACAAATAGTGCTAATTAGATGTAAATAAAACTAAACCTTTTCACGCGTTAGATCTGGTAGGGGTTTATCCCAACCCTTCCTCCTACTTAGGTGAGCAAATGTCTAGGTTTTGTACGATAATAATTGTTTCTATAAAAGTTTAGAACCTTCGAAAACTAAATGTACATTAAACTGTGAGTTTAAATGCAGTTTTTCCCCCTCTAAAAATACATAGGGGAACCTGGGGAGCCTTGACCGCATTTTCAGAAAAACATTTTTGTAAATTTTATTTTGGCAGTAAAATAATTATTATAGTGCCAGGGTTGTTAAAAACCCGTTTTTTTTTTTCAGAAAAAACCCAACCCACTAGGGTTTTTCAGGGTTTTGGGGGTTTTATCTGGGTTTTTTGGGTTTTATCAGGGTTCTTTCAGAAGAAGGGATGGGGTTTCCGAATAGTTGAAAAAAAATTTGCTTATTACTAAATGCAACTCAAAGCAAACTAATTGATTACAAAAAATCAATTATAAATAAAAAGTGGTTAATTTAATAGTAATAACTGATTTCAATTATTAATCATCATAAAATGTATAAATCAATAACAATAACAACTCCAATCATTTTGCTCTTGGATAAATTGATTATTAGTAATAATTTTAACAGTGATATACTAGTGCTTAATTACAACTTTTTAAACTAATGAATTTTTTTTGGTTAAAAAATCCTTATTCATTTTAATAGAGATAGGCATAAAAATTTACTCTAGAAAGTTTGAATGCCTATGTGAAGTCTGATTTTTTTTTTTCCCCTTAGGTAGTGGTGGTGTGGGGGGGGGAGGTAGGAAGCTGTTTATAAACTTTACAAGTGGTGTACTGATGTTAAGCGATGTACGAGGGTTGTTTTTTATTCAACCTCCAATGCACAGTCAAAGAAAGAGAAGAGTGAATAATAAAAAGAATTTACTGCCAAAAGTTAGGTACATATATGATTTCTTTTCAAGATAATCACTATGAAGTTTCAGGCAATTGACAAATCGGTACACAAACCTTCCTATGCCCTCCTAATGAAACTTTGCCGCCAGAGTTGCGTCCAAGGGCCTGAAATTGTTTCCCAAAACTTCATTTGAAGGAGAGCTTTGGGTCTTCTTACTCTGGGATTCTAGGCAGTTGTTCAGTTCAAATATCGGAAATCACTCGGGGCTAAGTCAGTGGCCAATAGAGACCATCAAAGATCTCACTCTCACATTACCGTTGTTTTGGAACACTTTATTGGTCTCTTCTGGTTACTGACTTAGCATTGAGGTATTTTCACCTGTCTCTTGAAATGAAGAGCAGGCTAAGAGGCCAAAGCTTCCAGACCAATGAAGAATTTTAAAACAACTTTCAGGCTCTGTTTGCATAGCTGGCGGTAATGTTTTTAGAACGGGACATCGGGGAAGCTCCTCTACCGATAAAACAAATGCTCAAATCTCCATAATGTGTAAGTCGGAAAGAGACCATGTCTGTACCTAACTTTGGTGATAAATTCTTTGTATTCTTTACTAACGTCTTTTACTTACTGACCACCGGAGGTTGAATGAAAAACAGCCCTCGTATTATCTACATAATTAAAGTTGAAATTTTGAAAAAACCCAGTTGGGTTTTTTCAAGTGGGCTTTTTCGAAAAAAACCACCCGGGTTTTTTCGGGTTGGGCAAAATCATAACAACCCTGTATAGTAGAGATGAGACGGGCTCAGCCCGAGCCCGAAAGCCCGGAACCGAACCGGGCTCGGGGCCTGTAATTCACGATTGCGCTCGGGCTCGTGAAAAAAAATCTCCTTTATTGAGCATACTTCTTGAAACAGATTTTAAAAAGCGATTCATCGGAAAAATAAACGTACTGATGTGATGCTAGGACTTGCAACAAAATAATTGATGGGTAAAAAGCTAGCCTTTTCACATAATTTACTAAATGGTAAGTTGTGCTATTTCATTGTGTCTGGGTGTTAAAATGCTGTTAATTCAAAATTGTGGCCTCACTATTTACTGGTCTTTCTTAGTTAAATGCTTGCAATGTATATATGCATATCGTATCATAAAATATTTTTTAAAAGTAATTTTGTTCCTATCAACTAAATTTTTATATGTAATTTTCTTAAATTTATTATGCGAAATATCTTTTCTAGACGTATTTTAAATATGACATTTTTTAATTTCACTATATCAGATGTATGACATGTATTTTTCTGTATCTAATATATTTAAGTACATATGAATGTTTGACACTGATGTGACTACTCAACGGAATTTTTAATAGAAATTAAAACATTATTGTTATTATTTGATAAACATGGATATAAAGATTTAGAAAGTGCATTAAGAGTTTACAACTATATTTGTCTTCAATTTGCATAAACGACAAAATTTTATCGTATTCTATCAATGAAGCATTTGAATTTTATTTATCTTTATCTGAAATTTCGGGCGGGCTCGGATTAAAAGTCCTCGGGCTCGGGCGGACTCGGACTTCAAAAAATGAGTCCGAACTCATCTCTACTGTATAGTGCACATTAAAGGAAATTTTATTGGCATTAAGAATATATGTATGATAATATAAATTGTGCATTTCTTCTTTTCTGAATTTAATATTTTTAAAACGTTGGAAAGTGTGTCAAAGCTCCCTTTATAAGGGAGCTCTGACCCATGGAATGGGAGGCTTGGTAATAATGTATAATTTTAATTGCTTGATAATAATGTATAATTTTAAAATAAGATAAAAGTAAATCTTTTTTATTAGTTATATAAGCATGAAGTATAAAATCTTCAGTATGATAATTGAACAATCCGAAAAAACATTTTAAGATCATACTTTCTACCATTATGAACATTTAGAGCATAATTATATTGAACTACATTTTAAAAATAATAAAGAACATTGTTCATACAACCAAGTAAGTAGCCCTGAATCTTATTTATGTTAAGATATATTTTATTTAAATTGAACACACATTAAAATGCACACAATGCAGCAATTG
This sequence comes from Cheiracanthium punctorium, assembly GCA_038373885.1. NCBI lineage: Eukaryota > Metazoa > Arthropoda > Arachnida > Araneae > Cheiracanthiidae > Cheiracanthium > Cheiracanthium punctorium. The sequence continues at coordinate 17,161 of JAWZYV010005322.1, forward strand.
GTTTAAATTTTACATTTATCTTAATGGAATAAATTGGGAAAAATCAAAATCAATCTGAACTTTCATAATCACTCTTTCAGTACCACCAGGTGACATAGGAAGGACATGGCAAATTAGTCAACTCTGTTAAATACACTACAGATGAGTCTTCATTATCAGGATATACAAAAGTGTATGATTGTTCACATCGTCGTAAAAAGGTGACTTCATACTCATCATTTTCTAACTCCCGTGTCACTCGTCCAACAAAATTAAAAAAATCTTTCTTTGTTGTAAACTTCACTACAGCAAAGTCGCCAACTATATAATGGTTATTCGCCCTTTCAAATTCTTCTGTGTCCTCGTCACTGCAGGAAGAAGGGATATCAATATCAGATTCCTCTGTACTACTAAGAACATCTTTTTTAAAAAAAAATTTTTGGATGCTTGGTTTTCTGCATTTTGATTTATTTTCTTCTTTTTCTTTTTTCCTGTTGAAGTTCAATTGCTCTTTTTATTGGTGTGTCAGTTAAAATTCTTGACTTTGTTCGTCTTCTACCATCTAGTGACTTTCTAGCTCCAGCTTTTGGGAAGGGGCATAGCTGTTCTGGTGTAGTAAATAACTTCTCCGGAGTAACTGATGAAGAGCTGCATAATGCATGTGAATTTGAAGGTCCAGCAATGGCTGCTTCACTTGCATCCTTTCTTGCAGGATTATTTCCAGAAAATGAATTTATAGCAGTATGTGGTCTGCCAGTAACATTTGCACCAAGATAATCTGATTCACTGAATATAGATGAATCAAAAGGATAAATGCCAGATGATTTAAATCCTTGTGTTACGTTTACAGGGTTAAATGCTCTAGGGTATGCTTTACCAACTGATGATGCAATATCATAGATAGTAATTGGCTTACCAGGATTAGTAACCATAAAATCATCTGCACTTTCATTGTAATATGTTTTAAAAGGACCAAATATTGCCCTAATAGCTGTAGACGATGGCTAGTATGTGGGGGCAAAGTTAATAAAATAATACCATTATCTTTGCAAATTTGCAAAGCTGTAATTGTTATATGGCTATCGTGGTTATCAAGAATAAGGAGAACAGGGAAATCCTTATTGCACTTGGTTTATTTAATAAAGTGTTTCAAATATAGATTGAAAATTTCCCCTGTCATCCACTGATGGGTTGCAACTGCCGTGCCTGTTGGGGCACCTTTTGCCATACAGTCTTTCACTCTTGGGAAAACCATAAAGGGTGGTATAGAAGTTCCTAGAGCACAAACAGTAGCACACCATGTAACCAGGCTACACCTTTCACCAGATAGAACTTTAGTAATCCAGATGTAACTTTAGACATTTGTTTTTCTCCTTTGCTACGTATTATTTTCTTAGGTATGCGCACAGTGGTTATTCCAGTTTCATCCACATTGTAAATAGATTCTGGACCAAATTTAAATTCTTGCAGAATTTTTTTCAAATTATCCTGGAACTCACCTACTGTGAATTTATTAAATGCGGTTGATCTACTCAAACTTTGTACTTTCAGGCTTTCTTAGAGATAGTTCCTCATGCCTGTGCCTAAATAACATGTAATTTAATGTATTGTTATTATTACTGTATATAACGACTTCATTCTATTTTCCTTAGCCATTTAACATATCCAGGTGGCCCACTTTTGGCATGCCCTCTAATGGTATATGAAATTTGGGGTTGCAAAAAATAATTGTTATACATTACGGTCTATGGACGCAAATCATTTAAAATAAGCTAGTGTCTAAATGGTGCATTTCATTGAACTCAAATTAGGTACGCTTATTAATTATAGGTCACTGTCTTGCATACTGCATGAATTTTAGTGTGCGAACGGTTGACAGTTTGGGTACAGGGCTACAAAAAAGAATTCTTATAGATTATGCCCTACAGGCGCAACTTATTTGAAGTGCACACGTCTGAACACTGCATTCGATTGAAATTAATGAAATTTATTTAAGCTTTGGGTACAGATCAAGTGTTCGAAAAGTCGAGTAGAGTCACTGCAGATATATATATATATATATATATATATATATATATATATATATTTTTTTTTTTCCCAAAAATATGCTTCGAAATTTATTACATTTTTTTTGTTATTTATTTTCATGCTCGCGTTTTAGGTTTAATGTTCGTAAAAGATGAAGTAAAGATTTTTTAACGATTCAGAGTAATTTAATTTGTTTTGATCAGATTTTTTTATGAAGTAGACATATTTGAAAAGGATCAAATATTGTATTTGAAATAACATTATGTATGTATTTAAAAAAAATAAGAAATATGCTAAAAATAATGCTGTATTATTATTATTAATTATATTTGTGTCAAAATTTCCCCTGGAATTAAAGTTTTAGCATGCAAATAAAATTGTCAGTTTTTCATCCTTTACACTGAAAAAGTATGTATAGATAATGTAATGCTACTTTAATGTAGACATAAAAAGAAAAAAAAAAAAGAAAAAAATAAACATAAGATCCATAATTCTTATGTTATCCTAAGGAATAATAAGGTGGAGAGACGCATACATTTTAAGGAAAAAAAAAATATTTTTAACTATTTAAGTTAAACTTTTAAATAAAAAGGCTATTTTTCAATATAATATTAAATTATTGACCATATTTATTTATTTCCTTTTTACGGTTAAGTTGAAAAACTATTGTGTCGCTTTAATTGGCACACATTTTTGGCTGGATCTCTGACCCTACTAAAATGTCTCTGCTGCATTACTGGTCTTTGAGGGACAAGCACCCCCCCCCCCCCCCCACACACACACACACAAAGAAAAAACGAGAAAGAGAATAGAAAAAAAAAGTGTAATTCCGAAATCGTCTCATCTCAAGCGCACATCCCTTCTAATGGTGTATCTCTTCTCATCTATCTCTCTTCTATAGGAGAGAGTGTGTTTTCATCATCCCCTTTTTCTGGTAAGCTCTTCACCTTTGATATTTGCGATTCCGCGCCTGCGCTTCCTCATCCTTACCCCGGGAAACACCCCGGTGTCCTTTCGGGCTGCGCTGAAGACGGGTTGGGGATGGCCCGGATAATGTGCTTGTCCTCGTGTGTGTGCATTGCACTACCATTTACTTCATCAACACACACTAGAACCAACAATACGAAAAAAAAAAATACTGCTTGTGTGTGCGTTATGTTATCTATTCGATATGAATATGTTCGTTTTGGGTCTTGTTCTAATGGCTGATCGGAGGAAGAATAGGGGAACCACCTTCACCCCCTCCCTCTTGTGATACTCGACTTAAATTCTGTTTTCGTCCATCATGAAATACCTCTTACCCTTCAAAAGATAGTGATGCTAAACAGGTATCCTAAATTGAGCAAAAGAAGAAATGAATTTGCTTTTAAATTATTAAAATAACAAAAGTGTACAGTAAAATCAATAGTGTAAACAATTCAATAAATTCATAAAGCTAAAGGCAATTTTTACAGTATTTAAATAAATTGATATTAACACTCCCCCCAATCTCTTCTTGACTAGTATTCATTTGGAGATTTTGTGATTTTTAAGGGATTAAAATAATAATAACAATACATTACAAACATACTACCGTTTGAAAGTATGAATTGTTGTTCAAGAATTACACCTAAAAATAAATAAATAAAAATTAATTACTGTATACAGGTTTTATGCTCTTAAAGCAATGCGACGTTCATGTATGAGACTAAGGTTGGTGTTTTACTGTTTTTTTTTTTTTTTTTTAAAGAAATGCTGTGATGTAATAAAATCTTGTTCATACATTTTATCAAAAAATGCAGCTATATAAATAAGTCATTAAAGAAGTTTTTGGACAATAATCATATTCTAATTAATCAGTGATGTCAACCTTTTTACTCCTACCGCCCACTTTTCTATTTTAATTTGTAAAATTTTCTTACCACTCGTCGGTTATATATTGCATTTTAATTTAATGCAACATTAAAATGCTTCTAATTTTTAATGAATGTTAAGTAAAACTATATAGTTAAATGTATCTTTTTATCAGGACGTAATTTACATGAGAGCTCAGAACACGAATTAAAATGTAAAATTTTGAACAATTTTAGGAAGATTTGCCCTGCTACACCCATATTTTGCAAGTGTATTATATGTACACAATTACAGCATAATTTTAACCCCAGCAACTGTCTGGAGTTTTGGTCGGTTTTCTCTTGATGTAACCTGAATACACCAGAAACCCTTGAAAAGTCCTCTGTTCAAGGCATAACCCACTAGGCAGATACCTTCGTGTCAATTTTCACTTAAAATCATTTGATTTGTTCATTTCCTGAAAAGCCATTCAAAGATAATTCCCCCCCCCCCCACACCACTGGTTAAAGTTACTGATTTTTTTTTTTTTTTTTTTTTTTTTTAAGGCACTAGGGTGCTATTTCGATCAAGCCCAAATTTTAGTCTACGCGATCTTGTAGACAGGTTTAGACATGAACTTTTCAAATGTGTTTGTTGATAAGTGCAGGAGGGGGGGGGGGGATAATAAAATATTGAAAGTCGTACAAGAATTGCAATTTTTGATAATTGATCGCTAAGTTTGGTGCCAAAACGCGACAATTTATTATAAAGGGGGATTATAGTTAGAAAATGCTTGCGAAGATTGTACAGTAGTTTTAACAGGCGATTTTAATATAGATTTCAATTCCATGGGCGTAACTTGGGCTTCGAATCTAGGGGGGCAAAAGTCATTTTAAATGAAAGTCCATGTATGCGTGCCCGTACACACACATGCATATATATATATATAGTGAAACCTCTCCGAGCGGTCACCCCTCTAAACGGCCAACTTTTCATGGCACGGATTTTTTGACTCATAGACTTGATGTTAAAATAACCCCTATCAGCGGCCACCCGACCCCCTTAAACGGCCACCTCATCGCCCATCTCATTTTTCAGGAAATTTTACTCACTCCATGCTGTAATTTTGAGCGGAAAAACTCAAGGTCAGGTTTATGTCGAATATAAGTCCCAGGAATACATGGAATTGAATCTGTTATATCTCTTTTGTATTCTCCCCACACCCTTAAGATGGGTAATCACTTGGACAATCAGGCATTGAAATTGTCCTACAAAAGTATTTTTGTCCCCCTTTCAGGGGCTAATTCCGTGTCTGACGAGGAATTTCTCGATGTTTGTAATGGCGAGCAAGCTAAACTTTCAATACAAGCGACTTTAGGGAAAATCGATGAAATTATCGAAAATTCCGAAGCGGTTACAAACTAACCAGTTCGAGATCCGATTTTTAAAGTAAAAAACAAACTAGAAAAAATGGTTGTTTCAAAGAAAAGTAAAAACTTAAAACGGACACAAATTGTAACATTTTTACTTCCTTGTACGTAGTATAAGGAAGTAATGTGATCCCGAAAAATTTTGGGGGCCAAATTTCGACAAAAAAAACCGATTTTGACTACCTCTAAATTGAATTTAAAAATTTTTTTCGATGCATCTCATCGTAGGCTAGCATGCACGATCATATTAACGCGTCTGCAACTCATTTTGACCAACGGCGAGTTTATTGTGGTCAGTTTTTCCATGCCGTCTGTACGTACGTACGTACGTACGTATGTATGTAACTCGCATATCTCAAAAACTATGGGTCGTAGAATGTTGAGATTTGATATTTAGGATTGTTCTATGATCTAGTTGTGCACCTCCCCTTTTGGTCGCAATCGAATGAATAGTTTATGTACAGGACCGACCAAAAGATTCGAAATACATTACGCTCTATGGGCCGAAAATCATTAAACTCGCATATCTCAAAAACTATTAGGCGTAGAATGTCGAAACTTCATATTTTGGATAGTTGTAACATCTAGTTGTGCACCTCCCCTTTTGGTTCCATTCGATTGGATAGTTTATCTACAGGACCGCCCAAAACATTCGAAATACATTACGCTCAATGGGCCGAAATTCATTAAACTCGCATATCTCAAAAACTATTAGGCGTAGAATGTTGAAACTTTATATTTAGGATTGTTGTAACATCTAGTTGTGCACCTCCCCTTTCGGTTCCATTCGACTGGATAGTTTATCTACAGAACCGCCTAAAAGATTCGAAATACATTACGCTCTATGGGCCGAAATTCATCAAAGTGTTTTTTAGAGGTATTGGGCTATTTCAAACGACTCAGAAGTGATATATGCTGTAAAGAGTTAGAAAATGAATTTCTCCATTAAAAAAAGTGTGTTTATCATTTACAGTTCTGCTACAGGAACACTCAAAAGATTTCCAATACATTACGGTCAATGGCAATTTTAGGAGATTCATCCATTTCAAGCACAATACCGTCCTACCACATAAGTTAGGTAATGGTCCTACCACCGTCACGTGCCTCCCTCAAGTACTATGCCAAAAGTCGCCAAGCTTGGCGACTTTTTTGTTTACGTGTGTGCATATTTAGCTCTCAAATCTCAAAAACTATTATGAAATTTCATATATAAGATTGTTGTAACATCTAGTTGTGCATGTCGATTTTTGGTTAAAATCTACTGGAGAGTTTATTTACAGGACCACCGAAAAGAATTTCAGTACCTTAATGTCTATGGACATCTTCAATATAATACAGTCATTGTTTGGTACATGCCCAAAATCTCGCCGTCTGTCCTCGACCTTGGCGAGTTTTGGCGAAATATCGCCAAATTTGGCGATAGTCAGTCATTTGGTCCATGCCCAAAGTATCGCCATTTGTTATCGTTCTTGGCGAGTTTTGGCGAAATATCGCCAAATTTGGCGATAATCTGTTATTGTTGGTCCATGCTTAATATCTCGCCAAATGTCGTCGACATTGACGAGTTTCGCCGAAATATCGCCAAATTTGGCGCCAAAAATTATTTCGTATTTTGTATAACTCTAAAACTTTAACCAGTAGAATTTTGAACTTTTGTATTTAGAACTATATTATAATATCTAACGGTTTTCAATATCTTTTTTGACAGCAATCGACTGGGAATTTATTTACAGGGTGAGCCAAATGACTTTAAATACATTAAGGTGTATGGATGCATTCAATTCATTGAATGTCTGTGGTCAATGACTACTTTGGCTATCCCCAAAATCTCGCAAACTATCTCAAGTTTGTCGGCTTTTGGTGAAATATCGCCAAATAAAGTGTCAGAAAGAAATCTTTCAAATTGAACTCAGCTTGGCGATATCAAAATGTTTGGCTAGAAATCGCTACATCTTACTATTATTGATATTTTATATCTTTCAAACAAATACGTTTAGAGGAAGTGCGTAAAAAACATTTTTGATTTAATAGACGTGCAAGGAAGTCATGTGTTGGACACATCAGATTTTTTCAAAAAAATGTAAGAAAGCATTAAATAACGTACTATTTTCTCCTTAGATAAGTTTTATATTTCATTTTAAATAAGGAATATGTGCCAGACTTGTTTATATTACGCATTATAGCAATTATCTTATAATAGTCAATAAAACTCTTGAGAGCGGCCACCCCCTCCGAGCGGCCAAATATTCCCGGTACGGTGGGGTGGCCGCTCAGAGAGGTTTCACTTATATATATATATATATATATATATAAACTATAAATTCGGCCAGAGCTTCGTCAAGGAAGACCCCCCTGAACCCCCCTAATTTTTTAGTTTCATTATTGCCATATTAAATCTATATTAATGGACTATGTCATTTTATCTCTCACCCCTTTTTCTGTTTCTTATATTCTTCCTTTACATTTATTTCATCGACTGGAAGTAGGAAGGTTTCCTGGTTTTTCCTTGCAAGTGCAAAAGTGGGTCGATGATAACTGAAGTAACTTATATAATTTTTAGTATCTATCTTAACACACCAAAAATTTTGATTTTCGTTATTGGATATTGTTGAGAGAGCTTTAGGTGCGTAGGGTTGCTGTATTTCGCATGGTAACTCTATTGGCGAGTCATCCGAGTGGATAAGAATCCATGCTGTTAGGCTTATGTTTAAAATTATTTTTTTTTCCACTTTCACATTCGTTAGCCCAGTGCTCGATGCGTTTATACCTTTTACAAGTTATTCTTGATGTATCCTTAATTTTATGAGTTGGCTGGCCCGAGTATTTTCCATAATTTTTATTTTTAGACGCATGTTTTCTAGGAGCAGCCACGAAAGCACCTGAGTCTTCCGCTTGTCTATCATCCTACGTCTTTCATTTGATTCAGATTATTTCTAGCTTCGGAAGCTCATCTCTTGATTCCATAGCACATCGGAAATTGTCGAAAGTAGAAGGGAGGCTATATAACAGCATTACAGTCAGCAAGTCGTCGTCTATTTAAATATCCATTTCTGAAAGTCTGTCCACTATGTCGAAGAATTTTCTCAAATGGTCGTGAATTCCATTAGACGAGTCGGGTATTTCATATTGAATTAAAGATTTCATCACGCAGCTTTACGAGCAGATCCTTTAGACTGATAGATTTCTCCCAGTTTTTTCAAGACATCTGATGAAGTGTCACAATTTTTTATTTGTTCCGAGTTCAGATGGCGATTTACATAGAATTATATCTGCTTTTGCTTTTTCGTCCATTTGGAGACCCACGTATCGAACTCTTCTTGCGATTTTTCGTCATTTTCCAAAACTTCAGGTTTAGGCTTTGAACCTGATGCATAAATCCAGGCATCATTCTTTATTAAAAGCGCTTTCATTTGCATTTTCCATGTTTCGTAATTATCTTTATTCAGCGTTTCAATTCGCCAAGTTCTAGTCGCCATTTTGAGGATGAATGATGCAGCCTTGAAACGAACGTTAAAAATCAGCAGATAAATAAATTAATCCATCTGGTGTCCATAACCTTTTAGAAATGTTAGCAGAGTTATGGCACAAACATAGTAAACGTGGGATTTTAACATAACATATTATTAGAACGGAAGAAACAGGCACATCACATAACAACCCAGCAAACACAGCCCTATCGGATAAGTTTTGGGCCGACATCGGCATGCCGACGCAGAATGTGCCGGGGCGATATCGCTCAGCCGGTGCCGAAAACGACAAATTTACGTCCGCCTGGGCGTGTGTCGGGCCGAAAGGATGGGGTGGTTTTGGATAGGTGTCGGCAAAAACGACAACGGTGTCGGCCCAGCCCTATGCCATCTTTGAACCAAAGCCATAACGTTTTTGGTGCGGTATCGGCAACGACAAAATATCGAAAACCGGCCAGCACCTTACATATTTACAAAATACCGCAATTAGTTTCATAATTAGTTCTCTAGGACAGTAACAGCCCATTACAGTAATAATAATTATTAATATATAAATAACTTTCCACCACTGGGAGTAATTTTGTTAAAAATACTTAGCTAAATCTATAAAATTATTTGTTTTTTAAAAATGTTTGATTAAATTAAAAGCTTTTTCTGAAACTAAGGGTATTATTTGAAGAATTAACCAATATTTGTTGAATCACCAACTAATTTCGGTTAATTTCACAAAAAGCTTTCCTTTTTAATTTCATCATCCATTTTCCTGAAAGCATACAAATATTTTTTGATTTTACTAAGTATTTTTAACAAAATTAGTCCCAGTGGTGTAGTCATTCATATAATAATAATAATAATAATAATAATAATAATAATCATTACTTTTAATGGGTTGATTGTTGCAGTAGAGAACTAATTATAGAATTAATTATTAATAAACCCATGTTTATTATGAGAAAATCACTTATTTCGTGTAAATATTTTATTTTATATTACTGAACTTTTATTTTATGAGCAGTTCCTCTTACCCACGAAAAAAAAAATTTACACTATTTGTTATTAAAAAGAAATATAAACTTCAAGCAAAGATCTATTTTCATATTTATGTACTTTTATATTTCATTGTATAATCTTCTTTCTAAAGAAGAAAATAGCTTTTTGTAACAATTTTTCCCCTGTTGAATACAGACTTGCTAAGTTTCCAAAATTGAAAAACCTCCTATTTTTTCTAAGTCAAAAAGCTTGATATTTTTTATGCAGATATTTTCCGATTAAAATGCACATATATTGAATGCAGATACAATTTGAGTCTTTTCTTAAGTGAGATTAATGTCAGTATAAACAGCACTGTTTTATTCCTTATTTTTATGATCTAAATAAATTTCAAAATTTAAAAAAAAATCTGAAAATAAAGATCCTTAAAAACAGATACAAGAAACTATCTATAACTAAAAAATGTAATACAATAAACGTTGAAAATTGGAGCTAGCACAATGTACAAAAAATAAATAAAGAAAGAAATTGTTTAACCCCATGTACCTTATAAAGAAAAACAAAATAATTTTTAATGCAATAGTTAGATAAATATTTCACTTACTGTTTGTTGTTGGAGCTTACCGTTGTTACCAAGTTATATAGGGCTAACTAAAAAGATTAAAACAATGTTAAAGAACTTAATTATTCATTTAACAATCGTCTTAGTCTTAGTGAAAAATATTTTTTCTTGTCTCTTTACTTTTCAATCCGAACACGAAAGCCAGGAAACTGGAAGTCTTCCTTTACCTCAAACTCTCAATACTCTCATCTCATCATAACAAAACATAATAAACAACTAACAAAACAACACTGACAGTAAGCGCTATCAGCATTGCTATCCGCAGCTGTTAAATAGTTCGTATCGTATGATTAGCTTGGGGAAAAAAACTAAGATACTTTTCAACTGTTAAGGTCTGAAATAAAGTTTATATTTCATGTTCGGGTTATTTGAGTGAAATAATTAAAAGAATTTAGAAATTAAGTGTGAAAAAAAAATTATAAGTAAAGCTTCCATAGCATGCCAGACTTAGGTATTGGCGAGAATGTACTTTGTTGATTTCTTGTAACCCCGTGTTTCACGGTTTCACACGCATGGCGTAAGGGGGTAGGGTCGTGGGGTCACAAAATCTTTCTTTTCCCCATGCTGGGCCAAAAAGAAAAACCTGTCCACCACGATTCCAGTCGGCTGTACTCTTTTTAAATGCTTTCTGGATATTTTAGGGCTTATATTATTTATTTAAAACGTTTATTTATTTATTTTTAATGCAATACAAAATATTTTATGCAAAAAAGGTATTTGTTGAAAAAAAGTAAATAGTACTTTCCCCCATATATATATATATATATATATATATATATAAATGAGAGTATTATATATAATATATTGCTTTATTTTATTCATATATGAGGTTCAATATTTGATAAGTTATCCTTCTAATTATTTATATATCGTCATTCTTGCGTATTTCAGCATGTTTTTTTTTTATCTTAAAAGTTTAATAAGTTATATGCCTTATAAAGAAGGGAAAGGGAGCTTTATAAGATATAAATTTATCTTATAAAACTGTAAAAAAATTAATCAAGTAACTTTTACATTATAGTATAAATAACTTTTTCAAATTTCATGACAGTTGATAACGACTAAAGTGTGAATTTCTAGGGTTCCGGCCTACCGCGCGGCTGTTTTCTCCAGATGTAACGTGAATTTGCGTTAAAACCCCTTACAAAGTCCTCCGCCAAAGGCATGCCTTAAGTAAGCAGACAGCTCTCGTGTAGATCTGTCTTAACAACAAAACCTAAATAATTTTCGTGACAATTTACAGTGAAAGTAAAAAGTTTAATATTTTTAATATTAAATAAAAATCATAATCACTTCCAATCCCTATTACTGTCTGAGCGTGTCCAAAAACCCTGACCTACGGTTTTCTTCTTTAAATATTGATCATAGACATTTAGAATAAATTACAATGTCACTTTATGGTATCGAAAAAATTTTCATGAGAATTAGAAATGAAAATTTGTTTAAAAACATTACAATTACACTAGCATTTAATTTAGAGGTTTTTTTAATGCCTCATTCATAGCATAATTTAATTTTTTAAAAAAGCATCTTCAAAATAACAGCACTAATGTTTAAAATGAATATTTTCAAAAACAAAAATATTTATATATAAATATAAAGTCGTGACCAAAATTGTGGACACTTGAGGAAATTTTTAGGTTTTTTAAATTTGTATGCTAATAGGATGTGTTAAGTTTCGCAAAATCAAATTCATACAGCATTTTAAAGAGAATTTATAACTAATTTCAATGCACAAAACTAAATTTAAATATGTTCACTAGAGTAAAAGTTATAGTTACTTTAATCTGAAAAACAAATACAGTGATGAAGTGAATTGTAATTTCTAACTTTCCAAGTCAATCACTGTTACTTTTCTGAGCTTGAATAATCTCTCGTCAGCTCAATAAAACATCGATGCGAAGCTGTAATAAAAAATTAAGACTACCCTACGAACTGCTGATAACTCACTGCAATCTTCAATATCTAATGCATCTCGATAATTATCTCTGTTTAACTTCTTTTGTACTGCAAATATTTTAATTTTGTTTTTTTGAATTGAAATCGCTATTAAATTATCTCTAAAGTGATGTAAAAGAGTTAGCATTTTGTGGAACATAACATTTTTTTATACGCATACGAACTTAGAAAAAAAAAAGCTTCTAGATATGTCCACAATTTTGGCCACCACTGTATACTTATAAATTATTCATTATTCTAATAATTATTATTTAAGACCTAAAAGCTAACAAGATAAATTGCTATGAATCAGAATAAAATCTTGCACTTATAAAAATAAACCAGTAATAATAAGCCGTAGTTGGTTAGAAATCAATTGTCCAGTGCGCCAAATTTAGTCCAGAACCGACAAACAGTCTTGGCGCCCATAGCGAATGAGCATACATACAAACTGACAAATAAACAAACAAACAAAAAACTTTTTATTTTATTTATTTCGATTATGGCATTTGGTTGGTAACTAATAAAAACAGACTTTACTTAATATTAAATTGAGGTAAATACAGGACAGTGATAGGAAATTGGACTATGGATCTAAGAAAAACATGTACACAAGATCAATGTGCCCGTTAAATCTGTTGGGCCGATTCTAGATCATCAATTCTGGTTCTTGTTCAACACAGCAAACAAATAAAATAATTGGCAAATTATAAAGACTTTAATGAATTAAGTTAACGAGTTTAAGTATTTCTTTAATTGATTATTTTCAAGGTGAAGTGCTTGTTTGTTTAAAAATGAAAAAGAAATTATGTTGATGCCTAAATCTACAACAGAACATATATTATAGGCATGAATCATTTTACACTGTAAAATTCCGTTGTATTTTGATACAAATAGAAGTAATTATAACAAAACTATAGTTCAGAAGAGTTTTTATAACTTTATTTATTTATTTATTTGTATGTGTGTGTGTGTGGGGGGGGGGGGTCTTGCAAAAACGGATAAAAAGTATGGTGATTTATCTGGAAGCACTTAAAAGGCTGTCAAATAAATGAAATGAAATGGTTAAGATATTTTAAAAACATTTAAAGTGATACACATCGCTAAAAATAAAATAATTTTCAGATTTAATTTTACAGCTAAGCCGAAGTACCTTTTAGAAAAAGTAAAAATGCATTTAAAAGATTAGATTTTTTTAATCAAAATTTTTTAATTTGTCTTGTTACTGTGAAAATGAATAAAACATGAATGTGACACAATTTACGAAAGGTGATTTAAGACATTAAAAACTGACCGGGGATAATCTAAAAAAAAAAGAGTAGTTTTATTATCTTTTTTATTTTTAAGTTCATAAATACTTTAAAATCCAAACACATTATCTTTATTATAAAATAAAATTTATTACTCTATTTATAGTAAAAAAAAATTGTTTTTAATCAAATGTATTATCTTTCAAGTTTTGTGCGTGTGTGTGTGTGTTGAGGGGGGTGGGTGGGATGTAGACTCTCGAAATATATACTTGCGCATTAATATTCAAGAAAAACTATGAAGTTAAGGGTAGGGCCTAGTTCAGATTTGGAAGAGGGCAGCATGCTCAATGAATTCGATGTGATTTATGTTTCCGGTTTTTATACCTTGATATTTTTTAATTGATGACCTATGCTACCAAAAATATTTTGATGGTGTATTCTTGTCACCCCTAAAATTTTGGGTGTCCTAGACCGTGGCCTAGTTTTCCGGTGTCGTTTTTTTCGATCAACGGTCTACCTATTAGGTGTCTCTATAATAAAGTGACCAGTATATTGAGCCTTAGTAGCGCCGAATGACTGATGGTCAAGTGCGTCATTAGAAAAAAAAAATATTTCAACTCGACTGTTTATGCTAACCATACTTTCGTTCCTGTTGTGCACGAGTATTTTCCAATACCGTATTGGTCATTAATCTCAGCGATTGCAAAAAATCCAGTACATTTACTTTTTGGCTGTGCGGAATCTGCTTGAAGAATTGTAATGAAAATTAATTTTGAAAATGTTTAACTAATTTGATCAAAAGCAGTTAAGAGCATTCAGAAAGACCGAGGCCTTAGCCATTATTTTCTTTTTGGTGGGGGGCAACATACGGTATTTATACCTTGATATTTTTTATTGATGACCTATGCTACCAAAAATATTTTGATGGAGTATTCTTGTCGCCCCTAAAATTTTGGGTGTCCTAGACCGTGGCCTAGTTTTCCGGTGTCGTTTTTTTCGATCAACGGTCTACCTATTAGGTGTCTCTATAATAAAGTGACCAGTATATTGAGCCTTAGTAGCGCCGAATGACTGATGGTCAAATGCGTCATTAGAAAAAAAAAAAAAAATATTTTAACTCGACTGTTTATGCTAACCATACCTTCGTTCCTGTTGTGCACGAGTATTTTCCAATACCGTATTGGTCATTAATCTCAGCGATAGCAAAAAATCCAGTACATTTACTTTTTGGCTGTGCGGAATCTGCTTGAAGAATTGTAATGAAAATTAATTTTGAAAATGTTTAACTAATTTGATCAAAAGCAGTTAAGAGCATTCAGAAAAGACCGAGGCCTTAGCCATTATTTTCTTTTGGGTGGGGGTAACATACACGCTAATTATCATATTGGTTTGCTTGTTTGGAAGAATACGGCCACCGGTAGGGAGGATGCCCTCCGTGAAAGTCTTTCTAAGGTGTCCTAACCCTTACTTACGCTAAGTTTTGGAGAAAACCACGGGAAACTCCGAACGGTTAGGTCATGGAAATAACCTGGTTTTGAACAGGCATCTTCCATCTCCCAGTTCAGAGTGCTATGCGCTCGGCCGCTGCGCGGACGATTATCATGTTGGAAAGAATAAAAAAGAAGGAAGACAAACGTCATACAAAAAGGCATAGGGGGTCAAGTTCCGCCTTGCCCTATGCTACCAACGTCCGGGCTCGTAGCCAGGAGGTGCGTTAAGGGACAGTACTACTTGAAAAAATCTTCCCCCCCACCAAGGATAAATTTTACCCTTCTTCCAAATTTGAAAAATAGACAGAAAAGGTGATTTGAAAAAATAAAAATGTTGAAATAAAAAGCCCTTTTGAAGAAATTAAATGTTTTTTAAAAAGTTTTTAAATCTTGATAACTAAGACTAAAGTGTGTATACGACAAAGTGTGCATTTTGAATATTAAACCAAGTTTTAAAATCCCATTGAGATTTAATCTTAGCCGAGTAGATCAGACACTGAACATGATAGACGGCTGAAAGTCCAAGGTTCGGGCCCATCTCGCGGCTGTCGATCTACAGTCTGGAGTTTTGGCAGGTTTTTTCCCGATATAACGTGAATACGCATTAGAACCCCTGAGAAAGTCCTCTTACTAAGACACTCCCCGATACTTGGCAGATCGTCCTAGAGTAGCATTGCCATAATCAAACCAAACAGAAACATTTTGCTTTTTCGTGTATGGAAACAGGAAATGGCTAAAATATAAGCGTTTTTTTTTTTTTTTTTTTTTTTTTTTAATGTGCGATATACGTGAAGTAAAAAGGTCCGAAAGATTTTGCTTTTTCGCGTATGTATTGTTATTTTGCAATCTAGCTACTGCGTGACATACGTAACCAGTAACGAATATGCCTGCTTCACTTGACGTCATTAAGCTGTTAATTTTGATTTTGGCGCGTGTGTTATTGTTATTACGCTAATGGTTACATCTAGTTGTTGCCGCTCCCAGCATAAAAATATCGTCCATTTTGGTACCGCATACATTAACGTATTATATAAGGAGATACTAAATATAAAAAAATAGTATCTCTAAATAAAATATTAAAATTGAATTATTTCAATGTCCACATAAGTATGGTAACAATTGTTTATTTACTTTGTTTTAATTCTTTTCAGAAGAAATATTAATTTTTATTTGAACATCTTACAAATAATTTTATTTATAAATATGCAGCATGTAATTATAAAAGGATTTTAAAACAAAACTGGTTTAAAACAAAAAAAAAACCCGATTTAAACCAAAAAACGCTTTTCTTTTCTTTTCTTTTTTTTTTTTTTTTTTAAAAGGGTTTTTATCCAACCCTGGGTGGGAATGACGGACGGGATAATAAAGTACAACAAAACCATTTTGGGGACGTATCTTGTCTGTCTTCCTTGTACAGAGACTAGAGAATTTTTTTTTAAGTTGACTTCAAGAAGGCATTTTTTACTTATCCTTACAAAATAGCAAAGCCAAAGTAGCTTTTAACAATATCTCGGCAAAGTCTTTTAACCGAGATATTGTTAAAAATCTCATCCTATCCTAGAGAACTTTGTTGATCGGTTTGCCAACGAACAAGAGCAAATGGTCTAGATTGTTGCTAGAGTAAATCATATTTCTAATATTTAAAAAATATATATATATATACAGTATATTTCGTCTTTTCGCTCTTTATAAGAATTTCGTAACGAATTGCGCTTCCTTCCGTGAAAACAAACAAGTCGTCAGGGCTAGTTCCGCAGGTCATTTCAAGGGCGGAGAGGGAGATGCTTTCAACTTTTTCTGCTTTACTCACCCCCCCCCCCCTCAGGGGTATGGGTATCTATGCTCAGGGGCAGGCAGGGGCTATGAACATAGAAATAACTCTGGTGGCTATTGAGGGGAGAGAGAATTGTATCACTCCGCTTATTTTATCCCTTGCTGACGTCTAAGTATTTGGCGTGAAATATTTGAAGTGACCCCATATTTGGCCATATTTGGCTATTAATGAATGCACAACTGAATGAATTCGAGTTTTTGTTAATCTGAAATATTCTTTAAATCTGAGGGAGTAAAATTTTGAAAGTGAAATAAGAATATATATCGGACTGACCGAGGAAAATTTGATTAGCACATATTATTTATTAGTGTACATTAATTTGCGTATTTTTAAAGAACTACACATGCGCCTTTTATTACCGTGTTTACTCGTGTAATAGTCGCACCCCCGTTTTGAAGCAGAAAAAAATAGTTTTAGAGTGCACAATATTATGTAGTAGATTTTTTTTTTTGGGGGGGGGGCAGCTACCCTACAGCACAGACACCACAAAAAGCACAGGTTCAAATTATCCTGATTCATGAACCTTCATTTAATCGGGAGTCTTCATTTCTGCCATCAACTATCTATTATATAGAAAAGTTCCTTAACTATAAATTGTGCTGATATTTTTAATTTTTTATGGCAATACAAATGAAACTATCTTTTTTCTACAATTTTAATCCAATATAATTTCAGAAAGTTCTGTTGTGTAAGTCAGACTAGGATGTCGGTGTCCTGAGCGGAGGAATTCTTAAAGGGCTCTAACGTTTATTCCTAAATATAAAACAATTAATAAACAGTAAAATTGGGGTTGAACATTAGTTATAATGATTTATTCCCTAATTAATGAAAATCAATCACATTTCCTTTATTTTATGAATATTAGATAATGTTTTGAATGTATAAAAAAATTATCAAATTCCCCCAATTTATGTTCTAGAATTGGGGATACAACGGTGATTTATCCTCAATTATATGTTCAAAAATCTGGTTACCTTATCGAACGCAAATTCACATTCATTTGAGGGAAATCACCCAAAATTTAAACTGCAGATTGACAGATACGCGGTAGACCAGAACCTTGGACCTTCACACTTCAACCATGTTCGGTGCCTTATCCTCTCAGCCATGGTGGTAACCATTTGTGAACCTCTAAAATGCAACGTTTTATGTTCTGTTTTGCAGGTATTTTATTTTTATTTATTTAGTTTTTAATTTTTTTTATTGGAAGTACTTAAGAACAACTATGTATAAAATGAAATTTATAGTCATATGATTTTAGTTAGAAATATGAATAACTAGACAGAAACTGCCCCCTTTGAGGGTTGAGGGGGGGGGCGGCGTTAGAAACCCTTCAATACTAAATTATAAAAAGCAAAGTCGGTAAATTAACCAAATAGAATGATTTTTTTCTTTATTTGTCTGTGAAGGAGGCACTTCAATCCTACGGGCTCAAAACATGTAAGTATCGAAACCATAAATTAAAAAGTATTACTTTAACAACATATATGTGCTGCTTGCTGGTTCTATACCGGTCAGTTTAGAAATTACACTTCTGGACCGATGTCGGTTATGCAGTACATCGCCGAAATCGTATGTTAACCCTAAAAGACTTGCCGCAATCGGACCGTTGCACGCCCGAAATCACCTTTCTTTTGCCTACGCCAACGCATTTTGCCGACACAGAACCGACACCGCTCCAATTACCATCTTGCCAATGCCGACATCGAAACGGTACTGCCGATGTCGGCCCATCCCTTACCCGATACGGCTGTGTTTGCTGGAAAGGTAACATCAAGAAGGGAAAAAGTATATTTGTTTGTGTTTGTGGGATTACGGCAGATTAGCTACGCGTGGACTCTAGGCCTATGGGTGAAGTGCCCGCCGTGGAGGTCTTTCTAAGGGGTCTTAACCCGTATTTACGCTAAGTGAAAAAGGTAAAGAAGTAAAAAGAATGCGTGCGCAAGCACAGTTACAGTTAAATAGATAAGTGTTTATTGAGGGATACAGAATTCAGGAGGATAAGACATATATAAAAAAATAAACAATTCGTTACTCAACAATTTATTCTTACTTTTATGTCGCATTTTTGGGACACATTTTTCGGACAATTTTCAATAAAGGGGGTGAGAGATAAAATGACATAGTCATTAATAAATCATAAAATATTTCTTCTATAACAATGGAAAAAATACTGTACTTAAACGGATGAAATTTGAGATCAGTTATTTTTAACTCTTGAAAACAAAAAGTAAATAGTGCAAAAATATAATTAATAAAATAGATAAAAGGGATTACTTTTTTTCCCCTTTTATAAAACCAACTCCACAGCCACTGGTACCACTGGGGACCGAATCAGCTTTTAGCGGTAGAATCTGTGTGTACGTCCAAAACAAAGTTCATTGGAAGGATTGGAAATTGCAAATCTATGTGTTTACTACAAAAAAAAAAAAAAAAAAAAAAAACTCCACAGCCACTGGACATTAGCAGGACTTGACTGTCAAAAAACATTTGACGGTCAAAAACTGAAGCTGCCGACTTTGATTTTCAAAGGGTTTTTCCAATATGTAAGAAGAGGCATCATTTTTAATTTAAACAAAACTACATTTTCCCCCTCAAAACGCAACTATAATGGATGTGTTCTCCTTAACGAATTCCTGACAAAAAAAAAAAAAAAAAAAAAAAAAAAAAACCCAAAAGATCAGTACATTGTAGTATTTTCTCCAGACTAATACTCAATCTTTATTTAAAATTTACCGATTTGACACAAAAATTACGAAAACTACTTACCTGTACTCATACACAAAACAAGTTAATATTTCACTGCAAGATACAGATATTCGGCTGGTAAAATTCATTTAACTTAACCAAACTTGACACACAGACATCGTTTACCTATTTAGCTTAGCTCTTTGTAATCCATTCTTTGCAGCTCATTCAATAATCCCTTCAACCCTCTTAGACATCTCCCGAGTTCTTTGTCGGTATTTTCCTCCTAACCAGGTAGCAAAAGATTAACAACAGACTTGAAATATAAAACACATCATGTTACATACAAAAATTTTTAAAGCTCCCTTCTCTCACAAAGTCGACATGCTTGCGGGAAAAACTGGTCCTAGTCTATTTAAGTGAACACAGATGTGGCTGATTTTTGAGTTAACGGGAGATAAAAGGGCCGCGTTCGGCATTTAAATCATCCAATTTTTCACAGAATCTTAATGGTCATTTAGTGATGACATGTTCTTAAGTATAGTTTGTAGGTCCAAAAAAAAAAAAAAAAAAAAAAAAAAAAAAAAAAAAAAAAAAAACCGATCATTTTATGCCTTGTTAAAAAGCCTCTTCTCTTGCGAGGTTTGAAATACATTACAATGAAACTGATTGCACTGCACATTTTCTATTTTCTGTAACCTCTCTTTCCGTGGCACTTTATTTAATGTTAGCAACCTGTTAAATTTACAGCATTCTGAGCTCAATATTCGTGTTTTTCCTCGACTCGGACAGAAAATTTTAAATTTTTAAGAGTCCAGTACGTTATTTTTATTTATTTTATCTTTTATTTTTATTTATTTATTTATTTGGGGGGGGGTATTGTAAATATGCTTAGAAAAGTAATGTGGAAAAAGATATTTAATAATTTGAGGAGCTGGAACGACTTTTAGCGTGATTTCATTAACCAAAAGGTCGGATATGCGGGAGTACAGGGGTCGATTAATAAATATTGGGTTGTTTTTGGTGGTCTTTGTACTGAATACTACGATTTATATGGAGTTCCCGTACAAATATGGGTGGTATTTACAATGTTTTATTGCACTTTATATATTTGGGTGGGGGGGGGGGTGTGGGGAGGAGTGGATATTGTTTGAGTGGGTTGTGGGTTAAGATTTTTTGTATGTGGTTTTTTGAGGTGGGGGGTAAGATTGGGGGTGATGATTTATTGTTTTTGGGTAGGGGTGGTTTTGGTGGGGTTTTGGATATTTTGTTGGAGGTTTGGATATTTTGGTTGATGGTTTGGATATTTTTGTGATGGGGGTATTTTTGGGTAAAGGTTTTGTGGAAGTGGTAAAAGGTGTTTGGTGGTTGGGGGTGGTTGTAGGGATATTTTTTTTTTTGGTGGTGTGTTTGGTGGTTGATATGTGTAGTGGTAGTTTTTTAGTTGTGGAGTTGTGGTGAGGTAGTGTTAGGGGGGGTTTGAGTGTTTTGTTTGGTGTGATATATGGAAAATGTTGGATTGGTGGTTAGGGAAAAAAAGTTTGGGGTGGGTTGTGAGATGGTGGGTTATTGGATTTTTATGTTAGTTTTTTGGGGTTTGGGGAAAAAAGAGTTTTTGGGGGGGTTGGGGAAAAAAAAAAGTGTTTTGGTAGTGGGAAATGGTGATATGATATTGAGGGTGTTTATTGTAGGGTTGGGAAAAGGAGGGAGTTATGGGAGGAGATGTGGAGGTGATTAGAGGGTGTGTTGTTGGTGGTGGGGGGAGTGTGGGGGAGTTGGATGGTTTTGAGTTTTGGGTTTGGTGAGTTTGTAGGTAGGTGTGTGTAGGATTAGTTGGGGTGAGAGATAGTAGTTAATTTGTTTAGAAGAAGAAATGGTTAAGTGTTAGGTGGGGGTGAAAAGTAATTGAGGGATAGGAAAAGTGGGAAAAGGATGATTGTGTTTGTTGTTTTGAGATGTAAGGGGAGGGGAGAGGTTTAGGAGAGATGGGGTTGTAGATTGGTGAGGAGGATTGTTGGGGGATAGTGATATATGATAGGGGGGAGAGAGAGTAGGTAAGGATTTATAATTTTGGTGGGATAGTTTTGTGTTTGGTTTTAGGAAAATTGAGGGTATGGAGATTAGTTTGGGGTTGAGTGTATTATAAGGTGTATGGAGTTTTGTTGAATTTTGATGGTGTGGGAGGGTGGGAGAGAGAATGAGTGGATATAGTAATGGTAGAAATGTTGGGATTGGTGGTTAGGGAAAAAAAGTTTGGAGTGGGTTGGGATATGGTGGGTTATTTGGATTTTTATTTAGTTTGGGGGTTTTGGGTTTTGGGAAAAAGAGTTTTTGGGGGGGTTGGGGAAAAAAGGGTTTTGTAGTGGAGAAATGATATAGTATAGTTGGTGGGGGGAAAAGTGTATGTTTAGAGTTGGGAGGATGAGAAGGGGTTTTTGGTAAGAGGTGGGAGATAGGGGTATGATTATGAGGGGGGAGTTAGAGGTTATTGGTGGGATTATTGGTTTTTGAGAGGAAAATGGTGTGGGAGGTAAGTTTTGGTGAGTATGGATGGGGTTGGTTGAGCAATGGGTTGGGTTGAAAGGCTTCTGTGACTTATTCTTTTGTTGATTTTTGCAGGGATTTTTTTTTTCTTTTTTTTTTTTAGAATCTGATAGTATATTTGGGTTCTAAATGCATGATTTGTGTTCAAAATCATAACTTTGCCCCCTGACTTTTTAGACTAGGGGGGCAATTGCCCCCCCCTTGCCCCCCCAGATTACTCCTATGTTCAATTCCGAAGAAGTGTTTTATGGAACAAAGAAGACAAAAACGGTACACTCATAGATTATCATGTAGAACGACAGTTCTACTAGTGACGCAGCCAGCCCCAACCAACCAACCATAAAATTTCGCGGCACTTATATATACAGCTAACTTTTCTATTTTCAAAAGTGTCTCATCTGGATCTCGGAATCCGGTCTAACGAATTTTTTACAATTAATATATGATTTTAATCGGTGCCAAATTCGATGAGTGACGTCGCCGGTTAAGATAGGAAAACTCGTTTTTTTTTTTAATTTAATCCAGTTCAAAGAGGGAACTATTTAACCCGCGTAAGGAAATACGGAAAATGATCTCGTTTTAAAGGCGGTAAACAAGGCAGGGAGTAGGAATACAGTGCTGTAGATCCGTGACAAGATTTGCACAAGTTACCTTATATCGTAAACCAGTTTGGTCTTAGACAGCTGGTACCTTTCGCTCCCTCTTCCTGCGCAAATAACTTGAGTTCTGTCCTCGACGTCGCACTTTTGCGAGATGAGCTTTGTGTTACTGTCGTTTTTCTTTTACTTGATTTTAAAAAATAACAGATTATTATATACTTCACTTATTTTTTCTGTAATTTATTTTGCTATAATTAATAATTAAAAATAGTTAAGACTTTGAATTAAAAAAATAATTAATTTAAGTATTTTTTGGTAAAACTCCTTCCTAACTTTTTCTTTAAGTATTTCGTTTCCCTAGTATTTTGATAGCTATTTCTAATTAAAGTAAGTCTTTATTTTTCTAATATTATTAATTCTATTTGGAAAATTCAATATGTAATTAATATTTCAATGAATTTTTTTTTCTCTTCAGAAAGCTCACATAATTAATTAATAATAATTATTTAGTATTCAAAGGAAAATAAATAGTAGTTTTACATACTAACTAGTTTTAATAATAATTCTTTTACTCTTCATGTATATATAAAAT
Source organism: Cheiracanthium punctorium (assembly GCA_038373885.1). Taxonomy (NCBI): domain Eukaryota; kingdom Metazoa; phylum Arthropoda; class Arachnida; order Araneae; family Cheiracanthiidae; genus Cheiracanthium; species Cheiracanthium punctorium. The sequence goes on from JAWZYV010005322.1 coordinate 40,424, forward strand.
TTATTGAAATTATTGAATTATAATTTTAAAACCAATATTTTTTCAAAATTTTAATTTTTTTTCTCACTTTTATTTTGTATTCCTTTAAATACCAGATTTAAAATTTTGTTCAATACTTTTCAGATAGAAATTTGATTAATTAATCTAAATTTATACATGCGCTATATTTTGTATTAGACATTTGAAGGCCGGAGATGGCATCTAAAACAAGATGTTGTGCCCACCCGAGCCGAGTTGATAAGATACTGAAGATGGTAGATAACTGAAATATAAATGTCCAGGGTTCTGGTCTACCGGATGGCTGATAATCTAAAAATTCGGAGTTTTGGACGTTTTTTCTCACGATGTAACGTAAATACGCTTCAGAAGCACTGAGAAAGTCAACCGCGCAAGACCCTTATTCTTAAACTGGTAGTTCATCTAAACGTTCTCTAAAAAATGAAATTATCAACTGATAAATAAACAAACAAACATAATATGTAGTTTTCTAAAAAGCGACATAAAACCAATTATAAACAATAATTTTTTGAGTAATTTTCTATTTTATTAATGACTATAATCATTAATTAATTTAATCAACAATTTTGAGATGTATCATTAACTTATTAAAAACTTAGTATATCATAATATATTCAAAAATTTAACTTAGAGATAGCTTTAAACTGAAAGCAAACATTGCATTAATAGATTACATTGCATTAAATAGAACGAGTAACTAGATTAAATAATAAAATAATAGAACGAGTAACTAGATTATCATTAATTAAGAACGAGATTATTAAATTAATAATTTTAACGAAACTTAACTTACGGTGATCGTTAAACTGAATGCAAATTAATGAATCACAATGCATTAAAACAATAGAACGTATAGTTATATATTGTTGTTGTTATTCTAGAATTACGGCCGATTATAGCTACACGTAGACTCTAAGCCGAGACGTGGGGTGCCCTCCGTGGGCGGTCTTTCTAAGGGGTCCTAACCCGTATTTACGCTGTTTTGGAGAAAACCACGGAAACTCCGAACGATTAGGTCGGCGGACGCAACCTGGTTTCGAACGAGGCACCTTCCGTCTCCCAGTTCAGAGCGCTATGCGCTCGGCCACTGATGGGGCCCAATAGTTATATAATTATAGTAAAAAAGTTAACTTACGTTTAGCATTAAACTGAATGCAAATTTATGAAATAAAATCAAAGGTGGTGGCAGGGATACTAATCTGTATTCGACCCAAATTATAAATAGAAAATTACTCAAAAAATTATTGATTATAATCAGTATTATGTCTCTTATTATAAAATTCTAACAAAAATATGTCAATTTTCTGTTACATGTTACAAAAGAACTTGCTGTGACTTTTTTAATCAAATACTCTGATACTGCATGAAAACAGGTTTGTATATTTATTTACATAACTTAGTGTCAAGCAAACTTCCGAAATTCGCCCTTGAAACTAATTTATTATCTTCTGACCATACCCTTAAAAAGTAATGATATCCCCATGCAAAAACCCTCAACTGGTTAAAAATTTGTGACCCAGCATTTTACTTTATAGATCTATGAATTTTAAATACGGGTCTTAAAAATAAAGATATCAAATTTTGAGTGACGCCCTGCTGAGAATTTTAAAGTTTTGTTTTTAAATTCCATTACAGTTACTTTCGTTTTATTTTCTAAAGAAGATGTACGCATTTAAGCAATGCTTTTAATTATGAAATACACTGTCAAATATATCACACTTTCACTGAGTCTGTATAATGTATTCAAATGAATTTATTTCAATAATTTAATTTGTCTTTTGCGTCACGCTATCCAAAAGGGCAAGTAAAATTTACGTAAATATTTAGTTAGTGTCATAGTAACCAAACTAAGTGCAATGTATATGAAAATTTTGCTTGCCCTTTTGGATAGCGTGACGCAAAAGACAAATTAAATTATTGAAATAAATTCATTTGAATACACAGACTCAGTGAAAGTGTGATATATTTGACAGTGTATTTCATAATTAAAAGCATTGCTTAAATGCGTACATCTTCTTTAGAAAATAAAACGAAAGTAACTGTAATGGAATTTAAAAACAAATCTTTAAAATTCTCAGCAGGGCGTCACTCAAAATTTGATATCATTATTTTTAAGACCCGCATTTAAAATTCATAGATCTATAAAGTAAAATGCTGCGTCACAAATTTTTAACCAGTTGAAGGTTTTTGCATGGGGATATGATACACTTTGCAAATGGTATCTCTCTATTCCAAAGACACTTTATTTGGCGATATTTCACCAAAAGCCGACAAACTTGAGATAGTCTGCGAGATTTTGGGGATAGCCAAAGTAGTCATTGACCACAGACTTTCAATGAATTGAATGCATCCATACACCTCAATGTATTTAAAGTCATTTGGCTCACCCTGTAAATAAATTCTCAGTCGATTGCTGTCAAAAAAGATATGGAAAACAGTTAGATATTACAATATTTCTAAATACAAAAGTTCAAAAATCTACGGGTTAAAGTTTTAGTGTTATACAAAATATGAAATAATTTTTGGCGCCAAATTTGGCGATATTTCGGCGAAACTCGTCAATGTCGACGAAATTTGGCGAGATTTTAAGCATGAACCAAACAATGACAGATTATCGCCAAATTTGGCGATATTTCGCCAAAACTCGCCAAGAACGATGACAAATGGCGATACTTTGGGCATGGACCAAATGACTGACTATCGCCAAATTTGGCGATATTTCGCCAAAACTCGCCAAGGTCGAGGACAGACGGCGAGTTTTTGGGCATGTACCAAACAATGACTGTCTACAGTTGTATTATATTGAAGATGTCCATAGACATTAAAGTACTAAAATTCTTTTCGGTGGTCCTGTATATAAACTCTCCAGTAGATTGGAACCAAAAATCGAGATACACAACTAGATGTTACAACATTCTTATATATGAAATTTCATAATAGTTTTTGAGATTTGAGAGTTAAATATGCACACACGTACACCAAAAGTCGCCAAGCTTGGCGACTTTTGGCATAGTTCTTGAGGGAGGCACGTGACCGTGGTCGGACCATTACCTAACTTATGTGGTAGGACGGTATTGTGCTTGAAATGGATGAATGCCCCTAAAATTGCCATTGACCGTAATGTATTGGAAATCTTTTGAGTGTTCCTGTAGCAGAACTACAAATGATAAAGACACTTTTTTTAATGGAGAAATTCATTTTCTAACTCTTTACAGCATACATCACTTCTGAGTCGTTTGAAATAGCCCAATACCTCTAAAAAACGCTTTGATGAATTTCGGCCCATAGAGCGTAATGTATTTCGAATCTTTTGGGCGGTTCTGTAGATAAACTATCCAGTCGAATGGAATCGAAAGGGGAGGTGCACAACTAGATGTTACAGCAATCCTAAATATAAAGTTTCAACATTCTACGCCTAATAGTTTTTGAGATATGCGAGTTTAATGAGTTTCGGCCCATTGAGCGTAATGTATTTCGAATGTTTTGGGCAGTCCTGTAGATAAACTATCCAGTCGAATGGAACCAAAAGGAGAGGTGCACAACTAGATGTTACAACTATCCAAAATATGAAGTTTCGACATTCTACGCCTAATAGCTTTTGAGTTAGGCGAGTTTAATGAATTTCGGCCCATAGAGCGTAATGTATTTCGAATCTTTTGGGCGGTCCTGTACATAAACTATCCATTCGATTGCCACCAAAAGGGGAGGTGCACAACTAGATCATAGAACAATCCTAAATATCAAATCTCAACATTCTACGACCAATAGTTTTTGAGATATGCGAGTTACATACATACGTACGTACGTACGTACGTACAGACGGCATGGAAAAACTGGCCACAGCAGACTCGCCGCTGGTCAAAATGAGTTGCAGACGCGTTAATATGATCGTGCATGCTAGCCTACGATGAGATGCATCGAAAAAAATTTTAAAATTAAATTTAGAGGTAGTCAAAATCGGTTTTTTTGTCGAAATTTGGCCCCCAAAATTTTTCGGGATCACATTACTTCCTTATACTACGTACAAGGAAGTAAAAAGTAAAGGCCGCTGGCGCTGTCAAAGCTTGTTGGCCTATCTCCTCCTAAACCGTGGTGATTTAAGTTTCGACTAAGGTGCCCACAGATTCGAAAAATTCCGAGGAACCTGCTAAGCTGACTTAAATTTCGAAAATCGAATTATTTTAGAAGATATTAATAAAAAACTGAAAAAATAAACAGAAGATTTGGCATAAAATCATTCATTCCTTTGCAACAAAGCGGTTCTAGGTATGTAGTATCACGTGAAATTGTCAAACATGAAGTAGAAATACACACATTTTTACGCCAAAGTAAAAACTATATGAAATAAGTAACTCAAAATCTGTTACACAAAGATGACAATTTTCAAATAGTAAGTTCGCTTAGACAACAGGAGTTTAGAATGAGCGATTATTCGTTTTTCCAAAACAGAATAACTAATATCTTGAAAATGAAAAATAATTAAAATGCAGATTATTTTAAAGCCGGTTCGATCCAGCTGGATTATTTGCTACCAGTAGAAATATTTGGCGGCGTTAACTATGCCATTATAGCAGTTATAGTGTACACTTTGGATATTTGCTAGCGCGACGAGATGGTACAATTCGTGGTGCTAAGTACGCCAATCTGCAAACGATTATGTAAATGAAAATATGGATAACGGTTTTCCGGTAACCTTAAATGAACAGTAATTATAGGTTGTGAGCATGTGTAAATCGCCAAATAATGAAAAGTCGCCATTGGTGGCAAGCTATCCTATCTGTTCCGTAGCTTTTATTAACTTTACATGTACGCAAGTCGCCAAATAATGAAAAATTGCCATGGGTGGCAAATTCGCAAGGTGTCCAATAGGTTTTACATTATTAAAAATACAGCTGAAACAGATGTTCTGATTTTATTACGCTTTAGCTCCTAATTAATATAACTTTTGAATGGCAACATTAAATATCACTGTGTTTCTGAGGAGTGCAAATAATTTTAACAGCGAATATAAGCGGAGTCCGCACTCCAGATGGAGTAAGCACTGGGACTCAGGCGATCAGGACCCGTACAACACGTATTCCCATAACAAAATATCTTCCGTGTTATGAGGGGGAGGGGGTCTACTGTAGTGTGAAGTTTAAATTTTTATGTACCAATGAACATGCAAGAACCAAGCAATGTGTAGCTCAGTAACATTCTATCTGATCCAATCTTCGGGTTTTGTCTGTTGAAATTATGTCTTTTTTACGAATAAGCCTTATTAGGGGCCGAATGCCTCATACGAAAAGCGAGCGTAGCGAGTCTGGGGGTCTTGGCCCCTAGTTTATAAAAGATAAGTATTGTTTGTTGATAAGTGCAGGAGGGGGGGTGGGGTTCATAAAATATTGAAAGCCGTGCAAGAATTGCAATTTTTGATAATTGATCGCTAAGTTTGGTGCCAAAACGCGACAATTTATTATAAAGGGGGAGTATAGTTAGGGATGGACGCGAGATAAAAAATTGGCTGACTCGTCTCTCAAAATAAATGCAAATCTCTGTCTCGTCTCGCAAATTTCTGTCTCGCAGTCCATCCCTAAGTATAGTTAGAAAATGCCTGCGAAGATTGTACATCAGAAGATTGTAGTTTTAATAGGCGATTTTAATATAGATTTCAATTCCGAAGAAGTGTTTTATGGAACAGAAAAGACAAAAACAGTACACTCATCTCGCAAAATAACTGCAAATCTCTGTCTCGTCTCGCAAATTTCTGTCTCGCAGTCCATCCCTAAGTATAGTTAGAAAATGCCTGCGAAGATTGTACATCAGAAGATTGTAGTTTTAATAGGCGATTTTAATATAGATTTCAATTCCGAAGAAGTGTTTTATGGAACAGAAAAGACAAAAACAGTACACTCATAGATTATATGATACACTTTGCAAATGGTATTTACAAAAGTTAAGTATTGTTTGTTGATAAGTGCAGGAGGGGGGGGGGGGTCATAAAATATTGAAAGCCGTGCAAGAATTGCAATTTTTGATAATTGATCGCTAAGTTTGGTGCCAAAACGCGACAATTTATTATAAAGGTGGAGTTAGAGTAGTTAGAAAATGCCTGCGAAGATTGTAGAGTAGTTTTAATTGGCGATTTTAATATAGATTTCAATTCCGAAGAAGCGTTTTATGGAACAGAGAAGACAAAAACAGTACACTCATAGATTATATGATACACTTTGCAAATGGTATTTATAAAAGTTAAGTATAGTTTGACTATATGCCGAAAATTGTTAAACATAGGGACGACGCAGAATTCATGATACGCTTTTAATATATAGCACTTTAGTGCGTACTTACCCACGAGTATTTACCCAAATTACCCACTTGTCATCAGAAAAGTAGAAACTTGCTTCATAGAGTTTGATTTGATGATATATCCAGGGCAGGGGCGTGGGGGGGGGGATTTCGACTACATCAACTCATATATATGTATAGGTTCTTGTGATAAGGGAGTGAAGAATATGCATTTTGTATAGCAATAAATTCCTCATGGGCGGGGGTTATGACCCCCTATGCCTTGGCTACGCCCCTGATCCAGGGGTATATGTTTACCAATAATTCCGAAGAGGGGCACGAAGAGAGGATGTGTTAAACACGGTAAAAACATACCCCTGAATAAGATATTATGTGCGATTTCGATATCTCGAATTTCTGTTATATCGATATTTTTGCCGGTCCCGCCGACTTCGAGGTATTGAGAGTCGAGTGAGTATATATCTGTGTGTGTGGCCTATTGTTTCCATTTTTATTCCTTTTTTTTTTTTTTTTTAACTGTTCTTTTAGATATGCGTTAACACTTGCTCAAAGGATTAATAGGATATCCATACTACGCAAGTTTTGCTGTTTTATATTATAATATATATATATATATATTATAACATTGCATACCCTCCAACTGCTACGGATTATCCGTAGTTTATACGGATAAGTAGCATGAACTACGGAGCTACGGATGGTACAAAAAAAACTACGGAATTGAGCAAATGTTTACTTTTTTTAGGGCATTATGCCTGCACGGAGGTGCGGTTTGCAACCCTAGCTGCTTTGTTCTGAGTCAACACTCCTGTGTGTCGGCGCCGATCGTGAAAGAAGGGAATTCAACATTCTCCCTCGGCGCCGGCAGCCGTGAGCGAACTTGTGTCGGCGAAAGTGTGGTGTGCGTGGGAGGGGGGGGGGATGCCGTTAGCTGCTCCTTCTCTTGTTACGTCACGTCTCCTCTCGCATTTCCCGCCACCCTATCTTGCTCCGTCCTGTGTTTGGATGTAAGCTTAGCTCTTTCGTGGAAGGAAAGTGCAGCGCACGTTGTTTTCTTTGTTCACATGGATCGTTTTTTAAAACGTGATAGTACTACTGATATTGAAAAAAAACCTCTAATAATGATGTTGCAGGTGCAGGGTGTCTACCACTCTTGAAAGTCTGGTAAAAGCCGGGAAATTGGAAAATGGGTCCGGAAAGTCTGGAAAAAAACCGGGAAATTGGATAATGGGTCCGGAAAATTCACCAAAAGAATCAAATTTTTTTTCCGTGTCTTTGTTTTTTCTACACTTTATCTCTAATTGTCAGACTGGAAACCGAAAGCAGCTGCGACGCATTTTTCGGACCGCGAAAGCATCAAGGAGGTGGGAGAAATGGGGGACTCATCAATCGTGACGTGAGGGTAAAAGACAAATTAGCTTACTTGATAGCTTATATCTTAGGACTGTGTTTCCAAGAACAGTTAGTTAATTCTATCAGAAAGTGCAACTACTTCTGTTTCTCAATTGATGAAAGCTTAATCCTGTATACTTTAGTCAAAATTGATTTAAAGAAGTTGTACAAAATATGCAAATATAAAGACAAGCATTGTGCAATTTCCCTAAGTAAAATGCATTGGTCAGGAATTTTTTTCCCGGGACCTCCCAAAAGTCAGGAAATTGACTTTCAGAAATTTGGTAGAAAACCTCTAAAAAACGGGAGGTTACGACTACTTCAACTCATATATATGTATAGGTGTTTGTGATAAGGGAGTGATGAATATGCATTTTGTATGGCAAAAAATTCCTCATGGGGGGTTATGACTCCCCTAACCCCCCCCCCCCCGGCGATATCGCTTAAGTGCTACTGATGAGGTGAAGGCCAATGTTGGAGGGTATGCATTGCAAATCAAAAGCCCTCTGAAATCCCACATTTCTAGAACTGCACAGTTTTAATTCAGTAGCAGCCCAGCAGCGACTTTTCCGTGTAACCGCAACTGCCAAGGAAAGATGTATTGAATCACCCAATAAAATAATGTAACTGCAGTTCGACTCATTCTTCCACCGACAGCCATAGCGGCCTAAGGATTTTCACAGCTCGCTCCAGCGTTAGCCGGCTAGCGAAGACCGATCAGGATCCCACAATAACGGCTCTAAGCCGGAGTCCCGAACCGCCTTGCCTAATACCCAACACCGAGAATGGGTCTCAAACAGCCTCGCGTCCTCCGACATATGACAACAATCTTCCCGTAGCCGCTCAATGCTACATGCATATACCTAATTTAAATTTCATAAAAGTTACTTCAAAGTCTTATTTAGAAACATCTGAAATATGTTTATGATAATTCTGGCTCTCAATTATTTTAGGTAAAAAAAAAATAAATAAATACAGCTTTTTCGTAAATGAAAATTTCTACATAGGATTTGACACACTAAAAACTCGTACAGTTCTCCCGTCCAAGTCCGGTGTACGCCTCGTAAACGTAAATTATATTTCGATATATATTGTGCATATTAACTATGGTTCACGCCAAATAAATATTTCTTAAGTTTAAAAATTGATCAATGAGTTACAAAACACTGAAAAGTGGATTAATCTTATCTTATAAATAAAAATGAAATTCTGTTTGTTTGTTTGTTTGTGGATTTGATTCGTATACAAATCCACAAAAATAGACCTATCGGCCTGAAATTTAGCACAGATATGTAAAATAATACAGAATAAATCGTAGTCCACTTTAAAACTTTGAAAGTCCACCCGTTCCCGGAATTTAAGAGATTTTTTATGCTCTCCACGCAAAAAGCTTTCCGTAATTGTAACCCCTTTGTTTAATTGTTGTGAAAAAAGTGTGAAATAAGTTCGTGGTTGCCATGTGTGGCGATTTCGCCGAATAAAATGTTTTAACGAGGCTTAGATTTGAAACTGGATTTTATTTGAGACTGGGATATATAATGACACTGGTTATAGATAAAAATGAACGTTGGTATGTGTGTATGAGGTTAAAAAACTCCAGCACCGTTGAGCACCGTTGCACCATGAAATTTGGTTCACCCAAGTCTTTTATCATGGAGAAGCTTTTTATGCTATCCGTTTTCCTCTAACTTGCCACCAGGTGGCGCAGAAGAACGTCGAATTCTATTCCGTTTAGCCGTTTACTATGCGAATATCGTCCAACCGATTCCGATGAAATTTGGTACCCGCTGATATTAGAACACGGAGAATATTTTTCAGTATCCATTTTGCTGTAACTTGCCGCTAAATGGCGCTGCAACGCATCAACTTCTATACCGTTCGACCGCTCGGCAAAAAATTTCTTATACTTACACATTTCAGCACGAAGAATATATTCTGTGTTCCTTTTGATGTTACTCACCACTAGATGGCACTGCAATGCATTATTATTTTAACTCGCCACTAGATGACGCTGCAGCAGGCCAAATTCTTGACCATTCAAACGGTCGCTATGAAAATCAGTATACATAGCTATTTGAACAATGAGAATATTTTGGCGTTATCCATTTTGCTATAACTCGCCACTTGACGGCACTGTAGCAAATCATAACTTTAATTAACCACTAGATCGCGCTGCAGTGTATCACTTCTTGACTGTGCAACCAATCGCTATGAAAATAGGTATACATAGATATTTGAACACGGGGAAGAGTTTCGCGTTAGATGTCGCGTCAACACATGAACTTCAGGGCTGTCCAGCCGATCGTCCTGAAATTTCGTATTCATCGATATCTGAATGCGAAGAATATTTTCGCCGTATCCGTTTTGCTAAAACTCGCCACTAGATTGCGCTACGCCGCATGGCCTTCTGCACCGTACAAACGATTGCCTTAAATTCAGTATGCATGGTTATTGAACACAATATAATGCGATATCCATTTTGCTATATCTCTTAATTACAATAAATAGTAATCACCACAAATCGTAATATCAAAAAGTCCATTCATTCCCGTGCGAAGAACGGGTACTTCAGCTAGTTAATAATAAAAGCAATCTGAAATTTTAAAGGAACAGTTCTCGAACTAATCGATATATTCTGTTAAAAAAATAAATATTTAGCTTATAAAAGCCCTTGCATGACAAATTTTGAAGTGCATGATCTTTTTTCATATTATTGCGATATATTATTTCAATTTCACTTGAAACCACGCGCAAAAAGCGGTTCTTTTGGTTTCCTCCACACCCTGCGGAAAAGGAGGAAAAGCTGACAGAATCTTTTCCCTATTCCGTAACAAATTCTAGACGTCATTGAAGTGTTTCGTGCGTGGGTGAAAATGGCGACCTCCTCAATCGGCCTTCCGAATCCAGAAAATGGAGAACTAACAATGGGTCTTTTCCACCTCCATCCTTCGAGGCGAAATGTTACCCAGATCGAACAGATACGCCTGTGAGACTGCCGGCCTCAGCGAAAAAAGCCGGCGTTTGCGCTTAAAAAAAAAAAAAAAAAAAAGAAAAGAAAAGAAAAGCGTAACGAAACTAGGGATTTTGCCCTTTGCTATTTAAAATTTTGTAAAAAGTTTTATTTATTCTTTTTTTTTTTCATTTTTTAAAAAAAGATTTAATAATGAGCATGTACAAATGTGAGTTCCATGAAATTATTTCGAAATTATGATTGCATGAATTTTTGATGCAACTTAACAAAACTAAAAATAAAATCTTTTTAAAAAATCTGTACAAATCAGTAGATTGAAATACAGACTTCAAAGAACGTTTATACGTTAGAAAAAATTGAATTCACCGTTTAGAGACACCAGGGCGCATTCAAAAATTTCCGTCCATAAGCCATAATATAATTTTTTTTTCTGCAGCCTCGTAAAAAAAAAAAAAAAAAAACTTAAGTCCTATATTCACCAAAATCAATACATATTTTACGAGGGTGATCTGTAATATAGTATATACCAAATTTGAGCTGAATAGAATGCACCTTTTAGGAGCTATCGTGTTCACTCACGTGCACTCATACACATGGGAAGAGGGGGGTACAGTGGGACAATAGATATTCTTCTATGATTCAAAAGCTCAAAAATTAGAAATTTTGTAATTACAACTATTGTAACATGTAACTGTGCATCTCAATTTTTTATTGCAATCAAATGCGTAATTTGTTTATAGGGTGACCCAAAAGACTTAAAATGGGGGAGAAGGGGGCACAGTGGGGCGATAGATATTTTTCTGATTCAAAAGCAGAAAAATTAGAAAAAAATTACATATTTTAGCTAAGCACAATCGCAACACTGGAAACTAGTCACGATCACAGTGTCATTTTGTAGGGAAGTTGCAGGCATTTTTGTTTTTTACTATCACTGTTGGAAAAATCCGACAAGTTTTACTTTTTTTTTTTTTCACTTCATCAATCATTGTTGAGCAAAGAATTTTGTAACTTTTAAATGTGTTTCACCATTATAACTATTTTTACAGCTTGTCATTTAAAAACTGCTTTCATATCTTCTGTTTGGACTATCTGAACCTGTATTTAATTGTAGTATAGTAATGTGTTGCATAATACATTGATTTCGTATGTCTTAATCCTTGTCCCTATGTACCCCAATCCCTATTCCATTGTGCCCCGCAAAGGGTCACAGTGTGACAACTTCAGTACGTTTTGAAAATGAACATTTTTACAAAGAATAAAATAAGGATAAATTCTGAAAAAAAAAAAAAATCACAATGAAAGCTAAGATTTTACTGCATTCGATTTTTTGTTTTAATTAAAAGGAAGGAAATTATTTTTAAAAAAGTAAGAAAATCTGAAACGCTTTCAGATTATTATTATTTTTTATTTATTCCAATAAGTTGGAAACTGTATTCACGAGTGTGCTATTTTTTCTCCCTTGTTCATAAAACACATCTTTAGAATCGAAATCCATCTTAAAATCGCCTACTAAAACTGTTTTACAATTTCCGACAAGCATATTCCAACTGTACTTAACCGTTTTGAATATTATTTAGAATATACATCGTAATCCGTGAGTGTGCCGTGTTTGACTACGATTAAACATATGCTGTTACCATGACGATTTTTTGTATTTATGTGGCTACCGTAATTTAGAATTAAAGTGGCGATTTGGAACAACATGTAAGTTCAGCATTCCATTACTTATTTATTTTGAGTTACCAATTCATGTAGTTCTAATAATGAAGTGTCTTCAAATTCCTTAACTGGCGCGGTTATCGCTCATTTTGTTCACTTCAGTTTTCATCTGAAACTTGTGGATAACTCCATAGAGACCCATGACAGCAAAGCTCGCCAAAGTGCTGCGATTTTTTAGGTTGGCGAGAGTGGGGCATTAAAATAGGATACTACCTTCAGGAACGGCCTACCTATTTGATTTAAAGCCTGTTTTAGTTCCTGAAGTGTCCTTCTGTCCTGATGAACTCTAGCCGCGGGCTCAGGTCCAGCAAGCAGCGGTTTCCCTCACTTTTATTTTTTTTTACAGCAGAATTTTTGGATTACAATTGGTAAAATACATCATTGTTATACTATATAAAAGCAGTTAGTTTACAATAGCTCACAATATTGTTCTTAGTAACATTTGACCATACATACATGCATTTAACACATTCCCCCCCCCCCCTTTTTTTTTTTTTTTTTTTACAATTTTGAAAGTTCAGAAAAAAGTAAATAAATATCTAAAAGTAAACAATAGTCTTGAGAATGATAAATTTTTAAAGTAATTTTGAAAAATTAAACATAAATAAATATATCTAATATACAAAATTGGGCATTAGAAAGAAAGTTTTTTTTTTTTTGGAAAGCGCATATATATATATATATATATATATATATATATATATATATATATATATATATATATATAATGTATTGAAAAATAAATTTAGGCTTGGATATGAGAAGTGTTTTTTTTTTTTTTTTTTTTTTTAACTAACGAAATAAAAGCAGCAAAAGAATTTCTATGTCAGGAAATAATGCAAATAAATCCATAATAAAAAAAAAATCTATTTAGAGTTTTCACATGGTTTTTATCAACTGAAATTCTTGTTGATGTGTCTTGTTGTCCATATATACATGTATTTAACACGTTCCTTTTTTTTTTCTTTTTTTTTTTTACAGTTTTGAAAGTTCAGAAAAAAGTAAATAAATATCTAAAAGTAAACAATAGGCTTGAGAATGATAAACTTAAAGTAATTTTGAAAAATTAAACATAAATAAATATATCTAATATGCAAAATTGGGCATTCGAAAGAAATTTTTTTTGAAAGCATACAGGGTCACCCAAAAGGGTTTCAACACATTGAAGTTTATGAATACTTTCAATTCATTAAAAGTATGTGGTCAGTCACAATATAGGCTGTAACCAAAATATCGCAAGCTAATGCCAAGCTTGGCTTCTTTTGCCGAAGTATAGCCAAATTAAGCTCCAAAAATAGATCTTTAAACCTGAACCCAGCTTGGCGATCTCTTACATTTGTCCGGGTCTCACCATATCCGAGTGGATAAGACCGGGGTCACCGCAACTGAAGAAGAGAAAGGAGAAAGCAAGAGGGGGTCTGGGTACTGGTTTTCGTGACGTCACAAGAAAGGATGGGATTTGGAACAGTTTGCATTGAGTTCAATGGAAGAAATGGAATTAATAATGCCAATAAATACGAGTAGCTTAATTTTTTATGACGCATTGAAATAGCATTTTCGTTTTACAACACTTTGTTCTTAAATAATAGTGAATCAACAATATTTTTTGTCAGAAATCAATGGAATAAATTGGTACTGAATTTAAAGCAGTTTCAGCATTGTATGCAGTATGTTTTGCATTTCGGGCTAGCAAATACATTCTAAATAATATAATGGTTACTCAATGTTATCATTTATCTAAAATAATATGTATATGGATTAAATTTATACGTTGTATAAGCATAAAGTCATATTTTTAAGTAAGTAAAAGCAAATATATTTTTAAGTAAAAATAACAATTTTTATTAATTTTACTTAAAAACTGAAATACATTATTTAGTTTTGCTTCGTTTTAATAAGCTTTTTAAAAGAATTGATGTTAAAAATATCCAGATTCATAAATAGTCATCTCAAGGCATTTCGTGACGTCACAAGAGAGGATGGGATTTCAAAGAGTTTGTATTGAATTCTATGGAAGAAATCTGATCAATAATGTCAATAAACACTAGTAGCACGAGGAATATAATCAGAAATTTCCACAATTAATATTTTAAAAACTTGTACAATACATACTATATATAATTATGTTATACAGACTCCTAATGTCAAATTTTATTAGAAGCAATTAAAGCACAAAAAACAAGAAAATAAAAAGTAAAAGCTTTTATTACCCAAACCTTACAAATACTATAAAGTTTTTCATGAAAGCACTACAAGTGTTTGCTTTAGTTTTTTCTAGATAAGACTTTCAAATATCACATTGAGACATTTGAAATATACATAATTAAATATTTTTCAAAATTAGTGAGTATAACTCTTGAATATGTAAAACTGCCTAAATGCTCTCAGGGGTTTTCATGTAAAATATATTGCAGTAATACATATACTTTTTTGTTATTGTTGTTAGCATTGCAGTAATACATTTTCTTTTTTGAGTTAATTTCCGAATCTGTGTTCATACTTAATTTCAGAATTTTCAACAAATTCCGATAAACCGTTTAGTTGAAAATATTTCTTTAATAAATACCTTCTATATTTTTTATTTTTCTAAGTATCCAGCAAATAGATTTCTCTCTCTCTTTTTTTTTTTTTTTTAATAAATAAATCAACCATGAGATCCGCATTGAACCTTAAGCTACTTGGTATGTGCAGTGGAAGGGAATCTTCGTTTAATTTATAATTAATGGTGACATTTTCTTAACATAGAATTGCCATGAAACTCTTGATACATTTCTTAATTTCAAAAGAATTTATATTTTCCTTTGCATTATTTTTTTTTTTTTTTTTTGGTTTCCTCAATATCTTTTTCCTAAACGTTTTCTCTTCTTTTAGTAGGATCAGTTCTTTCTTGTTTTTTGGTAATATCGGATATATAGGCTGGTAAGCTCGAAAAAATGCACGGGATAGCATTCGGTTCTAATTTATAATGCTTTCTTTTTACAGTTAAAAGTGCCCCATCTGATTTTAAAATAGCACCGTCTTTTAAAAGATCTTCATCTCGAAAATGCTCAATACAAACATACGTATTTTTTCCTGGGGACCAATTTTTTCTTGGAGTATTTTTAGTCCATTCGGCCCGCTTTTCTTCGTTTTTTGGGAAAAGTGAAAACTTTTACATTTTCTCCTCTTTTGTAATTAGCTTTACTTACAGCCTGGGACGCAGCAAACGGAAGCATAGTGATTGCTAGAACAAAAGAATAGAAATCAATAAAACTAACGCAAAATATGTCAATTTTATATTTTTATGTACTCTATAGCTTAATAACTATTATAAAGTATGTCGTATTAAGAATAGAGATTGCTGACTTACCATTAGTATCCAAAAAAGGCACAAAAAATCTTAGTTTCTTCTACTTTTCCGTATGATTCTAATGCCTTTAACGGAGAAAAGTCCATCCTCTCTTGTGACGTCACAACACCTCCACGCGTTCAGTACCCAGGCTCGCCTTGTAATTGTCTACTCTCCCCCTCCCTTCCCGGGGGCTCCGATAAGACACTGAATGTGGTTGATGGCTGAAGTGTGAACATTCTGCTTTTGGGCTTTGCTGTCGATCTAACAGTCCGGAGTTTTGCTCGATATTCTCCAGATGTACTTGACTACGCGTTAGGAACCCTTAAAAAAATCCTCCGACCAAGGCACACCCCCACCCCCTATAATTAGATGCTCCTCGTGTAGGCTTGCCATAGCACTTAACTCACGCTTATATTAAGGTTTAGCGATTTCTCTCGAAATATTATTGAAATATTATATCTTATTTTGAAATGAAATAAGTTTAGACGATGAGCAGGGAAAATATGGAAGATATTTTTATAGTTTAATTGATCTACAAGGAAGTCCATATCAGATTTTGTTAACATTTCCTTACATCTGTGCTCTCATATGGTGACCTGCATACAAGTCGCGTGAGATGATACTCCATTAGAAAGATGTGGAACTTGCGTGTTTCATCGCCGTGGCTTAGCATTAAGAATTTCTTTGTTCGTCGGTCGATTGCGTGGGGTGCTTGATTGCAGTTAATGTTTGCTCTCTCAGTTTTAACTTCCTTTTTCGTTCAACTGTTAATATATTTTTTATTTTCATAAAAAGTAATTGTGCTAAATTAAGTCACTTATAATTGCTTTTTCAAGACAGGTTTTTGCACATCTTACATGGAACACAAAAACTGATCCCAAAATCTTATTTACTTCAGCATTTTATGTATTTAATCTGTTATTAAAGTTTTATATTCACTATACAGTAGATTGAGTTCGTTTAAAAAAAAAAAAAAACGTGCCAAAAATTTGCCACTGTCTCACTCTGCCAATCATCCATTATACGCTCAATTCATTGATTTAAGGTGTGTGAACAGCAAACCTAGATATTCGCCAAAGAATACACTTGATATGCCAGCCATATGCGGCTCATTTTTTTTTTTTTTTTTTTAATATGTTACAGTGGGTGTAAAATTATACTCAAATTTTCATCTTTCTACCATTTTTAAGGGTTTAACTTACTATTAAACTCATAATATCGTTTCAGTTGTTATCTTTATTAGTTCATTAGCTTAGTACAAATTCAATAATAGAAATACAATTCAAAATACAATTTCAATATTTAGTGAATCTTTCCTTTCGAGAACTCACATTTTGCATGCGCTGCGGCATTGCTGGCAATGCTTTTTTAAATTTTATTTTTTTTTTCTTTTACAATTTCTTGAAGTGCAGGTGTATTGTGCCATGCTTTAATAGTATTTCCCATCAAGTACCTGTTGTTAGCAATTATTTTATACTAGCTGAAGTACCCGTTCTTTGCACGGGAATGAATGGACTTTTTGATATTACGATTTATGGTGATTACTATTCATTGTAATAAACAGATAGAGCAAAATGGATATCGCGTTATATTGTGTCCAATAATCATGCATACCGAATTGCAAGGCAATCGTTTGTACGGTGCAGAAGGCCATGCGGCGTAGCGCAATCTAGTGGCGAGTTTCAGCAAAACGGATACGGCGAAAATATTCTTCGCATTCAGATATCGATGTATACGAATTTTCATGACGATCGGCTGGATAGTCCTGAAGTTCATGTGTTGACGCGACATCTAGTGGTAAGTTATAGGAAAATGGATAGCGCCAAACTCTTCCCTGTGTTCAAATATCTATGTATACCTATTTTCATAGCGATCAGTCAAGAAGTGATACACTGCAGGGCCATCTAGTGGTTAATTAAAGTAATGATTTCCTACAGCGCCGTCAAGTGGCGAGTTATAGCAAAATGGATAACGCCAAAATATTCTCACTGTTCAAATAGCTATGTATACTGATTTTCATTTCGACCGTTTGAATGGTCAAGAATTTGGCCTGCTGCAACGTCATCTAGTGGCGAGTTAAAATAATAATGCATTGCAGTGTCATCTAGTGGTGAGTAACATCAAAAGGAACGCAGTTAGAATATATTCTTCGTGCTCAAATGTGTAAGTATAAAAAAATTTATGCCGATCGGTCGAACGGTATAGAAGTTGATGCGTTGCAGTGCCATTTAGCGGCAAGTTACAGCAAAATGGATAGTGAAAAATATTCTCCGTGTTCTAATATTCGCGTGTACTAAATTTCATCGAAATCGGTTGGACGATATTCGCATAGCAAACGGCTAAACGGAATAGAATTCGACGTTGTGCTGCTGCACCAAGTGGCAAGTTAAGGAAAACGGATAGCATAAAAAGCTTCTCAATGATAAAAGTCTTAGGTGAACCAAATTTCATGGTGCAACGGCGCTCAACGGTGGAGTTTTTCAACCTCATAAACACACACCAACATTCATTTTTATCTATAATCAGTGTTATTATATATACCACTCTCAAATAAAATCCAGTTTCAAATCTAAGCCTCGCCAAAGTGCCAACATACGCCATTTTGCAAGAGTTTTTTCAGGGAATCATTCGAAGCATTGACTTAGCAGCAATCAATATGGGAAATGGTTCGAACGATAAAAGAGTATTTATTTGAAAAATGGAATCCCTTAATACAGCCGAATTTTTTTAAATTATCAACTATAATGTGTTTTATTCATCGTTACACCGATGTACTAAATGAGAAGATTCAATTTTCTGAAATTTGACGAAATTCCCCCTATTCTAATTAAACCTTTGCACTTGTTTTCAAAAATCTATTTCCTTAAGCTCTCAATAAATTGCGCCAAGCCGAAAACTGTGCAAACCGCTAGAACTCACTTACTCAAAATCGATATTTCAGCCACTTTATTTTTTCGCCAAACTAAAAAGTTTTACACATTAGCCTCGGAAATCTTCAATTGTTATTGTTTTGCGTATAAAACATTTCATTCCTGCTCTGATTTCCCATGCACACGATATTATAATTAAAAAAAATAATAATAATAACCTTACTAATATAAACTAACAAAAAAAAACATTATTATTCTTTTATTTTTACTTTGAGAATTTAAAACATTTTATTCGGCAAAATCGCCACACACGATCCTGGTTGCCAACCATGCTCCTGGCAACCACGATCCTTATTTCACACTTTTTTCACTACAGGGGTTACAATTACGGAAAGCTTTTTGCGTGGAGAGCATAAAAAATCTCTTAAATTCCGGGAACGGGTGGACTTTCAAAGTTTTAAAGTGGACTACGATTTATTCTATATTATTTTACATATTTGTGCTAAATTTCAGGCCGATAGGTCCATTTTTGTGGATTTGTATACGAATCAAATCCACAAACAAACAAACAAACAGAATTTCAGTTTTATTTATAAGATTAGCAAAATTTCATTTTTTACGGCCGGTCATACATTTTTATCAGGTTGAGGTCTGACAAATTGCCAGTCCAGTCCAAAGGAGTCATTTTTTATCCTTTACGAATTAAGTAATTTTTTTTTTTGGGGGGGGGGGGGCTTCATGGCATAGTTCTGAGTCCGGCATAATACACAATTGCTTTCTGGAAACTAAATCCTTCATCTGCAGAAGTAATCGAGCAGAGACGGCCCGAGGGGGGTGCGGGGCCTCTTCTCTATCATGTCTTATGAGATAGCAATAAAATGGCCCAGGAGCGGGGCATCTATAAGCGCGGGGCCTTAGGCGATCGCCTACCTTCGCACCCCCCTTGGGCCGGCCCTGAGTCGAGTTTCCAAAATTCTCAGTTATTGGTCTTTGTGCATAGTGCTTTCATAGAAATGTAGTCAATCATTCCCTTTTGGGCTAATTATATCCCCATATCATAACGGACAAAGGATATTTCACTTTTTCAGCTACGCATCTTTCAGTCAATTTAAGCAGTATGTAAGACAGTGACCTAATAATATGTGTAACTAATTTGATGTTAATCGAATGCACTATTTAGACGCTAGCTCACTTTAAGGGTGTTGTTCTCATTAGTTTCACCAAAGGATTTTCGATTGTACACATTAACTTCTGATTAAATGAAGATAATAGTTAGAAATTTCAGTATCATATACATGAAGACGACAGAAATGCATTACCACTATTTTTTTTCGATTAATGTGGTCTAAATATTGTTTTAGAAGCCACTATTTATTTACGAATTGGCGATTCTTATTATCGATAAAAGCCGCCAAGTGAACAGCTTTTAAATACTTGCTTATACTAATGGCATTTAAATCTACATCTGTGGGCAGTTTTTTGTAACAAGAGTGCAGTTAATACTAAATGAATAACACCACAATGAACCCAGTAGAAATCATTATAAGAAGAAAAAGCAGTGAATACATTGAAGTGTGTGTGCAGTATTTATGATCCTTCTTTTCTATTAAATGGCCGAATTTATAAAACGCTGAACATGGGAAATATCTGAAGTGTGCAAGTTCAGAATTCTTTCTTCTCCCGTGGCTATCGATCTAACGGTCTAGAGTTTTGGTTGGTTTTCTCCTGATGTATCTTGAATATGCGTTAGAACCTCTCAAAAAGTTCTCCTACCAGTGTTTTTAGAGAACTTACCTATTCTAGGATGTCAGACTATCTCTAGAAATTGCAGTACGTCATGTTTTTGAATTAACCGGGTATAATCAAATGCTAATTTTACACTTAGCACAAGACTTTTTTAATAAATAAAATTTATTTTTAACATTGAACAAAACAAAACTTAAAAAAACTTATTCAAACAAAATGAATAAGCTAAAACTCCAAATTGTTTCATGAATACGATTGACAACACACATTGCGTATTGAATCAAAACAAATTCGGCGTCAAAAGATCGCTATCGTAAAATAAGGTTTTATTTTTTTTTATCATGCAAAAATCAAAGTACACAAATTGAATGCTGATTCCACTATCGCATATATAATAATATTCTGTGCTAGTTTTAAATTAATTTTAATCCAAGAAATGGAACGATTACAAAAAAAAATGTCACAAATAAATTACTTTTCCCAAGTCGGGAAAGATCAAAGAGAAATACATAAAACATAAAATAACTCATTTTATTACATTTTATCGTAAGATTTATGTGTTTGAGAACAAATTTTCTAAAAATTTCAAATCTTTATTAGTTTCGAAAAAAATAGTTGCTCCCCTTCCCCCCAAAAAATGTAAGTAAATAAATAAATAAAAGAGTAGTTTTTTAGTGCAAAGGTTTTCCATAAATATAAAAACTCGCACCGAGAATTTCTCTGTAAAAAATTCGAGAATTCTAATTTCTACTTTGCACATAGATATCTAAAACCTAGAAAATAATCATTTCAATATTTCTTAATATAGCAAATTTTTAAAACGGATAAAAAGTATAAACTAACTTTTCCTAGCCGCATATTGAGTATCTATTAGATACTAATTCTTAACTCCATGCAAATGGTTCTATAAGATTGCAGTTATGAATTTTTTAATATCTATGAAAAAACTTGTAAAATATAAAACGAAAACGAGTCTTTTAAAGGTAGGCAGTGATCTTAGTAGAAATAAGAACATTAAATAAAAAGAAAATATTAAAAGGAAAAAAAATATATAAGACTTAGTTGATCAGTTTGCGATTTCCATTCTCGAAATCTTCATGAAAAAAGCATATCCGTCAACAGTGGCGTAACTACATCGTTTTGGCCGGTAACGAATTCATTGCTTGGGCTCCCGTTATTTACTTATTACCAGTTATTTACTTTATTACTTACGTATATTACTTTTTTTTCTCTGATACCTTTAAATTTGTCCGTCCTACCATCCTACTGTTATGCCACTGTCCATAAAATACCAGTGGAAACAGAAGTTATTTTCGGATACTCTGCCAAAGTCGCCATTTTTACATTTTCAGGATAATGCCGGAAAGTAGCGATGTAGGCTTTTAAGTAAAGTGACCAGACGTCCTGTTTTTGGCGGGACAGTCATGATTTTTAGTTATATGTCCTGCTGTCCCCACAGATCCCTAAAATGTCCCGCATTTCTATTCCTGCCCCGCCAAAGTCCTGCTTATGAAAAATAAATAAATAAATTGAGAATAAATTCCCATGAAAATGATTGTGTTATTTACAAAGTTTTTTGTTACTTGTATTTAACACCGGTTTTCTTTTATTGTTGAAAATGATTGTTTTATAATATGTATTAATACTTACCTATAATCAATGGATGGCCAGGACCCGATTAACTTCAGAAGTGAGGGGAAGCTCAGTCTCATTTTGGACCCCCACCTCCCCCTTTTATTTGGGAAAAGTAATGTGTAAATAATTTTCTTTGATAAAAACATTTTATTTGTTAAAATGAAATTTCTTATTGATTTAATTAGTTCTATTTATTTCCTTTGTTAAAAACATTTTATTCATTTATCTGAAATTCTTCTTTGATAAAAATACTTTATTCAATAATCTCCATGATAGTTTAGTTCATTGCAACGCGATTTTACAGTATTTTTGAAATTACTTCAAAAAGTAAATTAAAAACTCGACCACAGGAAAATTAAACTTATTTATTTAGTCGTAGTTTTCATTAGAAATGGCTTTTTTTCAGGAATTTGATAACATTATAAAAATCACAAGAAGGAAGTTCAAAATGAATTTTGACATTTAGAAAATAGTTAACGTTACATATGGCTAGGGGCCTTGGCTCCTAGCCTCGAAATTTTTTTATATTTTTTATTAAATGAATCTTTTCTAGCTTTAGTTATGGCAAACCGTTAACATCGTCAAAGTCTACTTTTCTTGAAAAAGAAGACTCAATCGCTAACACTCCTCGTTTTCGTCAAGTATGTGGATTATACTAGCTGCATTTTTGTAATTTTGAAATTAATTTGAAACTTCTTGGGATTTAGTCTGTATTTGTAATTTTTAACAAAATTGCTGTTTATATATAATACTCAATTATATGTTATCAAAGGGGGGGCTGGGGATTCCCCCTCTCTGCGCCATTCGAAAGGGGGCCACCGTAATGAAGTTCTTCCTGGGTGACCTCTGATTGCTGCAATATGTGACTAAATGTCCTTAGCCAGCCATTATTTTCAAAAATTTTGACCATAGACATCTCCTTCCTTGAAATGAAGTAGATCTGCATATTATATATTTTAATTTATCCAAATCAATTATTCTAAAAATTACGAAATCTATCTTCTTACTGGATCACCGTAGTATTGTTTCAAAGTTCAGGACTAGATTTAGGGGAGGGGAAACCTGGACTGTAACTCCGAGGACTCCACAAGAGAGGGGTCCCCACAATAGACATTTTTATGCAGAATTTCGTACCAAATACTGAATCTTTAAAAAATTACACCGCCACTTTTATCTCCCAAACACAACTGCTTCTTTGCTCACATTTCGATATTACTGGCACGTGATCGACTGTCAGAATTAGACATATCTTATTTACCCGCGTATAAGTCGAGAAATTTGTGACAAAAATGAGGTTTTAAAGTTGAAGGGGGGGGGGGTCGACTTATAGGAGGGTCCTTAATTTTTAATTAATTTTTTTTTAATCAGAAGACAAAAAGGCCCTTTTAAAAGACAAATGTTCCCTTCCTGCATTCCATAACACAATGACGTCGTTTAAGGTTCATTTCCATACCAGGAAGAATGTAGCGATACAAAGATTGAAAACGTGTATAATGTTGTTGTTGTTGGATTACGGCCAGTTAGCTATGCGTGGGCTCTAGGCCGAAGAGTAGGGTGCCCCCCGTGGAAGTCTTTCTAAGAGATCCTAACCCAATACGTGTACATGATGAGCCGATGACGACGAAGGAATTTTGTAAATTGTTTGATGAGTCCGATACTGAATCGGATCTTGAATCAGTTTAACTTTTTATATTAGTATTTACCATATCATGCTATCAGTAGTGCCATATTTTTATTATTATTATTCATTATTATCAGTTTAATTTTGTATATTACTTTTGTATGTTATTATCTTTATTGTTGTTTATTTAGTGCTTTCTTTCTTTCTTTTTTTTTAAATATAGATTTTGAATAAATGTATTTTTTTTAAATTAGTTTTTTGATCGGGAAAGTGGTGGATGACTTATACGCGGGTAAATACGATAATTTTTTGTCACCCACAATCGAACCCGGGACTGCTAGGCTTCGAGCTAACGCTAAAACCACTTCGTTCCATTAGTTGTCGAAAAAATTGTTAAACTTTAATTGTTTAAAAACAGTTAGGGGCCTTCGCACCTCTGAAATTGGCAGTGTCCACGTTCCTTGAATTTTCTTTAGGGAACTAAGTATACATTGTGTTAAAGTTTGTTCTTACAATGCTTATTATGCAGTTACGTAAAGGGAAGAAACGATATCTCTTCTCTTCTCTTCTCTACTTATTATAAAAGAAGGTGTCTGTGTGTCTGTGTGTGTGTGTGTCTGTCGGCAGCGTTACGGACAAACGGCTACACCTAGAAACACCAAATTTGGTACTCGGGAAGATGTAAATATGTAGTTGTGCACCTCAAAGCGATTTTTTCAAAATTCGACCTAGATTTTTTTTTATTTTATGTTTTATGCGATTTTTGGCATTTTTTCTCACTTAATTCGTAATATCGGCGGAAATAACGCTCGCAGCAAAACGGCATTTGTATCATCGGATAGAGGAGGAAATTTTCTTTTAAAAACAGTTTGTTCTGAATACGTAACATGATTTACCGATTTTTAGGAATTTTTTTACTAAACATCTGCTTCGCGATTTTTTTTCGTAAAATAATTTTAAAACTGTCGCATCTCGAATTCTATCAGTCATAACTTTTAGATATTTTGACAAATCGTGAAACATTCTTTTCTCCCTCTTTTAAAATAAAAACGAAAAAATTATGTATATTAGATGATTTTTTACGAATTTTAATGCAGCCTAATGTTTAGAATTTAATTGCATCAACGCGATCTTACGCCATTCATTACATTGCGATCCCGGCACGAGAATTTATGTTCGGTTGTTGCCACAGAAAGGATTAGAAAAAAGGGTTTTTTCAACCAATCCAGTTTTTAAATGGATATCAGAATTTCAATTCGCAAGTGAGGATCTATGACGTCAAATGCTTTAAGATACGTAAAAATTACGCCATAATTTTAACTAATTTATTCCAGCTCTATTTTCAACACAGGGAGACGATACTTTTGATTAAAATTTACTGTAGAAATAAACTAAGAAATTCACGATTATTATTATTAGAAGTGGTATTTTAATCCGGTGCTTATTTAAAAATTGAAATGTTTTCACTGCGCTGAAAATGTTCATTTTTAAAGTTACAAAGTTCGTTTCAAAGCGCGATATATTAAAATTTTTCTATTTACTATTTTTATTTTTGGCATTTAATTTAGCGCAGGCGTTGCCTAACATACGCATGCAGGTTGCGAGTTTTAGTTTTATTTTAACTGTTGCGAGGTTTATAGTTTTATTTTAACGTTGAATTACTTTCCTCCATAAAGGTCCCACGCTTAAACCAAACGAGCGAAATTCGATCAGTCGGAGCGAAAAGTGAGCCAGTTTTCAAAAGTGAGCTTCTCCTTTAGGAGCGTTTTTCGATCACAAGAGCGGAGCGGAATATAACAATAAGCGAGTACGGAAGTTCTCCGAAAAAACAGGAAGGGAAGAAAGAAGTTCTCAGAAAAAAGACTACTTAATAAGCACTTTCTCGGAAAAACCTGTCGGTTTCCATGGAAACTGATCGCTCCGCAATGTATCGTTTTTTTCGCTCTTTGGTTTTAAGCGTGAACGCAAAGTTTTAATGATACCGTTTGAAAACAATTGTGCGAAATATCGAAATTAACTCCCTCAATCTACCGGGGTATCCTTTACGGCAGTCAAACAGTGACGTCATAAATTTAAAAAAAAATGCGTGAAATTTGTTAACTCTGCAACTCTAACGCCCTGTCATAATTAAAATGGGAATAAGTAGTTCCTCGAGATTACACAGTTTGATGTTTTTCAGGAGACAGGACTATGGAGGATATAAAAGATATCGCTATATTAGATACATGGATATTTAAAATGGCACCCCTTGGATATTTTCTCCCCACAGTAAGATGAAATGGTTTGCGGCGCTAAATACGCCACTCTTATAAAACTATGTATAAATTAAATATATATGGAGACTTTCCTTAATGGCAACCATTATGTGAAATGATTATTATTTATGCTAATGCGTAAATTGCAAAGAATCGCCACAGAATCAAAAGATCCCATTGAGGCCAAATAATCTAAGCTGTTTCTTTTAAGGGAGCCTTGAAGAGGGAGAAGCAAGTATAGATAGTATTAATGTACGTAATAGGTAGTATAATTAGATTTGTCAGGATAATATGAATAAATCGCAATGTACCACGTTAATAAATATTTCATGAAATTAAAAGTGTTTATCCTTTTTCAACGGTTGTCTTACAACCAACTAAATGAAAAGTAATTCTAATTTGCGTTAATATATCCCGCAGTAATTTCAACAGAGGAGATTATTTGAACTTTTTAAAAATGAAATTCTGTTTTGTCACATGCAGATATGATTTTAGTAGTAACATATTCCCTTCTTCCCGTATGAAGAGCGGGTGCGCAGCTATTTTAAAAACATCTCTTGAAAATAGCATAAATGAATTCAGAAGACCTCAAAACGTGTCAATACACCAAAATCCAAGTCGAATTTTTTCATGATTACAATACTTTCCTTATATTGTACATGTTCGGAAAGAAATAAATGGTTGTCCATTCCATGTAGTGTCTTAGGTATTTAATGCTACAACTTGAGCCTAAAAAACAGTATGATGTAGAAATAAGACATTTTGAAAGCCAGGAGTTCTCTGTGCAAACCATTAAGTTTTCCACTTTTTTGATAGTGAATGACACTGACGTAGTTTTTTGAGTCATTATACTGCAATGATCAGGTTAGTACTCATGACACAAACTTTACATTAAGAGTCAAACAATTTTGCTCTTTTTTTTTTTAATTCCACATCACGAATAATTTCGAATTACAGATGTAAGGAAAATTTTCGTTTCCTACCGTGCGAAGAACGGGCACGCAGCTAGTCTCATTATAAAAGAAGGTGTCTGTGGGTCTGTGTGTGTGTCTGTCGGCAGCGTTACGGACAAACGGCTACACCTAGAAACACCAAATTTGATACTCGGGAAGATGTAAATATGTAGTTGTGCACCTCGAAGCGATTTTTTCAAAATTCGACGTAGAATTTTTTTTATTTTATGTTTTATGCGATTATTGGCATTTTTTCTCACCTAATTCGTAATAACGGCGGAAATTACGCTCGCAGCAAAACGGCATTTATATCATCGGATAGAGGAGGAAATTTTCTTTTAAAAACAGTTTGTTCTGAATACGTAACATGATTTGCCGATTTTTAAGAATTTTTTTACTAAGCATCTGCTTCGCGATTGTTTTTCGTAAAATAATTTTAAAACTGTCGCATCTTGAATTCTATCCGTCATAACTTTTAGATATTTTGACAAATCGTGAAACATTCTTTTCTCCCTCTTTTAAAATAAAAACGAAAAAATTATGTAAATTAGATGATTTTTTACGAATTTTAATGCAGCCTAATGTTTAGAATTTAATAGCATCAACGCGATCTTACGCCATTCATTACATTGCGATCACGGCAGGAGAATTTATGTTCGGTTGTTGCCACAGAAAGGATTAGAAAAAAGGATTTTTTCAACCAATTGAGTTTTTAAATGGGATATCAGAATTTCAATTCGCAAGTGAGGATCTATGACGCCAAATGCTTTAAGATACCTAAAAATTACTCCATAATTTTAACTCATTTATTCCAGCTCTATTTTCAACACAGGGAGACGATATTTTGATTAAAATTTACTGTAGAAATAAACTAAGAAATTCACGATTATTATTATTATTAGAAGTGGTATTTTAATCCGGCGCTTATTTAAAAATTGAAATGTTTTCATGGCGCTGAAAATGTTCATTTTAAAAGTTACAAAGTTCGTTTCAAAGCGCGATATAATAAATTTTTTCTATTTACTATTTTTATTTTTGGCATTTAATTTAGCGCAGGCGTTGCCTAACATACGCATGCAGGTTGCGAGTATAGTTTTATTTTAACGTTGAATTACGTTCCTCCATAAAGATTACATAACGCAAAGTTTTAATGATACCGTTTGAAAACAATTATGCGAAATATCGAAATTAACTCCCTCAACCCCTTTATTTATGGTGTCAAACAGTGACGTCATAAATAAAAAAAATGCGTGAAATTTGTAAACTCTACAACTCTAACGCCCTGTCACAATTAAAGTGGGAATAAGTAGCTCCTCGATATTACACAGTTTGATGTTTTTCAGGAGACAGGACTATGGAGGATATAAAAGATATCGCTATATTAGATACATGGATATTTAAAATGGCACCCCTTGGATATTTTCTCCCCACAGTAAGATGAAATGGTTTGCGGCGCTAAATACGCCAATCTTATAAAACTATGTATAAATTAAATATATATGGAGAGTTTCCTTAATGGCAACCACTATGTGAAATGATTATTACTTATGCTAATGCGTAAATTGCAAAGAATCGCCACAGAATCAAAAAATCCCATTGAGGCCAAATAATCTAAGCTGTTTCTTTTAAGGGAGCCTTAAAGAGGGAGAAGCGAGTATAGATAGTATTAATGTACGTAATAGGTAGTATTATTAGATTTGTAAAGATAGTATGAATAAATCGCAATGTACCACGTTAATAAATATTTCATGAAATTAAAAGTGTTTATCCGTTTTCAACGGTTGTCTTACAACCAACTAAACGAAAAGTAATTCTAATTTGCGTTAATATATCCCGCAGTCATTTCAACAGAGGGGATTACTTGAACTTTTTTAAAAATGAAATTCTGTTTTGTCACATGCAGATATGATTTTAGTAGTAAAATATTCCTTTCTTCCCGTATGAAGAGCCGGTGCGCAGCTATTTTAAAAACATCTCTTGAAAATAGCATGAATGAATTCAGAAAACCTCAAAACGTGTAAATACACCAAAATCTCGAAGTCGAATTTTTTTCATGATTGCAATACTTTCCTTATATGGTACATTTTCGGAAATAAATAAATGGTGCTCCATTTCATGTAGTGTCTTAGGTATTTAATGCTACAACTTGAGCCTAAAAAACAGTATGATGTAGAAATAAGACATTTTGAAAGCCAGGAGTTCTCTGCAAACTATTAAGCTTTCCACTTTTTTAATAGTGAATACACTGACGTAGTTTTTTGAGTCATTATACTGCAATGATCAGGTTAGTACTCATGACACAAACTTTACATTAAGAGTCAAATAATTTTGCTCTTTTTTTTTTTTTTTTTTTTTTTTTTTTTTTAATTCCACATCACGAATAATTTCGAATTACACATGTAAGGAAAATTTTCGTTTCCTACCGTGCGAAGAACGGGCACGCAGCTAGTTCTTTCCATAAGACAAAATAATTCAGTTTTCATGACATTATGAAAAAATTAAATAATTATAAAAAATAATAATAAGAAGAAGAACTCAATATAGATATTTGCTTACTTTGTTAAAAATATTCTGATTCCTGAAAAAAATTAGACCATTTCTTGTTACATTTCATATACTCAAAGTATAATTCACCAAATCAAAAAAATGATATATTTGTAATGTTATGTAACTTATTTGTTTGTTGTTTTGTAAAAATTTCACTGAATTTCTGCATATTATTACCTCAGCTTTTCCAAATCTAAATCGTCAAAATAACTCTGATGGGACATTTATTGCTGTGTAAAATGTAAAGAATTAACGTTTACGACGAAATTTAAAAGTGCAATTTTCCTGCGTAAATTATCTTTACTGAATGGCAAATTATACTACTTTCTCCTTGTTCCTGATTTAACTTCCGATTCATTCTCCTTTTATCGTTGCTTGCTGCATCCGCTACTTTAAGAGCGACAGGAAAATTAGGATTCGAAATAACTAAATTTGGAGAGTTTAGTAATTGAATTTTTCCTTCCTGGTATGCTCATCTTAGCTGTTATTTGATTTCTTTTGTATTAGCGAAAGTAAAAACCATAGTGGAAGGAAAGGAAAAAATTTGTAGATCGTTATAAAAATTATATGAAATTATGCCTTTTCATGTAGCATGTGTTTTATCGATTTTGTATCGAGCAAACACAAATATGTCAGAAGTTGTTTTAGGGTAAATACTTTTTCTTAAATCTATATAAATATAATTAGACTTTTGTCTGTACAGTATTCGGAATTCCAAAATTCAACTGCGATTTCCATCCGTTTCAAGCACCTGGGAATCCAGTACGACCGTAAAAAAAAAGGTTTGTCCGTCGTTTTGCCATTCTGTCCGTTACGCTTTTTTTTTTGTTTGTTTGTTTGTTCGCTCATCGCGTAAAAACGACTGAAGCGAATGGAACAAAATTTCGTAAAATGATAGGTGCTCACTCAACATAGGCATCGAATTTTTTGAAAATTTTGATTAGATTGTGAGACTTTGAAAATCGTTTCAAGCAGCCAAATATTTGTTCGCGTATCACGTAATAACGACTAAAGCGAATGAAATGATATTCGGTGACATGATAGATGGTCACTCAACTTAAACTACAGGTGTCTAAATTTTAAACAATTCTGATTAGATTTTGAGATTTTGCTAAGTCGTTTCAAAATGCCTAAATTTCTGTTCCAGCATCACGAAATAAAGACTACTGAGAATGAAAGGAAGTTTGGTGACTCAACTTAAACTATACGCGTCGAATCTATATATTATTTTGAAACATGTTTTTCTTTCGGCAACTAAATTGAGAGAACGGCTGAGTGTAAAAACTCGGTTGAGGTGTCTGAAGAAAGGTCCCGACCCGTAGATGTGCCATCAAAAGAGAAAATCGGAAAAAGTCGAACGGTTTAGGCGTGGCGAAACGGCAAAGGTGCAAATTTTCGCCATAGAAATAACATTGTGGTTTATTACCCCATTGTTGGCAGACGATTGATATGCGTAAGCTCCGTAAGGTTTGATTTATTTGGAAAAATATTTGTTAGAAATTGCATCCGTTTGTAAATGTTGTGTGGCAACAGTGTGTAGTGATAATAAATGTGTTGTTCTAAATTCTGATTAGAATAAGAGCAAGTATGATTTTACAAAAAGAAATGAAAACCGTCTTCGAATTACTTCACCATAAAGAAAAATTAATTGCATTCTTAATTAAAAGGCTTTGGCCAAATTCACACGAAGTATAGCAGATATTGCCAAATTGAGTTCAGTCTTGGAGACTTATTTTTTGACGACAAACTTGGCGATAACTCGCCAAAACTGGTAATATTTCGCCATAGAAGTAACATTGTGGTTTTTTAAAACTCATTGTTGGCAGATAAAAACGCCTTCTTTATTTTGACGCTTTATCGCTTATCTGTTAATCTGGAACGTGTTTTTACTGTATCCACTAATTTAGAGAACGACTGGGTGTAAGAGAATTTTTAAAGTGTCTAAAAAAGGCCTTAGCCTGTAGATGTGTGATCAAAAGAGAGAAATAGAAAAAGTCGAACAGATCAAACATGGCGGTGCAATTTTTCGTCATAGAAATAACATTGTGGTTTATTAAATACATCTGGAAATCATAAAAGCTTTCTTTATTTTGGTACTTTATCGCTTATTTCCTTAATTTTTTCTATATATTAACTAGCTGAAGTACCCGTTCTTCGCACGGGAATGAATGGACTTTCTGATATTACGATTTGTTGTGATTACTATTTATTGTAATAAAGAGATATAGCAAAATGGATATCGCGTTATATTGTGTTCAATAATCATGCATACCGACTTTCAACTCAATCGTTTGTACGGTGCAGAAGGCGATGCGGCGTAGCGCAATCTAGTGGCAAGTTTTAGCAGAACGGATACGGCGAAAATATTCCTCGCATTCAGATATCGATGTATACGAATTTTCACGACGATCGGCTGGATAGTGCTGAAGTTCATGTGTTGACGCGACATCTAGTGGCAAGTTATAGGAAAATGCATAGCGCCAAACTCTTCCCTGTGTTCAAATATCTATGTATACCTATTTTCATAGCAATCAGTTGCACAGTCCAGAAGTGATACAGTGCAGCGCCATCTAGTGGTTAATTAAAGTAATGATTTGTTACAGCGCCGTCAAGCGGCGAGTTATAGTAAAATGGATAACGCCAAAATATTCTCATTGTTCAAATAGCTATGTATACTGAATTTCATAGCGACCGTTTGAAAGGTCTGGAATTTGGCCTGCTGCAGCGTCATCTAGTGGCGAGTTAAAATAATAATGCATTGCAGTGCCATCTAGTGGTGAGTAACATCAAAAGGAACACAGAATATATTCTTCTGCTCAAATGTGCAAGTATAAAAAATTTTATGCCTATCGCTATAGAAGTTGATACGCTGCAGCGCCATTTAGCGGCAAGTTACAGAAAAATGCTATCCATTTAGCGGCAAGTTATAGCGTGTACCAAATTTCATCGAAATCTGTTTGACGATATTTGCATAGCAAACGGCTAAACGGAATAGAATTCGACGTTCTGCTGCGCCACCTAGTAGTAAGTTAGAGGAAAACGGATAGCATAAAAACCTTCTCCATGATAAAAGACTTAGGTGAACCAAATTTCATGATGATCGGTCAAACGGTGCTGGAGTTTTTCAACCTCATAAACACATACCAACATTCATTTTTATCTATAACCAGTGTTATTATATATACCAGTCTCAAATAAAATCCAGTTTCAAATCTAAGCCTCGCCAAAGTGCCAACATACGCCATTTTGCAAGAGTTTTTTCAGGGAATTTCGAAGCATTGACTTAGCAGCAATCAATATGGGAAATGGTTCGACCGCCAAAAAGTAAAGCACGCATTTATTTGAAAAGTGGAATCCCTTAATACAGTTGCATTTTTTAAATTATCAACTATAACGTGTTTTATTCATCGTTACTCCGATGTACTAAATGCGAAGAGTTCAATTTTTTGAAATTTGGTGGAATTCCCCCAACTTAAATCAATGTACTCAATTGGCGAGCATTCTGAAGATAGATCGCTTGAAATTCCTTAATAACTGCATTATTTCTGCACAGATCATTAAAATTTACGCTGTATTCTAATAAAACCCTTGCACTTGTTTTCAAAAATCTATTTCCTTAAGCTCTCAGTAAATTGCGCCAAGCCGAAAACTGTGCAAACCGCTAGAACTCACTTTCTCAAAATCGGCATTTGAGCCATTTTATTTTTTGCCAAACTAAAAAATTTTACATATTAGCCTCGGAAATCTACAATTCTTGTTGTTTTGCGTATAAAACATTTCATTCCTGCTCTGATTTCCCATGCACACGATATTATAATTAAAATAATAATAATAATCTTACAAATATAAACTAACAAAAAAAAATCATTATTATTCTTTTATTTTTACTTTGGGAATTTAAAACATTTTATTCAGCAAAATCGCCACACATGGCAACCACGATGCTTTTTTCACTACAGGGGTTTACAATCAGGCCCTGATTACCGCACAGGCCAACTAGGCCAAGGCTTAGGGCCCCCAAGTTTTAGAAGGCCCCAAAATTATTAAAATAGCTTATGTTCTATTCCTAAAAGAAATGAGTTATGCTAAAATTTCAACAGTAATATAAATAGATACAGAGATGCACTTAAAAATACATGCCGCTGAGCAAAAGGGTTTGTTAAGGGTTGTCAGGAATAAAACAAACGCCATATAAAGATCCCAAGAATCCCACCATGAAGTATTCATGGGCGTGACGTAATTCTGAAGCATAGCTTCTACATTAAAAGCTAAAAATTTGTGAACTTAAAGTTAAAACTTTTTCTATAGGAGAGAGTTTGAAGCTAAAGCATCTTCCCCTTGTGCATGAAATTGCAAAGAAACAGTGGTATCTTATAATTATAAGTTGTATGACCAACAAGAAATGACCGCACAGGGGCCCCGCAAAAGTGCTAGGCCTAGGGCCTCTGACTGACATAGTCGGGCTCTGGTTACAATTACGGAAAGCTTTTTGCGTGGAGAACATAAAAAATCTCTTAAATTCCGGCAACGGG
Organism: Cheiracanthium punctorium; assembly: GCA_038373885.1. NCBI lineage: Eukaryota > Metazoa > Arthropoda > Arachnida > Araneae > Cheiracanthiidae > Cheiracanthium > Cheiracanthium punctorium. Next base: position 74,302 of record JAWZYV010005322.1, read on the forward strand.
TGGACTTTCAAAGTTTTGAAGTGGACTATCATTTATTCTATATTATTTTACAAATCTGTGCAAAATTTCAGGCTGATAGGTCCATTTTTGTGGATTTGTATACTAATCAAACCCACAAACAAACAAACAGAATTTCATTTTTATTTATAAGATAAGATTTGAAACATGTTTTTCCGGTATCCACTAAATTGAAAGAACAGCTATGTGTAAAAATTTGGTTGAGAGGTCTGAAAAAAGGTCTTGGTCCGTAGATGTGTCATCTAAAGAGAAAAATTTTTAAAGTCGAAGGGATCAGGCGTAGCGGAACTTCAAATGTGCAATTTTTCGCCATAGAAATAACATTGTGGTTTATTTACCCTCTCGTCACCCTGAACCTCATATGAGGCTCCTACTTCAAATAGCAATATTTAGAGAGAAAACAATTAATTGAATTTAGTATTTTTTTCTTTCAGTGACATCAATATCATTAATTCATGTAGAAAGTATATGAGGCTCTTAACTAGATGCATAAATCGTGCCTATAATGCAGTACTAGTCAATTTAGATCATTTTTTACTGTTTTCGCTTCATTGTTTCAGGAGAAAAATTAAGAAAATATTTACGCTGCTTTTTTACTGTTTTTTTTTTTTTCTTTTTAAGGTAAGTGTAGTTTTTTTTCTTATTCCTCAACCTTTACCTAATATGTGCATCCTTTTAAATTAATTTTAGCATAACAAAATGCTTCGAAAATGCAGAAATTAATATTAGAAAAATCTAATATTAATCGACATTTGAAAAAATATTTTTGCATGATTTATAATAGTATTTCAGATGCATTAAATTCTAGACAGATTTTTCTCTCTCCGATTTTTCATAATTCGGTGACGAGAGGGTTAAATACATTTTGCTGTCATAAAAAGCCTTCTTTATTTTAGCGCTTTATGGCTTATTAGCACTAGGGTGCTATTTCGTTCACGCCCAGACATTGTCTTCTCGATTCTGTCGATATGATTTGTAGACAGGTTTTGTAGAGATCGATGTGCACATGGTCAAATCTCCTGTTGGGTACTTCGTTTTTCCCCGCGGAGCTAGTAATGTGTTTGTGGATTTTAGCTCTTTGACAGGGTATACAAGCACGCGTCCACCGCGTTACATCCGCTTTAATGGAATTCCAGACAAATCGTGCTGTTACTAATTCAATGGATGCTCTGACACCAGGGTATGCCAGGTTGTGAAGTATCTCAAAAGCAGTTTGCCTGAATTGAGAAGGGATGTAAGGGCGCGCAGTTTTGCCCGATACATCGCACATTAACTGAATATCAGAGTCTGGTAGGGTAATTTTTTTTAGATTTAACCCAGTCTCTGAATTTAGCAAGTTTCGCAATTCAGTATCAGTTTCCTGTGCCCTTGCAATTTCAGCGTAGTTCAAAACGCTAGGCATTTAGATCGCATCGATTCTAGACAGCATATCAGCGGGTGTGTTCTCTAACCCCTTTACGTACCGTCTGTCAGTACTAAACTGTCCAATTAGGTCTAAATGTCTCAATTGATGGGGCATGCATTTGTCTGGTTTCTGCCTAAATGCAAATGTTAGAGGCCTGTGATCCGTGAAAATCACAAAATGGCGACCTTCTAACATGTGTTTAAAATGTTTTATGGCAGAATAGATCGCATAAAGCTCCCGATCAAAAGTGGACCATTTTTGTTGAGCTGGGGAGAGTTTTGCTGAGAAAATGCAAGGGGCTCGCATTCAAGAGCATTTGACCCTTTTTTGTACTGGTTCAGGGTTGCGCCCACTGCTACGTCACTTGCGTCACAAAAAAGCAGTAATTGGGCCTCGGGGTCGGGATGTGCCAGCAGCGCAGCATTAGCCAACTGTTGTTTGCAGTGCTCGAATGTTGCTATTTGTGTCTCGTTCCACTCAAGTGCGGTGGATTTTTTGTTTTTAACACCTTTAAGCATTTCATTTAGCGGAGCCTGCATGTGTGCGGCCTGCTTTACGCTACGCTTATAATAATTAAGTAAACCCAAGAAACGTTGGAGTTGCTTTACAGTTTGCGGCAACAGACAATCCAGAATAGGTTTGACTTTGTCGGGAAGGGGTCTAATACCACTTTTATTCACCAGATATCCGAGAAAAGGGAGTTCAGGAACTCCGAAAACGCACTTATCTAAATTTATACGAATTCCGTAGTTCGTCAAGCGCTCAAATACCTTTTCGAGGTGCAGTTTGTGTTCCACCTCGGAACTACTTGCTATTAGGATATCGTCTAAATATGCGAATGTGAAATCGAGACCTCGCAAGACCTCGTCTATAAACCTCTGGAAAGTTTGCGCCGCATTAGCCAAACCGAAAGGGGTAAAAAAAATTCATACATCCCGAAGGGTGTAGTGATTGCTGTCTTGTGTACGTCGTCTGGGTGGACGGGAATTTGATGATAGACCCTCACTAAGTCAATTTTTGAAAAAAAAAAATTTATTATGTAGCTGACTTGAGAAATCCTGAATATGTGGCAGCAGGTACCTGTCTGGTACAGTGATTCTGTTAAGAGCTCTATAATCTCCTGTTGGGCGGAATTCTGTACCTGATGATTTGGGTACTAAATGTAGTGGGCAAGACCAGTTTGACGTACTAGGTCTGCATATACCCTGTTCCAACATGTATTCGAACTCTTTTTTTGCGATTTTTAATTTTAAAGGGTGTAACCTTCGCGGCCTAGCAAAAACAGGTTGCCCGTTTGTAATAATTCTGTGAACTGTATTATGTTTAATAACCCTCTTGGAAGGGTATGGGCGAATCACCTCATTGTACTTTTCTAGGATTTCTCTGTATGAAGAGTTAGTAGCAATTAAAGTTACACGAGATTTATCAGTCAGATTTACCTGTAGTAGTCAAGTTGGTGAGGCTATCACGAAGACGAGCATGTTTTAAGTCTATCAGCAGGCCAAAGTGCTTAAGAAAATCAGCACCTATGATTGGTTTGGTTACATCGGTAATTACAAAATGCCATGAAAACTTCTGCGAAAGCTCAAATTTAAAGTGAGCAATTTGACCCGTACGTTTTGATCGGAGATCCACTAGCCGAATACAAGGTAATATTGCCAGTGGCATTCCTCAACGACGAAAAACTCGATCGTGGCACGACACAAACATCACTACCACTGTCAACTAGGTATGTTAAGTTTGTCATAGGGTCGAACACAAAGAGGCGGCTTTTGTTGCTGACTTTGAAATCGCATTGCGCCAGGTAATGCGATTTCACTGCTCGTTTCCCGATTTTTTAAATGAACAAGGGGATTTGCAACGTTTAGCCGCGCTGCCGAATTTAAAGTGATACCAACATCTATCATGGAATTTCTGTCGGCTGTTTGAGTGTTGCCTACGGGAAGGGCTCCTATGTTGAGAACTGTATCTGTGGCGGGGGCGCGAAAGACGTTCGACTTTCTTGGTTAACTCAGAGATTTGGGTTTGTAGCTGACTGATTTCAGGGGAAACAGTTGTCTTATCAGTTTGCAGTAAGCCGACAGTGCCTGCAGTGGTTTCATGGATTTTGTCCGCCATTATGGCTAATTTCTCCAAAGTATCATCGGAGATGGACAAAATTGTTTGCATTTGTAATGGTAGACGTTGTAACCACAGAGTTTTAAGACATTTGTCATCAAAACCTGTGCCTCCCAATTGTCTCATTCGCCGGATTAACTGAGACGGCTTATCGTCCCCCAAAACCAGCTCTGAAAGTAACGTTTTTAGTCGACGTTGTTCGGAGTCTGAAAAGTCCGTTATTAACCTTTTTTTTAAGTGTTTCGTATTTATCACCCTCCGGTGGTTGTAAAACTATGTCGCTAACATATGACAGCACATCTGAATTTAATGCAGATATAATTGAGTAGTACTTGGTATTATCTTGTGTAATACCCGAAATAACAAACTGCGCCTCAATGTTTGCGAACCATAATTCTGGGTGTTTTTCCCAAAAGGGGGGTAGTTTTAAGCCAACCTTATGTGTTTCGGCCACCGCCTGTTCCCCGTCACCTGGCATAGTAGGAAAATTTTGAAATTCAGCTCACCTTTCAAACTTGATCCAACAGCAGGCAGAACCTTTACTAAAAGATGAGAGTCCCCGGTAGTTAGCAGAAATCAAACCTCTAGAACATCAGCAGAAATTCACCTTGATAGATTTCAGCAGGTGGCACTTCGTAGTCTTTGCCAGTCTCAGTTGCTTCAAAATGCAGGACTGGGAGTCACCATTTCATTCATCCGACAAAAACAGACGTACAGCCTGTTCGGCGCTTTTCAAGGAACTTGTAGAAACTTTGTAGAAACGACGGGTCACCACTACGGGTGCTGGAGTTTTACTTATCTTACAACCAGCACGCCATCTTAACTTAATTCAGATAACTTAGAGCAGGGACTTTAAAATAAGTACGCATTCATAAACTAGGAAACTTTATTAACTAAGAACAGGTATATTTGCTGTCGCAGCAGCACTTGCTTATATACCACGGTTATATAGCGCGAGCACGGTTGAGTTGTCTCTGCAGATCTTGACCAACGTCACCACGCGTTAATTCTGCTGTGGCTTTCGCAATCGGCGGCCAGACAGGAAATTTGCCCGACACTCTGCCACCGCAAGATGAATTGTCACGGTGGAAATCTTTTTAAATGTGGTTGTCACATAACGCGGAAGGGGGGGGGGGGAATAAGTCTGACAAGGTTTGCAATTTTTGATAACTGATCGCCAAGTTTGCGGCAAAAAAAAAAAAACCCTTAAAAACCGAACCATGCCTGGCGATGGTTGTAAAATAGCTTTAGTAGGCAAATTTAATATAGATATTAATTCCAAAGATGTATTTTATGCAACGAGAAAGACAAATATAGCACACTCATGGATTATGATGCTCATTCCAAACAGTATTTAAAATGGTGAAGTATAGTTGGAATATGCTTGGCGAAGATTGTAAAACAGTTTTAGCAGCTATAGATTTCGATTCCAAAGAAGTGTTTTGTGGAACAAGGAAGAAAAATACGGCACGGCATTAATAATGATACACTTTTCAATTTTATGAAACAAGGAAGAAAAAATAGGGACGGCGCATGGATTATGATACGCTTTTAATATACAGCACTTTAGTGTGTATTTAAAATATGAAAGTGTTTCAGATTTTTTTTCAAACTTTTCTCCATACAAATACATTGTGTTTTGTTAACGACATTGACGGCAGTTATAAACTCCTCCTTTAGTTAGCGATTTTTTCTATATATTTCTTTAATTCAGTTTTCTGTCTGATACTGGATCTTTACCTTCGAGGGTAGCATGAGAAAAAGCAAATAAAGCAGGGAGCACGCGATCGCCATTTGGCGGATTAGATTTTTTTGTCTCTTGCAGAATTCCGAAATTTTTATCTATTTTCGCTTCATACTTTTGGCGTTTACCTTTCTGCGCCCGTATTTTCTCATGGAATGTTGTATGTCACTCTTTCAATGGTTAGATCAAAGAATGCTGTGGCAGTCAAGATCATTTAAGAGAATTCACCTGGACGTTTCGTGCTCGATGACTTTACCCAAAATATCGTCTTCAACGAAATGTTCAATTAGAATTTGTAACTGGTAGGCAAAGTTGCTCATTCGTCATTTAATATCTACTCTTCCTTTTTTTTACTTAATAAAGATAGTTAAAAACAAATTTCAAAGATTTCAATCTTTCATCGTCATTGTACAGTTGCTAAGAACCGGTGTGAAACTTTCTGTCACAAGTCATGTTCCGTCCGCGTCGCTCTTTGATTTTTCCTGTTAGTTTTGTTAAAGACCTTGGTGACATTCTTAATCGTTCCCATTTATTTTTGAATATTACAGTCAATAAAGTGACCGTCGAATTCGACGGATTCCAGCTAGTTTTTTAAAAATTTTAAATTGGGTTTTTCGTTTTTACGAAAATTATTTCAAAATCGTTTGTGCATCATATAATAATGAATAAACGAATGAAATGAAATTAAGTGCATGGAAGCACTCAGTTTAATTGTAGGTGTTGAAATTAAAAAAATAATAATTATTATTACATAGATTCTCTGAGATTTTGCGAAAATCGTTTCAAAATGTGTAAATATTTGATACGCACTACATATTAACGACTAAAACGTATGAAATGAAATTTAGTGGCATGATAGGTGGTCATTTAACTTAAACTATAAGTGTTGAATTTTTTAAAATTTTGATTAGAGATTTTCCGAAAAGTTATTCAAAACGTGAAAAAAAAAAAAAAAAAAAAACCTATAAACTACTCAAGCGAATGAAATAAAATTTGGTATCGTTATAGGTGGTCATTTAAACTATATAGCCATCAAAGTACTTTAAAAGTTCTATAGAATTTGTGATGTGAAAACTCAGTACATGTTTGTTCCATTCCTGAAAAATGGCAATGGAATCGAATGAAATTCGGATTTATGTTAAATGTAAGTTAATTCAAACTGTAAATGGCAAAACTGTTTTATAAATATTTAATAGATTTTGGGATTTTGAGAATAGTCGTATAAATGTTTGTTCTCGCATCCCTTAAAAAGGGATTAAGAGAGTACAATTAAATTTAGCAGGAATCTTTAAAAATACCGAGAAGTTATAATTTTGCTTTCTATGCTATTGCCAATATACTAATTCCGTTCTTTCTACACTTAATGTCGCCTAAGTAGTTTTTCAATTATCTTAAATTATTTATCTTAGTAATAGAAATTACTATTGAGAGCCACAAGAGAGGGCAGCCCACTCCTGAATTGAGCATTCAGAGTTTCCTGTGCCATTACCGGTTGTCTTTCCTGCCAGTACCTTGTGGTATCTATAATGAGGCTAAAAGTGAGAAATTTATTATTAACAGAGTGGTAACCACTTGCCCCTGCTATCCTGCATCTTCCGTAACATTCGTACCTTAGAGGGATTTTGACGGTGATTTTCATGAAATTTCTTCTTCTTCTTCTCTCTCTCTCTCTCTCTGTTGTTTTGTTTTGTTGTGCGTGCGTGCGTGTGCGTGTATGTGTATTAAGATTTAAGAGGGGGGGGGCTATATCCCCTTTTGCTCACCGTGTCATTTGCATTCGCCTTTGAAGGGCATACTTTGCAACGTTGTTACTTTCAAGTATTTGCTATTTTCATGCAAATAGAATTTTCAATTCGTTTTAACGCGTACTTGTATAGTTTCTTGAGAAGTATTGCGAGAATCTTTACCTATTACCAAGGGCGTAGCCAGGGGGGGGGAGATATCGGGATATTCCCCCCCCCCGAAATTTTTGGATAAATGATGAAATTCCGTCTATTTATACACATAAGTTCATATCCCCCCCCCCTCCGAAAAATTTTTCAGGAGCATATCCCCCCCCCCCGAAAAATTTTCCTGGCTACGCGCCTGCCTATTACATTATGCTTTTTTTATTAAATAAGATGTTTTTAAATATACGGCAATGCCAGTAGATAAAACTTGCTGTTATTTACTTTAAAGAAATAATTTCTTTTAACCCACTTGTGAAAATGGTTGCGCTTCAAATCGATATAGAACAACTGGATATTTTGCCAATGCTGTGCGGCCGTATACACCGGCACAACCAACTTTGTCAAAAGAAGTTCCATAGCTCATTGGAACCCAATTGGCGATGCGATGGACGCCGCCATGTTGCTGCGGTAGTAAAAACAAGCGATGGCAGCGTCTTCACTTTTTCTGCTTTCGGGCCATTTGGCAGTCTATCTAGTTGTTTTCTATATCAATGCATCTTAACCATATTCTCCAGTTTTGTCACAGTTGTATGAAGCGGAATTTCCAAGAAATCAAAATCTTTCCATTAAAATGAAATGTCCGTTGAAGTACAATATATACTATCGATGTTAGAAAATACAAACGAGCCTGAAAAATATTTCTCTTTGAAAGAAATTTTCGTTTCAGGCTTCACTTCACTGTATTCGCAACTCCGCTTCAATAAATGAGCTCCTTTCTAATTTTCCTTAGGTAATTGGCTTATGTTATCTCATTTGTTAGGCTTCGAAATCCGCCTTTTGATTCTCTGTTGGGAAAGTCTGAGATTTATTCATACACGAGTGCCCCAGACAGATATGCAGCGTATTGGTTTGTCGATTAAGAAATTTATAGTCTTTCATTCATTGGGATTTTGGCATTTTGCCCTTTACCTTATAATTTATTAGTAATGTGCCAAGTACCAAGTGTAGCATTTTGACCGATTGCCTTATTTACTACCTGCCCTCGGCCGAGTGCGCGTATCAAGGGATAGTGAGCAAGAAAAATCACTGAAGCATAATTGAAGAATTTTGTGTCTTGAAATGGAAGCATGCATATTTAATTTTATGTTATGAGGAATTTAGTTCATTTCAATCGAAAGTTTAATTACTGGCGGATCGTAAGTAAGCTCGATCTACGACCGACTTGGGTACTCGATAATGGGGATAAGACCAGAATAGGGATGGGTCCGTCCAGATTTTAGGGAGGAATCCATCTAGCGTTGCGAGACGAGACAGAGTCTTGTCTCGCGCGAGATTTCTCGCGAGAATTTCTCCTCGCATAAATATACAATACGAATTACTTTTCAATCAGAATTGCAGTGCTGTATTTGAGGAGGTATGCCATTCTGAGAAGGGAAGGTGCAGTTTGCCTGAAGCCTCTACTGTTTACTTGCACCTCCTTTGTTATCGATCCTGGTATACTATCAGCACTCTACAATACACACATACACGCAACATTTAAAATTAGGACAGCACGAGGGATATACAAAACACGCAAAGGAGAGGATAAAGAAACTGAAAAAAAGAAAGAAAACGGAGAAGAGTAGAAGGCAGAAAAATAATAAATAAACAAAGTAAAGGCGGTGCGGTAAGTCCAAAGCCTGATCATATTTAGATGAGTCCTAGGGGCACTAACTTTGGGGGCGGGGGGCCCTTTTACAAGCCTTATAACCCATTTTTGAGCGCTGTTGAGTTTCGCAATGCAAAGCTTTTTAAAGATTTCCTAAATTGAAATTTAAAATTTCTTACATTGAGCAGAGTACATTTAAAATTATTTTTATTTTAATATTTGTAACTCACTTGTATTATTAGCTCATAAGGACGCTAAGTCAGGGATGGCTATGACACTCCTGTTCGTACTTTTGAAATTTCATTTTAAGAAACTATAAAACTATAATGTAATACTTCAATTATCCTTTATAAAAGAAATACGTTAATACGTTTATATTTTTTTATCATTTATGCTTAGTGCTTCTCCGTTTAAGATGTTTTTCACTTAAAATGTTTGATTAAATCTGGGAAAAGTTTTATAACACACACACACTCACAGGTGTGTGTATTCATATTTACGCATAATGCAGAATTATGAATAAATTATTCAAGTATGCTATCGTTATTTTTTCATAGAAAAAAGAATGTCTGGTTATAATTAGTATTACATTTTAAAAATAGTTGATGCAAGTATGCTATTCTTTGATATTTTATGCTCTAATTGTGTACTTAATAATTGTGATTTTTTGTTTACTTATAATATTGCCTACATTTCATCAAAAATGGATGAATACGTATGCAATCGAATCTTATAGATATTTCATGTTTTTCTCTTAAATAAATTAATATTTATAAGTAAAATGTTTCATCAGTTATTAAAAATGCTTCTTTCACTATAAGCCTAGCTATGCGAACGTAAATGAATGATATACTAGAGCGATTTCGCTAATACAACGCTGGATCTCAGCGAAGCATTCAAAGATCCATGTTGAGAAACAGCTCTGGTCACAAGTCTTCACTGTTGTCTCTTCCTTTTGATGGTGTGAATGAACAGGTTAAACCCGGGTTCCCGATTAAATATGAAACCCATACCTCATACACTGAAACGAGAGGGGGGATAAGCAGGCTTCGTTATAATTATCCCGTTCCCAATTGAAACTTTTATGAATTCACTATTCCTCACATTCGGTCCCCTAGATTAAAATTTTATTTGTGCATCATGTCCCGAGTTCTGCATCATTTCTAACAAAATTCAAAGCTTTATATAATTTCAAAAGCAAATGAAACTCCCATCAACCATACATATTACATTTACGCAGTTCCGGAAATAAATAAATTTTAAAAATATTTTTTCGGTGTCATGTCACATTATATACAGATTAAATCTGAATTTTTATCACTTCAGATGCACATATGAGTTAACTAATATATGTACTAATATGGTAATATCTAACTAATTGTTATTGTTAATATTAATTTTCAATAAACTAGTATTAATGCTACTAAAAATATGGTAAAAAGATCGCAGTCCTTAATTTTGCGAAACTCGCGAGACGAAACAGGCGATTTCTCTGCGAGACACGAGACGAGTCATAGGTTTGCCACTGCGGAATGAGACGAGACAGCCCTGTTTCTCGTCTCGCATGTCTCGTGTCCAATCCCTAGACCAGGATTCGGGACGCGGCTGAAGAAAGCGGGAACCTGCTTACTTATTACAAGATGGTGAGAAACCATTTGAATCAGATTTAATTTTTACACAAGTTAAAACAGTCAGGCAAACTATAGAAAAATTAACATCTTCCATCTCCTTCTCCTTCTCTTTCTCCTTCTTCATAAAGAAATCAAATAGACTATCATTTTCAATTGAATTAAATAAAATTTTAATTTCCATTCACAAACAAAATTAAAACCTTCATGCTTCGGCATTTAAAAAGGCAGTGTTGTAATCCTAAGAAAAAAAATCTGATGTGTCCAACACATGACTTCCTTGCACGTCAATTAATTCAAAAATGTTTTTTACGCACTTCCTCTAAACTTATTTGTTTGAAAGAGATAAAATATCAATAATAGTAAGGTATAGCGATTTCTAGACAAATATTTCGATATCGCCAAGTTGAGTTCAATTTGAAAGATTTCCTTCTGACACTTTATTTGGCGATATTTCACCAAAAGCCGACAAACTTGAGATAGTTTGCGAGATTTTAGGGATAGCCAAAGTAGTCATTGACCACCACTGACTTTCAATGAATTGAATGCATCCATACACCTTAATGTATTTAAAGTCATTTGGCTCACCCTGTAAATAAATTCCTAGTCGATTGCTGTCAAAAAAGATATTGAAAACAGTTAGATATTATAATATAGTTCTAAATACAAAAGTTCAAAATTCTACGGGTTAAAGTTTTAGAGTTATACAAAATACGAAATAATTTTTGGCGCCAAATTTGGCGATATTTCGGCGAAACTCGTCAATGTCGACGACATTTGGCGAGATTTTAAGCATGGACCAACAATGACCGATTATCGCCAAATTTGGCGATATTTCGCCAAAACTCGCCAAGAACGATGACAAATGGCGATACTTTGGGCATGGACCAAATGACTGACTATCGCCAAATTTGGCGACATTTCGGCAAAACTCGCCAAGGTCGAGGACAGACGGCGAGATTTTGGGCATGTACCAAACAATGACTGACTACAATTGTATTATATTGAAGATTTCCATAGACATTAAAGTACTGAAATTCTTTTTGGTGGTCCTGTAAAGAAACTCCAGTAGATTGGAACCAAAAATCGAGATGCACAACTAGATGTTACAACAATCTTACATATGAAATTTCATAATAGTTTTTGAGATTTGAGAGTTAAATATGCACACACGTACACCAAAAGTCGCCAAGCTTGGCGACTTTTGGCATAGTTCTTGAGGGAGGCACGTGACCGTGGTCGGACCATTACCTAACTTATGTGGTAGGACGGTATTGTGCTTGAAATGGATGAATGCCCCTAAAATTGCCATTGACCGTAATGTATTGGAAATCTTTTGAGTGTTCCTGTAGCAGAACTGTAAATGATAAAGACACTTTTTTTAATGGAGAAATGCATTTTCTAACTCTTTACAGCATATATCACTCTGAGTCGTTTGAAATAGCCCCAAACCTCTAAAAGACGCTTTGATGAATGTCGGCCCATAGAGCGTAATGTATTTCGAATCTTTTAGGCGATTCTGTAGATAAACTGTCCAGTCGAATGGAACCGAAAGGGGAGGTGCACAACTAGATGTTACAACAATCCTAAATATAAAGTTTCAACATTCTACGCCTAATAGTTTTTGAGATATGCTAGTATAATGAATTTCGGCCCATTGAGCGTAATGTATTTCGAATGTTTTGGGCGGTCCTGTAGATAAACTATCCAGTCGAATGGAACCAATAGGGGAGGTGCGCAACAAGATGTTACAACTATCCAAAATATGAAGTTTCGACATTCTACGCCTAATAGTTTTTGAGTTAGGCGAGTTTAATGAATTTCGGCCCATAGAGCGTAATGTATTTCGAATCTTTTGGGCGGTCCTGTACATAAACAATACATTCGATTGCGACCAGAAGGGGAGGTGCACAACTAGATCATAGAACAATCCTAAATATCAAATCTCAACATTCTACGACCAATAGTTTTTGAGATATGCGAGTTACATACATACGTAAGTACGCACGTACGTACAGACGGCATGGAAAAACTGACCACAATAGACTCGCCGCTGGTCAAAATGAGTTGCAGACGCGTTAATATGATCGTGCATGCTAGGCTACGATGAGATGCATCGAAAAAATTCTTAAAATTAAATTTAGAGGTAGTCAAAATCGGTTCTTTTGTCGAAATTTGGCCCCCAAAATTTTTCGGGATCACATTACTTCCTTATACTACGTACAAGGAAGTAAAAATGGGGGGGGACGCTCATTTTTGACGAAATTTAACCTAAACTTATCGGATTCATTAATTGTAATTATTCCTTAAACAACCAATAAGACTAATTTAACCATCATTTGTTTATTAATTAATTAAAATGAACTCATTGTTAAATTATTGATTACTTGTTCATAATCTAAACTCTTTTTGATCAACCTTGTAAGCTACTTAATTTGTTGTTGCGATGTAATCGGATTTGTGTGCTTGGCTCGAAGCCCTCTTATAAATCCTCGTCAGAAGAACAGCACAAGGGAGGGGGGGGGTGCCCTCCGTAGGGGTCTTTCTTAGGGATCCTAACCCGTATTCATGCTAAATTTCGGAGAAAATCACGGAAAACTCCGAACTGTTATGGACGCGCGATGGGAACTACTTAATTTTTTCTCATTTACATTTGTCAACAATCCAATGTTGTTGCTGTTATTGTAAATGTGAACACGTATGGCGGATTTGTGTGCTTGGCACGAAGTCCGCTTATAAATCCTCGCCAGAAAAACAACACAAGAAGGGATGCCCTCCGTGGGGTCTTTCTAAGGGGTCCTAACCCGTATTTACGCAAAGTTTCGGAGAGAACCACGGAAAACTCCGAACGGCTAGGTCGACGGACGCGTAATGGGACCCGTTCCCGGAACCTTCACATTTCGCCCGTCTACCATTTCCAGTTACATAACCACTGTGCCATCGTGAGGCAACAATCCAATGTCAAAGTGACAGATTTTCTTTTGGATTGGTACGTGTCTATTCGCTACCCCGATTTTTGCCACTTTTCGGCCATTCGGAAAGACATTTTTTACCAAGAGTGCGTTCGGAAAGATTATAATCTGTTCTATTCTTAAGGATATGTTTTCACTACTGAAGTGTTTAAGAAACCGTTACAATCCCATTTGTAAAGTCGATTCAAACAGTCAAAAGTTTATTTTTGATTTTTATACCGATGTACTTGCTCTCGCGCGAACAAAACGAAAATTTTAATTTTTTCACAGAATTTCTAAAAAAGCTTTGTAAATGAGCGTCCCCCCTGATAATAAAAAGTGGGGGGGGGGACGTATGGGCTGAAGCGAAAAAGTAGGGGGGCGGCGGCCCCTTCGGCTTCACCACTGGTACCAGGTTACCGAGCCATGCTTCAATCTAAAGGCTCCTTAAGTGTAAAATAATAGATACGTAAATGGCTGGACACTTATCAATAATCTTCATGTTTACCGAAAATTTACAATGTTGTCTGATCAGTCATTCATTATCAGGAAAGCTTCGGTCGGTATTCAATATCACAATGACAAATACTTTGTTTTGAAGAGGGATGCTAAATATTCGATGATCGGTGTCATCAGGGTTGAGCAAAAAGTAGTTAACGTAAGGTGCCCCCTTCTTCTGTAGCAGAGAGTAATCTGCTCACTGCTAATTTTTGTCTTACCCCACCACTGAACTGAACAGGTATGGGTATCGTAAAGTGTGACAAAGAGGTTAGAGGCCTAAACATTATTTTTAAAAAGTGACATCATGTATGAAGTTTTAGCAAGTATGACAGGGTGAATTCTCCCACCCCCTTTTTTTTTTCTTTCAATGTTGATTGGCAGGATATCTTGTTGGGACGCTGCTTTTGAAGAAATCGCTGGAATAAGAAAAAGTAAATTACACCGTATAAAATGGAACAGGCTAAAATATTCATGTGAAAGGAACGGGATCGATTTATTCTAAAAGAATAATGGTTTTTTTTTTTTTTTTTTTTGTTATGTCGTTCAGACCACTTTTTTTGTAGGTTTTATAAAAATTACCTTTTATCGAAAAGGGGTTAAATCACCTCCTTATCTTCTCAATCACGCGAGTGTTTTTCCGATAACAGGTGTATAATTTTCAAAACTGTCCACACTTTTCCGGCGTGCAGAAGTCCCAGGGCTGACTGACATTCTGCGCATCGGGTCGCGCTGTAGTGGACAGTTTTGCTTGCAAGATGGCGCTAACTTCTGCCGTCTTACAGATGAACGCTTATCGATTTCGTTGATTGTTCTTCCCATTTACCCCTCCTTCTCAGAAAAATCTTTTACTTTCGCTCCCACCTTTATAGTTTTCTCTGAATGATATTCCAAGACAAAAATATGCTTTACAATTTACCTTACGCATGTCCACCGACCGCCGAAGATACCTGGGATATCGAATTTCGGTAAATAGCTGCAGTTCTTGTAGAGCTTCATTCAGATTAAAAGAAAAACAATTTTTTTTTTCTGATTCCCCTTTCCCATCTAAATTTGTTAAAACTTTCCTGTATATAATGCTGAGTTAATTCCTATAAGTTTAACTGAATAGTAGTCCATAAATAAAATGTTTGGATATTGATAATTTAGGTTTACTTCTGAAATACATTTTGAATAGTTTTAACTGTAATTTCTATATTTTTTTATGTTAATTTTTTTAAACGGTAATATTATGAATGTTTTTTTTCTTTCCTTTTTCTTCATTTTGTCTGCAGTTATGAATATTTTCAAGTATGATTTAAATAATTTATAATATAGCACCATGGAATTGCAATATTTTGATTAACATACAGGGTGTCCCAAGAAAGGTGATAATATGCTTTAATTCTTTGTATATTAGACATAAGTGGGCAATGCAAATTGAAAAAAAAAAAAAAAAAATGTTCAAAATAAGGTAGGAAAAGTGACCATGTTAAGAAAAACTCCTCGTAATTTTTTAAAAAGTTAACTTTTTAAATTTTTATACAACCCTGTACAAAATAATTCACAATTAATAAAATGTGCCCCATACATTAATGAGGTGATATACAAAATCAAGAATTATATCCTTAAACTTATCAGAGGTATGAAGATAAACATATGTTTATTAAACAACTTCTCAGTAGCTGTAGAAGGGAATAAAATCGTGTCCGATGATCGCTTTTCAGGGATCATGCAGAAATTATGAAAAAAAAGAATATCTTGCACTCTAGCATTGTGTGCTTATATTCACATTTATATAGAACTCCTAATCATCTTTGTTTACAGATATCTCTGAGACATTTTATGATGAAAGGCTGAAATTTTATCCATCGCCTCATTAGTATATGGGACACATTTTACTAACAGAATTTTTTTGTGCTGGGGTCTTATAAAAATCTAAAAAGTGTAACTTTTTAAGAATTTAGAAAGTTTTTCTTAACATAGTCCCTTTTCTTACATTAGTTTGAACATTTTTTCAATTTACATTGCACACTTATCACTTGAAGCTTGCTACAACTTTTTTTGGATACCCTGTCAGGGTCGGTGTTTTTGTCCACTTACTTCTAAAAACTCTGGGATGCTTTATGAAATTAGACAAAATGCAAATCACTGAATTATTGTTATTGTGCATGTTCTGTTATCACGAAAAAAAAAAAAAAAACTGTACTCCTATATTTTAATGACGATATTAATATAACATTTTAACAAAACTAAGAATATTTTTTTAATTAATCATTAAAAGTCATCACATATGAACAGGGGCGTAGCCAAGAGGGGGGGGTTAGGGGGGTCATAATCCCCCCCCCCCATGAGAAATTTTTTGCCATACAAAATGTATATTATTCACTACATTATCACACACACATATGCATATATATGAGTTGTAGTAGTCGTAGCCCCCCCCCCATGAAAAATTTCTGGCTACGCCCCTGCATATGAATCATATATAGCCCAATAAATTCACAAAGAAAAGATAAACTGCATAATAAAACAATTAATTTTATGGAATACTTTGCTGAAAAATTAAACTTAACAAAAGAAAATAATAAATTAGTTATTAAATAATTAATTTAATTACATTGTACATGAAAAAGGGGATTTCTTTTGTGATATACATGAACTTAAGCATTTTTATTGAAAAAATAAAAGAATTTTATTTTTGTTTTTGCAGACTGTAATTTCTATATACCATACAACAATATAATCCTGAGAAAATAGTAAACACTTTCACAATTGTATTTTAAATTAATTATATTTCTAAAACTTTTGTTGAAGATTAAAAATTCCTTCATTTAATCTTCATTTGAAAACCAACCATTTGATGCATATTAAAATTAGTTCTGCTTCAAACCTGAATCACACTCAAAAACTAGAATAAATGCTAAAATTCTGAACCAAAACTGAAAAGGAAAATTAACTTAAAATTCACCTTCATTCAAGAGCCAATTTATGCTACATCCCACAGTCACAGTAACGTTTTTGCTAAGACTGAATGAGAACATAAACCAAAACCGAAAGGTAACTTCTCCGCTCTTTTCTCAGTCATACTGAGTTGCATCAGCAGTGCTTCATTTAGTATAGGTGTTGAAAAAACTGTGTTCTTCTCTAAGTCATAATGAGATCAGTGGTGGAGTAAGTGTTAGATTCATTTTTTTCCCATAGAAAAAAACAAAGATGAGTACAGTTCCAGATAAATGTGGTAGAGAAAAATGTCCAATAAGATTTTCTGAAGAAATAACTAAAAATGGTAAAATTGTTGGAATGCTGTAAAGAGTGCTCTAGTACCATTAGTGCTAAAGCACCATTAGTGATAAATGTGGTAGAGAAAAATGTCCAATAAGATTTTCTGCAGAAATAACTAAAAATGGTAAAATTGTTGGAATGCTGTAAAGAGTGCTCTAGTACCATTAGTGCTAAAGCATGTAGAATATGAAAGTACATCAGATGCACCCAGTTTAATAAGCTCCAGCCCCACTGCATCCTCATCGTATTCTCAGTCTGAATGTATAAGACATCCTTCAATAGCATCATTTATAGTAAAATCTAACAAAATAGAAAAATCAGAATTGCCATAGTCAACAATCAATTAATATCTTTACAAATGTTTTACTAAACTATATGTATGTATGTATGTAGAGGGACAGAAGCAACAGTCTCTGCATGTTTGCTTAAAAATTAATAAAGACAACCGGAATATTTAATCACTTGGTGTTTCTAGTTTACAAATCGAAAGAGTAAAAGTGGATAAAAGGACAACCTGCACATTGACAAAAATAAATTACAAAGTAGCTTATTCATATATTATATCCCAGTTTATAATAATACTAATCAAAATAGGACAAGGGTGAGTAACAGAATATTTTTATTTATATAACTAGGGGCTAAGGCCCCTAGACTCGCTACACTCGCTTTTCGTATGAGGCATTCGGTGCCTCAGGCTTGTTCATAAAAAGGAATAATCTTCACTCAAAACCTGAATATTAGATCAGATAGAATGTTACTGAGATACACATTGCTTAGTTCTTGAGTGTTCGATGCAGTATAAAAATTTAAATTTCACTATGTTTTTAAATATGTAAAAACTATGGAACACCTTACTTATTTGCCACCAGTGAAGATTTTTATTTTGTGATTTATGCCTGTGCATAATTGATAATAATTTCCTATCTAAGGTTATCATTAAAACAGTTCTCCATATATTCTTATGCATAATCCTTTGCAGAATGGCGTATTTAGCACCGTAAAATAGTTGATCTCGCTATGGTGGCAATGGCAAATGTCCAGGCTGTACCAAAGCTGCTTTATCGCCGCTGAATATTTCAGCTCGGTAACAGGAAGCAAATACCAAAGCTCGCCCCAGATTTTTTTTTAAGTGCCATTTTGATGCGCAAATTGTAGAAATCGCATCAAGCCATTGGAAACTGCAGCTAGCTAATGCATGCGCTCCTTGGAGCATAAAAATTTAAACCTTGCAATAAATTTAAGTATGTAAAGTCTATGAAACACCTTAATATTTGCCACATGGAGATTTTTTGTAATTTCGCTGCTTACACATGTATACAGTTAATAATCATGTCTCATTGAGTTTGAAAAAAAAAAAAAAAGCTGTGCTTTATGTTTTCATTGCTAAAAACTATGGAAGAGCTAGAATATCTTTCCACCAATAACAACTTTTCAGTATTTGGCAATTTACACATGAGCATAATTGGTAATCATTTCCCATGCAAGGTTGCCATGAAAACAGTTCTCTATATAGTCATATACATAATCCTTTACAGATTCTGCTGGAATTTAGCGCTGGAAATATTTCATTTCACCATGCGGCAAATATCCAAATTGTACTGAAACTGCTGCAATGGCATTGTTAATACCACCAAATAGATCTACTCAGTAATGCATGACAAGTGCCCAAGCTGAACCAGAATTACTATAATCTGCATTTGAATTATAAGGGTCCCCAAATGAAAGTGGGACTACAGGTGGTTTTAGAAATGGTATTATTATAAATTAGCATATAAAAAAAAAAAAGATAATACAGGCATAACAGATAGACTAGACAGAGTCATATTGTAGGTTGAAACAAGAGTCCCAGAGGTCAACGAGATGATGGATACCCTGGATGAGAAGTTCCAGAGAAAGGGACTACCTTTCAAGCTTGTGTGCACACTTCCTTTGCTCATAGACATTTCTCAATGTTCTCTTGAGAAGGACTCTGCAAACCGTCACTCACAAAATAATATCGCAAATAAATGTCTTCCTTCAGGTCTGTTGGGATCAGTCCTCAGGCAGTTGGTAAAATTCAGGCAATGTGTTTTAATACCACTTGCTGCCTTAGAGGAACGTGCATTTTTTGCTGCAGCAATTACTGGATTGATATCTTCTATATTTACCTTGTCGCCATCATAGTTTAGAAATCATCCTAAAATCTGTTTTGATTGTAAAGTGGGCAAAGCTACTGCTCTTCATCCAGATATTTTTTAAAAATTTCAGATTGGGTATAATAAAGACACATAAAACAGTATTTAATACGGCGGATTAATTAGTTAAAACTTTTTATTTGGGAATACCTTATTCCCCCGTACATGATATATATTTCGGTTACATTGCTACATCGAAATTGCTACATCGGCGTTACAAAAAGGAAAATTAAAGAACGAAAAAACGAACATTTTAAAGACATTAACCTCCAGAAACAAAGTACCGCCCTAGCCCGTCTAGCTTTGAAAGAGCCCATTACCATTGATTTTAAAAATATTAAAAAAATAGCCAACTTTAAAAATAGTATATATGCCTACATTCGTGAGAGCTTAGAAATATTGACGACAGAAGGCAGCATCAACGATACGCTTCATACAATCGACCAATCATGGGACGACGTCATGCATCGAACTTTCAAGAAGAAGAACGACGAAGATATAAAAAGAAGCCGCCATTAGTGAGAGCTCCAGAAACGACTGAAGATGGTTATGTGTGTAACCGAAATATATATCATGTACGGGGGAATAAGGTATTCCCAAATAAAAAGTTTTAACTTCAGATTGGGTGTTCTAAGTTGGACCAGACAAAGTACAAAACTGCTATTGAAGATGAAACTATTACATAAAGAACCTAAAATTTGGAAGAAATTTCAAATTTTCTTGTAGAACATTTAAGAAATCAACAGCTCAGGGATAACTATAAAGAATTAACCCAACATTGTTTAATTTTTATAGGAGCCTCCCCAAATAGGCATTTCTTTCAGAGTACCTGGTGATGTTCATCATGCCAGGTGGATGTCTAAAGCAATTTATTGTCTCAAAATACTTCTTTTCAGACATCAGGTCTCATTAACAGATTTAGAAAAAGGTGGTATTACAGTCATTTGTTTATTTATAATTAATATTTATGTAAAGGCATGGTTCAACACTCCCACTCAGACTTTAGCCCCAATCAAGACTTAAAATTATTACAATACTGAAAATTTGATAAAGAGGCTGCAAACAAAGATCTATAAAATTGTAAGTAATCTTTGGTATCTTAGCTTGGAGCAAGTTGCATTTCATTTTTTGATGACACTTGGGCAAAAAAAGTCAAACTAAGCATGACTGTAAAATTAATTACATTTGGAAAAAAAAAAAAAAAAAAAATGATGAAGATGTAAAAGCAAAAATGTTTCAACAAAGTGAATCATTTATTGAACAAAGAAATTAATTATTTTATTTAATCTGGAACAGTAATTTTTTTAAGAGATTTAATTTTAATATACAATTTTTGAATACTGATCCCGATGTGTGGTGTGAAAATCAATATTATTTGAAAGAAAAAAAAAACTGAAAGCTTTTAAGGTTTTTAATGATCAGATGAAAAGGGAGTAAAATTAATCCAAGGATTCAATTCCTGTTTAACTGAAGATGAAGAACAAAAGCAGTTTTTAATATAGGTAGTATCCAAATGTAGAAAAACTTTTCCAGACTCTTCGAAAGAATCATTGTCTAAGCCTTGCCACTTTAACAAAAAATTGTAAGCAGCAATAATTTATTTCCTTTATAATGTGCTTCCTCTTATACATAACTTTAATAATCAAATATATCTAAGCATTAGTCGTTCTCAATTTTATGCCTTCTTTGACTTTATTTTCTGTTAATTCTTTTACTTAAATTTCATTTTTTTTTAATTTCATTTTTTTTTAATTTCAGATTTTTTAAAATTACAACCTTTATTTTGTACACAAAAAAAAGAAAGAAAAACAAAAGGAGGAAAGACGAACCATAATTTTTAGAACTTTCATCAAAAAGCCAACTTTTAGGATTAGGATCACATCTAGTCCTGACACAAGAAATCAACTTTCGAATTTTGGGGGCAGCACCCCCCAAAAAGTTGCCAATAGGCTCAAAAATGAGATTGGTAAAGTTTCAGCTTATTTGCATAATATTAACCCGTGCCGCATTGAGGTTAAAGTTTAGAAAAATGGCGGTTTTTCGCAAAAAAGCAGTCTTTCCATCATAAAATAGATAAAATTGAGTCTAGAAACATGATGTTGTTCTCGTTTCAGAAGAAAACTTCCCGCCTTGATGAGTCATCACTTTTATGTAAAAACTTACAGATTTAACCCTCCAAGCGGCTGTGATGTCAAATCCCGTCCACTTTATTCCAGTTTTCACTGCAATACATCTATAATAATAATCATTTGTAACACTGAGATATCATAAAATATGTTTGATATTAAAGCTTGTATGTAATTTAGAAGCCTTTTTTTTAAAAATACAGTCGAACCTCAATTTAACATACTTTGATTTAACGAATGTTTCTTCTGTCCTGACAAAAAGGGTGCTAAAATGCTCTGATTTAACAAATTTTTTGCATTGATTTAACGAATAACAATTGCTGAAATAAAATTTGCACACAAAACTAAAACTTTGAATTTACAGAAACAGCCATTTACAATTATGCCGTGGATAGCCATGATCAAATGCCTGGATGGGAAGATGTTTCTAGTACTAGAAATATTACAGAATATGTGTCTTGCGATGTACAGCTAAGTACCTGCTATAGTGAACAGAAAGAGAATGAAGATTCTGAAAGCAGATGAAGAAACGGAAATTGAATTAAAAAAGGTGACATTCCAAGAAGCAGTTTGCAGCTTGAACACTTAAATTTTTTTTTATTTTTTTTTTTTTTGTCTCACAAGGCTGATGATGTTGTTCTTAGGAAGTTAGAAAATATCGACAAAGAACTTTGGAAAGTCAAAACAAAGCCACAAAAACAAAGCACTATCAAGGATTTCTTTCAAAAGTGCCAATAAGTATATATGTATTATGTATTAAGTTTTAAGAGCAAGTTACATTAAAGAATTTAGATAATTTTAAAGTTGATCTCCTTCCTAACGTATAACTTGTAATTTTTAAGCTCGTAGTAAAAAATAATCATTCTTTTCTTCATATCTATATTTAAGGCTATTTTGCATTGATATTTTTATACCATACTCTTTACAAAAATTGATATTCGATTTAACGAATGGATTTGTGGGTCCCAATCAATTCGTTAAATCGAGGTTCGACTGTAATTGCAAATCTTCCTGTTAAAAATTTTATTTTTTTTATAATTTAAAAATTGCATGAAAATGTTAACATGAAAACAACTTTAGATTATTTGCCCATTTCCAAAAGGCTCAGAGGGTAGCATTCGGATCATATCTAGTCCTAAAAAAAGCACATATCTAGGTAGACACATTTTTATTTGACTGGTTCCTTATGTATATACTCTTATACTTTTAATGTGACACTGCATCAGTATTCCGAAACTAAATTGATTTTTGACTGATTTTAAACATGTTGATCCAAACAAAATTTATGTGTGTCTCCATTTATGACACTTTGAAATACTTTATAATTCATAATTTATATGAAAAGGAATATATAATCAAAAAGTGTTGTTCGTATCTTTGTGTATGTTATTTTTTAAAAATAAAATCTAATGAAATAATTCAATATTTTAGAATTTATGGCTTAAAGTTTGAAAATTCTCTTTAACATTAGAGAATTTTTTTTAATCCATTGATCATTTTTGAAAATTCTCGAGAATTTTAATTTTGTATGTCAATTAAAAATGTATCTCAGGTTAATTTAATATTTTAAGGACTTTTTTGGTTTATGGGGTACTTCATTTTATATTACTTGCTATAAAAAAAAGTGAATACAGATGTGCTTGGCTGTTTTTTATAGAAATGTTTACTCTGGTGAAGAGCTCAAATTGCTTTTAAAAAATCTAAATTAAATCTAATTAAATTTCTGTGTGTTGAGAGATAGCTTAAATGTCACCCACATAGAATAGATTGTAAAAAAACTTACTTTACCATGGCTTTAAATTAAATGGTTTCCTTTGCTTAGAATTTGCTATAAAGTTACTTTTGTTGCTTTGAATTATTTTTTATTTCTTTTTATTATTACAGACAAAGGAAAAAACTATTTAATAAAAGTATTTTTTACCATATTTGAATTATAGGTGTATTGAGTGGAAAGCGGACAAAAGTCCACTAAGGACATGGATGTGATTGCTTTCAAGAGAAAAATAAAATGCTCGTAAAAGAGTATCGTATCCCGCTGCCACTTACTGTTGAAGAATATAGAGTTGCTCAACTCTATATGATAGCTGTGAGTATACATTGAAAGAAATATTATGCATACACTCTGACTTCCTTGTGTGTTTCTTGAATAATACTTATTTTTCACAGTAAATATGGTAACTTCCATTGGCATCGCAGCCTAGAAATTATTGGGGGGACCAACAAAAGTATATTCTTTGAGTAGGAGCTTATTAAAATGCTATGTCATTAGTGATGATTTTCATTCAAATGAAGGAAATATGTTTTCTTTTTTATTCTCCCTAGAAAAAAAGTCGGCAAGAAAGTAAAGGTGCTGGTAGTGGTGTTGAAATCCTTGTAAATGAACCTTACAGTGATGGACCTGGTGGCAGCGGGCAATATACTCATAAAGTTTATCATGTTGGAAGCCATCTTCCAGGTTTGTTTTCTTGAATTTCTGCAAATTTACCTGTAAATGCAAGTGTATGCTCAAGTTTTACTTTTTATTTTTGAATAGAAGACAGTGATTTTTTTTCTTCAGTTGTTTTTACTTCCTTGTACGTAGTATAAGGAAGTAATGTGATCCCGAAAAATTTTGGGGGCCAAATTTCGACATAAAAACCGATTTTGACTACCTCTAAATTTAATTTAAAAAAATTTTTCGATGCATCTCATCGTAGGCTAGCATGCACGATCATATTAACGCGTCTGCAACTCATTTTGACCAGTGGCGAGTCTACTGTGGCCAGTTTTTCCATGCCGTCTGTACGTACGTATGTATGTAACTCGCATATCTCAAAAACTATTGGTTGTAGAATGTTGAGATTTGATATTTAGGATTGTTCTGTGATCTAGTTGTGCACCTCCCCTTTTGGTTCCATTCGACTGGATAGTTTATCTACAGGACTGCCCAAAACATTCGAAATACATTACACTCAATGGGCCGAAATTCATTAAACTCGCATATCTCAAAAACTGTTAGGCGTTGAATGTTGAAACTTTATATTTAGGATTGTTGTAATATCTAGTTGTGCACCTCCTCTTTCGGTTCCATTCGACTGAATAGTTTATCTACAGGACCGCCCAAAAGATTCGAAATACATTCCGCTCTATGGGCCGAAATTCATCAAAGCGTTTTTTAGAGGTATTGCTGAGTGGTATGGCTAAGTGAGGGCTAAGGTATGGCTAAGTATCTTAGAGGTATGGCTAAGTGATATATGCTGTAAAGAGTTAGAAAATGAATTTCTCCATTAAAAAAAGTGTCTTTATCATTTATAGTTCTGCTACAGGAACACTCAAAAGATTTCCAATACATTACGGTCAATAGCAATTTTAGGGGCATTCATCCATTTCAAGCACAATACCGTCCTACCACATAAGTTAGGTAATGGTCTGACCACGGTCACGTGCCTCCCTCAAGAACTATGCCAAAAGTCGCCAAGCTTGGCGACTTTTGGTGTATGTGTGTGCATATTTAACTCTCAAATCTCAAAAACTATTATGAAATTTCATATATAAGAATGTTGTAACATCTAGTTGTGCATCTCGATTTTTGGTTCCAATCTACTGGAGAGTTTATTTACAGGACCACCTAAAAGAATTTCAGTACCTTAATGTCTATGGACATCTTCAATATAATACAACTGTAGACAGTCATTGTTTGGTACATGCCCAAAGTATCACCATTTGTTATCGTTCTCGGCGAGTTTTGGCAAAATATCGCCAAATTTGGTGATAATCTGTCATTGTTTGGTTCATGCTTAAAATCTCGCCAAATGTCGTCGACATTGACGAGTTTCGCCGAAATATCGCCAAATTTGGCACCAAAAATTATTTCGTATTTTGTATAACTCTAAAACTTTAACCCGTAGATTTTTTAACTTTGTATTTAGAACTATTGTAATATCTAACTGTTTTCAATATCTTTTTTGACAGCAATCGACTGAGAATTTATTTACATGGTGAGCCAAATGACTTTGAATACATTGAGGTGTATAGATGCATTGAATTCATTGAAAGTCTGTGGTCAATGACTACTTTGGCTATCCCCAAAATCTCGCTGACTATCTCAAGTTTGTCGGCTTTTGGTGAAATATCGCCAAATAAAGTGTCAGAAGGAAATCTTTCAAATTGAACTCAGCTTGGCGATATCGAAATATTTGGCTAGAAATCGCTAAACCTTACTATTATTGATATTTTATCTCTTTCAAACAAATAAATTTAGAGGAAGTGCGTCGAAAATATTTTTGATCTAATGGACGTGCAAGGAAGTCATGTGTTGGACACATCAGATTTTTTTTCAGTGTCATTGAGTCTAATACATATGACTCAAACAATATATAAAATGAAACTCATAATCCTTAGGATGAAACTTTTCTTCCAATTTAATACCCCCGACTGTTCTTTTCATGCCACCTTTCCCCTATGCTTTTTTCCCCCTGCAAGTTTATATGGAACTTTTAATTTCCATCTGCCTTCTCTTTTAAACAGCTTTTTACTGTTTTACAGGTGTGTTCTTGAGTATTATTGTAGCTAATTTTTTGTTATGATTAAATTTTAAACAGGGTTTGTATGCTCTATTAAAAAGCCTGGGATAAAATGCTTTATTATTATTTTCTAAAGTGTGTGTGTGTGGGGGGGGAGGAATAGAATTTTTTAAACTGCTAAATTTTGCAATGAATTTGACTTTTTCTTTACATGCACTTTTGTATTTTGTCATATTTTTTATTTTTTCCAAGTTGAGAGAAAAGTTGTCACATCAACTGCTACAGAGGAAGAAAAGGTTGGGTGGAATCCCTGTAATTTTTGAAAGTTACTTTTTTTATTTGCTCTTTGAAACTTTGTAGTTCTCACTACATAGCAAGTGAAGGAACCCCAATAGTAAGAATTGGCCAACTTGGTTCTGATTTTATGCCCAAACTGCTTGATATAACATTTTTTGTTTGTACAGGGTTGTCCAAATTAAACTTCCCCAACTCAGAGGCCTGTGCAGGATGTTGTATGGGTCATAATACGATATAATTTTGAAAACAGACACTTCAGATCATGCACTTGTGATTTATTTTAAAAAATGATTAGTACAAGAAGTTGCCGATAGGTGGCGCTGTAACACTAGTAATTTGCATATTGCAACAACGTGATTTGCAGAAATAAAGCTTTTGCGCGATGTATCCAAAAGACGAACCCTACAAAAGTGGAAGACTTGTGCTGCACAGGCAGTTGTTTCCAGCTTGCTGATGCACAATGACGACTTTGAAAGACAAAGCTCTGTTAGTGAAACTTTTCTACCAGAATGAAGAGAACTCCTGTGCTGCGATAAGAGCATTCCGTCGGCTGAAGAACTTATGCCGAGGACCAATGACAAATCGCGCTTTACGAGACATGATGAAGAAGTTCAAAAGAACCAGACAGCTGGGAATTTTACCAGGTAGAGAACGACATATTGTGGATTCTGCACGCGTACAAGACGTTGCTTTGGCAGTCGTGGACGCCACTAGCCAATCGACACATGGTGTTGTCAGTGTGCCAACTGTTTCTCGTACTGTTGATATGTCCTATTCGACCACGGCATACATAAGAACATCTGTAGAACGTCTTGTTTATCTACAGCGCCACCTACTGGCAACTTCTTGTACTAAAAATGTTTTTAAAATAAATCACGAGCACATGATCTGAAGTGTCTGTTTTCAAAATTTCATCACATTATGACCCATACAACATCTTGCACATGCCTCTGAGTTGGGGCAGTTTAATTTGGACAACCCTGTATTATAGTGCTATATAATATTGAAACATAGTATGTGTGCTTGTGTTTTTATCATAAAAATATTCACAAACAGTTATTTAAAAAACAAAAATGTGTGTAATTTTCAGGTTGGTTCAAAGCTCTTTTACCCAAATCTGCTTTGACTGTTGAAGAAGAGGCATGGAATGCTTATCCATACACTAAAACACGATATACATCACCTTTTGTTGAAAAATTTATGTTGGAAATTGAAACCAAGTATTTTGGAGATGCAGGTCAACAAGAAAATGTGTTCAATCTTTCTGGCAGTGATCTGAGAAATCGGATTGTTGGTAATGACTTTAAAAATTACTATTATTATTATTATTATTTTATTCATATCCAAAATCTTTCATAAACTTTTAGCAATATGTTTGTATATGCTGTGTTGTCAAAGACAAGTCGAGTATCTATGTATATATAAATACACTAAGCAAAACCTTTGTGTCCCTTTTGCAGCGCACTGTGCAAACAGATGACCATGAAATTCGGCACAGTTAAAGTTCGTATGGAGGTGGTTGTGTGAATGTTAAAATTTGTGTGTAGTATGCAAATACATCGTAAAAAAATTAGAGAAGTAATTTGGCACGCAGCATTTCGTGCCAAGTCGGGCGATGGTTCCAATGTTGTGTCAATTTTGAAATAACAACACTTAGTTTCAGCAGTACTATAGGGTTATAGTATTACAACAAAATTTGCAAAAAGTGGAATTATTCTCCAGTTTGGTGATACGCCTATGACTAAAATGTGCTTTAGCAATGTACTTGGAAGACTTTTTTTAGACGGTGATAAGTGTGCAAAGTGTTGTAAATTCCATGTTTTAAAGCTATGGAAAAACCTTGGAGGAGATAATAATATTTACTATTCGTTCCTCCAAGGGAAAAACGAACCGAGAAGGGAAAGTTGCAATCCAAGAGACGCTACACAGATACGTGCCAATTCGACAATTTCTTCTTAATCTCCCGCCAGGCAGTATGCTAAAGCAAATTTTCTCCAAAAATATTATTGAAGAAATACCTCAGCAATTAACAGGAAATGAAAATAATATCATTAAAGTGTGTGGAAATATTTCCGAAAATATACTCCAAGATAACATACTGAAGTCAGTTATAATAGAACCTAAAAACGATGATTGAACTTTTATTAATGTTGGCTTAATCGAATATCTGATGAATAGAGAACATATCACCTTAGCTACAATAAAAAATTTCTTATGATGACGATAAAATCAATAACTATCCAGTAGAGATTTTAAATTCTTTGACTGCGAGTGCTTTTTTTTTTTTTTTTCGGTTAGCCCGGAGCAAGTGAAAAATTGCCAAATAATTGAGATCTGCGATATATTCTTAGAAACCTAAAGCGATTTCCAGTACATAGTTGTTTATCCCTTTCCATATTTTGGAAGTTTAATTTAATTTCATATTTTTATTCAATTCCACACGTTTTCAAAAATTCCCCATTATGTAACCAATAAGCATACAAATTTCTTTTTAGTATATTGATATTTTTGTATAAATTGAATTTTGCATCTAAATACTATTTTGTATACAGATTAAAATTTACGCCTTTTTGTGGGGGAAAAGACAGTGTTTCAGAAGTAGTCCTTAAACGTTTCCCAGAAAAAACAGTTGGTGGGATTTGCACCTGGCTAACAGAAAAATACCATAGTTTGCCACCATGTAAGTTAGTAAATTGCATCATTATACTAATAAGAAACTTAAATAGAAAGGAAGCCTTAGTCAATGGAACAGGAATGCGCAAGTTTATACATCGTAATGCTATTGATTGCGAAGTTTGAACTGGAACCGTAGGTAATAAAAGAATTTGAATTCCACTTATAAAATATTCTTGTACTATTTTACCATATCTTTTCAAGAAACTCAATTTCCAAATATACCTGCATCAGTGGTATGCCTCAGAAAGTAGAATTGAATCATTTGACTTTTTAAGATTTTATTGCTCCAAACATAATGGGCCTTTAGCGAAGGACAGGTCCATGCTCAATTTTCGGAGAGAGCCACTAGACTTTTTGGATTAGCTTAAATTGTTCAAAATGCAAACTAAATGTGTAAAGTCCAAGGTCGGCAGAGGGAGATGACTCTATGGCCCACTTGCTGGAGCTGCCTTTGCATTTAGAAAAATATGATAGAGTTTTTACAAAAAGCCGTCTTCACAGAAAAGTGTGGTGGTTGTAAAGTGAAATTGTACAAAAATGGCCACTAAAGACAGATAATCTCTTAGCCAAAGTGGTCACTTTAGTAGGTTCCAGTGTATATAGAATGGTGAGACATATTCTTTGACAGAAGAACTTTATTCATACTCAAATTAAAAAAAATAATGCTTTATGGTTGAATTTCGACCACTGGCAGACAACTAGTAAAAAATAAAAGTAGTTATTTTACATTTTGCAGTTAAATCAATTCAAAGATAAATTTACTTAAAATCTAGTTTTATTTATTTTCTTTTTAAATGACTGTTTTAAAGTGTTAAATTTACCATCTTTTACCATTTAAAATTAATTTATAATAAAAATATCAATTTAAAGCATGTGTATAATAAAGATAACTGGGCTCCTTCCGGTGATCTTTGCACAGGCACCCGTTTTTACATGGCGCTAAAAGGGTTAAACTTGAAATTTCCTTTTATACTCTTAACACACCACAAGTTGTTCAAGCTAATGCATCTCTGACCTTGTATGTATGTATATATATATATATACACACTTTATATAGATATGTACTTTATACACACACATATGAAGAGATTCTAGCAAATCTCCTTATATAAGAGATTTTCTAGAAAGTGACTATAGAAAATCTCTTTGTGTACTTGCTTTGCTTGTGTTACGTACAAATCAACTCTATTAGACTTCTTAGTTGAACTTTTAGACATGTTAAATGATTTAGAAATATCTTTAAAAATCTACTAGTTCCCACCTTTTGAACTAGGGAAAAACAATCAAACAAACAAAAAGTTTCTTAGACCAGCCCTTTGATCATTCATTTCAAAAATTTTTCCAGGTATGCAAAAAGAATTTTGTAAATGCTTTTAAATCAGACCAATTACATTAAAAACTTGCACAAAAAATAAAATAAAAATTACCTGGTTTAAGAATCTGGAAATTCTTCGATTTCCCTATTTTTTATAATGCTTCTTTCTCCCGTAAAAGAAGTGATACTCAGTCAGTAATGAATAAAGCAATGAGTTTCACTGAACTGGAAATCCATTTCATTTAAAAACTTCTAGCCTGTCTTGAATGCATTAGATTACTCAATTTTCAATTAAATATTTTACAATATGACATTGAGTGCACTAATATTTTATGTTTTATGTAAGCATATTATTTTAAATAAGATTATTCGGAGACCTTTCTCCCCTGAAGGCAGTTAGTTAACTCTTAATTTTTTTAAATCCTTTTTTAGATTTAATTGATGTTGTCAAAGATCAATTATATGGATCAGACTACTGTCAAGAAGAAGACCCAAAGCTTTTTATCTCTTCTAAAACCAACAGGGGGCCTTTGAATGATGATTGGATTGATGAGTATCAAACAGATAACCTGCCTGAGGGCAAAGCTATTATGTGTGCTTATAAACTATGTAAAGTTGAATTTCGATACTGGGGGATGCAGACAAAAATTGAAAAATTTATTCATGATGTTGGTGAGTGTTTTATTTCTTCATGTTTTTAAATTACAAGGCAGAATAAAATTTGACCACATCATTATCATGTGACTTTATTTCTAAGACATTTGCTGAAACCAAAACCTAAAAAACAAAATGCTGTATTGTAGGAAAAAGACATTGTAAAACTAAATAGTTTTGTCTTCAAATGTTAAGTTCTTTCTTTTTAGATTGCAATTGACAGTGATGTAGTTCTTATTGAACACAATTGCAGCATGATGGTATATATCAATTTAGGTTTGTATCTCTAATGCAAAATTTATGTCAGAAGTAAAATAATTTAGTATTTTTTGAAATTCCAATTGCTAGTATTAATTCCAATCATTTTTATAAGAAAAATATTTGCTTCCTTTCATGCAAAGAATGGGCTTGCAACTAGTGTTATAAAAAATCTTAGGTAAAAGCTATAATGTATGACTGCATAATTTATATTATACAAAGATATAATGTTTGGTTATGTATTACAATTTACTAAGACTTATAATGATGATGTAAGAATTCTAGTTCGTTTTTTGCTTTGTAGTATAGTCTGTTTACAGCAATGCTCTCTTTAATGGTAATTTTCTGTATTAACCTTTTCGCCACGACTCACTCTTGAGAATTTTTGTCCCAGAAACCAGTAGACTGTGCAAGATTTCATTCCGCTACTTATCAGCTGAAGAGCATGCCTTGTCTTTTGTTTGGTAGGTTGAGGCAAATGCCACTGACCACCCAAGTCCCCAAACAAATCCCCCAGCAAAATCTGTATGCCCAAATCCTGGTGAATGACTATCACTTTCTGCCCACAATTATCTCTAACACGCCTGACTCTCCCACAGTATAAGAAAAGAAATTCTTGCCTCTTTATCCATCTTTCATGAAGGGTGAATATATTTCCCATTAAAAAGGGGAAAGAAATCCCTTAGGTAAGGCACTTGTACCAGCACCGTTCTTCTGTCACATTTATTTTTCGGTACAACGGTCGTACTGCCATAGTCAGAAGGTTAATGTATTTTTCGAATTTCTAACTTAATTCTTTTTAAATTAGCATAAAATCAATTCGATAACAATAACTTTCTTTGTTTTATTTCTTTTTGAATTTATTTTTTACCCTCACAAATTGCTTTCAAGAGATTTCATGTATAGTTGCTAGTAAAATCAGAATCTTTTTGTCAAGATAATTTTACATTGTAAAGTTTTTGCTATCAAAATGAGCATTTTGTTTATTACCGATTTTGAATTCTCAGGCTATGCTAAAATTGAACTGTTGAAAAAAATCTTGGAAACTGCTTTTGAATTTAGTCTGCCTGTCTGTCTATCCATCCGTACTCTTAACTACCAAAAATGTGCGTTCATTGCTTTAAAATTCTTATACCTTATTGCTGTGCTTTGTGCCATGTATCCTTTTTATAGTCCTTGTACCGGGATTGTCTAAAATTTCAGTTATACTTCTACAACTGTTAGAAGAATACCATAAATGTTGACCAAGAATTTAATTATCAGTAACTCAAGGACTAAACCAATTTATACTCAGCAAAAAGTGCAGATTTTGGCTGTTTTTCTCATAGAAAATCAATTATAAATCAAAGCTTGGAAAAGTATATATTCTCTTGAATTATTAACATAAGATTTTGTAAAAAGCATTCGGTTGAAAGAAGTACCTTACTGACATTGTTTTATTTGCTTTAAATATACAGTTACCTATAACAGCTGCACGATAGTGTTGTATAATGTTTATAATCAATATTTGGCATGATATTTTTATTGTTTATGTATGTGCTTGATGCACTAAAGCAATTTTAATTCAAAATTAATACAATTTAGAAAGCTTGATAGAATAAGGGAGTATTCTAGCTTTTATTGAAAATAAGTATAGCTTTTAGCATACTATAGTTCATATTTAAATACAGAAAAAATTCTTTAAATAATGCATTCATCTGATTGATTTAATCAAATGAAACTTCACTGTTATTTAATTTATACCTGCAGAATTAATAATTAATAGATAATTCATTTTGTAAAATTTGATGACATTAAATAATTTCACCATTAAAATACTAAATATGTTATAGCTCTCCGGAAAACCATGCTCAGAGCTCACAGACAAGCATGGGCATGGCAAGATGAATGGGTTGGTCTCACCATGGAAGACATCAGACGTTTGGAACGTGAGACTCAAGAGGCTCTTGCCAAGAAAATGAACACTGAAGAAGAGGCTGAACCATCTGTTCACCCAAGTCCATCAGCTCTCTCTGGACAAGAAGTAGACTTGACAGCGATTGATAAGGACAAAGACAATGAGTCCTGTGTCCAGCTAGATGGCAGTCCATCACCCAACAGACATCGTAGAACAAGAAACTTATCAGTGGCAAATGTGTGTGGAGATATTGGTGCAGATGATGGTAGGCAAAAATTATGGTCACGGAGTGGTTCCCGAACAGCGCTTTGCTCTCCTAGTATGTGCCTAAGCTTAAAGCTCTCTAAACCATGTGAAAAGTTTTATTTAGATTGCAAAGCAGGTTTACTTTTGCTACCTTTTTTCAAATTTTTCATACAGCAATTGTATACTTGCTTAATCCATAAAAAGAGACAATGCTGTCTAGAAGGAAACTTGATTTATATTTTTAAGAGGAAAAAGCTAATTTTTGCTGCATTTTGAAATAATTTTGAAATATATGTATCTGTATTTTTGTATACATAAAGAAAAATATGGCTTTAATTTTCAGTTTAATTGAGCCACGGTAGACCGAATTTTTGCTGCATTTTTTACTTTTGCATAACATTTGTTATATGTTTTTGTTTTTAAAGAATGCATGCTATCACACTTTATTGTGAAATAAGAATTTGTCTTAAGCGTATGTGAATTTTCCTCTAAATCTTGCAAAATTTTAACAAAACTTCTTATACTTCTCTAAACAAAATATGTATTTCATAAAAAAACTTATTAATCCATAACATACTATTTAAAAGATCCTCTATGTACTGAAATATTTTTTATAGTTATTCATTCTAAAGTATATTTTGTGTAAATAATGAAAACTAGAGACTTCTTTCTCTTTCCTACACCCTCATCCCCCCTTGCCATTGAGAAGTCTTTTGTAAGGTTTAGCCACTCGTTGTTATGTACTATTTTTTTTTTTAAATCATGTAAAAATGTTAGTATATATATATATATATATATATATATATATATATATGTAGCATTAAACGGCTACGGGAAGATTGTAGTCATGGGCCCGAGGAGGCACAGTTGTTTGAGACCCATTCTCGGCATTGGCGAGAATTATTTTTCCTATTGGTTTTCTTATGGACCATTTCAAGCAATTTATAGTAATTGCATTTTCCAAAATATGATGCATTTCTGATGAAATATTACATGATGAATCATCACATCTCATTTGATAAATTATATTTGTTATAATTAAGTATGTTTTACAGGAAGACATTGTTGTTGAATATTAATGAATTTTAGAGGACAGCCATATTTTGAATGGAGATTAAAACTGGATTTAAAAAAAATAATATTTGATTCAGTTTCTTGATCATGCAGAAAAGAAACTGATTGTTTAGATTTAAAATAATCCAGCTTTGCTTGATGAAATAATTTTATCCTTATATAGTTGAAATGCCTCTTACAATCCATACAAATTTCTGAGCATTGTTCCAAGATAGAATTAACAACACTTGATTGAAGAATCTTAAAATGTATGTTTTGAATTTTATTTTTTTTTAACAAATAATGTAATCACACTTTTATATTTTTGCTATCCCTAAATAGTTTTCTTATGGATGCTCAAAATATAAAATAAAAATAAGTGACTTTCTTTCTTTCATGTATAATGTTTTGGCTTATGTAGTATTTTCAATATGAATATTTATTTTTTCACTACATTATTTCTCTTTACACTTTTAAAATGTCAAAAATTTTCAGATGTTGTTTAGGCTTAAATGATTTACTTAAGTTTAAAACCTGTATTCTGTCAATTTGAAAATTTCATTTGAAAATATTTTGATAGTCAAACAATATATGCAAAAAAAAATCTTTTAAATTACTTTATTATTAAACTTAAACACCAAAATTGAATTAAAAAAACTGTTTGAAGTACTTGAAAAATGTGCTTAAATTGATTTTTAAAAATATACATCAATTATATTTTTCTTGAACTTTAATGAGAAAGACATTGATTTGATGAGTGAAAGAAATCATTTTGTGTAATTTCTCTCCCCCTTAATACTTCATTATACTAGTATTCTTCAATAGAAACAATCATGAAATAACCAGGGACAATACATTTTTAGCTCTAAAGATAATTTATCATTATTTTGCAACATTTTTACCAGTCTTTTATGCAACAGCATGCACATAAAAATAGGCAGTGCATTTTCAGCTGAAAGATAATTTATTATTTTACAATATTTTATGCTCAGATTTGCTGCATTAACACATATAACTTCTTGATATGTTAACTAGATTAATTAGACATTTTTGAATTAAATAGTTTCATCATGTAAAAGATATAGATTTAAAATTAGGGATTGTTTATTTTATTAGGTGGTAGTTCCAATGCAAGTTTTGATTTGCAGCTAGCCAACTGGAGAATGGAGAGCATTGTTAGAGATTCTGAAACCAGTTCTGATGAAGAATTCTTTGATGCTGAAGGTAGATTGCTGATTTCAATACTCTATTCTTTGGAGTTTTCATTTTCCTGAGTCTGTCTGCATTAATAAAGGAAAATTAAATGAATAAATGCTAAACTGAAGATGATTAAAACTGATTATTGAATTCCCACTTGACAACCTCAAATTGATTTAGCAGTAATTTTGTTCCATGTTTTTTTTTTTTTCATTGCCAATTAAAAATTTAAAAATAATTGTTTCACCAAAGTGAATTTTTGTGGTTTGCATATTTCTAAATAAAATTTAATTAATTTATTAATTTAAACATCAAATTAGTTGCATATGTTTTTTGTATTTCCATTTATCAGTTACTTGTGCCAACGCACCCCCCCCCCCCATTCATTTTCCCTGCTTATTTGACAGTTCTATTTCATGCAAACTCAAACAGAGTGTCTTCTGCACTACAGAAATTGCTGAGATGTAATAAAGTTGGAAAAAGTTACCAAAGCCCAGAAAAAAAATCACAAAATGTGGAGTTAGATAATTGAAATCTTGCAATTTAATCATCCAAAGCCCTCTTTTTTTTTTTTTTTTTTTCCCCCCTTTCTCCTGGAATCTTTATCCAAAATTTTTGCAAGTCTTTTTTTTATTTTTCCCCATTTTCTTGAGTTTTTGTTTCTTTTGTTCTGTTTCTGTTTTGAAGTGAGCTTTCTTTTACATGTAGTAAATACCCTTTAAGAGTTCATAACTAATTTACTTTGCTAAAGCTATTTTTCATGGTGGTGTAAATTTTATTGATTTTATTTATTTTGAATCTGTAGAAACAGTCCTTAAAGGTATCAATTTAGTGAGGTGTAGTTCAGTGGATTTAATTCCAGATGAAGATGATATTGATCAAGGTACACAAGATACTCCTGATTTTAAAGATGGTAAGGACCTGTGTATGAGTAAAACTGAATGCATAAATGACACATTTGTATAAATTGTTTATGCAAGATTTTGTATTGTCTTTATAGCAACTAGTCATTTTGTAACCACAATTTTTGAAATAAATTTTATATTTTTAATACCTTGCTCAGTTTTTCTTTCAAATTTCTTTATTTCAATTTGTAAAACTATAGTTCTTGTTTTTTTTCCCCTCGTAATTTTTAATTGTAGCTTGCTGTTTCCTCTCTTTTGTAAGTTCTGCGTATTAAAATTAGTAATAACAACAAAATGCCTAATTTAAAAAACAATTATCATATGGAAAGCCTTTTTGGTCATGTATCACGGCTGTATTCATCATGAACTTGCTTTCCCTTTCTTCTGCTTCTGTCGCCAATCCTTGGCCCATTATCTAAGATCATACAGCCCCATCTATCACTGATATGCGCATGTGGTACATCAATAATGGCTTTTGGGGGGGGGGGATATTATTTCTTTGACTTCATGGTATAATCTATAGTTTTTATTTTGGTAATTAGCAATTTTTTCAATATTTAAATTTATTCTTATGTTTTCTCATTGTACGATATAAGATAGGACAGCGGTTTGTTTTCCGTATTTTAAATTGACAATGTGTTCTTTCTTTTGTTCTTTTATTTTTCTTTTTGTTACTCCTATGTAACATCCTTTTTTATTCGTGTCATTAAATTTTAAGTTCATTTTATAGATTCCAGCAGTTTCTTATTTATTTAGTAAGTCTTTATCAGTGCAGATTCTTTTAAAAATAGTCATATTTGATTTGATAGGTTTTTAATTCCTTTTTTATTAGCAGACTGGGCTATTTTTAACTGGCTCCTCTGCAGTAAGGGATGGAGGTTGTGCACTTGCTTTTTTCTCATTTTTTTTTTAAATTCAATTTTGATTGAATAAAAAATCTTAACACGGAAGCAGAAAAAAGGGAATGCAGTCTGGCAGTGAATACAGTCATGATGCATGACCGAAAAGGCCTTCCGCCCGGAAATTGGTTTTGGATTTTTTTTTTTTTTTTGTGATAATTGTTTTTAAAATTAAGTATTTTAAAACCTAAGGCTTTTACTATTTTAAATAACTAAATGCTTGCTTGGATTTCAAATATTAAAATTTCCATATTGGATATTAAGCCAAAAAAAAAAATCAAATATTCTTTTTTGCTTGATGTTTTCAAAAGATTAATTTTAGTGCGAGTATGTTGGGGTACTAGCAATTTTTTTCCCCCTTTATAATGTGCCATTTATAAATTTCTTAAGTTTTGATTCACTGTGTATATTTTCCTTCCTAAATGCAGTTCAGTATTTAAAAGAAAAAAAATATTGATAGGAAAAGAAAGGGGCTGAATAAAAATTAAATTTCCTAATTTAATTATTTTACAGCCCTTGCTTAAACATTTCCATACATGAAAGCTACTCTTCATTTCAGTAACTTTTTTAATTGGAAGTATGTTTTTATGGCCCCCCAGTTAAGAGATTTGTCATTGTAACATCTATGAATTACTCAGTATAGTTTTAACTTAAACTTTAGAATGTGCATTGTCTATTATAATTTAAAGAAAAATAAAATCCTCTCAAATTACTCACATTACAAAAGATTTTCAGAGCAGTTTTATGCTGCGCATTGCCTTGTGTAGAGAAAAAGATAAATTTTAAGTTCTATATGTGTTCTAATTATTGAATATCCTTTCTTATTATGTTTGTTGTGGCAGTCTCTTTTTCTCTAACATACTCAAAGCACACTCACTCACTAAAAAAAAAAAAATAATAATAAGCAAAACTTAAAAGTGAAAAGTTGTATCTCAAAATAATGAAGGAATATGGATCTAAAGTACTCAGAGATTAAAAACAAATACTGGTGAAAACCTCACCAGTGGGCAAAAGGGCATTTTAGTCACTGCTCATGACTAATCATTGCCAGTTTTCCCTCTCCATTTTTTTTTTTTTTTTTTTTTTTTTTTGTCATCACTGCTGATGTCTTGCTCTTGGCCAAGCACCATGTAGTGTCATCTTTCGTCGATTGTGGGCATTCGCTGTGCCATTAACAGCTTCATGGATGGAGATTATTTCAACTGCATCACTGTTAAATCCGTAACTTTTATTTTGATAATTGGCTATTTTTTCGGTGTTGTTTAGATCCATTGTTATGTTTCATTTTTGAGCAATACCAGATAGGGCTGTGCATTTCAGAATTTTATATCTGCTACATGTTCTTTTTTCCTTTCCTTAGTTTTCCTTTTAGTTACACGGATATAGCATCCTTTTTTATTTGTTTCATTGATTTTTAGGTTTAGTTTGTAAATACCAGCAAAGAGAGATTTCTTCTTTATTAATTAAATCTTTCTCCAGTAAAGTACTTTGTCTTTTAAAGATAGTCGTTGTTGGTTATATTGATATTTTAATTCCTTTTTCATTGGCATCTTGAGCAATTTTTAGCAATAGTATATTTACTTTTTCTGGTTGTCTGTTTTCTCGTTTCTTTAATTTATTTTTATAAAGTTTAGGAACAAGATTTTTAGGATAGCCAGCATCTTTACACTGTTTCTAATAAAGTCAATTTCATTTTTTAAAAGTGTATCAGTGGAGCAAATTTTAATGGTCCGATTCATGTATGATCTTATTGTGCTGATTTTATGGTTACATTAGCGACCCACCCTGGCTGTGCATGTGTGTAATTTAGAAAAAAGACATGAAAATGTGAAGTTACTGCCTTTGATTATAGAATTTCTTTATAAGCAATGTTTGCAGCTGATTATTCATTACCTAATATAACCAAATTTTGTTTGGATGTTGACACGTGAAAGGGCTACATATAGCTGTCCATGGGAAAAGCACTCAACATTCAGGTCGAAGCCCGCTAATTTATTTTGAAATGCAGAATCATTTTGCCCTGTGGTTGAGGGTAAAAGGATCCTTCGGACAATTTTTCAAAAATCTTTTTATTGCGCAATGTACTTTTACAATACTATTACAATATGTTTTATGAATGCAAAATATAGTGCAAATTATGATAGCAAAAGCAGATGTATCAATCTTGTTAATTTCAAAGAGATATTCCAAGCTAACCAGAAAGTTTGGGTTTCTAAATTCGTGGATTTAAAAAAACTGTTTTTTTAAACTCGTGACATCAAAATAACATCAGTCTCACTTGCAAGATCTAAAACATTAATTGCACATTGTTCACTGATCTTTTATCGGATATTAAACCGATTATCACCGTTATTTTGCATACATTAACTCTCCAAGCAGCTGAAACGTAAAATCCCAACAACTTCATTCCAGTTTTCACTGCAATGCATCTATAATTTAAATTATTTATAACAGTCTGGTATCATAAAATGTGTCACGATATTAAAGCTTGTGAGTAAGTTAGGAACTTGTTTTTTAATAATTACAAATCTCCCTATCAAAATTTTATTTTTTGTATAATTTTAAAGCTACATGAAAACTTTAAAGTAAAAACAACTTTACATTATTTGTCCATTTCCAGGATGCTCAGAGGGTTAAGCTGAAAACTTTATTGTGAATATTTAAATATTACCTTTTTCTTCGATACAGGTACATACTATTGTCGTACCATGATGTATAGATATGTTGTATGTATAAACCTTTCATGAAAACTTATCCAACTGATGGTGAAAACTGCATCAAAATCTGTTGTGCGGTTAGGAGGAGTTAGCGAATACTCAGACGTGGAAAGCGACTTTGTTTATACTATGTAGAGAATTGGTTTCTGAGTTATAGTTGATTGTTTCATTATTGTTTGTTGATTTTCTGTATACTGCAGTTAAAAAGTAGTTGGATTTATCATGAATTTATTTTAAGGTCAAGGTAATGCTGGATATTATTTTCTGTTTTTTAGGCGAATTTAATATTATTGTCAATAGCATTCAAGTTAATATGTTATTTATATCATCTGTTTTCACTAATGCAAATATATCAACTACATAGCACTACCAGGTTTTTATTGCAGTGTTGAATTTTGTTTTTACTGTTTTCTCTATTAATTTTCCAATCGGCAAGTACGCCCAACACCAGGGAGCCCATAGATAGTCCCTGTTTCTATGGTAAAATTGTTCGTTGAATTGCAAGTATGAATTTTATATTACATTATTTGCACTAATAAGAGTTCTGGCTATTTCTTTATGATAGTTTTTTTAATTTTATTGTTCATTGTTTAATTTCTGTAGCTTCTATTGAAGGGTAAAGGTTAATTACATCAAGGCTTACCATTATATCGCCATTCTTTAAGATGCAGTTTTTTTTGGTTTTTTAATGAATTCATCAGTGGATATTAAGAGTGCTATTGGAATATGGTGTTATTTTGCTTAAGATATTGTTCGTCTACTTTTCTAGTGTGTATATATATAGGACCTTCACATTTGCTGACTGTAAGATGGAGTGAGGGATGCTTTATATTTTGCATATAATCTAGGAGTTATTGTATAAATATAGTCATAAGTAGGTGTGTTATTTTTGGGCTAGTTTCCATTTTTATGAGATCTTTTGTTTTATCTATGAGGGTAGGGGTAAGATCTTTTGTTAATTTATCAACATTACAGGGTTTTATTGTTTCATTCATCTTGGTTTTAGAATCATCTTTGCTCATTACTATAAACTTTCCAGTTTTATCTGATAGTAGACATGTTAAGTTTTATTGTTTGTTTAGTTTATTAAGGCATTTCCTATCTTTTTTATTCATTACTTTATTTTGTGTGATTATTTGAAATTTGTTTTTTATTATTTTAGGAATATTATTAAGAGCGGATTCAATTTTAGTTATTGTGTCTTTACTCTCTTACTCCATCTCAATTTTTGGTTGTAACTCTTCTTCCGTGTTTTTTTAAGGAAGGTGACAATTAGATTGATTAGAAGAGTTATAAATGTGCAATAAAAGTATTATATTTATTTCCACTAATTGAAAAGAGAGGAGTGGCCACAGAATATTATTTAAATTCTTTAAAATTTGGTATTAGGGCATAAGCAATTTAATGTTATGTATTTTACCTTGCTTTATATTTTAATTGTAAATACCTAACAAAAGAAAAATATGTGATGTGTTGTAAGTTAATTATAATGAAAATTTGACTGAAAAACTTTTAAAAAATCATATGTTTTTAAGTTTTGCATGTAAATCATTTTTTTATATGTAAAAATAGTCTCTTACTTAGCTAATAGCTACAGGTTTTTATACAAACTAATTTTTGAGAATTCCTGAACTATGGGAATTAAAACCCATAAAATATCAGTTGTTTAAGCAAGCATTTTAGTTTACCTCAGCACATGGTTTATAATTTGATACTGGTCATTGACATAAGTGTTGATAAATACCTATAGAACAGCTTAAAACTGTATCTGTGCTCTTCATCATGAATACAGCAGTATTCTATTTTAGAAATGAGGCAAGGGTAATTTTTTTATGTACAGAAATAAATTT
Source organism: Cheiracanthium punctorium (assembly GCA_038373885.1). Taxonomy (NCBI): domain Eukaryota; kingdom Metazoa; phylum Arthropoda; class Arachnida; order Araneae; family Cheiracanthiidae; genus Cheiracanthium; species Cheiracanthium punctorium. Next base: position 116,231 of record JAWZYV010005322.1, read on the forward strand.
GTAAAATTTTGTAACAGACCAGCATATCAGTTATAGAGCAGACATAAAGAAAATTCTACTTAACTAGTTGACTAGTGGAATAAATATGAAATAAATGGAAAAGATTCTTCCATTGTTGGATAAATTAATTATTAAGTTCAATTGTACAAAAAAAAATCATAATTTAACCAGTTCGAAAATCTTGGTTACTTAGTACTGTTTTATAATTTCACTTTATCTAAATATTCTTTTCATAAAAATAAGAAATTGGTATATGTTGTTGTGCTGTAGTAGTACCATGTGATTAAGTTTGTTATTATTAAAAACAGTTGAAAATTGCAGTCCTGAAGCATTTAGTTAAATCACATAAAAACTGTTAAGATACATGTAAGAATACGACTAAAGATAAGATACGACGAAAAGAGATAAGATACGACGAAAACAGATAAGAAACGACTGAAGATGGTTATGTGTGTAACCGAAATATATATCGTGTACGGGGGAATAAGGTATTCCCAAATAAAAAAAAATTTTAACTAATTAATCCGCCGTATTAAATAATGTTTTATATGTTTTTATTATGTTAAGATACATTTTGGCAAAACCATGGCCATCGTCAGTCGAGACCAGACTTTGAAAGGATATTATGCATATGTATTATCGATTATGATTATTTTTCTTATTTAGATAGAGACTGCAATTAGATTAAGGTAATTCCAAATATTAATTTTGGCAAATTTGATTAGATTACAATAATCAAACCAATAAAAACTTTTGATTCCAATGACAATTTTTGTTTGTTTGTTTGTTTGTAGTTTTGTGTGAATTTTTTTCACAGAAGAAAAAAAATAATTAATAGTGAGCAAATGGCTCATCTGTCAGGGAAAGCAATTGACGAGAAAATACCAAGTAGGATAAGATACAAGTGTAGATTTCAAATGTCTAAAATGCTTGACCTTTTTTTTTTTTTTTTTTTTTTAATAATGAGTCTGAATTTTTATTAAACATGACCTTGTCCAATTTAGTGACACTAAGAACAAAGGAGTGGGAGTTGTAGGAGAAGAAAATACATGTTGTTTAACTCATCCTTGAATACAGCCCTGCACTAATACAATACTGTGTTGAACATTGCTTCCCCTCCCACAGATCTCGAAATTCCTTACTGAGTTCAAAAAGTACTAAGAGGAAGCAATGCTGTCCACAGAAAGGAATGGATAACTTTTGGTTTTATGTCTCTGTAACAGTATGAATGAACACCTTTAACTGATGTTCAAGATTTTTTCTGCATTTTGAATAGGCTGTCAAAAGCTGTAGCCCTGAGAAATATAACTTATGACTTAATACACAGTTTACTGAGTTTTTTCTTTTGCCCCAGCATGGTCGAGTGGATAAGTCACTCAATATGGTAGATGGCTGAAGTGTGAAGGTACCGAGTTCGGGTCCCATTATGCGGCTGTTGATCTAACAGTCTGGAGCTTTGATCAGTTTTCTCCAGATGTAACATGAATATCCATTAGAATCCCTTAGAGAGTCCTCCGAACAACGCACCACATCATCCTAGATTTATCACCTTAGCATAGCATTCTTATAACTATACAAACAAACTTTATCTTTATTTGACATAGTGCCACCAAATTTCTAAGGTCACGCCTGTAGAACAAATAAAAGTTTTAATGTCTAGGTTATATATATATGTTTTTCAATCACAATGAAGACTGCAGTACTAACTACCATGTTTAATAAAACAAGTAACTTAATAATAATAGAGTAGTATGATATATATTCATATACATCCTCAAAGCTTGGTGAGTGATATTAGAATTGGTATACAATTTTAAGAAAACCATTCAAAACTGGACAACATTATTGACATCAGAAAAGCTGAAACAACAAGATATAGCTTGCCAAAGTACAGAAAAGTCCTGGAAAAATGTTTTTTAAATGCTTTTCATTTAAGTAAGTAAACATAAGATATTGGTTTTTTAAGCCGTGAGTTATTTCCCATACTGGAGAAACACATGTGGTTTGTTAAGAACTCCTAGATACATTAAATTAGATCTAAATTTTCAGATTAAGATCAACAAGATGATACTTTAGACCAGACATGGGCAGCCTTTGGAAAGTTGCGAGCCAAACTTTAAGATGTTAGTAAAGTTGTGGGTCATATAAATGGGATTTATGTGGGATTTTGAATGGTTTTTATGGCTTTCCTATAGAAATTTGAAATGTTCCGTGGGCCAGATCACACACACACACACAAAGCTGTGGCGGGCCACATCCAGTCCATGGGCGGGGCATTGCCCATATGTGCTATAGACTATTGATACTTTTATGGACAAAACTGAAACAATATACGAAAGCTCATGGCCATCTATATCATAAAAAAAGGGAAAAGAAAAAAAATAAGTAAACTTCCGTCCCAATCATCTTTTCTTCGAAGGACTTCTGTGTTTAGTCGCCCCTTGTTAAATCATCAAGCAGACAATCGTTTTTTCCTGCAAGCAAAATGAAAATACTAAAATTGAGTGAGTGTAATCCTGTAATCTGTCTCAAGCAATTAGGATTATGGATGCTTAGATTATGACCAGACTAAGATTATCTGGAAAATTAAATTTCCAGATTATGATTAGATTACAATTAGATGGGGGTTTAAGTTTTCAGATTAAGATTATATTAGATTATATATAAAACTAAATTTCTAGATTATGACTAGATTACAACTACACAAAAATTGTAATTGATTATGATTACACAAAGTCTGGTCGAGAGACTGTCTTCTTCCTTCCACTTCATGATGTTGAGGAGGGTATTCTACATGCCATTGAAGGATGCATGCATCATGTCATTGATGGCACTATCAGTTGTTAATAACTCTAATGATTCACAAAAAATTAAAAGTTATATTGTTATAATTTGCGAGTTCTTTGATATTTTTAAAGTCAATTTCTATTTTGGCCCTCTATATTATAATAATAGATGGCCAAAATCGGCCTGCTCTGTAGGAAGAATTGGCACTTGCTCTGTAGGGAGAGCACAGTGCAAAGCTTATTATATAATATCATTAATGCGCTCATGGTTTCTTTCTTTAATTTTGCATTTGGTCTTACAAATATAGCTGCCAGTTTCTTGGGTTTCTTCAAACAGGATTTTGATTTCATAAATTCTAGCTCCATAAACAACTACTAACCCTAGAAGCTACCAGCATTGGACTGTTGCATTGCCAAACCCCATTTTCTCTTGATTGTGCCAGCTTAGTTTGCCAAAACAGAATTGACACTACCCTAATCATCACCATGCCAATGCTGATACTGAACCAGCATAGCCGGTTTTGGCCCAGCACATACCCAACAGGGATGTGTTTGCTTGGGCTTTTATTTAATGGGCAAATGAGATCATTGTATTTTATAACATAAAAAATGTTCTTATCTGAATTTTTTTAAAGCTCATTAAATCTTTCAGATCTGTCATTTCAAAATTAGTTTTACTTATTTTTCTAAAGCTTTTTATTTAAATTCTACAAATTAATGTAAATTGAAAGATATTGTAAGTTTTAAAACAGATATGTTCTTAATCTAAAAAATATTTCCAAACTACGTCAGTGCTTGATAGATACCATATACCATCTCATTTTTTTCTGAATTTCTTATGTGTGTGTCCTTTTTGGAAAAAAAACTCCTAGGGGTGTCTGTACTTTTAAAAAAATATTTTCAAAATTTTTATCTTATTTTATTTGAATCTTTTAAAAAACATGAGTTCATAATTTGTTCCACTTGTCAAACAAAATTGAAAAAGTTTGAAAATATTTATAGAATAACTGTTAAACGGTGTTGAATCTTTTTCTTTCTTTTTCAAAATAGTTACTGAATAGCCCCATATAATTCATACAATAATATTGAATATTTCTGAAGGGATTTCAAACCCAGACATAAAACCTCTGTAGTTAATGTACTGTTGATTGTTTTTTTATTTTATGAATTATTTCTTTAGAAGAGTGCTGAATTTTAGCCACAGTAATAAAACCCTGGTTTATGAATATATCTGTTGGTGATTATGTATAAATAATGAGTTTCTTTGTTTTCAGGATGAGTAGATGTAAATTAAACATATCTTAAAAAATAGCTTAGAAGTAGAATTCAGAGTATATGTTGCAAAATAAACTGCTTGAAAAGTTTTAAATATACAACTCTTTGTTTCAGATAACATATTTTCTAACTCTTTCATAAAAAAAGTTCAGACAGAACATGCCAATGTACGACCCCCAAGTGTTGGATCGGCCTGTGCTGCCACTCGAAGTAGTTTGGATGCATCTCTACCATCCACTCCAACTGCCTCCCCTGCTCACCAGTCTTCATGTACAACTACTGTCTTAGCTCTAGTCATGCATGCTGGAAGTATATTGGATTCAGGACTTGAACCAACTGCTAACAAGAAAAATGATGTCAATACTTTTGCGGGCTCTTTCGATGCAGTTATTAGGCAGCATTATCCGGCACTCCTTGGCCATTTGAGTATCCGCCTGGTTCAGTGTGCCGCTGTGTGTTCTGAAGCATTGGCAGTGCTTTCAAAGTAATTTATTTTGCTTTCTTTTCACAAAAAGTTGTTCACAGCCACAAGTCATGTTCATGCCTGAAAAATTGCAAGGTTGACTTAGCCTTTCATCCTTTGAGAGGGTTGTTAAAATGAGGACCAAGCTTTCTTAGGGACTAAATGCTGAGGGCTTTGCTTTGCATTAAGTTGACCACCAGACTGAGGCATATGCTTCTGTACCCAGAGCCCATGGTCGCAAGGCCGTGTTTGGGCATCACAGGCCTTACCCCCATGTAGGCTGTTGCACTATGTTTAGGTTTTTAGTCATATGACAATGCATTGAATATGGTTGTTGTCTACAATGATTTGCAATTCTATACATGTAATTTTTAATTACTTTTTGAATGAAAATAATAGTAGATGCACATATAGGTGGGTCAGATGGGTAAAGGTCAAAATTCCTTTCAAATTTTCAATATTTTTCCTTTTATAAAGAGTGACTTTGAAAGTGTCTTGTCAACAAGAAGCCACAAGTGGTCTCTATTTAATAAATATAAATTATAACCTTATTACCTCAGTTTGTATGAATTAGTTATATACCAGGGTAACTAATCACTAACAAAAATATGTATGATACTCTCAACTGCTCCAACAAAATTGTAAGTATCAAGAGAATCAGATAGTCATAATTAATCCCAATTAAGTGAGTTTGTTTGGTAATTATGACCACACCGTTGAATTAAGCAAATAATTTTATCAAAACACAATTTTTACTGGGTGTTTTTAAAAGGTCAAAGTTTTGACCTATGAACACTTTTCATTTAATTGAAAGTTAAAAATTTTAATTGAGTTTAAATGTTCAAAAAATGGTCATAATCACCCCACATAGCACACTTTTTGTTATAAAAGAATGGGCTTTAGACATTCAAACAACATAACTATTTTCACATATATATATTTTTTAATGTTTGAAAATTTGCCAAAAATGTGTTTTATTTAAAAAAAAAAGTTTATTATGGTTACTTAAAATGTTGAAATGAAAAAGGAAAGAATTGCTTTAACAGATTAGGTTTGAAAATGACTCGTTGCAAGACTGCACATTCATTACACTAAACAAGTAAGAATTAGAGAGTATTGAGTTCAGTACTTTAATTCTTTCTAGTCATGTATCCTAACCTAAATTATTATCTCTATATTTATTATTCTTTATATTTTATCACTGTTGTTTTTGCAAAGTTTTCTGAGAAGATTTAGCTCCAAGAGTAGATGCAAGGGTCCGATACCTCTATGCCAAGAGAAATATATTTATGCAGCTAGAAATGCTACATAAAATAAGTTTTCTGATAATGTTAATATTTTTATGGAATTCTGAATTGATATTCAATCTTTGCATCTCCCCCCCCCCCCAAAAAAAAAGTTTTTTTTAAAAATCTCTTTATTTAATTAGGTATATCCACAATGCTTGAATGTGTTGGGTTATGTACTTTGTATACGATAAAATATAGCTGCTATGATTAATAAATATCATGTTTTTGTTTAAGAAATTGTTTGTGATTTTTCTATAGTTCATTTCTTCACTTTATCAGATATATATCTTTTGAATTAACCCCTTGCTGACTCAGTTTATCCCAGTTTGAAGGTTTAAAAAAAAATCATTTTTTAAAAATAATTCTTTTAATAGATATACATTTTTTAAACATACCATCCACTTATGGTATTTCCTAAAAATTATGAAAAAGCTTTATTACACGAAGAAAATTAAGGGCAATTTGGTTGCTGCACCCAGTTGGGGAAACCTCTTTCCTATAAATTTCCCTCTGTTAACTATAGAATGGTCAACTCCAACTTTTTTGTTCAGAGGCAAAAATATTGCAAGTTGCTGGAATGCCAGCCAATCACAGTGCTTCCTATTCCTATATCACAAAGATGGCAGAAGACTCAGCGATACCGATTGGATTGTAGTGGTAAGCAAAGAAAAATTGTCTCAAATGGAATAGCGATATGGAAATAGATCTGATTGAAAGCAAATGTGAAATTCTACATTTATGGGAACCCCCCCCCCCCCCCCCAAATTTTTGTCATCTGGGGCAAAACATGTGTTTGGTGCCATCTCCATTTTCAAATGAGCATTCCACGATGACAAAGTTATGAAAAAGTGGCCTTCATTATTTTCTTACAGGATTCACGATAGCTTCACATACTTGAGTGCTTGGTTTTGTCTCACTATTTACCTTATTGTCTGTAATGGCTTCATTTTAGTCTTCTGTTTTATTGTTCAGGCATAATGACAATAGTGATGATGATCTCTGAGCTTTTTCTTTCATATTTGCTTGCTTAAGGTCAACCTTCCTACCTGAAGGTTTCTTCTACATTGTTACAAGTTAATAATACAAAAAGAAAGAGGTGCAGAGCCAAGTCGGGGCCCCTTTGATAAAATCTTCAGGTTCCCTGTAATACCTAGAAACTCTTTTGATCTTTTATTACACCAATCATTTAATCACTATTAAAATTATTACAGAAATTTAAAATTAATATTAACTGAAAAATAATTAATACAATTAAAATCATTAGTAATTTAAAAGCATTATACTCTGATAAACATCCATTATCTAAAAAATACCAACATTTAAAGCATTGAAAGTGAGTTTGGGGAGATTCACAATGTGAAATCGAGTGTGGGAGGGAAGAATTTGACTTTAGATTTGATGTCTGCCACATCACGAAAGGTTCACATATTGATCGTTTGTGAAGCAAAACTGTGAAGCAAATATAAGATTTTTTTATGCAATAAAGTCAACTATGTTGTTGTATTAGTAATATTTATTTTTTATTAGCCTTCCAAACTCAGGAGAGAATTGTGACACACCCTGTATATAAAACAGTAATAGGGGGCACCTTCACAAGGTGAGGCTCTGGAATTTTCCCCCTGGCCCCCCTTCCTCTCTGCACCACTGCAAAAAGAAAAGTAATTGGAAAAAGCCATTGATTTTGCTATCTGAACTACAAACTAAAAAAGGTCAGTTCATCGGAAGATTCAAATGAGAAGGGGTGCATGCCCCCCTAAGACGAACTAAGTTTAGATTATATTGACTTATTTTGTAGATTCAAATCTATTTTTAAGAAAAATGCAAGCAAAAAAAAAAAAAATCGTGCCCTTCTCAGAAATATTTTTCTGGATTAGCCCCTGAGTATGTTAATTGTTTGCACACATTCACACTATAACTAAGGACTGAAAATTTTGTCCTTTTTTCTGATTCTTGGGAATAATTCTTGCCCTTCATTATTGCCTAGGAAACTGTGAACATCCAACAATCTAATACAAAGACAGTGTATAGTGTGCTTCCTACATATTAATTTTTGACCTGAGGTCTCTCTCCAAGGATGGAATTGCCGAAGGTCAAATATATGCTAAGAGTTCTATCATATGACAACTCACAACTGCAGCAGCCTTTTTGCCTTCGCAGCCCCGCCATCAAGATAGCATCTTCCCGAAACGAGAGAAGTGGTTCCCCTTACTTTCAGTTTTGCAGTGTGGTAAATTTTGAGAGCGGGTGCAGCAATTTTAGGAGTGAAGTACTTTAAACGTCAGGTGCAAAATAAAGATTGAATTTTGTAGCAGGGCATGTGATACCTTGTAAACAATATGTGCCAAAACCAAAAGTAAACTTAAAGCACCATCGTATTCACAGGTTTAATTTGCAATTTCCTTTTTGGCACCCCCTTCTTGTACAGCACCTGGGGGCACTTGCCCTGCCTGCCCCCACTTAGCTACGTCCCTGCTACCTATAATTACATGCTCTAGCAATTGTGAATCTCAGGCGTTTGTGAGCACAGCTGAGTTTGTTTATCATGGCAACCCTGCTTGCTCATAGACTTGCCGGAATAAGTTTCGGCAACTGGTTACAGCAACCAGATCACCTGGAATTTTCTTTGTAATTGTCTAATGCTGTAATCTAGCTGGATAAGAAGTAAGACAGGCCTGTGTACAGTGAAAATTTTCTTACTGCCTGAGCTACACTTGGGATAAGCCAAGATAAGTGTTTTGCCTGCATGAGCCTTTTTGAGCATAGCTGTCAAGAGTTTGAGCTTTTTCATTGGCCCACAGACTATTGCCAACAGCTTTGCTGCTATAGGAACAAATCCTTATGGGAGGCATGTAAACCTATTATGTAAACAAATTTTATTAAAAATGCTTGATTGCCTTGCATACATGCAAATCTAGTTGCTCACAAATGAAGACTTACTGCATTTGCTTGTTATTGAGAAGTAATCTGCATCTAGTTTGTTAGTAAATGTTAATTGTTATCTTTTGCTTTTTTTAGCTTAAGTCCATATAGTTTTCAGTCATCTCCATCAGCTGTTGAAGTAATTTATCATTCCTATGATTCTATACCTTTGGGAGCACTGCCTTTATTTGCTGTATCTAGTCCAGATTACCAAGAAAATGTTACAGCTGTTATCAATGCAGCTAATGAAGTCTATAAGGAATTTCTAAATTCTGAAGAAGGAACTGGATTTAGTGGACAAGTAAGTTATCTTTCTTAAATGAGCATAAAAATGTAACTGTGATAATGCTATATTTTTGGAAAAAATAGACAAAATGGTGAGGGGAAATATTTATTTTTTCATGTATTATAGTGTAGCTTTATAGGTTTTAATTTGCAATTTTGTTAATTTCAAACTAAATCCATCATTTATGTCTTTGTATATACATTTAAAATTAAAAATAAAAGTGACTCTGATAAAAAGTGAAGTTACATTAGCAGTTCTAACAAGGAGAGCGCGCGACCTTGGTCTCACCGATTTGAATGAAATGTGGTTCAAATATAGCTCACAAGACATACAATCACTGATGCAAATTTTAGGACGCAACTCTCAGGCATTCTCAGGAAATAATGCTTCGAACATTCGAAAATCAGCGTATACAGCTTAAATACATTTTTTATGCATTACCAAGGGACCGACTGTGGCGTAGAGCATATAATCGCTGGTTTGCAGAGCCGTACATAGCGAGTTCGATTCCAGCTGCCGCTAGATTTGCTTCCAATGTTTCTTTTGTTCATTTTAATCAATTTAATTAAATAATAAAATAAAATTAATTTTATCATCACAGCTTGTGTAATTGAATCGATTTCATGTAAAGAAATAATATAATAGGTGTTTTTCCCCTGCGTGGTATTTACAAATGTATAGCAATTTAATAAGCAAAAAATAATAATAATAAACAATTTAATCCTTGTTTCATTATGGAACAGATAATTGTATTATTCGTAATACAACCATTCACAAAATTAGATATTTTTGCATGCTCCAAGCATCTGTTTCTTGATGAAACATTCTCTAGGATTAAATTGTTTATTTTTATCATTTTTTGCTTATTAAATTGCTATACTATTTGTAAATACCACACAGGGGGAAAAATACCTATTATTATTATTATTATTATAATATTAATAATTTACATGAAATCGATTCAATTACGCAAGCTGCGATGATAAAATTAATTTTATTTTATTATTTAATTAAATTGGACATTGAAGTGAACAAAAGAAATATTCAAAACAAATCCAGCGGCAACTGGAATCGAACTCGCTATCAACGGCTCTGTGAACCGAAGATTATACGCTCTACGCCACGGTCATTCCTTTGGAAATGCACCAAAAATGTATTTAAGCTGTATACGCTGATTTTCGAATGTTCGGAGCGTGATTTCCTGAGAATGCCTGAGAGTTGCGTCCTAAAATTTGCATCAGTGATTGTATGTCTTGTGAGCTATATTTGTGCCAAATTTCATTCAAATCGGTGAGTCCAAGGTCGCGCTCTCTCCTTGTAAGACTTCTCTCTTTGGGTGTATGACATTAAGAGGATGTACAAAGTATGATAAAGGTCATTGAGTATAACAAGAATCTATTAGAAAAGAAAAACTTTTCAGTAGTTAATATGAATCGGGGGTGGCCAAACTTTTGCATACCATGTGCCAGATTTTTTCACAGCTGAGGTTAGATGTGTCATACAGCTCAAGCTCCTGTTTTACTTCCTTACATTAACAATTTGAAAAGCTTAGTGTTAGGCTTATTTTAGAGAAATAAAATGAATAGTTTGTGAAAATGAGAGAAATTATTGTTCTGAGGAAGAGGATTTTAAAATTAAATTTTTTGATATTTGATAGGGTTGAGAGATTGTTCAATTTTTAGTGACAGAATGTACAAATGCATCCTTTTGACATGGTATCAAAAATTATAAGAAATAAAATATTTTTGGTCACAGAAATATTATCAAAATCTATGTCTCAGAAGAATAAGTAGGTACAGGGATTCAATGCAACTCTTAAAATCATCCAATGTGGTAAACGTGGTGCAATGTAATAAGATTTGACCATCCTTAATGTAAACTTTCATCATTGTTGAATGGTAAAACTAGGAAAAAACAATGAGATAACTCTACAAAAAACCTACGTGATACTATATATATTATTTCAGGCTGTCTTTTCATATTTCACTAACCACAAAAGCAGGTTACACTAAGCATCTTCTAATGTATACAGCTGTTTATATGAATCATTCTGTTACTGAATTAATTTGAGATGATGCCAAAGGGTAAAAATTAGGATCTTTTTGAATTTACAACTAGTTTGTTAGTTAAGCAATGAGTTTTTCTGATATGATATTAATTTGAGCCACTGAGAAAACAACTCTCACGCAAATATTCTGCACAATTCCTCTGTAGTCTTACTACTATATGTGAACGTATGTACCTTTATTTCAAGAAAAGGTCCATTTCTGAATCCCAAAAGATACTTGTGAGTTACGATACAGTTGAGTGATGCTATGTTATAAAACAGCTTTGATGTCTGTCTGCCTGTTCACTGTAGCTCCTAGGCTGTTTGTAGTACCTGGTCCAAATTTGGTACACTGAATTGCAAAAGAGAAATCTATAGCAGGAGAAATAATAATAATGACAACGGACCTTTTGTTGCATCCAAAACAACTGCCCTTTGATATACTTATTATTTATGTGTGTGATTGTTATTTTACAAAGTTTATAAATTTTTTTAAGCCATGGATTACTTAGTTTCAATATTAATTTTAACACAAGTAGTATTTATTTATTTATTTGCTGATGAGAGAATGTTGTTTCAGCCTGTTTCATTAGCGCATCCATTTTTTATTTCACAGAAAAACATTTTCCAAGATTCAGATTACAGTCAACTCCCTCTAATCCGCACTCACTGGGACCAAGGGTTGTGCGGATTACAGGATTTTGCGGATTATAGATCATTTTTTTGTTTACATTTTTATATTTAGAATTTCCCTTTAAATTATAGTCAATTTACTGTAAACAAATAGGAAATGAGGAAAGAAAATGCATATGCTGTTGAATAAAAACACAATTAAATGTTAATATAAATACAATAAATAATACAATTAAATTTACAGAGAATTTACTAAAGGACTGATGAAAGAAAATATTTATGCTGCTGAACTAAAACACTATTTTTAATATTAAATACAATTACTAATACAAAATTAAAAGAATAAATTCTCTCTAAATTTTCTATTTATTTTTCATTTTTTCAAACATTGCAGTGATTGTAATTTGTTTAAGATTTAATTTTTCTTCAGAAATTTCGTCCTGAAGCCTTCTAATTGTCAGTAACTCTTGGTCACTGCCAAATGATTGCTTTTGCAAAATGTTTAAATACTTGTCTCCCACATGGGCGCCGGCAGAATATTTCTCAGGGGGGGAGCAAAGACTACTTCAACGTATGGTTACCATGTTGGAAAGAGCAAAAAAGCAAGAAAAAACATTGCATACAAAAATCCAGGGGGGCATTCCCCCCCTTGCCCTATGCTGCCGGCACCCATGCTCCCAGAGCTAACCCTTCTTCAAAAGTAATAGTACAGTAGAGGACCCAAATCCGGAAGTTTTTCAAAAAACAATTTTTTTTTAAGGGCAGTTGTTGTTGTTGTTGTTTTTAATTTCTTTGAAAGACCGTTTTTAACTAAATATATCTTATAAAATAAACAAGCTCAATCAGAAAGGGAGGAATTTCAGTGGTCGCTTGCGAAGGAGGGGGGGGGGGCTTCGGTGCATCATTTGTATATTTGATATCTCAGTATTACATTAATTTTCGATCTTGCGAGGTAATTTTCGGTTTCTCGTTATGTAAAAATATTCTATGCTATTATATAAGCTTTAAAAAGAAAAAGAATGTTATCTTCTTCACACACACACATGCATTTCATTTGAAGTGCTGATGATTCATTATTTCTGCTGGTGCTCCTCCGGCAGTTAAATGTAAACAAAGAGAGAGGAGAAACGCCATGTGGTCTGTGTTTATGCTTTTCTTTCTTTCTTCCTACAGAACTGCAGTTATGGGGAGAAAGTTTTTGTTGCATAATAAATCGCTAGACAGAAGATCAAAAGGGTAAAGTAGGGGGGGGGGGAGAATCGGAAAATTGCGCAACTGCTGTGTAGCCTGCCAAATCGCGGTTTGCATTTAAAGTTAAACATGTTACATATTTTCACCCAATTTTAATTGCAACGGTCAATCTTTACGATCGTCTCTGGAAAGAGTGAAGCGATGTGATTGGATGGTGCATTGCTTAGGAGTTCGTTATTTACATCCATTCACAGAACACATGCAACTTAGGATATAAGTTTCTGTACTAGAGATGGGCGGTTCGACTCATTTTACTGATTCGAATCTCGACTCACTCACTACTTCGATGATTCGAATCAGTGATTCGAATCTTGAATCAATAAAACAACTAAAGAAATTTTCCCTCTCTCTGCGCCAAAAGCCGTACTATTTAAACACCCTTCACCCATTCATCGGGTTTCTTCTCCGCTGAGTTCTCGGGCAGTTAGCATCTCTCTCTCCTTGCTCCAGTAAAACTAGTGTTTAAACTGCCCGAAATGAAAATACAGGGGAGCTTCGTATGACCCCCTGGGCCTGTAAGATTAAAAGGTTAAGTTTGGTGTCAAAGTATTCGAAATTTTATGTATCGATGGGGGTTTACGTCTAGGGGGGGTCGAGAATCAATAACGCGCTCCGGTGGATAGGTTCCGAGATATACGTTAATTAATTATGGTAATTAGACTAATAAACCATGGAGCTGTTTTTTCCGCGATCCGGCATCGTCATCAACGGAGAGAAAGCACTAGCAAAAGCATCACAAGCTAGTATTGATCTCAGGATTTTCTTATCGCCGGCCTCAGAGGCGTAGCCAAGGGGGGGGGTTAGGGGGGTCATAACCTCCCATGAGGAATTTTTTGCCATACAAAATGTATATTCTTCACAACATTATCATACACACGTATACATATATATGAGTTGCAGTAGTCATAACTCCCCCCCCCCCATGAAAAATTTCTGGCTACGCCCCTGGCCGGCCTGTATTTTTGACCTTTATCGAATTCGAGATTTCACTGAAATGAAAATGGGAATATCGGATATTTGATGTTGAAATAAAACCGATATGTCGATATTTATCGATTTTTGGCCCAGTCCTACTGAGGGGCTGCTGCCCCCCCCCAAAAAAAATGGGACCCTTTACTTAGCTTACAATTGAACTTTATCTTTAAATTTGATACCCAGCCCACCCCGAAATAAAATCCTGGCTACGCCACTGTCAATAACACTAACTACGCCACTGCTTTAGACCCTATTTTGTATTTCTCTGAATTACGAAAGAAAATAAAATAATTCCCCTTAAACGACAAACAAGGTAAAAAAAATATCTTAAACGAAATCTGCAGCAATAAAGCGAAATGTTATTTTGCTTACTACAAAGTCCTTTTGTGAGAGCGCTTAATACCGCCCCTGTATCCTTCATTAAAAGTGACAAGCACAATCCTAACTTTATTTCATTCTATTTCCCTTCACATGAAAACCCGCCACCATGTAAACTTAACGTTCCGTTTTTTTTTTTTTTTTTTTTTTAAAGAGGGGGGGGGCAGGGGGACAAATATTGAAGTTAAAAGTAGAAAAGGGATGTTTCAAAAAAATTTTAAACAAATATTAAACCAGCCAGACAAGTTGGAAGGAGGGAGTACCCCCGAGGGAAAAAGGTTTAAACAACTTTGAGACACCCCCCGCTCTTCCACGAGCATTGGCGTTAATTGGCATGTAATATTTGGATGGGGTGACAAAATGTTTCCGATTGTAGAAAATATCGTTATTATAAATAGCTCTGATACTTGAATTTTCTTAATTTTTTTTTCGGGGTGGGGATTGACCCCTCTTGCCCTTAGGAAGTAACGCCTATGCCCCCCGCCAAAAGCAAACGATGTTCGACCCACTCCACACCCACAGACAGATGAAACTTTAAATCCGACCACCAACCAAGAAATGAAACACCAAAGATTCGAAAAAAAAAACTGCAATTAAATGAAACATCCTTTCAACTCTTTTCGACTCCTTTCGACTCTGAGTCGATAGAAGATTCGAAAAAAAACCTCCAATTAAATGAAACATCCTTTCGACTCTGAGTCGATAGAAGATTCGAAAAACTAACGAATCTCAACGATGGTATACAATCACCGAAACAGAGCGAAACACTGAATCAGTAAAGATTCGTTGCTGCACCAACTCAGTGACCAACTCACCACACCCACTCATTTGCTGTTTCAAATCATCTATCGACTCAGAGTCGAAAAGAGTGTCGAAAAGAGTTGAAAGAGTAAGGGAAAATCTCTGGGAACGGCACAGGAAAAATAAGTTTTCCTTCCCTTCGAACTTGGAATGTATTTCCCCACAGTTGAGGGCTTGAGATTCGAATCAGTAGAGAGTGAGTGTAAAGACTGAGCCACTCAGTACCAAGATTCGAATCACTGATTCGACTCATCGAATCATTGGCCATCTCTATTCTGTACGTTAAATTACATGATAATATACTCAAATATATGAAATTATGTACTTCAAATACCTGTGAAAAAGCATTAATAAATGTCTTTATAACATTCAGCCAATCAAATAACTTCTAGTACAGTAATACTACCAGTCAAATGCCGTTCAAATGTTTGTTTACATTTGAAATATATCGCGGATTACAGGCGTTCGCGGATTATAGAGTCGCGGATTAGCGGGAGTTGACTGTATATGCAGAATTAGTCACAGGAACTCAAAACAGTATCATGAATTAATGTTCTGATATGCAGAGATATTTTCAAAGCATCTACAAGCGTATTCCACACATTAAAATTTAAAAAATGCTCTTTAAAATTTTAATTTTTTGAGATAATATTCAACATTTTGTTTCTTGAAATGTCTTTATTAAGATGTAATCCCTTCTGTTTCTTGTTCAAAGCTTAATAAACTTGTAAACGACGTTCCTGATTCAATATTTTCTCTTTCCTTTTACTATCGTACAGTCCCATTAGAATGTGATGATTGTTGAGTGTACCTATACATAGCAGAGAATTTTTCATAATCATTGTGGTTTTTTTTTTTTTAAACATTAAACTACATATTTTTACCAATTAGCTTCTCTCCCCACTCCCTCCCTCTCCATTGGTCATTTTATGGCTGTCTTTATTTTTATTCCTGAATTTACTCCTCTGAAATTAAATCCACTTCTTCAAAATATCTCAAGGAATATTTTCACTTCTTGAAAAAATTCCTAGCAGCATCTCTGTAACAAAAGATATACATATGCTTGCTGCTATATGTATATACTTTTGTTAATATTTCTAGCCAAGATAATGCAATTTTAAAAAATGTGAACGAATGTGAAATGCAATTTTAATGTTTTATACACAGTGAAAAGCTTGTTTAATGTTTTAGAAAAATGTATTATGCACATTCTCTATTTTGAACACATCATTGTTTTTGTGATAGCTCTAATTTCTTATATAAATTTTGCTGTTTCCCATTGAAATTGATTTATATCTTTATATTATTCAATTATGCGAGGAAAATATTTAATGTATATATATATTATGCATAAAACTTGAAATTCATAAGTGCAATTTAAATGATATTTGAAAAAATAAGAAATCGAATGTTTTTTAGAAATTATTTTCATTAATGTGTCTTTTTTGTATATTATTTAAAATTATTACTGCCCCCCCCCCCCAAAAAAAAAAAATCCACAGTTGGCACCTAAATCTTGGAAGTTTGCATAGAAATCTTTTACACTGCGACTTCAGCCTCATTTTACACAATGATAATTAAAAAAATAAAATATATAGAGTTTAATTTGTTTTATTATAATTTTTACATGCATTTTTCTCACAAAAATTCAATATTGATTTCACCCCAGTAATATGCAAGGAATGAGCTACCAGTGTACAGAGTATCAATGAAATCTGAGAGTTCACAGCCCTAGCCTGTCAGACAAGCATTTCTTTAAAGTGAAAATCTGAAAATTTTGTAGTTGTAAATATTAAGTAGTAGAAAACAACAAGTAGTTCTCAAATAAAAAATATAAAATCTCATCTCCAGGTAATCATTGTAGCCGACAGTGTTGCATCATTAATGGCCTATGATGCCCTCTGTCGCACTGCTAGGTATGATGGGCGCTATGGAAGTGAAACTAGCATTAATGATCCAGAAGCTGTCCAAAGTCAAGTGCAAAACACACGCTCTAATCCTTTGATTTCCATCAGTGATGGTGGATCAGTGGATGAAAGTCAAGAAGGACCACCTGAAGTCAAGCCTCGGTCCACTGGACAGAATGCACGGATATACCGCAAATCTCACTCTCATCCACAGGAGTCAGAACCACCCCACTGTGATAATATTCAGTAAGAATATAAATATTTTTTCTTGTTCATCAGTAATAGCATTGACTTTCATCTTAACCGCAGGCATGATGTCATTCTGACCTGCCTCCTCATTCATCACACCAGACTTACCCATAAACACCTACTCCTAGGTGAGCATGCTCCAGAATGACCTCACTGTCATACTCTTCTCACCATTTGTTACATTTTAACCACCTGAACTGCTTTTAAAAATTTTACCTAAATTATTTTAACATCTCTCATCCCAATCTTGAAGACATCTTGGGTGAAACCCCGCACATGAATCTGTTCAGTTTCTCCTATGCTCTGAACTTATTTTCATTGTATGATGCAAACATATTGTTTTATTTGGTATCTGGAAGGGGGAACACACACACACACACACCCATCCAGATAATGTTGTCATTACTTTTATCCTCTTCTAGAACTACTTTTATCCTTTTTAGCATATACATTTTTTAACTTTTTTACATTTGTTTTTCTGCTTTGTGCTGTCTTTATCCATTGTCTGGCCCTGCATATCCCTTATGGATCTTGTGCCATTAAACCACAACCAACCAACCAGTAATAACATTGTTTATTGTTTAGGGCCATGAGTCAGTTGCTTCAAGCTAAGAATTTTCCTGTCATTCATTTGACATCTAGAAGGGAGAAAAAAAGAGTAACAAAATTTTTTATTTAAACTTGCTAATTCCGTTTTGAATCTTACATATTCATTAACTGTATTAGTATTTTTATATTTTGATAATGTTTATGAAATAAATTATTAACCTTCATATTTTAAATATTACTTCTTTCCTGCAAAAATATCTGAAGATATTAGTAGCAAGAACAAAGAACATATTTTATTTTATTATTAGTTTTATAAAATGAAAGTTGCTTTATGAGTTTCATCCTTTTAATATTCTGGAATTTTCTAAAAATGTTACTTTGTTTTTATAATTTATAATTATATTGGAAAGAATTAAATTCTTATCTTTAAAATACTTTGATACTTTTCTGCTATAAGCACCAATCCAATCATTTTCACACCAGTTCGGCACATTTCCAAAATTGTCACAGTGAGAAAAAAGTAGTGTGATGTGATTGCACTAATGATTGGCAAGCAGGAGGATTATTTTTGTTATCATGAAGCTACTAAGACTCCATAAACTGCTGTAACTAAATATGCTTACTTAAGTTTACAATGAATTTAGACTCTGTCAGAAAATCAGATCATATTTTTATGTGATGGATTTTAAAATAAGGAAATTTCCTGAAGAAGAGCAGGCATCTGTTACATTACTTCAAGAACAAAATATTCTTTATTTAAAAAATAATAATAAATAAATAAATTATGTAAATAATCATTTGATGAGCTTGAACTGATTTAAAATCAAATATAAACTGAAGCCAAAATGGGGGTGTTATACTCGCCCTTGCCTGGACATGAAAGGGTTCAAACACAAATGTCATTTGCTGTATCATGCATGCCTGTTAAATGTTTTATTTACTTGCACCATTTTCCATTCTGGTCCGTCAATCAGATTATATACTTTATTATTTGTTGCTGTCAATATACATTTTTCATCGTATTGATGAACTTATTTTGACAAATCAGCTGTCTCCTAATGTTTGTGTAACATTCAGAGTTATTTTCAGTTACTTCATTTGCCAGTATGATGTGCTGTATCTGTGCATTACCAATATGAAAGATATGCCTACTATAGTGCTGATAGTGGGAAAGTACCAATAATTTTTATAAAGTTATTTAATAGCAGTAATTATACGTAATGCTTGGTGCTGAAATTTCAATATAGAGACTTGGAGACAAATAGGAATTATAGAAAAGGTACAATCATTGTTTTCAGCTTGGTTAATGAGCCTTAAACTATTGTTCCACATCCCCCCCCCCCATCCCCAATCCTTGCTTTATCAAAATTTAAGTTATCTAACGTATATTTCTTTTGTTTAAATTGTGCTATTTATACAGTAATAAAATAATACTGATTTGTTTCTATTTAGTTCTGCTTCATTTGATTACTATAATGTTGCATACAAACTGTTTGTGATACAGAGAAAATCAAATATTTATTTTATTACGTCTAAAATTGCAATTTTTAATTTATTTTTTGTTATTTTAAGCTTGGAATAGTGCAACAACAACAACAAAATAGTTTAAATTTCAATTTTAATTAAGAAAGTGATTGTGAAATTTGTGTGAAATAAACAAATAAAATAAAATAATAAATTTGTTTTTAAAATTTAGGGTAAATAGATTACTTTCTGCTCCTACCACTCGACGACATAGCTCAGCCTCAAATGATCCTAGCTCTCATCTGAAGTTTGACTTTGAAGTTAGTGATTTTTTCATGTTTGGAAGCCCTTTAGGAACTGTTCTAGCTTATAGGAAAATGCTCACATTTGATGATAAGAACAGTATGTAGTATGCATAATTATAATTCATTGAAGTTTAAATTTATTTTAATCTGAAATACTTAGTTTTACTTAAATTGACTATGATGATTTCTTGCTTGATTTTTGTTAACAAATCAAGAATTACAAATATAATTCGAGACTAGTGTATGTATAAATTCTGCTGTATGAGATAATTAGCATACTTTTATTAGTCTATTTATATATATTTTTTAGCTGAAAATTCAGGCCTACTATTGTGCAAATTAAAAAAGAAAAAATAGCTTTACTATTTAAACACCATAGTTTTTTTTCTTTTCTAATTTAAACATGAAGTGACTGATGTAAATATTTAAATATTGAAAAAGTATATTTGTGTATTGATTCCATTTCTAACATCATAGCAAATTTAATTTTTTCACTTTGCTAAAATTGCCAATTTTAAAATTAATTATTTGTTTATTAATACTTTGTTTATTATTACCTTGTTTATTTATTTCATTATTTATTATATGTATGTATGTATATTACAAAAAATCTTAAATTCAAGTTAATCTAAAATTTACTTTGTTTATGAAATGTAAGATGTATTTCTCTAATAATAGGATTATTTTTATGCTTCTCTTAGCGCTAAGAACTCCCCTCCCCTCTTTGCAGCATTGTTCTTTGAATAATTAGTGCTATTTCTGTCTTTGAACTTCATTTATAAAAAACTTATCACCATCATTCACATATGCAATAAGAGGTTTTAAATAGTAAATAGATATAAACATGCCTAAAGGTTATGTGTTTTCTTGTAAAGAAATAACAAAGTAAATGTCTTGCAAGCCCAGGAAGAATAAAATATCAATTCTTTTTCTATGAAGTAAAGTATGGTGTTTAAACAAACAAATAATAATTAAATTTAGATGCATATACCAGTGGCATGTGCCAGGTTCAAAAGATGGACTATCACGCACCTCTAATGAAAATCAAAGCAGAAGGGAGTTTTTCTCTATCTTGTCTTATCTTATTGAAATGATTATATTGTTTCAAAATCAAAATGTTAGGCTAATACTTTTATGAATACTGATATTTAATGGGCTTTTCAGCTAGAAAGCTAGCCTAAAGGAAACACTTTTTATCTATACATATTCTCTAATTTTTAAAGGTGTATTTTTAATTGACTATTTTTTGTGTGAGTCAAGATTTGATTGAAATGTCTTACTTCTTTCTTTTCTGATGTAGGTCCTCCATCTCGACCGTCCTGTAACCAAGTATTTAATTTATTTCACCCAACTAATCCCTGTGCATCTCGTATTGAACCCTTGTTGAGTGCTCGGTTTGCCCAGTTGTCACCCATCAACATTCCAAGATATCAGAAATATCCATTAGGAGATGGACAGCCTCTTCATCTTTGTAAGTATAAAATGTATATATTTTAGTTTTTAAATATTTGTCACAGCTTCAAGTTTTTCAAGCTTATGTGGATGATCTAATTATGATTTATTTTTAATTGGCGGGTCGTAACTGGAGCATCCGGGTAGGATTTTTTCAAAATTCGATTAAGTTTTCTTTTATATTTGTTGGTGACACCTTGCCTTCTTCTCTTTGGTTCAAGGCATGGTCATTGTCAGTTGTATTTGTAATCATGTAATGTATTTTCTGTGTGTGTGCACTTTAAGTGCTAATAAAACTTTTAATCAAGAAAATGCCTAATTAATAACTAAGTTTCCCAACATGGTAGCAGAACGTGTTTTTGAAAATGTAATGAAGTCTGCTTGTAAATAAACTAAAAAAGGCACCGGTATGATCTTTAAAAACAAAAATGGTGTGCGTTAGAAGCAGTGACATCAGTATACCACTATTTGACAATTTGGGCTATTTTAATTGGAAAGTAAGAATGGTGAAATTTTTGCAGTTTAAAAATTGTAAAGATGTAGTACAACAAAAAGTTCAAGAAGGCAGTGATCCAGCAGTTTGGGAAGAAAAAGACGTTCAAGCAACGAACTATATTTGTGGCACAATAATGAACAAACAACTGGAATATATTCATGAATGTGAGTCTGCTTTTGATGTAATAGCCAAATTTCATACAATGTACTTGAAGACTTCCATGTCTTTGCAAATTGTATGTAGAAATAGGAGTGTCAAGGAGTGTATGTAGAAGACAGAGTGTATGTAGTGTATCTAGTGAGAGTGTATGTAGAAATAGGAGTGTTAGGAAGTGTCAAGTTGAAAAATTATTCAGAATTTAGGCCTATTTGATGATTTCGAGAAGTATGTGAACGAGCTTAAACAGGCCGATGCAACTGTGAGTGAAAAGAAAATCTGAATTACATGTTGAGAGTGTTACCATCAAATTACAGTCATACTGATGACTTAATCAATGTTTTACCGGAGAAGGACAAAACTGTTGATTACCTTAATTAAACAAAATCGCTTGAAGAGAAAAATGATCGTGAAGACAGTTCCCCAATAGCAAAGTCAAATGCATTTAAAATTGAAATGAGCAAATTGGGTCCACAAGGAAATGTATGTTTAAATTGCGGGAAAATCTGGTCACTTTAAGAAGAACTGTTGGTATGGACATGGTCAAGTGAACCATCGCAGTGGTGGTTCTACATATTGTAGTGGGTGTTCAAATAATCACCAGTGTAGTCGGGGTTTTACTAATCTATCGCTGACGTAAAGCAAACTCCGACCACAGGATAAATAATAATCGCCCAGGAAGAAGTTTTCATGCTGCTATTGTTGAAAGTAATATGACTAGTTCAAATGAAAATAGCACGACACAAAAAAATCAGATAGATTGGTTTCTGGATAGTGGGTGTACCGATCATATAATAAATAGTGATGAATATTTAGTTAAAATCAAGCACAGAGATACCTTAGTTATATAGTTAAAAACATTAAAAGCCAATTAAAATCTCCGTAAAAGTTTAAAAGCACGAACCATTTTAGCGCTTTCGGCAGCTAAGCCGCTGCTGTCTTCAGAACTGAGCCCGTTCAGCTCGCTTCCCCGCCTCTTCACCAAATCCAGCCACGAATCCTCTATCTGCTCATGCGTCATGTCATTGACGGCTCCCTCTTGTGTCATTATTTCCAACACTTCCCGTTTCAAACTATAACTGTGGTTATTGTAATTAGCTATTTTCTTAACATTTATGAAATCTATATCTATATTTTCTTTTAAGGTTAGGCGGGAGAGGGTAGTACTTTGTATATTATATTTTATATCGTTTATGTGTTCTTTAATTCTGTCTTTAATTTTTCTTTTTGTAACACCGATGTAATATCCGGAAAGGTTGGATTCTCTATAAGTAAAATTTATTTTGTAGATACCTGCAGTTTCTAAAGGGTTTGTTTTGTCTTTATCTGACCGAATTCTTTTAAAGATATTGCAATTGGGTTTAATTGGGATACGGAGGTTCATTTTACGGGCACGGTTGGAGAATTTTACAGCGAGACCGCAACAGTGGGGGATTAGATGAGTGAAGGTGGGTTTTTCTTTCTGTGCATCGTTGATGATGTTTAGTTTCTTTCTTCTATTTTTGATTAGGCGGGAAATAATATTTTTGAGGTAATTGACTTTGTGAGCAAGTTGCTGTATAAATTGTAGTTCATCTTTTAGTAGTTTTTGGTTGGAACAAATTTCTAGAGCTCTATTAATATGGGAACGAAGGACAGAGATTTTATAGTTATAAGTAGTTTTTGAGGAGTAGTTAACAATTTTATTGTTATTGGTGGGTTTTCCATCGAAGGTAGTTTCGATATTGCTTGGGGTGGTTCTAATTACTTTGATGTGTCAAGGAAGTTTAAATTATTACTTGTTCTAGTTCTATAGTGAATTGTATATTTTCATCTAAAGAGTTTATTTCATCGAGAATATTATCAATGCTATTGTTATCTACTATTGCGAAAACATCATCAACATAACGAAACCAGTATTTGATGTGGGGGTGGAGGGTTTTATTGATTAAAGTTTCTAAGTTTCTCATTTTCCACTCGGCTACTATTCCGGAAATCGGGGAGTCCATAGGGACACCTTTATTCTGCTTATAAAAATTACCATTAAATTGGAAATATGAATTATTGAGGATGAGGGATAAGGCAGTTTTAAGGGTTATGGAAATATCTGCATTAAATGAATTCTCTATTTCTTTACTTATTGTATTGTACATTTCTGAGGTGTCTATTGATGGATATAAATTGGTTAAATTAGCTGACCGTTTTAACATAATTTGAGAATTGTATATTATTTAACTCTTTTAAAAAATCACTTGTGGAGTTGAGGGATGAGTTTTAGCTAAGAATTAGTTGTTGTAATGTTTTTTAGGTATTTTTCAAGTAGGTATGTAGGGCCTTCACATTTACTAACTATTGGGCGGAGGGATGGGGGATTTTTGTGATCTTTATATTTTCCAAAAATGCGTGGAGCAAAAGCTGTAGGACTATGTAATTGTTGTGGTTTGTTATTGGGCCAACTTCCTTTGTTTATAAGTTCTTTTAGGATATTGTTAAGTTTGGTGCTGGGGTCTTTATTTAATATTAGGATGTAACGAAAGTTTTCCGCCACTCCAAGTATTGCCGGCAGAAGCAGTTCACGTTGGTGTCTTTGCCACTATTTTGTTAAACGATTTTTGTTATTTGAAAGAAAAGACTTGTTTCAGAGCACTGTGTTGTGAAATCTGTAAAACAATATCGTTATGATTAAGTATAAGGTGTCTAAAATGGAACTACCACGCTACCAGATTGATCCATCATTTACTCTCAGTTCTGTCGCAAAAAGTCAGCTACAAAATGCCACTGAATCATGTGTACAGCTTAAGGTACTACTGTTGTATCATATGACAGTGAAGATTTGGTACCGAAAGTTCAAAAACGAGGACTAGGATATTAAAGAAGCAGAGCGCTCTGGCCGGCCTAATGATGCTGATGAGACCCGCCTACGAGAATTTGTGGAAGAAGATAAAATATTCATCGACGAGAGCTAGCTAAAAGAGTTAGACTTTAGTGCCATGTCCATTAGTCGCGCTAAGTATCGCACAAACTTGACATATAAGGTCAATAGCTGGGTACCGCATGAGCTGACTCAAGCAAATCTGGCTGAAAACTTTCGTTACAACCTGATATATTAACATCCAGTTTATTGATAGCTTCAAGCATTTTGGTAATGTAATCTTTCTTATCTAAAATAATGATTTTTCCTGTTTTGTCTGAGCTGAGGCAAGTTATATCTGGGTTATCTTTCAGTGCTTTTAAAGATTTTTTATCTTCCATATCCCTCTTATCTTTCTTTCTTAATTTAATAAGTTCTTTTTGAGTGAAGAGTCGTAATTCATTTTTATTATTGTTAGGTAAGGGTTCTATTGCGGTCTCATAAGCAGCTATTGTATCTTTAAGTTTATGTTATCATCCAGTATGAATTTGGTCCTAGGTTTAGGGTGTCTTCTTGGTGTTTATTTAATTTAAAAGAGGAGAGGTTTATAAATTGAGGATCGTCAGACTTCACTATTGATTTGTTTGCACCATATTTATTAATCCAAAAGTTAAGTTTTTTTCTATGTGTTGTTTGCAGTTTGAATTTAAGTTTGCGACAAAAGTATATTGATGAATATTTTGAAAGCCATGTAACGTTGAAGAAACCTATTACAGTGCAAATTGCTGATGGTAGGATGTTAGAAGTAACAAAGGTTGGTAATATTGTAGTTTCATTTCCTGTTTATGATACTGAATTCATAGTAACCCTGAAGAATGTATTTTATGCGAAATAAATGGAGTCAAATTTATTAAGTTATTAGAAGATTACTGACAATCATAAACTAGTTTCAAAAGGACAGTTCTCAAAAATTAATGAATTAGATGATACATTATTAGCAATAGCAAAGAAAGATGAAAATTTATATAAAATAACAAGCTATGTTTTAAATGACCTAATACATGCAAATATGGTAAACAATGCATTAACATTAAAATAGAAATACTTGGAACACATCGTACACTTGGGCATGTAAATTATAAATATTTGAATATTATGTGTAGACATCAGTTATTAGACAGAATACCTAAAGAAATAGAATCTGAGTACATGAAGTGTGCCATATGTATTGAGAATAAGATACGTAATTTACCCTTTAAGAATAATAGAAGAAGAGCAGAAGATCTACTGGAGAACGTTCACACTGATGTAAATGGCCCACATCAGTGGCAGCTTCACAAAACAATTTTTGAAAATATGAAGATACGACGCACCTTACAAGTTAAAATAGACTTGCGTTTCCCACAGTTAAAGGAAAACAATGTACACAACTGAAAGAAAACAAGTCATCTTTGGTCTTACATTTAGTCACCAAGATAAGTTTTAGCAAAAGTGATGTCTTGATTCATTTTATTTCAATTTATTTTCAAAGGACACTATTGAAAAATGCCCTTGCTTTAGCTCCAAAACACGTCTTTCACTCCCATCTTAATTAATTTAAACTGTTCTTAATTAATTTAGTTTGTAAAAAAGTAATGTAGAGAAAAATGATAGAAATAAAGAAAACATTAAGAAAATGAAATAAAAATTAATTAACTGAACGTAACAAACCAATTGAAAATCTGGAAGTGATACCCCAAAAAAATGGCCCTGTGTGCACAATGAAATTGTGTGAACGGAATGATTTCATCAGTGCCGTACACTTTCCCAGCTCTCTTGGCTTCTCATCCCAGACAGCAGTTCAGGGGAAAAAATTTCCATTCGCATATGCAATTGATTAAAGACTGTGTTGTAGTAACCTACACTACAGTGTGTTAGCCTATTTAATAATAGTAGGGGAGGGAGGGGGGGGGGAGAGTAAAACTTACACTTCAAATTTACAAAAATCTAGAAGTGTGCTTAATATTTGTTTTAAATTTAATTTGTAATGTGTTTATTCTTTAGTTTTTCCTTTGGGGCTCACGTGCTCATGTGCTCAAATGGAAGAGCCACCACTGGCCCACATGCAACAACTGGATATAATAGTGAAAAATACTTTTATTGATGATTATAGCAAATTGGGCCAAAGTTTGTTCTATTAAGTCAAAGGATAAGTTTTTGATTGTTTTGTGGAATATGTGAATGAAGCTCTAAATTTAACTCGGAAGATGATAAAAGAACTTAGATGCAATAATGGGAAAGAATATTTGAATAGCAAGATGTAAAAATTTGCAAGAGAAAAACGTGTTAAGGTAAAGTCATGTCCACCATATATACATGAATTAAATGGCACTGCAGAGAGATACAATAGATCAATAATGGATATAGCTAGATGTCTTTTAGCAGAAGCAAATGTTGATAGATGGTATTGGCCTGAAGTGATAAAAGCAGCAGCTTATATGAAAAACAAGACATTGGCAAATACTATAGAAAAGAAGACACCTTATGAAATATTTTTTATTAGGAAACCATCATTAAATGAATAGAAAATGTATGGAAGTAGAGTTTATGTCAGAATACCAGAAGATCAAAATGGGATAAAAAGGCTGAATTTGGAACTTTGCTTAGATATACAGAAGTTGGATATAGAGTTTTGGTGAACAACACAATAATTGTTGCCAGACATGTTGACATTATTGAACAGGACACTATGTGTGTAGGTTGTGATGATGAAGATGAGAAAATTGACAAAAATAAGTAGGAGCAATCTGAAGTATCAAATGAGCGAGGTAATGAGATCTCCAATGACAATGTCGAAGATGATGACAAAATGTCAAGTGGAACAAGACCAAGAAGGCAAATTAAACCACCATTTGATTTGATGAAGAATTTGGTTATTATTGTGTATGTGCAAGTTTTGTGATGCTACGATTCCAAGTAACTTTGAGGAGGCGACAACATGTGATGAGGCTGAAAGATGAAAGAATGCAATGGACAGTGAGATGAACAGTCTTGTCAAAAATAATACTTGGACACTGTGAGTAAGCCAGATGATAAGGAAGCTCTAGATGTGAAGTGGGTATTCAAAAGAAAACCAGGCTAGTAGTTTGAGGTTTCCAGCACCAGGACAGTATTGATGATATGTACTCACCTGTTGTTAAAATGCAAACTTAAAAATTATTGCTTTCATATTCTTATCAGTGTGGTTTAAACATACATCAAATGGATGTTGAGACAGCTTTTTTAAATGGTGATGTTATTTCTGAAGTGTATGTAAAACAGCCACAAGGCTATAATAATCTTTCTGATAGAGTTTATAAACTAAACAAGGCATTGTATAGTTTAAAAGAGAGTCCATGTGCATGGCTTGAATGCTTTAATAACTTTGAAAAATTGGGTTTTCCTAGAACTAAGTATGATTATTGTCTGTATGTAAGAACAAAAACTGATATGAATGTATACATCCTTTTGTTTGTTGATGATTTCTTAATATGTTGTAGGGATATTCATGTGATAAATAATATTAAGGACAACTACACATAATAGATTTAAAATGAAGGATTTAGATAAAGTAAAAAACTATACTATTGTAATTGATTTTGAATGTAACTATGAGAAAAGTTGTAACACTTTGACACTGAGTCAGGAAAATTATATAAAATCACTTGCTAAACTATATAATATTCAAGACTTTATAATACTCCAATGGAGATTAATCTTAATCTGAGTAAATCAAACTCAAATGAGAATGTTAAATGCAGAAATTTAATAGGAGCACTCTTATATATTAGACATGGTACTAGACCAGACATATCCTTCAGTGTTAATTATTTAAGTAGATTTCAAAATTCTTATGATGAGACACATTTCAAATATGCATTGGGAGTTCTAAAATATTTGTATTTAACCAAAGATCTTAAATTAACATACAACCAAAGTAATAAAGTTGATATTATGAGTTATGTTGATGCAGACTGGGCAGGGGCTATTTTTGATAGAAAGTCAACCACTGGATTTTGTAATTGAATTATTTGGAAATTCCATTTATTGGAAATAAAAAACAAAACAAAACTGTAACTAAATCATCTACCTTTGCAGAATATGTTGCATTATCAGAATCTGTACCAGAAGTAAATTGATTGAGAAATGTTGTCAATGATGTTTTTATTCAAATTATTCAACCCATTAAAATCTATGAAGAAAACTCTGGAGCTCTTGCTATGGCTAAATATAGTAACTTCGCAAAAAATTCGAAACATATAGAGGCACAGTATCATTATGTTCATGAAAATGTTAAAAATGGAGTCATAAAAATTATCAAAATTGATTCATATTCAAACCTTGCAGATATTTTTACAAAAGCATTGGGAAAAATTAAATTTAATAAATTAAAGAAAATGTTTAAATTAATTTAAATTTTGTCTATATCAAATAACAAAGTAGACTGAATTACATTTGATTTTGTTTATTAAGCTTTTAAAATGAAAGAACTCTAAGGATAACGTGTGTATTTTGTGTATGTAAAGTGCTTATTTATGCAATGTAATGGTATTTTGTAACTATTAAATACAAATGTAAGGAGACATGTTGGTGTGTACATTTGTATTTCCAGATTGGCAACCCCTTTGCCTTCTTCTCTTTGGCTCACAGCATGGTCGTTGTCAGTTGTATTTGTAATCATGGAATGTATTTTCTGTGTGTGTGCACGTTGAGTGCTAATAAAACTTTTAATCAAGATAAAATGCCTAATTAATAACTACGTTTCCCAACAATATTAAATCTTATTAAAAAAAAAAAACATTATTAGCTTGCTTTCACCAAACAGCTCTTTACATCATTGCATTCAAATAGCTATGTATTGCACCTATTCGAAAATTGTTCTAAATATTTGGAGTTGCATTTCATCCACCCTTTTTTTTAAAAAGAAATTATGAAAAAATATTTATTCATTAGTTTTTTACAAGTTTTATAACTAGAAAAGAATGTTTTTGAAAAACATTAATTACTAGATGTCACCACTGCCAAAGGATATATATGTAAGGGTTTTGTTTTCTCATGTAGTTTTCATGCACTCTTCATTGTGATGTGCTATTTAAAGCTTAGAATAGGTGAACAGTATGATGGCATTTGATGTGTAGGCTGTGATAACTTAAGATTCATTCAGAAAAGATTCATTAAGATGGCAAATCAACTGGTCACTTAAGGCTTGTAACATAGAGCATGTTATGCTAAGAATAAAAATTTTATGCTGTAATGGACATATAGATAGAAATATCAAGGTGTTTTTTTAATGCAGCTTGTGAGCATAAGTAAAGTGTATGTATGAAAAGTACTAAAATTTTAACTTTGTTTTCAACGTTAAAATTGCTTAATGTTTGGATTTTCATACTCTTTTACTGTTCTGAGATCTGTTAATCAAAATTCTTTCATTTAGGATAAGTTTTGTAACATCCAATTTCCTTTGCAAATTGGGGGAAGTGTCACTTTATAACTGGGTTCAGCCTAGACAAAGAAGTTTTTATGCCATTTTAAAGTTGCTAAAGGGAGCCACGCCGCAATATCCATCTTTGGAGTCCAGAATGGAACTCTAAATAGTGAAAAATGTATGTCAACTTATGATCACATCAACTTATATATCAACTCAATGACACAAACTTTAGGTCAAGAGTTAGATAATTTTGCTTTTCTTTTAGATTTCATGTCACTGGAATTAATTCAAATTACAGATGTAGCAAAAATGTTCGTTTCCTACAGTGCGGAGAACGGGAATGCAGCTAGTTATAAATTAAAAGACATTTGAAAACTACTGGCTTTTACTAATTCCTTTTCATCTTTTGTAAACTTCTGTAATTTACTATTTACCAATTCATATTAAATTGTCTAGAAAAGTATTTTCATTCTTTTCTGCTACCCAATATTTATTTTTTAATCCTTTGCCTACAAGAAATCCCTCTGCCTAATTCAAAGAAATAAGCATATCTTGAGTGAACTTCTGTTCAAATTGAAGTTATTGCTTGCCAAAAATTGAAAATACTAATACTACTAGTAGCAACAAATTGCCGAGAAAATTATTTGGGAACAGCATATATATACATTTGGGACAGTTTAAGCATCGACTGTGCAAAGCACATATATACACCTGGTTCAGTTCAGATGTTAAATGTTCAATTTTTTAAATTTTATAACAGAAATATTCTGTTATTTTTAAAAATCATAATTTCTGCTTATCTCTCTGGGGGAAAAAAAAAATCTCAGGATGGTATTAATTTATTTCTTATATTTTTATGTCTTCATTAGTGTTATTAAATAGATTGGTATTTAGAACCATAATTTTTTTTAGTATCAGGGAAATAGTTGTAATTTCAACTTAAAGTAACATGTAGCTCATTTTTAAAATTGTTTTTTTCTATGAGCTACATCTAAATTGTAAGAAATTGCATCCCATTGTTCTCTTATTTATTCACATTTGAAAGAGCCAATTCAACTAATAGGTCTAAAGCAAGATTTCCCAATTTGTCAAGCATAGGAAAGAGTTGCATAAGTAAGGTGTTATTGTTTATTCTTTAATACAAGTTTGCCATTTTATTTCATTTGTTTAGAACTTTTTTCTGTTCCTGTTGCAAGAACATTTACAATCGAATAGAGTTTCCACTAAAATGAATGGAAATGCAGTAAGCTTATTAAACATCATAAGTTTTATTTATTTTGAATAATTATTTTGAACTAATTCATATTTTTTCAGTGGAGTATATTCAAACTTATCCTCATCTATTCTTGGAAGGACAGAGTGGCAGGCGAACAAGTGAAGCCAGTATTGCCAGTACAATGTCTGGCATGATTGATATGGTTCCCATTGCAACTGTGGCATCTTGTAAGTAGCAATTGGCAATCTAATGTTAATGTTTGCCTGCATCGCTATTGTTACATGCTATTATTTTTTCAAAGTTAAAATTTCTTTTTAATGTATGTATTGACATTGTATTCCATGCACTAGTTTAATTATGAGGTTCACAGACTGGTTTTTGTTAAAACTTAATTTAGTCTTCTGTACAAAAATCAATTTTGATGTGAAGATATCACATTACTACTGATAAAGGGAGGCTCAGACATTGCGATCACTGATTTTAATGAAATGTTTAAAGGTTATGGTGGACCCATAGTAAAATAAAATGCCAAAGAATTAACAACCAACTCTCATATATTTTCGAGAAAATTCCATTTAAACATGTGATACATATCGTTTGTCCTTATTTGTAGTACAGAGGATTTGAAAAATAATTGGTATATAACAATGTTACAAAGAAAATTTCATTTGAACATTTGAAATATATTTGGCAACACCAATAATTTCTAATATTATATTTTGTCACAGTTACAACAGGGTACGAGGAGAATTAGAGAGAACATGTTGCAAACATACATTTGTATTCTTTTTCTAGTAGTTTGTATCATGTAGATAAGTTTATGTTTCATTGGTTGATACTGGAATAGTTTTCTAACTAATACCCTACACTCGGATCTCTATTTTGACAAGTAAAGTAAAAAACAAACAACAACAACAAAAAAAAAAAAAACATTCTATGAACATGCCTGCTGGTGGAATGCAAACCAAAACTGGCTTATCGAAGGTTGCCTTTTTGGAATTCTCCCCAGGTAAAGACAATATTCATTATTATTTTCGACTTTTTGAATTAGAATTACGTGCATTTGGAATTAAAAATGAAGACCATAAACAGGATTTGATTTTAAGATGTATGGGATCTCATCTCTTCAAACTGGTAAACGACAATTTTGATCCAGTGTCTCCCGATGAAAAGTCGTATTACGAAATCAAAACTTTTCTTAGACAATGCTTTAAACCAGCATCTAACATTCACGCAGAACGTACAAAATTTTCTCAACAATTTTGTCAGGCTGGCGAGTCAGTTTCTGAGTTTATTACATCCCTAAAAACACTAGCCGTGAACTGTAAATTCGAAACAATGCTGGATGAACGTTTATGAGATCAATTGATTCTTGGTATTAATGACTCTTGCATTCAAGAACATCTATTCCGTGAACATCCCGAAGAAAGTGCTACATTTAATGAAGTTGAAAAATCTGCTCTTACTTATGAATCGGCACTTTTAAAGCGCAAAACTATGGAAGCAGTAATGAAACAGAACATCACTCAAAACCATGTATAAATAAAATCACTGTGCCTTTGCTCAATGGAAAGAACAAAACTACAAATAAACTCGTCGACGTAAAACTAATTCGAACTCTTCTAAAATAACAAACAAAAAAGGCACTACTCTGGCAAACTTCGAAAGAAAGAAGTTCGAAATTGATAAAAGGATCACTTGCCTTCACTGGGAAATAAAAAATATTCGCAGTGAAAAAAAACATTCGAAGGGGGAAAAGTGCAAGGCAGAGAAAGATTCTGCAGAGCCTGTAACACAAAAGGGCACTATGAAAAAGTCTGTGTTCGTTTGGGAAAAACTGAATTTATAAATCACATATTTTATATGGATAACAAGAACAAGTATGAGGGTAGTGTTTTTATTAACAGTAAAAAGATCACATTTTATTATGATACAGGTGCTGGAAAGTCGTTTATTCCTGAAACTTTTTATTCAAAAATTGGAAAACCAAGTTTGTCTAAATCTAAACAACTTTTTGCCTGTCCCAATAAACCTATTAAAATGTTAGGAGAAATAACTGTTCCTGTTAAAATATGATCTAATACTAGGTTGTGTAATTTAACAGTTGTTCCTGGTAACAGTGTTCCAATTCTTGGAAAGGACTTGATGCAGCATTTCAACATAGAACACAAATATATTAATCAAATTAATGATAATGTTTCTACTTTAGAAAATCCACTGCTGAAAGAGTTCTCAGATGTTTTTGACCAAACCAAAATTGGAACTATAAACAGTTTTGAAGCAAATATTAAATTGCCAGATAATGCAGAGCCAGTTATTTGTAAAGTTAGGCCAGTTCCTTATGCATTGAGAGCTGCTGCCAATAAAGAAATAGACTGGTTAGTCGAAAATGGCACGATTGAGCCGGAGGATGTAAACAAGGTAGAAATACAGTGGGCTTCACCAGTTGTGTATGCTATGAAGAAAAATGGGCAGATAAGACTTTGCGGTGATTTTAAATCGACCATCAACAAACACGTGATTAAAGAACTGTATCTGTATCCTTCATTAGAAGACATAATGACAAAATTGAACAATTGCACAATATTTAGTGTAATAGATTTAAAAGATGCTAGATTGCAAGTTAGCGAACATGCTCGCAAATTCTTGGTTATGGCCACACATAGAGGATACTTCCATTTTTGCCAAATGCCGTTTGGTATTTCTTCTGTTCCAGTTATTTTCCAGAAGTTGATGGATAAGTTTCTAATAGGTTTAGAAGGTGTGACATGGTTTCAGAATGACATTGCTGTTGGAGGACGAAACACCACAGAACATGAACAGCGTCTCTGCTCAGTTTTTGAAAAATTTCGCAAGGTTGGAATAAAACCACAACTAACAAAGTTGCAACTCTTTAAACAGGAAATAAAATTTCTGGGTCACATAATCAACCAAGATGGAATTATGCCTGACAGTGAACGTGTTGTGCAAGCTCTAAAGAACAACCATCACCTTCCAATGTATCTGAACTAAGACCATTTTTGGGGTCACTGAACTACTACTCACGCTTTGTGAGGAACTTACAAATGCTGTGTTCACCACTACATGAACTTTTAACAAAAAACACTCTTTGAAAATTAACTGACCGACATCAAAAGGTTTTCAAGAAAATTAGAGAAACTATTTCTTCTTCTTATATACTTGTACACTTCGACCCAAAACTGCCTATTGTTCTTGCATGTAATTCTTCGATAAAAGGACTTGGAGCCATATTGCAGCATAGAATTGATGGAAATCTAAAACTGGTAGCAGCAGCATCAAGAACATTTAACACTGGCTGAACGAAACTACTCAAGTATTGATCGGGAAGCTTTGGCTATTATGCTTGGTTTACCGAAATTCTACAAGTATTTAAATGGTAATCATTTCGTTTTCAAAGTGATCATAAGCCTTTAGAACACATACTACATCAAAATAGTTAAATTCCACGATTAGCAGCATCTCGATTAATAACATGTGCTGTTACTCATGGTGCATTCGATTATGAAATAGAACATCGCCTAGGTCATACAATGACAGTTCCAGATGATCTATCTTGTTTGTCTTTACCCGAAGAAAAGGTAAGTGAGTACGAAGATTCTTCTTTTGTTTATTGTTTGGTTAACCACATCATGGACAAACTGCTTTTGACTCGCACAACATTATGTAAACATACAGAAAAGATCTTGTTTTATCCAGTTATTTTTTATACTGAACGTGCTTGGCCACAGAAGAAGGATTTGGAAGAAAAATTAATTCCTTGACAACATACATGCAAATTAACATGAAGAAATAACTTATGAACAAAATATTCAATTGATAAATAATCGTATTATTATCCCCGAGAAGCTAAGAAACATAGTTTTTGATAAAATTCATGAATCACATCCTGGCATAGTTGCAATGAAGTCTGTTGCTAGAATGTCGATATGGTGGCCATCAATTAATACAGAAATTGAACGTAGAACTGGATATTGCATTGACTGCAATGAACATCTGCCAAAAGCTTGTGAATCACCACTCCTGCTGTAGAACAATACGGGAAAACCGTGGGATAAAGTACTCATTGATTTAGCTCAATTAAGTGCTGAAAACTGGTTATTTATTATCGATTCATACTCCCGCTGGTTAGAAATATTTAAGTTATGTAATACTACTACTGATGACATAATTAAATGTTTCAGAAAATTATTTTGTACTTATGGAATATGTAGAATAATCGTTACAGACAATGGATAACAATTCACTTCGAAAGAATTTCGTGAAGCACATACGAACAACCCCATATCACTCCAGAAGTAACTGATTAGCAGAACAAGTTATACACACATTTAAAACTCGATTTTGCAAAACCTATTGTCAATTTAGTGATCAAGAACATCAGTTACAAGTGTTTTTATTTACATATCGAACAACTGTTCACGGAGCTACAGGTTCTACACCGGTAAAGATATTTCTTAACCGAGAGTTGCCAACACTGTTTGATCATTTAAAACCAGATCCTGTGAATGACTTCAACAATTTGAAATCAAAATTCTATCACGATAGATCATCAAAGAACAGGGAATTCGACATAGGGGATGACATATGGATGAAAAGAACTGTTGACAGGACATGGACACCTCAAACAATCAAACAACAGACAAGACCGTTATCATACAGAACATTGGACGGTACTTGAATCCATGCTGATCATCTACAAAACAGAGCTGTGGAACCTGTGACTGAAAGTCCACAGTCAGATGATATTGAATCAGATGAACAATCCCTACCAACTTCTCATGAAACTCAATTTTCAAATGATACTCCTGACACTACAACAACTTCGAGTCAGAAGGGATTACATAAATCTACATGTGTCAGAAAAGAGCCAAACCGTTTCCATGAGGAATTCAATTATTGACTCTAATTCTCCATACAGAATTGTATATTTTTTTAACATTTGTTTACATTTCTGCATTTTTCATAAAAAAAGGGGGGGATAGATGTAATATATTTAGCAACACCAATAATTTCTAATATTATGTTTTGCTGTAGTGGCAACGGGGTACAAGGAAATTCAGAGAGAACATGTCGCAAACAAACATTTGTATTCTTTTTCTACTAGTTTGCATCATGTCAATAAATTTCTTTCGTTGGTTGATACTGGAATAGTTTTCTAATTAATACCCTACGCTCGGATCTCACATTCTTGAAAATACATGAGAGTTGGCAGCTAATTCTTTAGCATTTTACTTTACTATAGGTCCGCTAAAACCCATCAACATTTCATCAAAATCGGTAATCACAACATCTGAGTCTCCCCTTGTGATTATGTCCTGCATCTCTCACTATTGATGTCTAAATATTTGGTATCAAACTAAAAATTTATTAATTAAAATTTTCTTTTACTTTGTAGTGACACAGCGGTGGTGGGGATCCAAAAGATTAGATTATGCTCTATATTGTCCTGAAGGGTTATCTAACTTTCCAACAAATGCTCTTCCACATTTATTTCATGCAAGTTATTGGGAATCAAATGATGTTATAGCATTTATTTTGAGACAGGTAATCATAAATGATTCTAATTAATTTAATATTCTCTCTGAATTTTATATTTTGATTTTTCTTATTTATACCCTTATTTTAG
Source organism: Cheiracanthium punctorium (assembly GCA_038373885.1). Taxonomy (NCBI): domain Eukaryota; kingdom Metazoa; phylum Arthropoda; class Arachnida; order Araneae; family Cheiracanthiidae; genus Cheiracanthium; species Cheiracanthium punctorium. The sequence goes on from JAWZYV010005322.1 coordinate 153,051, forward strand.
AATTACAAGACATTTAATTAATTGATCTATATATGATAATTTAATTTAGTTAAAGGTACTATGACTTTTTTTTTTAACTCTATATATTATAAATTCAAAATTTTCTTTGATCTGTTTTGGATGCCATCTAGCTTTGTTTCGATAAAATTCATACTTGTAAAATGTTATATTGGGTTGGCAACAAAGTAATTGCATTTTCTTGTATAAAATTCAAGCAAATAAGTTTTCAACAAGTTTTTAATTACAGGTAAGCTGTGCCTGAACATCCGATTCATATTTGTTACATTTTAAAGTAAGAATTTCACTGGCAGTATTTTTTTTCGTCCGTAAAAGATGGCCACCCTCCCCCTTTTTTCGCTTCTATCCTCCTTAGAGGACAATATTAAAAATGTCCTGAAAGTAATTTTTAGGTATTCGTGACTGCTGTATTTTACAGAAAAAATTTCACGGATATCTATTTTTATTTGAGATCACGCGGGATATCTGAAAAGAACTTTTTGGCCCCTTACCCCCCCCTAAGATTACGAATTTTGGAAAATGCGCTCTGATCTAGCACCTATGTTGAAGAACTCACGTACGTGCCAAATTTCGCATAATTAACTTCAGTAGTTTTGGCCAGGCGAAATATTGACATACGGAAAAACGCAATTACTTTGTTGCCAACCCAATATTTGTTAGAAACAATGACTATTCTCTTATTAACATTTAAATTAGCTAGATTTCTTTTGTTTCAATTTAAAAATCCCAGTGTTTCTCCACCGCTTCCCCCCTCCTTCCTTCTTTTAAGCTTTATGATTTATATCTTTGGCTTTAAGAAATTAATTTTGTTGTACCTTCTGTATTGATTTTCAATGCCTGAAGATTAAAAATCACCATGTATAAAATACATGACTTGCTTTCTAAAATTTATATTATTTTATTTTATTCTTAAAAATATATATGTTTACACATCATAAACCTTGGGCCTTGAGCCTCTACAAGTCATCTACCCAATTGTACACAATTTTATATATAGTTAAAGTATGAAACTTACACCCAAGCCATGTATGTATTTTGAGATAGTCCAAATGGTGGAAAAGGCAGAATTTTTCATAAAATAGACTTCTTTATCATTCTTATGTGTACAGAAATAAAAATTTTGAGAGGGTCCGGACCCTCTGAACCCTGATAATAAAGCTACATTAGATTTTATTTCACGTTTATTTTGTATTTCTGGTTATTTTTCAGGTTATTATTATTTTACTCTCAATGATTTCTATATTTTGATGGTTAGAGTTTGCAGTGAATATTCTGTTGCATTTTTGACTTTTACAAGATTTTTGCATTTTAAATGAAAAAGTACTTTTGGATATTAGTTTGATGGGAATTTTAAAAATTATCTTCTAATTGTAAATCCTAAATTAACAAAATTTACTACTATTTTGTTATCAGTTTGAAACTTTCTTGGCTAAATTACTTAATGACTTTAATTTATGAACATTGCATTATAATTACAAAAAGTTCTGTTTCTGCAATTATAATGCAATGTTGTCTATTTATTTAATTTTAAATACTCTTAGTATTCCCATGTAGCAGTTATTTGGCATTTTCAAGCAATTTAAACAAAAATTTTGTATTAAAAAATAATCAAGCTGTTTTAATTTTTGTAAATAACAAGAAATTATCATTTTTTTCCATTCATAAAAAAAGTTTAATTTAAAATTGAAATAGTTAAGGCAATGTGAAATAGTTTCTAAATTTTTATTCCTAAATTTATGTACAGTTATTTTTATTTTATTTTATTTTTTAAAAGTAATATTATTGTACTTAGGGTTGGACGCGAGACGAGACAGAGATTTCCAGCTTTTTTGAGAGACGAGACAAAGCTTTTTGGCTGTTTGTCGAGATGTGAGACATCTACTTTTCATCTCGTGCCCATCCCTAATTGTACTTATGATGTGTGTCTTGCTGAAATTTTCTCTTAAATGTGACTTATGATCTTTTGTTGCATTTTAATGAAAGAGATGCTATTATAACCTCTGTTGAGTGTTTTAGTTCAGTTTTATTTGTATATAATAATGTATTTTACATTGTAAAAAATATTTTCTATACAACTGCCGAGGTGGGATCTGATGCACTACAAGTAGCAAAACTATAGTAGTCACTACTTTTTTCCATAGTTTGTTGTGTAGCACGCTGCTAAAAAAAAAAGGAGTATAATATATAGTGCGATACAAAAAATCAGTAGTTTGTAGCGACTTTTGATAACTACCTTTAATGTTACTCTTGTCGCATCATTCCTTCAGGTGATTGATTACGAGGTGAGATTGCTCTTTCTTCCAAACAAAACTAGAGTTAACACTTGAAGGTCACCCCCCCCCCCTCACACACACACACACACACAACATACACACAAATAAGGGAAGAGAAGTGAGGGTATGCTTTGTTTGGAACCTCTACCATTTTAGCTTTCACCTCCTTTGTTATTGTTCCTGGTACTTAATATAGTACCACCACTCTGCAATACACATAAAACATAGCATTTAAAATTCAAACAGCACAAGGAACATACAAAGCACACAAAGGAGAAGATGAAGAAAGAAAAATAAACTAAAAAAAAATAAGAAGACAAAAAAATAAGAAGGTAAGCGAGAAAATGCAGTACATTGCGTCTGAGAGAGACCAGAAGTAGAGCAATTTGTATTGATGCCTAGTCTGAGTAGCCTAATTCTTGAGTAGATATTTCCCCCCATTGCGCCTGAGTATCACTGTAGTGTAAAAGAAAAAGTAGCAACATTTAGCTCCATCTTAAGGCAGATCATAATCATCAGTTTAGCCAGACCATTAATCATCATTGGCAGATCCAGAGGGGCACGTACCCCCCCCCCTTTTTTTTTAGTTTAGACCATAAAAGATGGGCTAATTTTGATTTCATAGAGTTATTAAAACTTAATTAGTTTCAGCAGTACTTTAATAATCAGCTGCAGCTGTTCATTAGAGTAATAGTTTTCTCTAATATCCTTAATTACGAGTGCAAATCGAATCTTTTAGCAAAATTTGTCTCCTAAAAGTTGTGAATATATTTCAAAAAGTTTGGTTAACTACAGTTGACAAAGAGTAGTTGTATTTGTAGTTAACTGCCATTTTTTAAAAAAATGTTGTTGTTGTTAACTGAAAAAAAAGTAGTTTTTCCAGCCACTGCAGCACAGTATCTATACATACATAAGCTCTGCTGTACTCTTCAGAAATGATAATTACACTTTTTAAGATCTATACTGCATATATTTAAATGTTTTTATAAGTTATGTGTTTTTATAAATCATTCTGTGTTCTACTGCAATAGTGTACTATAGTGAATATAATCCAATAAAGTAATCTGTAACAAATAAGATTTTGATGAAAAACTATATCCTTATGTCTATTGTTTCAATATTTATTTCAGCTGATTTCTCTCTTCTTTAACAGGGAAAAAAGTAGAAATACTTTCAAGCTAATTCCATAATGGTCTCAGAATATCGACTTGTCAGTTATTGATATTTCTTACTGTTTCAGTAAGCATTCCTATATGTTAAAACTTGCTAACTTTTATATTTTTTAAAAATTAGTTGATGAGATCTGATGGCTTAGGAATCCCAGGTGAAGTAGAGAAAGAAGCAGCCCTGTTTATTCCTACACAACCCAGAGAGAAATGGCTAAAGAAGAGGACATCTGTAAAATTAAAAGTAAGATTTATAGTAATGGACTAAATCATCATCATCATTGTAGAATTAGTATAAATAATGGAAGTATTATGTTTCAGGTTGTGGAATTAATGCCTTTCATCCATTTTATCAATCTCCGAAAGGGCTTTTATTTGGTTTGTTTTTTGGGTTTTTTTCATAACCCTTTAATAAGTTAATATTACTTTTAAAAAAGTAAGCTGAAGAACATGCTTTTTTGCACTTTCAAGATTTATGTCAGTTTTATCTTCTAATTTATTAACTTTTAAAAATATGACCATCCCCATCTGCAAATTTAAACTATATGTGATTTCATCCTATAGCCTCATATGTTGAAAAATGTAAAAATAAATAAATGAATGGACTTAAAGAATAAATTAAATAATCTGGAACAGTAAGATTTGGTTTTTAGCCTTTAAAAGTATTTTCTGCAGATAATGTACTTTTCTATGTGAATATGGTCCCCCCTAAATCTTGTCTCAGCTATGCTCCTGTTCATCAGTACCTTAACTAGGTGATTTTATGCCCCTGGCAAAACAGTCCAAATTGCAACCTCCCTTTACATTTTGAATATCTTAATAATTCTTCACCACCATAATCATTGTACTTAATAAAATCCTATCCTCCCCTATAGATGTGCTGTTTTTTTTTTTTTTTTTTTTTTTTGGGGGGGGGGGGGGAAACAAACAAACATATAAAAAAGTAAAACTCTATTTAAAGCTCTTGTGATCCTTCTGTTTTTGCCCCTAGCTACAGCCCTGCTGATGAAATTTTATAAAAAAAAACTGTGTTCTTCTGTACATTGTTTTAAAGGAATCAATATTTCAACTGCCTTAATTTTCAGTACTGTGAATACTTTATTACAGTATTTCCCAACCTTTTAATATTGCACCCCCCCCCCCCAACAAAGGATAACTTACAATGGTGCTCCCTCCTACATTCCATAGCATACATACAGTTTTTTATTCTTCAATAATGAACATTTAGTCGCCTGTTCTACAAAATTAGTTAAGTTTGAAAAAACATTTTAAGTAAAAATAGATGTGTTTAGGAGTAAAAGTAAGAATAAATAAAATGATTTTTTTAAAGCATGCATTATCACTTTGTATGTTTTTGTTGCCCCCCCCCTTCTGCAAATACTCTGAGCCCCAAAAGGAGGTTGTGCCTCACTTCTGCTTTTTTGTACATTTTACTGCTTTTAAAATAAAGCATAATTCAAATTGAATTATGTACCTGACTAGAATGGCATTATTTACTATTTATAAAATGTTTTAATATAAATATATTTATGATCAAATGCATTGTTACATGACATTGTGTTACTTGTATAAAGATACTGGAACATGCAGAATGCATGGTTTCTGAAAACATACATTTGCAGTTGGGGTGGGATTGCTGAGCAGCAAAAAGCCGCTTTCAAAAATTTTGCTCACTTTTTAAAGAGTTTTTTATAGCGAAACAATCCTTCTTTTCACTTACCATATTTCCTCCAATTTATTGATATTAAAATCTTCAGAAAATTAATTTAAGCTTTTACTTTGACTTCACTTTTGCCCTGTTTTCACATTTGCAGCTTAAAAAAAAAAAGCAATGCTTCACACCTCAAAAATGTATATGCTATTCTTTTAAAAATTTATTTTCAAGAGAAAGCAATGCTTCTATTTAATCTTTGATTAAATGAAATGTATTTCATAAATGATTCTTCAAATAATTTACACCTTTACAATATTTATTTGCACATGTTTTCCAGAATGTGACTGCAAATCATCGAGCCAATGATGTAATTGTTAAAGAAGGGATGCCTCAAATAATCACAGCACGCTTTATGTATGGACCTCTTGATATGGTTGCTCTGACTGGGGAAAAAGTAAGTTTTAAGACTTAACAGCATTTAACAGTAGTTTTGTAAATCTTTGTGTTTTTTTAAATATTGAAAGATGGTTTTCATAGCTGGATTGTTTTATCGAACATTATTGCCCTTCCTGAGATGTGGAGATAATTACTTTTGAAAGGTCTTCAAGAACCTGCTTGTATTTCAGATGGAAAAAAACCTAGAAAACCTCTGAGAAATCCAGATTAGAAACAAGATCATTTTTCTCAAATACCACACCTTGTCTATTAAGTTTGTTTGGTGTTATGGTAAATTCACACTAGGGGCATCTGCCTACGAGGGGTGCAATGGAGAGAGGACTTTTTAAGAGGTTCTTATGCATATTCATGTGGCATCTGTAGAAAAATGACCTAAACTCCAGACCGTTAAGATCAACAGGCCTGAATCTGGCGCCTTCAAACTTCAGCCATCTACCATGTTCAGAATCTACTCGACCCAAGGTGGGGCTCTGAGTCTGATTTGTCAGGCAAAAATTATTTTTGTCAAATGCAGGAATCAGGGTTTGAGCTGAGTTCAAAAGTTCTTTAGCATAAAAGCTAAAATCAGAAAAAAGCTTTAGAAAAATGCTAAAATACCTGTAAATACAAGTTGACATATCATTTTTGATGCCTTAATAGGGTTTCATTTACATTTGTATATTAAATATTAAATGTAGGCGTAACCTTTTAAAGAATTAAGATATCATGCAGACATTTTTATGCTAAAATACCAATAGGTCTGTAAATACAAGCTCACATAGCATTTCCGATGACTTAATAGTGTTTCATTTGCATTTGTAAATTAAATATCAAAATGTAAGAATGATATCTTTAAAAAAGTAATACACAGCAGTAAAAAAACATTTTTTAAAAATTGAAATGAAAATTAATAATTGTACTTATCATTAAGAGAAAACAAGTTTAATTTTAAGACAGTACAAGCCCAACATAACACATACTGAATTAATACTGAATATTGTTGAAATTTATAGTAAATTAAATGTCTTAGTTGTGATTTATATTCTCTTACAAGAAATATTATTTACTATATAAAACTGCATTATATCAAGCTTATACCATACTTTATCGATTTTCCTATTGAAAAATTCCAAGAATAAAGAAAATAACAAATAAAATATGTTTCTATTTTTATTCAAAACAAAGGCTTTAGCAAAATAGCGAAAATGTCTTGTTTCATTTTCGCACTTCTGTATAGTCTTTTCGCATTTTGCTAAAAATGCAACCGTAGCGGAAACCCTGGCAGGAATATACAATGAAATCTTCTGTGAAGGACACCTCCAAAATAAGACACCTCTATTTAAGAGACGGTCCTGTTGGCCCCAGTCCTTTTGAATAGTTACCTGGATGTATTTACCTCTTGATAAGGGACATTTAAAAATAAGTTTCAAAAATAAAATATAGGTTTCAAAGGCAAGTTTGTGCATCAGTAAGTGAAACAGTTTTGTGACAAGAGAACAAAAAAATTAAAAGTAAAGGATAAACCCCAAGGAAAGTTTCCCTACTTTCAGTGACAAAAACTCAGAATTTTTTGCATTAACTAAATAGCCATGACAAGCAAAAGTGGAATTCACATCCCCTCTTCTCTAGAGGGGTCACTATATGTCATGTGAATCTAATGTATGCAACCATAAAAAGCCATTTTAGTTAATTAAAAACTAACCCCAGTCTCAGTTTTTGTGAAAGTTTTCAATGATGACAAATTACTGGAAAATGTGAATGGGAACTATCTATTTAACTTCTGCTTGAAAGATTTGTCCTTTAATCCTTTTCTTTGATTACTGCTTATCAGTACAGCAGCAAAAAGAGATCAATACACTAGAAAAAAGCAGCAAGTTGGATTGCAATGAAAAGGATGAAAGCATTCAAAGAATTCAAAATGAAATTTTCAGTAGTGGAAAGAAAACTATTAGCAAGTTGCAGAGCAATCCTACATTGGATAAGGGAACATTTCAATCATTATCAGTTCTTGCTAAGATTGGGGACCATAAGGGCTGTTTAGTGTAGTCACAATATAGTTTTGTGCTTTGGTCATAGTTTAACAAACACATCATTACAGAAATTTGTTTTTACGACATGTTCTTTGTCAAGCTGCTTGCAGAAAGAGCAATCAGACTGCAAAATGTGTTAGTTTTTCGAATGCCATTAGTGGATAACAATGGCCATAAAACCCATACCACAAAACTGTGTTCAGCACTGTTTTAAGAAAGCAGGCTTTGAAATTCCAATTTCAAGTGTTCTCAATGAAAATACTACTGATGAAAATGAGTTATTTGAACTTATCAAAATCAGTGGCAGTGCTTAAGTGAATGAATATTTAGAAATCGATGAAATCTTATGTACTGAAGCATAAAATTCTTCAATGACAGCATAAAATTCTTCATTTTAACTGTACTTGATGAGTTAAGCCAAAACAAAACTATAGCCTTGACTAGATTGCAGTGAGGATGAAAAAAGAGCCAGATGGGGAAAACTGTGACATAAAAAACTATACAAATGCCTTAAAATACACTTCCCAAGAGTTATAAATTTAAAAAAATTATAACTCTTGGTGACAGTGAAAAACTAAAGATAATCAGCGACTTTATTATTCATTTGGAAAAAATGCATGTAATGCACAGACTTCAAACAGACCTGTGTAACAAATTATTTTAAATAAATATCTGTCAGTAAAAAAACTATTATTTTAGCAATAATAATGTTTTAATTATGGATTTTATTTTTCTTTAACTTCAAATTTAATGTCAAATCTAATTTCACTAAAATTACTGTAGCTATGCTACTTATTGATGCAAAATTTATTTAAAGTACAAACGAGATTTCTAATTAAGTGACATTTTTTTAGTATGCAACCTCTATTTAAGGGACAAATGTCTAGTCTCGTATGTGTCCCTTATTGGGAGGTACTGCAGCATTTAATATAGCATGAGATTATAGTGTTATAGATACTCAAAACATAATTTACTAATTATTAAGTATTCTTACTTTAATGTGCTTACTAAGCACAAATAAAATAGTCTGTAGATTTTTAAATGTTAGTAAGTTTTCACCAATATTTTAAGTTGATATTTTTGAATAATTGTAACTAAACTAAAATTAAACATTAGCACAACGATCTACATGGTGTCAAGGCTTTTACTGTCCAACCACACCTTCATGACCATGGGCTTTAGGGTTCAGAAGCATATGCCCCCGCCCTTTGGTCAGCCTAACATGATGCTGTAATTCTAGAAATTTCTTTTCTATCTTAATGGACTTATTTGGTTTTTGTGTTTGATATTTCAACTGGAGTTAGTTTATTTTTAATGTATTTGTAGTTTTATGTAATATAGTGTACAGTTTTGCCAGTGTTGGTTCAGTCTTATTTTGAAGTATAAATATGAATTTGTGGGATTTGCCGATAGCAGATGAAGATGCTGTTAAGTATTTTTTTTTTTTTTAATTGATGTTCTACCTTCGTACATCCATTGTTCAGTACAACATGAAATGAAAGTACATAATTCTAATGGTCATTTTGTATGGAAATACGATTTAAGTTCTTGCAGATGTAACATTGGCATCTGAATTGGTAACTGGTTTGAAAATTTCCAATTAAGTTTTAGAACAGCAATACATTTCATTTATTGTTGGTGTGAAGATTTAATGTCCATCTCATCAACTGTATTTCTGTTGATGTGTGTAATGGTGAGTCTGTTTCTTTATTTGTGTATTTTGTGTTAAAATGTTTGTTTTCAAGGTATTGAAAATGATAAATAAATATCCCGTAGGTATTTGTCAACAGAAAAAATAAATAAATCACATCCCCCTCAAAAAAAAAAAAAAAATCATAGCTACTTGGCGGCAAAAAAATCACCAAAAAGCATCGTACTTACTTGGCGACAAACCAAATTTGGGTGGGGTCGCTTTAACAAAAAAGTACTGCTGTTTGCAGCAAGACCATTCCAAAACCAGGCTCAGCTTTCTCATTGAATTTTTTTTTTTTTTTTTTGGTAAATAAACATTTTTTTATAGTTGCTTATATTTATCAATTTTTTGTATCATACAACTTATGCAATATTTTTATTCAGGTGTCCTGCAAATAATTCTAGATTTTGCCAGTGTGCCGTCAACCAAACAAGGTTGAGAAACATGGCTTAAAAAATAAATTGCATCTTATGTATAGTGTTTTCAAAATGCAGACTTTTCACATTGCTCAAGGTTGAACAGCCCTTTTTTTTAAATTCTTATACAGTCGACCGTCATTATAAGGTCACCCATGGGGAACATAGAAAAGTGACCATATAAGCGGGGTGACTATATATGCAATACAAGTAAACAGTCGTCTATTTCAACTCATATATAATTAACTTATGTTTTTGCAAGTAATATTATATATAGATATATAAGGAAAAGTAGAATTCTATATTGTTATTAGATTAATATTTTTTATTTAATTGCTTATGCGGTAATTAGATACAAAGCAAGTAATAATTGATGCATAATATATTTACAGAGAAACACAATTTAGCATTTAAAATATTCATTTATATTGGATTGCCTTTCCTTTGGTTTAGATGTTTTCATCACTACTTTTTCAAGATTACTTACAGTTTTAAAATGTTCCTCTGAGGCCTTAGATTGTGTAAAAAAACACCTGACAGTGTTCGGCGCTTTGAGGACTTCTGCTTGAGTTACAGTCTGAATTTCAAGTTCATCATCACTCTCTACATTGTTGCTTCCTACAGCATTTGAATTTATGATTTTTGAAATAATTTCAGAAACTTAAGAAGATTCAGAAACTTCATTATCAATTGCTGCATATTCCATTTCATCAGGTATGGCATATCCATGATTACGAAGACGTTGTGCAAGCTCAGCTAGAGGCTCATCTTCATCATCTTCGGTATTCGATGATACATCATTTTCAGAGGGGCTAAATTGAGCATGTCTAAAACAGTTTGAAATGGTCTTTTTGGATACATTATTCAAAGCTTTTTCGATATAAAACAGGGCATCCAATGCAGATACATTAAATTTTTCATTTTTGTCAATAGCAGAAATCGTGCCATTAAGAAGTAGTTTTCTGTAATTTACCTTAAAACTTAGAATTACTCCCTGATCTAGGGGTTTGGAAACATTAGTGCTATTTTGAGGCAAAAAAACAAAACAAGTTAAATTGAGTTCAAATGGACCATGTCGCAAAGGGCAGTACAGTTGTCGATAATCAAAGCAACTTTTCTTTTTCTTTGAAAAATGACTGTCCAGATGTTGAATTGTTTTCTCCCATATGCTAGTGGTCATCCAGGCTTTTAAATTTGCATCATAAAACACGTGCAAAGATTTTCATGCAATGGGGTCTCAGAAATTTTCCTATGACCAAGGGAGTGAGTTTTTCTGAGCCATCCATATTTGCTGCTAATAAAATACTTGGTCTCTCTTTTCTTTTCTTGCCTCCTATACATTTTTCATTTTTAAAAGAAAGAGTTTTGTCTGGTAAAGCATGTTAAAATAATCCGTATTCATCCGCATTGTAAACATCACAAGGGTTATAGCACTTGAAAACATCTGCTAACTTCGATTCTCTCCATTCCTCAAATTGTCACTCTCATCAGAAGCTTCACCGCATATTTTTTTAAAAGCTAAGTCATGCCGTAATGTAAATCTTTGTAACCATCTGTTGCTTGCACTGAAACTGGATTCTCCTTGTTCATAAGCAAATTGTAAAGCCTTTTCTTGAAGGAAATTATTGGCACATTTTGTGAACTGGCTTTTTTTATCCAAATCAGAAGAGATTGCTCTTCCTTGTCAAAAGGTGAAACGCATTGTCGTTTTCTCATTCCATTTTTAAACTCGATGGATGATTTTGAAGGCTAAATATTATATATGGTTGTTCTTGGTATTGCATGCATTTTTGCAAAAGCTGCATTAGATAAGGCTTGACTTTTCGAAAGATTCAATTTATGCCTTTTCCTCCAAATGAGACAAATTCTTTCATTTTGCATTTGCATCTATGTTATTTGTAAACATAAGCAGGACTGAGCAGAATGAAATGTACTGTAAAAACACGGGAAACAAACTTGGAACCTATTCCAGAGACAGGTGTGACACATGCTGTGCCCCTGACATTTTTTCCTTTCTAAACAGGGGACAGACCAAGGTGCAATCTTCGGGCAACGAACACACATCCCCCCGGACAACAAACACGCATTCTCCTTCTCACCTTCAGCAACAGATGGTGCCAGCACTGAACTCTTCCATAGCCCTCTTTCAAAAATCCGCAACAAGCGGCAATGAACTGGACCCTGGGTCCAGGGCCGGGTCATGGACTCAGGAGTCCACCCAGCCCCAAACTTGTGGGGGCTTTGCTTTTTCAGGAAGAGCCAAACCCATTTTGAAAGTTATATCTGTGTAGCATGCTGTACTTAAAGTAGTGGGTATTTTGAAATATTTATGTTTAAATATATATTTACACTTAATATGAGCATAATTCTTACACTAATGAGTAGTTGTGTCATCCTGCCTTACTTCTTAAAATAAAAACTACAAACTGATGTTTTTTAAATAAGTTCTCAACAATATATACTTTAGAGCAAAAATAGCTCTGGGGACTCAAGTTACATACTTTATACAACAAAATTTACCTTAGAGTGAAAAAGGATCAGAATATATCAAAAAATATCATCTATTTTGGTTTCCAGAGCTGAAGAGAACTTCTTCCTGGTATAGAGTTTGATATATTTTGCTATATGTACATTATTTAATGATTAAAAATGTTTATTGGTTGATTAAAATAATGGTATATTTTTGAAGAGTTATTTTCTCATGATACTTAACATTTAAAAATTAGGTTGATATTCATGTTATGAAAGATCAACGCAGAGGTGAATGGACTTATTTAGCTACTGAAGTTACTGATAAAAATGGGCGGTTGTCTTATGTTGTGCCAAAAGAAAAAGCTTTGGGTTTTGGTATGTTCCCTGTAAAACTAGTTGTGCGGTATGTATTTTCATGTTATTTTTGTAATTATTTTCTTAAAAAAGGAATTTTACTGTTAATCTCTTTATCACAATAGCTATTAGCAATAGAAACACCAAATTATTAGAAGTTTACATTCTGAACTTCTATTAAAAACTGCTATTTGAAATACATATTAATTTCAAATAAACAATATTTCAATATTTGTCCTCAGTGCCGGATACAACTGATCACATCAGCCTGGGAAATATATATAAATGGCAGACCACTTACATTTTATTCTGAATAAACATACACTTTATAGTTTACGAGTTGTATGTGTTCAGGCCTACAGAAAAATTTCCTGGCTTCCCAGTGGGCATATCTGGGCCTGTTTGTCCTACCATTTCAAATAGAAGAGTTAATGAGATGTATATGTGTGCAAGTCGTGGCTGGATATAACCAGGCCCTCAGTAAACAGCAGTCCACCTAAATTTTATTTTGAACACTCATACACAATATACACACTGGTAATCTTTAATTAAGGAAAAATCACAAAAATGATGATTACTCAAAAAGTTGCATGGAGTTGCATTTGATGAAACTGACCCACAGTATACAGCATATAATAAGCTATAAAATGTGAAAGAAATCACCAGACACTTGTGGTGTTATAGAAATTAGCAAATGTAAAAAATCAACAAATTAGATGTGTCAGTTTGGTATAGAGAAAGTACCTTTATTTTGGAATGGTGATGTTTCAAGAAACACTACAACACCCACAACTCAAAAGAAACTTCCTTTTTCTGCTCTTAAATTCGATGTGTGTTTCCCCTTCCCCAAATCTTGTGAAATATATACATATGAAATATGAATCATGTGAAATATATACATATATCAGTCACGCTATGCATATGATATTGAAAAATTCAGTATAAAAATGTTTCATAATTTTGAATGTCATAATACCAACATTGAGCAATACCAGTCAATATCTCAACAAAATGGAGCAACTTGATGCATGCTGTTGGGTAGTATTTAGTAGACATATGAAATGCCCTTTTCTTTTTGAGTGATGGAAGAAATGACAGTTTAAACTGAAAACAGCCCCAGTGGTGGTTAAAAAATTTTTTTTTTTTTGGTCTGGTATTTGTTCAATTAAATTTCGACCCTTTAAAAGACAGTCATTTTAAGAGAAAGGTTTTATCTCTTACTTTCATCTCACTAATAACCAAGTTGCTTAAAAAGGATGGTGATTTTACTGGCAACTTTTGGAAGAACTTTCCATGCTCTTTGGGAAGAACTTGCCACTGGACCACAAATTGTCTTACCTAGCATGGTCTCCACTGCCATGAAACCTCCATGTAACTCTGATTCTTTCTGTCAAAAGTTTGCCAAAAGCACCACTTCCTATCAACAACTCAATTTCCGTAGGGCCAGGCCCTAAATCTGATAGCCATGTTTTATTCTGTTTAAGCTCTGTCAGCAATGAGTGTTTCGGAATACAAAGAGCTGGCCTCACAAATGGTCCTTTTTTTCCCCCTTGCAGTCCCTTTTTTTTGTTCAAAGTCCTTAAAAGTCCTTTTTTCTCAGAAATGGTCCTTTTTTCATAGGGCTAGCTGTGGATTCTAGCCATTCAGAAGTCACAAACTTTTTATCTATTGGATGATAAAATATTTTCACATGTGATGTTATATTGTTATCTTCTTGACAGTTTATATATGAAATACTGCATTGTCTGGACTGTTTAAGGCAAAAAGCTTACTTTAATATGTTAATCGCCTTAACTCTAAAGTCTTATTTTTGATTTGTTTAATAGAAATTCAAAAATTACATTTAATGTCAGCAAACTCTTGCTCTTTTTATTAAGATTCAAATTAAATGTGCTAGTTTTGCTAGAGAAACATAATCTTGATGTTTTAAAAGGGTTCTCTCTCTCTCTAAGTTATTTCTTAAATACAGTTTGAAGCTTTTTTGGGAAAGAGATTTCAACATATGATTTCAATTCAGCATATCTGCTACAAATGCTAAATGCCTTTATAGATAATTTTTAATGGAGCATAATGTATTACTAAGAATTTCTGATCATTCAGGCTCATTATTTCGAAAGTGGTTTCTCGATTCAGGAAAAATTCATGGGAAAATGTAAATGTGTCAGAACTAAAGCTTCAGCAAATCCATAAATGTTTTTGTTGATGGAAAAAAAAGTATTTGATTTTTAAAATTACCACTAAAATTTCAAATCATTACTTGTGCTAGAACAAGCTAGGTGTGGCTTGTAGCTAGCTGTTCACAAAATTGAGCAAATACAGTGCGTTTTGAATTTTTTCTTGTCTTAGCTTAGCAGTTTAAATTTGATTTTGGAAAAATCTTTCTGATGAAAAATTGTTTTTTACCCTGATCTTCCTGTTTTGAGCCAAAAAAGGTTAGCAGCTATGAGTTATATTCTCCCTTCCCCTTTTTCAAAGAAAAAGAAAGAAAAATGTTTCCCCTTAAAGTCTCTTTTTTGGGAAATTTGATCTTTCCCTCTAAGAATAATTAAAAACTTGTGGGCAATGCAATTTGGAACCAAACCTGAACTACTATCAATCACCAAGGAACTCGCTGCTTCTGCGAGTGTTACATACAAGTCTTACAGTGATTATTTATAAAAAAAAAAGGAAGAAATTAGAAAGGAAAAAATAAAATCTATTACAGAAGCAAATGTAAACTCAGCCCCTAACCCCCTTCAAGAAAGAAAAAGGATCTTGAAGCTAGTAAAGAAATGAAAATTGGTTTTTCTATTGCTGAAGTAGTGCAGGCATTGTATAATTGTATTTGCTTTTAACCAGAAAATGACTTTATTAAAATTTTACTTTTTTTTTTTTAACAAAATTGTTACAAAAATTATTTACTATTAAAAGTTATATCTGTCTATTTCAAAAATAGTTTTTTTTTTTCCTGTCTTCTTTAAGATTTTTGTTTTTGCCAACTGTCCATTTGCTACTTATGATATACTAAAATATTTTCACTTATTTCTGTTAATATTTAAAGAAATATTTAAATTACGATAAGCAATGCCTGGAATATCAAAATTGTTTTACACAAGCAGATATTTTATGTGCACCTATAAGATATATAATTTTATGTGCATCAGTTTATAAACAATTTCCTTCTTGTGTATAGCTTTTTTTTCAAACAGAACTGGTCCCTTTTTCAGACAAAACAGCTCCTTTTTGGTCCTTTTTATGATTAAACTAGCTCTCTTTTGACCCAGAATTGACCTTGAAATTCTGGTGTGAACCCTGAAGAGCATCACTGCAAATAACTTCTTGATCCAAAAATTCTATTTCAGTTATCTCCTTTGAATATTGAAGAGAAAGTCAAATATGGAATTTCTGATGAGGCTTTTCTTCTATATATGCCCCTTCAAATAAGGCATGTGCTAGACTTTCAGCAGAAATAGGTTTCAGAGTCAGTTTCTTGGTAGTCAAACTTAGGATGTAACTCTTTTGTGAGCCAGTATCTAGCAATAACCAAACTCTTTTCGTTTCATTACCTAAAATGTTTTCTTCTAATGTCAAAGAGCTATGTCTCAGGAAAATTCGATATTTTATATCTCGGGCTAATCAACATTTTGCTCAGTTTCTCTTCCTCCCTTCTTTGGTGGTCTAACTGGGGACAATAAGTGATCTTTATAACATACTAAAGGTCAAAATTAACTATCGCCACTTGCCATGTTGCGAATGCATTTTTGAAAGTGGAGACTAGAAATTTTTTTACCAGTCACCACTCCTTTTCTATTAAAATGAGATGTTTGCCTGTTTGAATGAGGAATATTCAACATTTACTTTACATTGACCGAAAATACAGACAGTGTTTTTGTTGTAATCCCTTATTCCCTATGGGAATCGTATCTAATTCTGGCACATTAGCTGGAAATATTGATTATCTATAATAGATTTTTGCTTTCAAATGAACTTCTATTTTTACAGCATAGTCATTGATGTTTACTGTTACTTTAATTTTAAAATAGTTGAAATTTTTAATACACAATGCTTTTAATTGTAATGATTCAATATCTAAAACTGTCAATTAATTGAGAAGAATTACCAGATGAATTCTTCCTAAAATTAGATTTATGAATAAGTTTAGGCTTATTTCTACATACCTTAAAGATGTGTGCCCCTTGCATTTTTAAATTTGCATTGAATTCTTGAGTGATTCCCTTCACAACCAGAACAGGTTTTATATTTTGCAATATTCTTATTTAAGTTATTTTGTTGACTCCTATTTTGATTTGAACTGCTTGGCTTGACATGCACCAGTCTTACAGAAATGGAGTCAGTATTTTGAATTTGTTTAATGGTTTGTCCTACAGTTTCAAACCCAGTAGCCTTCTCAAGGTCTCCTGACAAGGTCAAAGAAGTTTCTGATAAAAATACCTATAGATTTTTATCCTTTATTACACAGATCAGTCTATCTTGTAGCCTAACATCTAAAGAAACAACAAAATTACTACAGTGTTCTGCCGATTTCACAATTTGAAAACAAAGAATGAAATCGTTTAGTCATTATGCTGCTTCCTACAGTAAAACAAATATCATTGAATTATCTCCCTGGGCTTTGGAGAAAAATGAGCTTTAACTGCATTAATTAAATCCATAAATGGTTTACTCATCGGGACAGCTGGTGACACAAAAAATGGGTAATTGAATAAGTGTCTAGACCAGTGGTTCCCAACCGGGGGGTCGCGACCCCCCAAGTGGGTCGCCATGTCTTTTTTCGGGGGTCGCCGCAGACCGCTTTTGTAGGAAATTAATAGTAAACTATTTTCACGTTTCTTTGGCATGAGACATCATTTCTCCCTTTTCCTTTTGAAAGAAAAAATCCTTATTCTCGTCAGGGCTTTTGTATCAAAGCTACAAAAACTGACGTCGGTGAATCTAGGAGTGTTAACTAATGCTTGAGAACCTATGCATTGAGACAGAAGAATCGGAAATAGGAATTGCAATTAATTTAAAGGGGGTAATTAGTAGTCACCTTGAAGCCCTTCAATCTGAAATTCAAAGATATTTCCCAGAGTTCGATGAACAAGAGGTTGCACTCGGGCGAAATCCATTTCACACATCTCTAGATTTCCCCGATCTTCCTGATGAAGTGCAGGGTGAATTTTTGAATTTGCAAAATGACTCCTCCGCAAGTGATTTATACCAAGAAGAACCGTTAACTCAATTTGGTGTGCTGTGCGTTGCTCATATCCTATAATTTCTGAGCTTTCGTGTCAAATGTTAACGCCATTTGCATCCACACTTACCTGCATGAAGTGGGATTTTCAACTCTTTTGCAGATTAAGACAAAGGCCAGTCATAAATTAGATGTCTGACATGCGGTTGGCTTTAACCAATATTCAGAAAAGAATAGCCAAACTTGTCAGTCAAAGTCAACTTCAATGATACTTTTAATAATCAGTACCTGTTAAAAAGACATCAATTCTAAATTTCAAGATATATTTTTTCATTACTAATTTTTTTATTGGTCAAACATGGCGGATGAGGGGAGGGGGTCGCGAAAATTTTTGAAAAATCTAAAAGGGGTCGCGATTAAAAAAAGGTTGGGAACCACTGGTCTAGACCAACTGCACACAAAAAAATACAACATGCTTTTGACTGTCTTCTGTTATCTTCTTATCCTTTAAGAAACATTCTAATCATTCATAATATAAGTCTCATGACAAAGGTTTCTAAAGTTCCAATTGTAGCCATCACTACAGTTTTATGATTACACATATTAAGAATAACAAAATAAAATCTACTCACAATTGATCTTGATTAGTGAACAGTTTGCAGTTCTATTTTAATCCTTTCTAAGTCGCCAGAATTGTATCTGTGGAAATAATTAAAACTTGTAAAATGACACACATAAAATGTATTTATCAGTCTGTGTGTGTTTTGGCCAAAATTCTTTCAACCTTCATCAGCAGACATCCACACAGATGTAACTGCTCCAAAAACTTTCCAATTCAGAGCATTAAATTCAAAATATTGTTTCAAAGTTGAAAAAAGTCTTCTAATTAATATTTCTTTGTGTTTAATTTTGTATGAAGACCTTAATGTGCATTTTATTATTTGGCGAAATTAAAAACATAAAAACCATTCTGACTAATGGATTTCAGGATGCGATAGTGAAAATCCAAAAGTGATATGTAGTCTTAAATT
Source organism: Cheiracanthium punctorium (assembly GCA_038373885.1). Classification (NCBI taxonomy): domain Eukaryota; kingdom Metazoa; phylum Arthropoda; class Arachnida; order Araneae; family Cheiracanthiidae; genus Cheiracanthium; species Cheiracanthium punctorium. The sequence continues at coordinate 171,766 of JAWZYV010005322.1, forward strand.
TTAACAAAAAATTCTATTCTCCTCAGCTGATTGGAAGTAAAAGAATTTGCAGAATTATTTTATGTGTAGCATATTTTTTGCTTGTGATAGTCTGTTATTCTGATTTAGTTTCGAAAAGGGTTTTAAACTCATTACATCAAAATGTTGTATATCTGTCACTCACTTCCGAAAACTCAGAGGCTGTTCGAAAGCAGTTTTATTTATTCTTTTCAATGCGCAATTTTATTCATTGTTATTGTTGTCAGCTTGGGGTGTTGTAAAGGCATGATTAATGACAAAAATTTACTTAAAAATAGGTTGTTTTTATTTATCAAAACTTTCAATAACATCAAGACTTCATTTTTAACTATAAAAGTCATTACATAACAACAATATCTTTACCATCAAGAGCTGTGCATGTTTGAACTCAAGCTGTGCGAGTTTGACTGAACATACATACCTCTATATATACAAGCCTGACAGTTAATTATACAGTTACTATAATGCATGCAAAAATAACCAAGTAATAGTTAGATTTCTGTTTCTAAGAAGTTCACCTGAACATTCTGCCAAAACAACAGCAACAACAAATGACACATTCAGTGTCTGCTAGATCTGTAGCCAATCACTGGCTGTTACTAACAGGTTAGTGCATGTTTTAAACACATAATTAAACTTATGTTTTATTTAGGGTGCATTCGATAATACAGCAGTTGTGCACCGGTGACACCAGTGCATGAACGGAGCATTGTGTCATGGCTCACTGAGATAAGAACAGGCTGTCCGAAAACCAGTTTCTAATATGGGATTTTGCGGACGTTTCTTTGTCCAATTTGTCGCTGTTACCCCACTGTATCACTGTTGCCAACTCTGCCGAAGAAAAAGATCTTGGCAAACTAGCAAAACCGAAGTATTTTGTAAATCGGAAATGAATGTCCAAATCTCTCAAAGAGCATTAACAGATAAGCATATTTCAGCAGCACAAGCACGTAAACGCCAAAAAAATTTTATTTTTTTTCTCAGCTTGAAAATATTGTTAGCCACTTGTGGATACTTTTAATGTTGATTTTAGGTACATTTTCTCCAGCAGAGTTGGCAACAGTGATACAGTGGGGTAACAGCGACAAATTGGCGAAGAAGCGAAAATTTACTTGTACGCAAAAACGGAGCTTTTCGGACAGCCTGTACTTATCCCAGTGAGCCATGATTGTGTGGAGCTCTTAAAGTAACCGCTTTCGAAAACGTTTTGGTCATGTAGTAGTTGTCTGTTCAGCATGACAAGAGCACAACCAGAATGACCCTGCTAGTGAGGTGGGTTATTCCTGTTATTAGAGAAGTGTTGCCAATGTTTATTTATGTTTTCTTGGCTTCGCATCGGATATACGAGGATGACCGAAATCAGTTGACGACTTTGACATCACTTAACCAAAGAATGACTGGAACTGGTAGCACTCGTGCATAACCAACCAGTGAATTATCGAACAGGCCCTTAGTAGTTGTTGGAAGTTTGTTTTACAGCTTGCTTTTAGATTTTAACGTCAAATATACTATTTCAATTTAAGTTAGACTTAGCTGTATTAAAGGTTTGTTTACATATTACAGGTTGCTAGTTATTTACTTTGTATTTTACTTAAAGAAAGCTTTATTAAAGTTCATTTTTATTTTTATACTTAATAAATGAGTAATCATTTTATGTTTATTTTTCTTTTTTTTACATTAAATTTTAGATACTTTGAAAATACTGTTAGGCCTATATCAAACACATAAAATTTTGTGTTTAACTTTAACACAAAACAAAATAAGTATATGGCTGAGGAAGGATCAAAGAAAAACTAATTTGACTTTTCTATTTATTATAAATTAACAGTTTATAAGAATTTTTTTTTTATTCTTGTACTGATAATTGTTTCCAAGACAACCAAACTGCAACGTATGACAGCAAAATTTTTAAGAGGGGAATTTTTAAGCTGCTAAAAAAGCTTATAAATTAAGCTGCTGCTTTTGAATTCAAAATCTTTGCTTAAAAATTGGTAAAAAGTCTCCTAATTTATATATATCTCTCCCTCCCTCCCCCATTTTTGTTTAAAAGAGGGCAAAATGAATGCTCCGTCATTTTTCAAAATATCAAAAAGTTATGACGGATAGAATTAAAGATGCAACAGTTTTAAAATTATTTTATGAAAACTTTTGTCAAAAATGATATTTTTTAAAAATCTGCAATCATGCTACATAGTCAGAACAAACTGTTTTCAAAAGAAAATTTTCTCCTCTATCCAATGAGGCAAATATCGTTTTACTGCGAGTGTATGTAATTACTGGCGTTATTATGTACTATGCGAGAGAAAATGCTAAAACTCGTATAAAACATTAACAAAAAAAATTTCTGAATCGAATTTCAAAAAAATCTCTGAAGTGTGTTAGGATATTTCCTGGTGAAACCATATACAAAATTTGGTAGGTCTGGGACCACCCGTTTTGGTGCTATGCGGTCAAAAGGAATACATAAGAAGATTGGAGGTCACAAACCTACATACATACTTACATAGCCAGCCAGCCAGCTACAAACTTTGCTTACTCTCAGATTTTATTATATAAGAGTATTTTATTATATATTTATTATATTTATATTTTATTATATATATTTATTATATAAAGTATTAAAAACAACGTGCATTTCTTATTCATTACTTATTTCAGTTGTCATGTTTAAGTTATGTGTTTAAATGTTGTTGAATTTCTTTTTCTCAGTTTTCTAATTATGAAACTTTTATGTTGTATAGTGGAGATCACACATCCTTAGACTTTTTCCTGACCGTAATCCCCCCCAAAACAGAATGCGTAGTCTTTAGCATCGATGGTTCCTTCACAGCTAGTGTATCAGTGACTGGAAAAGATCCTAAAGTGAGAGCTGGTGCAGTGGATGTTGTCAGGTACACAAAATTTGTGTATCCAAAAGATAAAATCAGATAGACTTGGTTACACAATGCATTTTAAATAATGTTGTTAAATAATTATTTTTTATCCAGGCATTGGCAAGACCTTGGATACCTGATTATTTACATAACTGGTAGACCTGATATGCAGCAGAGACGTGTTATGTCATGGCTTTCCCAGCATAATTTTCCTCTTGGATTAGTATATTTTGCTGATGGTATTTCCACTGATCCACTTCGACATAAGGCAGAATATCTTCGCCGTTTACAGATAGATGTAAGTTTATAGAATACTTGGTGGTTTGTGAAAGATTTTTTTTTTTTCTGTCTGTGTATTGAGCATATAATTGAGATAATTGGCAGAGGGGATGAATAAAGCCCACCTCAATTGCTGTAGGTCACTTTCAGGGAAAATCTGAGATAACTTTGAATGTCTAGCTCAAAAGCTCTTATGGCAATGACTTTGGTTATATTTATTGTTTTGCTAGTGTTGTATTTTTTTTTCTTTCCTTTTGTATTTGCCTTAGCATTAGGAGAAAAAAAAAGCGAAGAAAATTCAGGTAATGAAATATTGTTCCTTGACCAGTACTAGTTGTTAGCAAATCACTATTTTGGCATAAATTGTAGCCATTGGTGCCGACTTGTAAGACATTTTGAAGAGTGTAGAAATTTTGGAATTTGTAGGAGGATAAAATCCCTCTCCAATCTGTTTAAAATACCCGAAAGTGTAAAGAATTTTAGAATTGAGGTTCTAAAATGAAAATTTAAAACTTTTTCTTTTATATTAGGCAAGTTGGAGTGTTTAGGCTGGTTAATTTTTATTTTTTACCAACTATGCGAAAAATTCCAGAGCTGGGGATCGAACCCAGGACTGCCGCTTAACGTACGGGTGCTCTACCACTGAGCTACTCTGGGACAATTCCCAGATGAAATTTCTTGCATTAGATTTATCCTGGGGTCGCCATTAGATTTATCCTGAGATCGCCCATTAGATTTACCCTGAGATCGCCTTGGGGATCGAACCCAGGGGCAGTCCTGGGTTCGATCCCCAGCTCTGGAATTTTTCACATTGGCAAACCTGGGTTCGATCCTCAGCTATGGAATTTTTTGCATAATTGGTAAAAAATAAAAATTAGCCACTCTAAACACTCCAACTTGCCTAATACACTTGAAAGATTGATAGAATCACTTTCTAAAATATGTACATTTTCTTTTGTTTAAAAGAAAAGAAGCCTTTATAAATTGAAGGCATTTTATCTTACTGTTATAAAATCCTGTTTAATTCCTTTAGATTACAGGAATGAGAATCATCCACAGAATTCTGCATTTTAGTCGTTTTCCACAATTTTATTTTTTTAAACAATATATGGATTATATGATACTGACCAAGCACCATATTTCGTAGCTGCCAACGCAAGATCAATCTTTTTGCAATTTTTTGGTAAATGAGTATTTTCCTTTAAGTATTTCTTTATTAGATCTCTAATGCAGTTATTTTTGCTAATGCAACTAAGCAGAAAAGTATTTTTCTCCAATATTATATTTATTGATCTGTGTGTTTTTTTCTAGCACAATTTTAAAAATAAAAGAAGTTGTTGGACCTATATTTCATTTTATTATCATGCAGGTTTTTTACTATTTTTCTTTTACAGTTATTTAATTTAAAAAAATTACAAATTGTTCCTATTTTATTTTCTGACAGTTTGTAGCTTTATTTTTTATCCATTTTTGTTAACACTTTCCAACAAGGTTGAAAAGTGTTTATGATTTCGGTTTGTCTGTCTGTTCGTCCGTCCATGCTCTAACTCCTGTAAATATACATCGATTTCGACAAAATTTACATATGTTATTCTTATCTACTGTACCATGTACCCTATTGAAAATGGTTTATGTAGCATTTATAGTTTTCTACAGGAGCACTCAAAATATACCCAATCCATTGTGCTCTATGGAAAGTTATTCTTTAAAGCGTATCATCCTTACTATACAGTTGCGCTGTGATCCCTGACTTCAAGATAAAACATTTTCCACCATTAAAGTAATTAAAAAACTTTGTAAAAAACACACATAAGAAGTAAAAGGAAAGAGGATACGCGTTTCGTTCAAAAATTTTCCACCATTACTGCAAAAAATTACAAGGTTAATACAAAAAGCCTAATAACATCTACACTGTCTGTACAATCTGCGCTACTTTAAAAATCTGAAAATGCATCAGTTCCCTCGTATTTAACCAATTTTTCGCTCTTTTCAGCGCCATTTCATTTACAAGAGTTAATAAAGTTAATCATTTGCATGACAAAATTAGCTGTTTCATATGAGAATGACTTCATACTGACGTCACACTTAACAAGCTCTTTCCAGATTTATAGGTTTATTTATTTATTTATTTTTTTATTAAAATAATTACAGATGTTCACCGTGAAATGAAATCATTTGAATGGGAAAAGATTCTGCACGTTCCCAGAAGAGCATGAAATTCGATTTAAGTGTATATAATGAAAATTGAATATGAAGTTAATCATTTCAGGTGGAAAGCGCAGACACGTTTTTGTAAAATGTTTTTTTCTGGAGCCTGTTCAAATTGCCTTCACAATGGGCTGTGACTTCTATTTGAATTTGGCAAATTATTCTGCTATTTGAAATGAAAAAAAAAATTGATATTATGTTGTTAAGGATTACAAGACGAAACTTTCCATCGAAAATAGTGCCTGTATAGTTAAATAGTTCTTCTACAAGAGCTCTCAAAATATTTCCAATACAATACGGTCAATGGCATTTTAGAGACAGGCATCTATTTAAAGCATATAATACTATAACCTACAATATAATTAGCTAATAATTGGATGACGATCTAGTGGGTACCTCAAATTGTGCCAAAAGTCACCAATGTTGGCGACTTTTGCAATAAATTGCCAAATATGGTACAAAAAAAAGTTTTTAAAAATGAACAAAGGTTAGCAATATTTTTATTATTTGGCATTAAATTGAAAAATATCTAATGTGATAATATTAAGCTATGACGATTTGATTGGGAATTTTGAAAATTCGTTACTGGCGCTGTAATCTACCAATTTAGTGCAACTTACCTACAAGTTTGAATGATTTCAGTTTGTTTGTCCATTCTGTTCTTCACACGTCCATTGTTCTAACTGTCATAAATATACACCAGTTTGTGCGAATATTTTTTATATATTTACAGTACCATGTACCTTATTGAAAATAGTGTAAGCAGCATTTACAGTTCTTTTACAGGAGAGGAAAAAAATCAAATACATCACACTGTATGGGCAGTCATTCTTGAAAACATATTTTAGAAATTCGGTATTTTGAAAGAAAACAATGTTGGCATACAAAATATTAAGGCTCTCAAAGTCATGCTCTCCCTTGAAAATAGTGTCTGCTACAGGAACACTCAAAAGAATTCCCAGTACATTACAATCTGTGCATGGGCGCCCATAGGAATTTTTCTAGGGGGGGGGGGCAAATTTCAAACTTTTAACAAATTTAGTACTGTTTTTGTGATTTGTTTACATCATGAGACACTAACCTAAATCTCTAGGGGGGGCAAGTGCCCTACCTTGCCCCCCTTATGGGTGCCCATGAATCTGTGGCCTTTGAGGGACACTAATACATTTCTGGCACTAGACAATGAGTATAAAATTTTTAAATTTTTCAGTTAAACAATGGATATTTTAAAAAATCTCTTTTACAAGGTCTCATAAAATTGCATAGATATATAGTGATAATACAACATTATCTTATTGCCGAAATCTTGCCAGATTTAAGGAATATACATTGCCAATTTGGCACAAAAATATTGATGTGTTGGAAAGTGTTTTATAATCAATGCGTTTGCATGATTTATCTTTCTTGTTTTGAATTAAAAGGACAATTTCTTGGCTTGTTTGCACCCCTGTGTGTCAAGGTATTTTAAGACCAGGAAGACTCCCAAATTTTATTTGGAAAAATATTTAGCGACATTTATAAAAAGATTATTCACATTTCCTAATTAAACAAAATAATCTCCCCCCTCTTTTTTATTCTAACCATTGTCCCCCTTTTCTTTCCTTCCACCCCCAAAATTTGGATTTTTGTTTATTGGTCAGTAATCAAGCTAATTCTATCTTATCAAAATTTGTATGATTCTTTTATCATACAATTATGCATAAGAATATATTGAAAAATCTTAGTTAATCATTAATTTTTATTTTATTATATATATTAATAGCATGCAAATATGTACTCACATGTAAAGGTATTTTAGGGTTTTTCAAGTATATGAATAAAAGTATGTTTTGGATACCAAATATGTTTGGATATAAAAGATGTTATTGGGTTCAATGAATTCAACTAAGTTAAATATTTTAGGAAAAACAGCTTGTAATATTTCATCAATATAATGCAATGTTACCTGTATTTTCACTGTCCTTTCAAAATTGAGTAAATATTGCCATTGTATTACAAAAATTACTGGTCTAATGTCAAAGTCAGTTATTGCATGACAGTATTACTTTACAATATTTTTTTTAATAGTTATTGTGTTATTTAAGTGCATTATCAAATAATATTGTTTATATGTAAATTAATTATACAATGCATAGTACAATTTTCTTTCTATTTAACTTTACCATTATAAAAAATTATTCCATTTTTAAACATACAGGCTGAAGTAATAATCCATTGTGGGTATGGATCAAGTAAAGACATTTCTGTGTACTCTTCAGTTGGGCTTAGGTCTGATCAAATCTATGTTGTTGGAAAAGCTTCGAAGAAACAGCACCTTGCAGCTAAGGTATAAATTTATGTATCTTGAGAAATGAAAAACTTCTATGGATATGTTATATTCATTCTTCATATATTTTATCTCATTTGACTTATGCAACATAAGTTTTTTTTCTGCATTTATTATTATTATTATTTTATTTTAATTTTTTCAAATAGACTGCAATATAAGACAGCTACTATTAAAATTTGGATATCTTTTTATTTTTTGTCTATTAAAGTGCTTCTTTATTGGTTTGTGTCCTATAAAGTTTGCTGCTTATAATTGCTGTTATCACACTGGTAATATGTTCTGTATTTGTAAATGGTGCATATGTTTATTGAAATATCTTCTGGAGTGTACAACAGAATGGACATTTTCTTATTAGTTAATTCATTGAACAGCTGTATTAAATGTTATAAGACATTTATGAGATTTGTTATATTGGGCGATTCAAAATAGATGTTACAGCAGTTATTTCTCAAACTGTAAGTGATCGAAACACACTTGCAATTAGAAAAGTTTGTAAAATTTAGAGTAGTTTTAGATATGGCATTTTTTTTACAAGGGGCTACCCAATTAACCCGAATATAACGCGACCCTGAAAATTTTCATCAAAATAATTAGAAAAATCTTATATTTAGACCTCAAATTAAGCGTGAGTCAGGTTTTTTACGGGAAATGATCTGCCAAAAAACATCATGTTATATTCGGGCTAATACAATATATGCATATTAAAATATGAAATTTAATTTTTATATGGTCCCTCATTTCCTATCACTAATATTTAGGAAAATATTGCTCTTTGTCTAAGAAAGTAAATTTAAAAAATCCCATATCTTTGCTCTGGGAGAAATTGTTGCAGAGATAGTAAAGTGTTAAAAATAATGACACAGCACTTTACCTGCTGTGTTGGCATTCTGTTTAAGGTGATTTTTTTTTTTTTTTGGGGGGGGGGGCAACTATGACTTGATAAAAGTTATGTAACCATCTCATTGTTGGAAAATGACAGTTAAACACCTTCAAACTTGTGAAATTAATAGGTTTAGTTTTACCTGAACTGATAGTTACTGCATTATGAAATTATTGATAATTTAGCCTTCTAGGGGTCATCCACTGTACTTCATACTTCCAGAGAAGGAATTTCAAAGTGTTATAGAAAATGGTGGGAGTTACAGCTGACTTTCACTAGAAACTGCCAAACATTTATCATCAGAAAATTCTAACTAAAATGGGATTTCCAGAAGTCAAATATAGTTTTTGAGTAACCACTAACAAAAATTAATATTAAAAATTAATTTCCTAATTTTTAATTTTATTTTCCTAATTAAAAACACAAAAAATCTTTACCATTAAAAACTGTAAAATGAGATATGTTTCAGCTAAGAGTCATGGCCAGCATCAGTTGATGAAACTGTTTTTCTTCATTTTACTTCTTTTGATATCAATGAGGGCATTTCACATGCTAAAAATTTTTAACTAGTGATATCTTGGTAACTGTTCCACTCTGAGAAATGGCATTTTAAAAATTTATCTTCATAAAAACATTGCTCTGTGTCTATGAATATAAGTAATAGGAAATGAGGGACCAGAAAGAAAAAAAATTAAATTTTGTATTTTAATGTATATGTGCAGCTCCTTGAATAAAAATTGCCATATTTGAAAGCCACTCTATAGTTGACTAACTTTTCTAATGAAAGTATGTCTTGATCATTTACAATTTAAGAGATAATTACTATCATCTATTTTTAATTGTCCGTATCACAAATATTATGTTTAAAAACTGAAATGTTTATTTTTACTTTCTTTCATTTTTTTCTTTCCCTTTAAAAAAATTGATGCTTGGTAAGAAGGTGGACACCTATCTTTTGTTTTCCCTAAGGCTAAAAATTGACTCCTTCACAGTGTGAAAATTGCAGTTTTGTTAAATTTTGCTAGATGAAATATTTTTCAGGCCATTAAAAAAAATTAAAAATTTCAGAAAAACTAATTTTTTAACACTTGTTTAGAATGAAAACTGTAACATTTTTTGTGAATAATCCATGTCACTTATTAATTTATTTTTAGAAAAAGACTTATAATTTAATGTCTCCATTTGAATTAAAAATATGAGAGTAGGCGAATTGTGTCATCTTTGTTTTGTAAAGTACACACAAACTAAAATTCAGTACATAAAGTTGAATTGAAAATGTGACTTAAACATTATATACTATTATACCTATTTTCACATCACAAGCACTTTCGGCCACACACATGGCCATCATCAGGTGTCTTCCTGTTTCTTTGCTTCTCTTTCTTTAATGCTTTTTAGTCACACCCACCAACTTTTGTCAATGTGTGCGTGAGTCGTGTCATTAATTGCAGTGATGTCATTCATTATTTCTATTGCTTTTCTCTTTAGACTGTAGCTTTTATCATTGTAGTTTACTATTTTGTATAATCAAAATCAGTGGTGAGGGGGTTGGTTCGAGCTAATCTTGAAAGGGCAGTACTTGGTTTACCAAAACATAAATCATTAATGTGTCCCTCCCCCCCCCCTCTTTTTTTTCTGTCTTTAATTTTCCTTTTGGTCACACCAATATAGCTTCCAGAACTATTGTTTTCTCCAAATTTAAGATTAATTTTGTAGATGCCGGCAGTTTCTTCTTGGTTTATTTTATCAGTTCTAATACTATTGAAAATGTTTTTATTTCGCTTGATGGGAATGTGGATTCCTTTTTTTGGCAGCTATATTTGCTATTCCTCTGCAGTATGGGATTGATTTAGTGAAAGTTTTTTTTTTTTTTTGTGTGTGTGTGTGCACTGGTTATTATATTCAATTTTTTAATTCTTTAAAGATTTTGCTTGCGATCTTTTAGGATAATTTGCTATTTCACATTGATACTTAATAAAGTTGATTTCTTCTTTTACGAGAATTTCGTTGGAACAGATTTTGGTAGCTCTATTAATGTATGAACGAATAGCTGCTGTTTTATATTTAAAGGGGGTATTGGAGTTGATATTAACTAGTTCATTATTGTTTGTGGGTTTTCAATAGCTAGTGGTATTTCTTTTCTTTTCTTCATCTTTAATTATATTTACATCTAGGTAATTAATTGTATTAATTTCTTTTTCAAAAGTGAATTGGATGTTATTGTCGATCACATTTATCTCTTTAAGTAGGCTTGGATTTTTATTTTCAACAACAGCAAAAACAACATCCACATTTCCCCACCAAACTTTTATGGCTGTATTTAATTTTATGTATTCAATTTTCCACATTTTCCATTCTGCTATTATACCCGAAATAGGAGGTCCCACGGGGACAACCTGTTTTTGTTTATAAAAGTTGCCATTAAATTGAAACTATTAGTTTTTAAGAATTAGGTTTATGGTACTGTTGAGGGTGTTAGCTATTGCTTCATTATTGTACAATTGAGATATAGATTGATTAATTTCTTTTAATTCGATTGAGGGATATAAATTAATGACATCAAAACTTACCATGATTTCATTTTCTTTTATTTTGTAATTGTGTGAAATAAAAGAAAACGAAAGTTAGTTGAAGATGTAGTAACCAGTGCACTAAAGGAAACAAACTTACACTAAAGCAATCCCACACTGCAGAGGAATAGCCACTAAAACAGCAAACATAGCTGCCAAAAAAGGAATCCACATTCCCATCAAGCGAAATAAAAACATTTTCAATAGTATTAGAACTGGCAAAGGTATTATAAACTAAGAAGAAACTGCTGGTATCTACAAAATTAATCTTAAATTTGAAGAAAACAATAGTTCTGGAAGCTATATTGGTGTGACTAAAAGTAAAATTAAAAGGAAAAAAACAACTCATTAATGATTTACATTTTGGTAAACAAAGTATTCTTCTTTCTAGATTAGATCAAACCACCCCCTCACCATTGATTTTGATAATATTCAAAAAATAGCAAACTACAATAATAACAGCTACGGTCTAAAGAGAGAAGCAACAGAAATAATGAATGACGTTACTGCAGTTAATGAAGCGACTCACGCGCACATTGACGAAAGTTGGTGGGTGTGGCTAAACAGTATTAAAGAACAAGTAGCAGAAAGACTCTGATAATGGCCATGTGCATGGCCGAAAGTGCTTGTGATGCGAAAATAGGTGTAATAGTATATAATGCTAAAATTCAGTATCCTAATTCATTTATTTTGACAACATAGATTAACTTCTTCTCATACCTCCCCCCCCCCTTACTTTCTTGTGAAAAGTTCATCATTATTACTGTTTTACGCTTATAAGGATAGAAAAAGTTTTTTCATACTGTATAAATAAGATGTGTTGGAATATATTTTAAAATCATTGCATTTGACATACTAACATAGATTGTTCTATTCTTTTTAGTCACTGTGTAATTTTTATTATTGTAGATATTGTCTGATGGCTATGCTGCTCACCTTTCTGACTTGAAAGCCCCTGGATCTTCAAGACCTGCCCAAGGAAATGCTCGAATGATTTTGTTCCGTGGTTGTTTTGGATTACCAGGACAGACAGGCTCCACGATACGTCAGCGTCGCTCAGCAAAGAGAACCACATCATTTCCACTTTCTGGGCAAAGCCAGGAACTACGATCTGCTGTTGAAAAAGCTAATGAAGCTAACAGATCATCCGAAGGATGTAGGCAATAAAATCTCAAACCTCAAACTTTTTACAACATATACATTTGAAAAGAAAGAAAGTATGAGTGAAAAATTTTCATTATGCTACTTACATGAGTATTTGTGGTGGATTAGTAAATTGAGATTGTGCCAATAATTTATAGTAAAGGTTCTTGGCTTTAGAAAATTTACATATGTACTTGAGAGTATAAAATTAAAATGACAAATAAGTTTAATGAATTTTTTTTAATTTATTAGAATAAAATAATAAAGAACTTTATACTATTGTCAAACTTTTAAAAATTTGACATGTATTTTATAAAAATATTTCACTGTATTTAACAAAAATAACTTTTGTGTTATTCTTATTTTGCTCATTTTGTATCAAACAAGCAAACAAACAAAACAGTACAAAGTGAAATAAATAAAAATGACTTAAATCAATAATTTTCTATATAAATGCAATAGTTTTCACTGTTAAAAAAAAACAAAAAATCATTATTTATTGGATATTATGTACATAAGAGTCAACAAAAATCTTTCCAAGTAATCTGCATGTTTAATAAAGGTTTTTTTTTTATTTTATTTATTTTTTTTTTTTAAGCACATTTGTGTTATTAGTGTTTGCTGAAAACAAAATTGGCATGACTCTTAATAGGAATTTATTCACACTATAATACATATACAATTACTGTAATGTACTCTTTTATTTTAAAAAAATATACAGTCAAAGAGTTTAAGAAATAGCTTTCCCATTATAATCTCCTATTCCTTCCTGAACTGATCTACCACAAAATATTCATTTTATGTTTTGCTTTTTAAAGTTTTTTTTTCCTTAAATATTTTATGTATTATGAGAATGAATACCAAAGATTTATTAAGTAAAGTCCTATTAATTTATAATTTTTAAACTTTTATTTTTTAAGCGATGTTCAAATATTTATTATGCTAAATGTGTGATAAACTAATGTGAGTCATATATGCTAATAATATAATCATATAATCATAATAAATATACAAGATACATTTAGTAATAGTGTAATGCACTTTACTGTAAAACATTTATGAATTCATAAAAAAAAAATTGTGATATTTCATTGTCTTTCTCTCACTGTTTGCAGTTCTTAACATTATTTCATGTACAAATTCTGGAAGGTTACTTAACTTTAGGTAATGAAATAAGTCTCTATTATAATGTATTTATTTCTGTAAAAAATAACTTATTGTGTTATTGTTCTGCTAAGAGATTTTTGTGTATCCCCAGAATATATAGCCCAAAGTTGTTCCCTGTAAAAATTGATCCAAGATAGCCGGATATTTAAAATACTCCAAAGTTTTTTAAAACTACATGAAAACTTGTACAAATGCTGATATATTAAGCACATGTCCTACAAAAGACAGAATTTTTTTAAAATAGAGCAATTTTATCTATTGTAAATGATTAATTCTATGAAAAAGTTTGTGCAAATACAGTTTTTAAGATTTGAACTAATTTATACACATATTTTTTTAATTATATGCAATACAAAATTGATGAAGAAAAATACATTTGAAACAATGAATGAAATAGGTTATGCAGATATGTCAAAAGGGTACTTAAACTTTTGGGGCCTCAGGATTTTTCTTCATTGACTCTGGCTTTTTAAGAGTTTATTCAGAAATTGAAACTTCCTGATGATGCCAATTTTCCTCATCAGGTTTGTAAGATAAGTTGTAGTTCTTTTCATGTTAATCACATTCAACTACCTGAAGGCATTTAATTTGAAATAATGTCTCTACAATTTATATGAGCACACATGGCTTTGAGAAAAAAAACTATTATTTTATCTGTGTTTATTATGTGTACATTTTATGCTGAAAATATATGGATAAGAAGTCTGGGGCTTTCTGATTTTCAAAACTTAGCATGTTTATGTTATGTACATATCAAAATATAACACTTCTCTCTCTGTGTTGTATGGTTCATTGTCTCTTAAAAAGTTTTTCATTGATAAGTTTTTTTTTATGACATTGTTGACAAAGCTTTATATTGATGAACAAAAATTTCTGAATTTGGAAATCTGTTCCAGTATCCAATAGTTGGATAAATACATGTCAGCAGTTTGGTGCAAAATATAAAATTCCATAAATAGTAACATTGTCCCATATTTAAAAAAAAGCTGTTTGACTATTCTTGTATTTAACTAGTCATTCGTGACATAATGAGCAATCTCTGCTATTTTAATTTTCAAATGGTGATCAGTATGATTGTAAAATTTCACATTTGTTAACAAAAAGTTTTAAAATCTATTTTATGCAAAGTAGCTAATAGTCATGTACTAATTGACTCACATTAGTGAAACATTTTCCTTTATATGAACATGAATGTATTTGGAGCATCTTAGACTAATATTGTCTTTAAGTGCACCCTAGTCACTCAAATTTTTAATTATTTTAAAAATTATGTTGTAAATGTATATAATGTTGTATAAATTTTGTAAATATATATATATGCTTGTAAAATGAATGTTATATATATGAATGTAATTCCCGAGAGACCAAATGCTTTATTTATTAAGAATGTTGTAACTTCACTCATAATCATCAGCTTCTGTGTCACTTGCTACTTTTTATACGATGAAATACTTTGTAGCATATTTTTATCTGTTCCCACATTATTATATTACAACTAAAGATTATTTAGAGATTGCAAATTGGCTCACAGAAATTTATTTTTGGAGAAATTCAATATTGTAAAGTAAAATAATACAAAATTAAATAAACTTTTGAACACACTCTTGTACAAATGTATATGCATTAGACATTTTTCTATTTACTCGGTCACAATGTTATTTATTGTTAAGATGTTTCGAATTAAGGACATGCTTAATTTTTTTAACTGCCCTTTCTAGGTCTTCAGTCACACAACAAATTAAAACGATGGTTTTGTATGATTGGATTCTCTTCTGATTGTCATAAAGAGAACTGTACGATTAAAATGAATTACTTCCATATTTATTTATTTGTTAAAGGAAAATATTAGAATAAAAATTCAAGATAATGTTTCCACTGCAAAACATGGAAGGAAAAAAAAAAAAAAAAACTTGATGAATATGTTTAAAAGTAATGTTTGAGCTTTTTTTAATATTTGATTGAGTCCATTATCAGTCTAGTCTAAAAAATTTGCTGAATAATTAACTATTCCAAATTCTATTACATTGTGCTAATTTAAGATGGTGATCACTTTAAAGTGTTTTTCTGCATGTATTCACTTTTATATTTTGTATATATTTTCTTCTATTTATTTCAACACTTTTCCTCATCATTCATTCAGGTAAACTATCTGAAAAATGTCCACATAAATTTTGAAGAATAAAAATGCATAAAAAGGTTTATATAAGGTTTACAAAACTTTAATTTTTTTATCAGTATCTTATGATTTTTTTGAAGAACTAGAAAGTAGTAAAAATAAGATAATTCCTATGCTTATTGTTAATTTATACGTGGTCTTTTCTTGCACATAAATAAAAATTTTACTAATGTTGAAAACCTTGAATTAAGATGTATATCAGATGTGTAGTAAAATTTAATGTGTATGTATGGTATTTTTAATTTTGTTATACAATATTAAGTATTTACTATAGATATATTTATCATTATTTTCAAAATACAAAAATATCTTGAGAAAATTAATATGGGTTAATATATTTTGAAAGTATGTTACTAAATTAGATAATAGACAAATAAGGTGTTATTTAAATAAAACATGTGGCTTAGTGCTAAAATGCCTAAAAATGCATTTCAATTTTTACTAAAACAGTGCTATCACATGTAGGAAACGCCTTATGGTTTAACAATTAAAACAGGTGAAGAAAAGTTTGGTGTTCTCAAGATATTAAGAGCATTTTTATCTCATTTTTAATTATTTTTAAAACTTTTTTTTGTTGTTGTTCCTATAAAGTATGCCTTATCTTTAAGTTATTCCATGATTGTTTTAACTTGCCTTCAGTGTTTGAAATTGCAAAGCATGTTTATTAAAAAAAATGTGTAAATAATACTATTTAATAGTAAAGAGTATGAATTACAAAACACTACCATAACTATGACTTTATAAAATGTATGTAATGATTGTTTGAGCGACTAATTAATAAATTGACGATGTATTTTTCTTTGTCATGAGTTATTGGGCACATCTTTTCTTTTCTTTCCTAAAATTAGTTTACATTGTAGGATAAAGTGGAGATATATATATATCTGTTTTAAAGATGTTGAAAACATTACATGAGCTTAAAATTTATATGTGTTGTTAATTTATATATATTATTATAAATAATATTCTCTGACTTCCCTATTACTAAGTCAGTATCTTAGATGTATTGATGCATATTAAATGACTAAATGAGTAGATCCTTTGTAGATATATTTTAATGAAAAAAAAAAAAAAAAAAAAGGTTATGCCAAAAATTATCATTTTTCAGATGTAGTTATTAAAATGTGGTGTGATGTGTTAAACTAAATTTTTTCTTTAAAGTAAATATTCTTAACATTACTGCATTTAACCTTTGTCTATTAATATTTTTACTGATATTATTTACAAAAATTACTTTTTAAATAGTTTTTACTGCAAGAATGCTTTTAAAAATTTACTAAAATGCTTATACTGACAAATAAAAATTTATTTTTTGATGTTTATATACATTTAAAAAATAACTAAAAAGGGTTACAATTTAACCTTAAAATCTTCTCTGAAGTGTTAGCCTCATTTTTAATTTAGCTTTAAAAAACTAACATTGTATCCAATTGATAAAGTTGAATAGGGTTATTAAACTGAACTACTATAATGGAATTAAGTAGCAAATTAAACTTTAATGTTAGATGGATTTTAATGATCTCAAAACTACATTCAAATTAAGTTTGCAGAAACTGCTTTCTTGCAGACTTGTGTTTTGATTCTATTTAATCTGTTGTTAATACCATTTAAGCAGCCCCAAAACAGCATAGTATAGTAAAAATCATGTTGAAAAACATATTTTCGATCTTTCTTTTACCAATATGTAACAGTATGAAACTTTTTTTGTGGGAATGTTTACATCTGTTATATTTACTGTTCAGCAATCCCAGAGTGGTGAGGGTTTATACAACAAAATCTATCCATTATTATTCTGTATTTAAGCATACTTTTTTTGCACGTTTATATATATATACCTGGTATCACATGAAAGATATCAATTGTGTAAAATGGGAATCTGGTGTATAATTGAGGAAGGAGTGCATAAAAGGTAAAAATATAAAAATTGATTTCTGTAAAATTAAGTGCCATTAAAATAATTTTAAAATACATCCTCTACTATCTATCTATATATAAATTTGCAATTTAAAAGAAATGAAATACAATAACTTCTGTCAGCGAACATGGATAGGTTCAGAAAACTCGTTTTTCCAACAGCTTGCTTTAAAATAATTTATCACTATTAGGAAGCTTATGACTTCCATTTTCAAATAATCCCATTTTCTGATTTAAATATAAAACAAATCAATATTTCTGTTTACTAAGCCTATAAAAGTTACACAGGGTGTCGACAGATCAGGGAAATCATGGAAAAATCAGGGAATTTTGTAAAAATATTAAAAAATCCGGGAACTTTCGTCTTTGCCTAGTGAACTAGATCGTTTATAGTAGTTGTCAATCTGCGTCTGACTCGCGGTTCCGTTCCGGATCATACGATATTCAACTCATGCAGGCATTTTAGGAATCCGAAAACCGAATACATACGAGAACATAGAAATGTGAATCCGAGACTCAAGTGATGTAGGTACCATCACTATACGAATCCGAAAAAAGCGCATGCATTCGGACTCGTTCTAAGATACGGATCATACTAGAACAGGGTGTCGACAGATCAGGGAAATCATGGAAAAATCAGGGTACTTTATCAATCTGGAAATATCAGGGAATTTTGCAAAAAAATTTATTAATCGGGGAACTTTCGTTTTTGCCTAGTGAACTAGATCATTTTTAATTGTCAATCTGATGCGCGGCTCCGTTATGGATCACACGATACTCAACTGATGCACAGATACAGAGATTTTACGAATCCGAAATCAGAATACAGATCATAAGAGAACATAGAAATATGAATCCGAGACTCAAGTGATGTAAGCTCTATCACTATACGAATCCGAAAAAGTGCATGTATTCGGACTCGTTCTAAGATGTGGATCATACAAGAAACCGGATGTGCGAATCATATCGGCATGTGAATCAATTTCGCATGTGAATTGCTTCCTGAATAAAGTCATAGGTAAAATGAATGGTAAAAGATGATTTAGTCTTCTACTGCGCCATTGTGTTTTTTAAAGTGATGGGACATTTGAGTGATGCCAGCTAAGCTCCCACGCAAGACTATTTTTTTTTTATAGATAGTGCTCATTTTTAAGCCTTTTTACATATTTTTTAAAATTTGAAACGATACATTGATTGAAATAAAATAAGTTGACTAGGTGGCCATTTTATTTTGATCAGTCATCCTTACGCTTAAAATTGAATACTATCTTTATAAAACGAGGCGAGGAAACTTTCTGCTATATATTGTCTTTTAGTGTTCAACTAAATTTTATATTTGGATTTCTGAAACTGAACTACAATTTTATTAATATTAAGCATTTTTGTGGTTTTCTATTATTTATTTCCCTATATGAAGCATTCACCTGTTGGTGCATGATACACAATGGTGATTTCCATGAAAGATTATGGTATGTATGTAATTAGTTCTGGAAATTTGATAAAGATAGTCAGGGAAAAATCAGGGAACTTTTTTTCTCAGTTTCTGTAGCCACCCTGTTACAATCAACTTAAAATATTTTCTCCTATTTGGATAGAATTTATCATTGAACCTTCAAGTATGTGATGTTGTGAGCCATGTCGATCTCTTTCCTTCCAATAAAAACAGAAAAGAAAATAAGTTTGAAGAAGGAAAATGTGAGGAAATAGGCCGCACAGTCAAAATAAGTGCTTTTTTTTCTCTTCAGTTGGCAGCTAATTATGTAAAATGAGTCTGCAACATAGGATTGTTTGCGTTAAACATTAAATGTTGTGCGATACATGATTTTTAAAAATTATTTTTGATATTTATTACACTGAGATTTATTTTAAAAGCAGTCAGTGTGAAAAATAATGGTAACTCATATGCGTCAGGGGGTATTATTTCAGAACAAATGAAATTCATATGGAAACCAAGTATTTGTATGGGAGAAGGGGGGGGGGGAGTTATATAAGTATTTTATGGCAATAAATTTTGTAAAGTCAAACTTTTTTTTTAATTATGTAGGGGAAGGGATTCAAATTTTTGTAGCTAGACTGTTAAAGAAATGTAAATTTAAGGTATGCAAAATAAAATTTCCTAGATCACACATAGCTATCACAATTATAACTGATCTAATAAAGTTCATGGATATGTCATAAAAATAATACAATCAGCTGTAGTATTAATTATATTTGTGATGTGTGTACTTATTTTTATTTTTTAAATATGCCAAAAGATGTCTTGCACTTAATTTTGTTTGTAAATTGACTGTTATATTGGATTATTTTCAAGGTTGCAATGTTTGTCTCATTTCTCCAAAATTATTTTTCTTATATTATCATCTACTTCAGTGTTCAAATGTGTCATAGTAAAACAAAATAGATCACTTTGTAATCATGTTCTCAAGGTGTATATAAAATACATATTCTGCAAAAAGTGTCATTTGTTATTTCATTGTGTACCCGTTTAATCATTTTTATCCTTACTAAGCAGTATAGTTACATAGGTACTTTTTTTTTTTGTGGTAGTTTCAGGAGGGTACAGCAGCATCCCAATAGCTAAATTTTATCAAAGTGCAGCTATCTGTCAGTAACTAAAAAGTCGAGTTTTGCTACTAATTAAAGATTAGGCAACCAGGGATATTACTTTCGATTTAAAAAAAAATGCCATTGCCGTACTTGTCAAATATTCTGTGACTTTTCCTTTACTTCAGGCAACTAATTGGTGATTGGGAAAAGAGAAGCTTTATTGTCTTTTTTCTAAGCTTTATTCGCTATCACAGTGACTCCTAGAAACCTTCCTGCAACTGTCTTATTGCATTTCACACCTTTATGTTCTCTTGGGAACCAAACATTAAAAAAAACCCATAAAGTTTACTTTAACAGCCACACAGCATTGAAGTAAACTTTATGGTGTTATTTTACAAAGTTTATTATGTATTAAACCCCAGTTATTTTGAGTGATTTTATCAAACAGTAATTTGCTGATCACAATACATACTTGTATTCATTAAAAATATTGTGTATGTGATAGGACTAAAATATGGTATAATATGAACAAGATTTTATTAAAAATTTGATTATTTATTTTATTCTTTTTAGTATTATCATTATTAGTAAAAAGAATTATTGTTACGTGTATTCAATCAGTGTATGATTTATGAGAAGTGTGATAGAGAGAACAAGAAAATATAATGAACAAGCAAAAAAGAAAAATTAATTTGATTATTTTTTATCTTGACATTTTTGCAATGTTACAATGTCATTATATTTTAAAACTACCTAAAAAGTGTTAATATTTTAGCTACTAAAATTAAGAAAAAGTATACCATTTTTGCAACATTTTTTTCATATGTGAGGCTACTAATACTACTGTTTTTGACTTCCGACAATGGTGAAGTGAAAACACTTTTCAGTATTGTTGCAGAAACCTTTGCTTGTTTCCTGGGTTCGTCGTTCTAAAGTCCAATCGGTGTAGAAAGTTCTAGTAAAAAGTCCACTTGTCAGGATGGAAAACAAACTTTATTGCTTCTAGAACTTTGTCGAACAATCAGCTCTACAAGATTCACAAGCACAATCAAACAGTAATGTGCTTTTAACAGTCTGCTACGATCAGAAGCTCTCACAAATGCTGTATTTCTGACACAAAATAAAACACTTTCACAGGCAAAAATTCATTGAAAATATACGAGAGATATCACAAGCAATCCCTCAAGACTCAGTAATAAAGAATTTACAGACAGCACTTTAAAATCAGCTTCTAAAACAAGCCAAAACACTGCTTCTATGGCACTATCAATTCACAGAGCAAAGCGAGTGTACTCACCACACAGACAGCTCGATTCATACTACGGGAGATCAACTCACTCTGAACTGGGGCTTCTGACAGCTTGTATTTATAGTCGACGCAGAAGCTACAAGAAGCTTCCAGAAAAGTTTTTCTCGAAGATTCCACATAAGGCGGGAATTTTGATTATGTCATAGAAGAGAAATATCAGGCTATTATGCAATTTTAATGCAGCTAAAAAAAAACCCTTTACAGCCTCCATTGGAAAAATTGTGCCAAATGACCAAAATGTCGCCAAATTTGGCAGCAAAAATAAGTCCCCAAAAGTGAAGTTAC
Organism: Cheiracanthium punctorium; assembly: GCA_038373885.1. Lineage (NCBI taxonomy): Eukaryota > Metazoa > Arthropoda > Arachnida > Araneae > Cheiracanthiidae > Cheiracanthium > Cheiracanthium punctorium. The sequence goes on from JAWZYV010005322.1 coordinate 193,464, forward strand.
CAAAGGCCTACGACCAATATTTCTCGAGATTTCTAGAAACTGCATACAATTGAATGGGAAACTGAAACCTCCGTATCTCCGGTTCTAGTTGACCGATTTTGATGCAACAAAAAGCAAAATTTAACCATTTGACGTGTGGAATACGAATTTTGAACTATTTTAAGCCCCAGAACAGCAGGTTGCCCCGAAAATTCGTAACAGTATCATGCTGAAGTAAACGTGAAGAAAAAATCATAATAAATTACCAGTTCAAGCGAATTGTCATCAAGACTTGACAGATTTCTGTATGGGGTGCAGATTGTATTATACCTCAAAATATCTATTCATGTGCTAAATAAAATTTCACTGATACATCAATCACATAAACAGGATTATAGCAATTTAAACAGTTTATTTTAGACATAAAAATATGATGTAAATTTTGATTAAAGCAGGGGCGTAGCCAAGGGGTGGCTGATGGATCTGCAGTCTCATTTAAATGTAAGATAAGGAGAAAATTATATAATTGTGGATTAGTCTGAAAGTTCCACTTGATATCCCCATGATATATTTGACTGTTCTTCTTGAGACATTTGAGGTTCAGCTGCAGACCTAGGCCAAACTTAAATGTTTTTCCTAAAGTATGTTTTTCCAACTGCAAAGATTTTTAACTCGATCTGTGAATTTTTAAAAGTTTTCTTTCTTTTTTAAGATTAATTTTGCATAAAAGTGCTTGCTCATAAAAACAAAGTGGGAGCATTTTCCTCTCTCCCCCAGAAAAAAAATGTGTTATATCAATTTTTATGAGTTACATTACCAGGGTGTTAACTCCAACATTCGATTTGGGAGCACCCTGGGAGCAGAAAAAATTTCATTTGGGAGCACCTCAGGAGCAGAAAAATTCCATTTGGGAGCACAAAAAATTTTGCTTCTGCGAGGAAAACTAAGATTTGCGATCAGAATTAACATGATTTTGGAGACTAAAATTGAAGCTTTACTGTGTTGGCTCTAGAAAAAAGGGCCGCCTGGGGGGAAATTTCAAAAAGGGCACCCTGTTCTCAAAAAGGGCACTCTGGGGTTCCACGAGAATGTACAGGTAGATAACATATCTAGAAACTGGTTTGAAACTATCTGATCCGCGAAAATTTAGCATGTAGAGTTGTAATATGTGTTCTGACTTACGATGCATAGTTAGATTTTTTCCAGTTTGTCTTTAGTTTCCTCCCCCCCCTTCTTTTGGAGAAAATATCCTGTAGAAGTAAATGTAAGCGAAATAGGAAAAATGATTTGTTGATAATATTTTGCTCTAAACATGACATAAATATGTGAATTAAATCTGTACATAACTACAAGTTTTTTATTAAAAAAAAAAAAAGAAGTTTTAATCTAAGTAATTTTGAATTTTCTGCTTAATTTATTTTTCTCAAAATTACGTGATGTAGATGTTTATTATTTATAAGAATAGTACATTTATTGAAGAAGGTTTCAGAAATTTTTAGCCAGACATGATTTGTAAGGCAGAGGGACTGTTAATTTTTGTTCCTCAATTTTATCACACTATCACTACTGGACCACAATTACTGGATCACATTCATACATGGTATTTCACCTATATTGGTACAAACTTTTAAACAGAAAAGGACTGTCAGTGTAAGTGGATTAGGATAGATGTGTTTAGCATGTAATAAAAATAATAAAATTTCTGCACAGTGCAGGATGTATAAAATGTAATAATATAAATCATGATTTTATTTAAATTCTTTTGTTCACAATAATTATTGAATGATTACCAAGTAAAGATTTTTAAAGTTACTGAATATATACCTTTATTACTATTAGACATTATTTGGAATTGCATCAAACAATTCAACTCATCCATCAATTGATAACTATAGAAATTGGGAAAATTGAATTCAGAACACAGAAGATTACTAGAATAAATGACATAGTCATGCAAATTTTGTATTACATCCAATGGTTGGCACTGAAATATATTTGTTCTTTCTCTTTCACTTCAAATTTAAGGTTTGCTCATTCATGAAAAATGAATATAAGATTTTTAAAAAGCACTATTCTTTAAAATAAATAAAATTTCGGCGAAACTCGTCAATATCGACGACATTTGGCGAGATTTTAAGCATGAACCAAACAATGACAGATAATCGCCAAATTTGGCGATATTTCGCCAAAACTCGCCAAGAGCGATGACAAATGGCGATACTTTGGGCATGGACCAAATGACTGACTATCGCCAAATTTGGCGATATTTCGCCAAAACTCGCCAAGGTCGAGGACAGACGGCGAGATTTTGGGCATGTACCAAACAATGACTATCTACAGTAGTATTATATTGAAGATGTCCATAGACATTAAAGTACTGAAATTCTTTCCGGTGGTCCTGTAAATTGGGTAGATTGGAACCAAAAATCGAGATGCACAACTAGATGTTACAACATTCTTATATATGAAATTTCATAATAGTTTTTGAGATTTGAGAGTTAAATATGCACACACGTACACCAAAAGTCGCCAAGCTTGGCGATTTTTGGCATAATTCTTGAGGGAGGCACGTGACCGTGGTCGGACCATTACCTAACTTATGTGGTAGGACGGTATTGTGCTTGAAATGGATGAATGCCCTAAAATTGTCATTGACCGTAATGTATTGGAAATCTTTTGAGTGTTCCTGTAGCAGAACTATAAATGATAAAGACACTTTTTTTAATGGAGAAATTCATTTTCTAACTCTTTACAGCATATGTCACTTCTGAGTCGTTTGAAATAGCCAATACCTCTAAAAAACGCTTTGATGAATTTCGGCCCTTAGAGCGTAATGTATTTCGAATCTTTTGGGCGGTCCTGTAGATAAACTATTCAGTCGAATGGAACCGAAAGGGGAGGTGCACAACTAGATGTTACAACAATCCTAAATATAAAGTTTCAACATTGTACGCCTAACAGTTTTTGAGATATGCGAGTTTAATGAATTTCGGCCCATTGAGCGTAATGTATTTCGAATGTTTTGGGCAGTCCTGTAGATAAACTATCCAGTCGAATGGAACCAAAAGGGGAGGTGCACTACTAGATGTTACAACTATCCAAAATATGAAGTTTCGACATTCTACGCCTAATAGCTTTTGAGTTAGGCGAGTTTAATGAATTTCGGCCCATAGAGCGTAATGTATTTCGAATCTTTTGGGCGGTCCTGTACATAAACTATCCATTCGATTGCCACCAAAAGGGGAGGTGCACAACTAGATCATAGAACAATCCTAAATATCAAATCTCAACATTTTACGACCAATAGTTTTTGAGATATGCGAGTTACATACATACGTACGTATGTACAGACGGCATGGAAAAACTGGCCACAGTAGACTCGCCGCTGGTCAAAATGAGTTGCAGACGCGTTAATATGATCGTGCATGCTAGCCTACGATGAGATGCATCGAAAAAATTTTTAAAATTAAATTTAGAGGTAGTCAAAATCGGTTTTTTTGTCGAAATTTGACCCCCAAAATTTTTCGGGATCACATTACTTCCTTATACTACGTACAAGGAAGTAATAATTACTACATGTAAGTTTTTTAGCAGGTATAAAATAAATATTTTTTTTAACTCACAGAATTGTCCAAAGGTATGGAATACAGTTTAACATATTTTAAATAATTTATTTTTCATAAAGCTTTATTTTTAATTTTTTGTAAAATACTTAAAAAGGTCTCTTTAAAAATTTTCTTTCTTAAACCTTGCTTTAATCTTTTGAAAATGAAAAAAGCATTATTTTATTTTAACTATCAAATGTTTTTAATCAGCTTAAAATAACAAAAAAATAATTAACATCCTTTTGCCAGAAGTACCCAAACAAATTATATATTAAAAAATCTTGCAGAATTATTTAGATTTTTTTTTTTTTTTTTAGTTTTTAAAAACTGAAAATAAGCTTAAATTGATGACAGTTTGTTTTATGAATAACCTAGCTGTTAACTTATGACACAGTTTGCTTTCTTAAGACATCCTTTCCCAAAACTAGTTATCTTTTGCTTTTAATATTTTTTCTACATTCATTAAAATGTTGAGAATTTAAAAAAAAAAAAAAAAAAAAAAACAGAAAATATATAATATGAATATTTAGAATACCAAATCTTGTGAATAGTCTGATTTACTAAATTCTGCAGTTACTCTAATTTTATATAATTAAAACTGTGGCGTAATAAGAGGGGGGGGCACCCGGGTGGCAAGATTTAAAAAAAAAAAGATGGTGGCCGGCAGGACACTTAAAAATAATATGGTGGAAAACTAAAGGACCGAAATGGGGGCAGAATGCTGAAACTTTGAATGAATGGGGCGGCAAACTGAAGGACCGTACCGTGCGCCGATAACCCTAGCGCTACACTGCTAAAGCAAAATATAATTATTATGCTCCTTTTTGGCAAAAGTATAATGTCTTTCAATTGCTTTATTCGCAAATCGCACGTTTTTTAGATCGATTTGAGTGGATAAAGCCACTGAACATAGTAGACGCCGGAAGTGCGGCCGCGCGACTGTCGGTCAGGAGTTTTTGTCGGTTTCATCAAATGTAACGTCAATACACGTTAGAACTCTTTAAAAAGTCATCCAACCAAGGCACCCCCCTTAGGAGACATCCCTTGTCTAGGCTTGCCATAACAAACAAGCAAATCCCGCAAAATTTTCAAGTTGCAAAACGTCGTTTTGCTATGGCATACTTTCTGTATCATCCTTAATTATGTATGGTTAGTAAATAGCTGTTATACATTAAGAATAATATGTACTAAGAAAGCAGATTAAAAAGAGGAAATCATTTAGGGGGAAATTAAAAACAAAAAACTCGCTAGTGCACAAAACTATTAAAAACATAAAGAGCATTAACTATATACAGCTGGCGACGAACTCTGGAATAATGATAAGCCATACGTTTAAATGCTTTGTTTGATAATTCGCAACTATTTATTTATGAAACGTAGCTACCGATATTTCAGGATTGACAGATGGACTCGCAAATTTTTAGATAACTTAAGAAAATTTTGATTTTCCCAACCGTATTTTCTTCCCCCAACTCCTAAGTGAAATGCCCAGGTAATTCTGCCTGGCCGATCGGGCTTCTGATTGAGTCAGCAAAAACAAAACATACTAGAGAGGCCCCTTTTCGGGTTACTCGGATCGCGCAAATGCAAAGACAATGAAAAGGCAGTAACAGTATTTCGATCTGAAAAGGGCATTTGTGGGAAAGATCCGATTTCATAGACGGTTTTCATGAAAGGGCCGCTTTCAATTGAACCTATTTTTATGATGGAGTTATTGTACTCAATCGTATTTCTCTGAAGGAGCCGTTTTAATTAACGTATTTTCGTGATCGGCTGCAAATGGTATGTAAGAAATAAAAAGTGGTGATTGCTGACCAATAATAATAAAAATGTAAAAGCAGGAGGGCGCTAAAAAGACGATAAAAGGGCCGCCGGGCGCTGCACCCTGCAAAATCAATCTAGAGTCAACACTTACAATAAATGCAGATAAGAAAAGCAAAGTTTGCAAGCGTGGCAAAAAATTAACAAAGAGTCAAAATGACGTATTCAGCGCAGCTCGGCACAAAAATCGGCTAAAAGCGCAGTTCGGCGCAAGATTTGCGTTTTGGAGCAGCTCGGCGCAAAATTAACATCCCTGCATTACATTCTAGATTTTGAGTTCTCAGTCACTCCCGAAAAAATTTCCTTTGATTAAAAATCAGCCTAGTCAGAATATAAAGATGGCACATTCCTGAATCCCAACAAAATAAAATTTGCAGAAGGATTTTAATGATACACACGGAAACCTTACCTTAAAATAGAAGAAAAGTAATTAATAAAAATAATGAAAGCTAATCAAAATATAATGCTAGCGCATTTCCGAATGCAATAAAATATAATATGAAAGATAAGAAATTCAACTTGAAGTGGGTCAGAAGTTCAGTTAGGCTAAAAAAAAACAAAAAACATTTAAGGAATTGCTGCCACTGAAATATAAACTTATGAAAAAGTTTCCAGAATATCTATGCGTGGTGTTTCACAAAATCAGCGTCACATCAAAATAAAAAATCTATCAAGCTAAGGTGTTAATAAATGCGAATTAACTATCACCCCCCCATCTATATCAATATTCATGTTCTCTAACTCTATATCAACTTGGCATGTCTACATCTTTATCGACATAACAACAAAAACCTGTTAAATCAATCGCTGTTCCATTTACATTTTTCAAATTCTAGCACACCACAATGAGCAAGTTCTGTGTGGGCTTACACTCAAATTCCCTGATGCTACTCCAATTCAGGAGATCATGTTGAAACATTTTCACACCAGGATTCTTCTTTGTTCTTGAAGTAACAGCATATCTGCTAGTTCAAAAGCATAAATCATTTTATGCCGGCAAAACTCGCCAATCATGGAACCTAAAAACGGTTTTTAATTAATAATTAAAAAAGTAATTGAAATTTTAAAACTCTATGCCCCAGGGTCGCACTACTGAACTGATGTGCTTTTATGTTCAAATTTTCAAAGCTCTGCATGCTGTAGATTTGTCTGGTGACTGCACACAGACATTCACTTTTATTATTATATAATTGGCACAAACCTGATAAAATTTCCCTGCCATTTCATGTTTTTCAAATGCATATGATTTTGTTTTATAGAAGCATGCGGGCAAAACTCGCCCAGCATGGCAACATAAAAACAGTTTTTAATAAATAATTTAAAAAGTAATTAAAATTTTTGAATTCTGACTCTGAGGTGCACATTACCAAAGTCATGTGCTTATTTGTTCGAATTTTCAGAGCTCTGTGTGCAATTAGATTTGTCTTGAGATTGCACACATACAGATTCACAGACATTCCTTTTTATTATCATAGATAAAAATCAGATGCGTAGAATACAGGTATAACATGCTATTAGACTGTAACTTAGTTTGGGGTATTTTTGAATTCTTCAACTACCGCAAGAAAATTTTTAAAATGGAAAGTACTGAAAATCTTAATTGTAAATATATTTAGAAGCTACGTTTTTCTTTAAAATGAACTTATTCTCTGGGTGTCTACCATATAAAGTAGGCTTAATTTCTTGACCACGACAAACATAAATCCCCAATATCAAATACATCATGATGATACGATCAAGGAAAATTATTCTTTTAAACTTTAAATTAACAACATCATTAATACATAGTAGTATATATTTTTATATAACAATATTAAGTTGCAAGAGCTACTCGATAAAACAAAATAACATAATTTAAAGTTTTTTTTTTTTTTTTTAATCTATGCATCAGAAACTTATGACTTTTCTACCATAAGCAATGGGGTTAAACATAAGAAAAAACTCAATATTTATATATTTCTTTACATCTAATACAAATGCTGTTATCACATATCCCCAAATACTAAATTTTTCACATCAAAAAATTAAAAACTAAATAGTAATGAAATATTTAGATATTGAAAATTATTACACAGATTAAAGATGGGGTTTAAGATGTCTGGACACCATCCTTAGTCTACACAAAAATGCTAATTTTGGCAGCATATGTACCTTTGTAACTGTGCTTCAAAATAGCATGCAATAAAAGTATGTTTAAATTTCATATAAATTAAAATATATATATTATTTTTGTAAACTCTTTATTAGTAAAAGGAACTTTACTGATATTTTTAAAAGTAAAAGCTTTTTTTTTTTTTTTTTTTTTTTTTTTGTGACGCACTAAAAGGCATAAAATAAAAATTATTTTTTGCAAAGATACTTGACATAGATATAAACAAGATATACACTTGACATAAATAAATGAAAGTTTCAAAACTAATAAAACCTTGAGAAAAATATAGATATTTCACTTTTGCAAGGGATGAAAATTTTTAAATGTTTAAAATATGATTAAAAACATTAAAAGCCTTAAAATTTCCATAAAATTCTAAAAATACACACCATTTAAGCACTTTCAACAGTTCAGTCCACTGTCATCTTCAGAACTGAGCCCGTCTGGCTCGTTCACCGCTTCTTCATCAAGGCTTGCCATGATTGCTCCATTTGCGCATGCGCCATGTCGTTGACAGCTCCCTCTTGTGTCATTATTTCCAACGCTTCCCTTCTTAAGCCATAATTGTGGTTATTGTAAATAGCTATTTTCTTGACATTTATGAAATCTGTATCTATACTTTCTTTTAAGGCTAGGCGGGAAAGGGCGGTACTTTGTCTATTGTATTTTATATCGTTTATGTGTTCTTTAATTCTATCTTAATTTTTCTTTTTGTAACACCAATGTAGTATCCGGGAAGGTTGGAATCTCTATAAGTGAAATTTATTTTGTAAATGCCTGCAGTTTCTAGAGGGTTGATTTTATCTTTATCTGACCGGATTCTTTTAAAAATATTGCTATTGGGTTTAATAGGGATACGAAGGTTCATTTTATGGGCACGGTTGGATATTTTTACAACAAGACTGCAGCAATAGGGAATCGGATGAGTAAAGGTGGATTTTTCTTTCTGTGCATCGTTGATGATGTTAAGTTTCTTCCTTCTATTTCTGATTAGGCGGGGGATAATATTGCTGGGATAATTAGCTTCGTGCGCAAGTTGAATAAATTGTATTTCATCCTTTAGTAATTTCTGGTTGGAGTATATTTCTAGGACTCTATCGACATGTGAACATAGGATTGATATTTTATAGTTATAGGTAGTTTTTGAGGAGTAATTGACAATTTTATTATTATTGGTGGGTTTTCGATAGACTGTAGTTTTGATATTGTTTGGGGTGGTTCTAATTACTTTAACATCAAGGAAATTTAGGCTATTATTCTGCTCAAGTTCTATAGTAAATTGTATGTTTTCATCAAGAGAGTTAATTTTGTCGAGAATATTATCAATGCTATTGTTATTTAGTATGGCAAAAACATCATCAACGTAACGATACCAGTATTTGATATGGGGGTGGAGGTTTATAAGGATAAGAAGATCTGAACTTGTGTGTATATCGGCGATATTGCCATCGCCGTGCGTTCGATGGTCTCCCTCATCCTTTTACAATAAGTATGAATTCTCCTTTAAACTTCTTTCTTGCTGGTTATGATCGAGATTTTTCTTATAATTAACTTTTTAACTATGGCTTATAATACTGATAAATTATATACAAAAAAAAAAAAAAAAAAAAAAGACAGGGGACTGAACTGTTGAAAGCGCTTAAATGGTGCGTGTTTTTAGAATTTTACGGAAATTTTAAGGCTTTTAATGTTTTTAATTATTTAACTAAGGTATTTCCGTGTTTGAATTTTAACTGTTTAAAATATTTTTAAAAGCATTTGAGACCTTTGCAAATACAGATATTAATGACTAAGTCAATGCCATACAGGCAAATACAGCTCAAGTGGAATATTGGTCTTTCGACAGTTACAGTTTAAGTTGTACGACCACTTATCATGTTACTAAATTTTGTTTTATTTGCTTAAGTCATCAGTAGATGATGCATGAACAAATATTTGGGCATTTTGAATAACTTTTTGCACAGTCTCAGAATTTTATCAAAAATTTAAAATAATTCAATGTCTATAGCTAAAATTGAGAGACCACCTATCATGCCAGTAAATTTTATTTCATTTGCTTTAATCATTATTACCTGAAATACTAACAAAATTCATGCAGCTTGAAACAATTTTCACAAAGTCTCAAAATCTAATAAAAATTGTTCAGAAATTCGATGCTTAGAGTTTAAGTTGAGTGACCACATATCATGTCACCAAATTTAATTTCATTCCCTTCTGTCATTTTTACCGGTACGCGAATAAATAAGTTCCACGGACAGAATAACAGACCAACTTTTTTTTGACAGTTGTACTAGGTTCCCAGATGCTTGAAACGGATAGAAATAGCAAAATTTTTGAATTCCAAGTAGTTACATAGACAAAAGCCTAATTTTATTTATGTAGATTATGAATGTTTTGTAGAAAATAAATCTTTCATTTTTCAGTTCTTAAGATGTTGGTTTAAATTAGCTTCAGTATTAAATTCTATTTATTTATGAAATGTCATTCATTTGGACACCAAGCCATTAGACCATGGTCTCCCCAATATTTTTCTACTTGAACAGAGAAAAATGATAGTGCAGGGCACTCATCCAAATGAAAAGCAGTCATATCCTGGACAGTCGCACAAAAAGAACATATAGGAGAGTCAACAATGTTCACACAAAATAGATGGGCACGAAGACAATCTTTGAGCAATTTAACCATATATAGATTCTATAAAATTGAAACCTCTTAAAAGCTTCCTTAAAAACTGGAAAGATGTTAGCATAGTAAAATTTTGGTTATTTTTAAACCCTCTTACTAATTCACTAAACACTATAGCATTCACTAGCTACATTCTTTATTATAAAATATGCTTGTTAATAAATAGTAAAATTAAAGGTAAAGATATTTGCAATTATTTTAATGCTAAAAGCACCTTTAGAGTAAACATTTTCCTCCCAGAAATAAAACAGGAAACATGAATGAAGATGTGCATTTTATGTTTAATTTGTACAAAATTATTTACATTATGATTTTATGTGAATGTCATGAAGTAAACCCTTGTTCTTTCAAAAATTCTCTCCTGTACTTTAACTTTGAATATGAAGTTGATGTAAACACAGAATCTGGAGGATCTGACAATTCTGGTTTGTCATATACAGTTGATATAAAAAATGAGGAATCTGAATCAAACGATCTCTTGCGTTTCTTCTTTATATGTGGTTCACGTGTTAACTTCTCACCACGATATCTGAAAGAAAAATGAGCAGTGAAAACATGTTCATCTAGAAATTTTATATTTTACTTACTCACCAGACCTTTTTTAAACCCTACTAAGACATTTTGAAATACGATATATATATTTTTTTCACAGTGGAATCATTATGTATGAACTAAAGTCATCACATGATATCATTTCATCATTGGCAAAATCTTAAAACTAGAACTTATGATCTTCTATTGCATTAAGCGGCATTGCAGGGGCAAATCAGGCAGAGCGTTTCCATCATCATCTCAGAATATCATGAATTTTTTTTCTTGTGTTGCCTTACCCAAGGAAAGAACAAATCTGAAATATTTTTTATTTACCTCTTTTAGTTTTGGAGTTATGGAGAGGTCAAAGTACCCCAGACAAGTGATGTAGAATTAATTTAGGGCCATTTTTGCCACTTTATTGTCTCGACTGTGACTGACTCAGAAGTGCTTCAGAGAATTTTTTCATTTTATCCTATAATATACCTTGGATAGTAACATCTCAAATTGAAAATTCATTCAAAAATAGTCAGAGGCCCCAAATAAGCCCCCCCCCCCCAATACCCCTAATTTCATAAAAAATAATTTTAAGAATGCTTTAAATCTTGGCTCTGACGTGATACAGAAAACATTTTTGGGCAGAGCAGCTATACATCTTCATATAAAGTGAATCCAATGTTGAAAATTTTTGAAGGGCCCCAGGGACCCACAGTAGGGGGCTCCAAACATGGTCCTTAGTGCTAATTTATGCAATTTCAAAACATTGGTACAGCTGAAACCAGTGGCGGCTTTTCATGTGAAGTAGGTGAAGTGCCTATTCACCAAGTATTGTAAGTAACAAAAAATTGTTTAACATAAGCAAGCAATAATCCTTTTTCAAATTTATTCTATAAAAATACACTTAAAATTCTGATGGAAGCCCAATTGCCGTAAGACTATGTGCTAAAACATGTTCCTAATTGCAGTGAAGCCAAACTACTTTCCCCTTCCCTTCTCTTGCCACGGCCAAAGAAAGTTTCAAAGACTTGTGTCACGATTGGTCGATTGTTAGAGTCACGAGGTACGCGGATTTTGACGGGGTGAGTTATGAAGTGCTAATCAAAAATTATCTCTTCTACTGCACTTATTGGGGGGGTTGCCATGGTAACCTCAGACGCTTCATTCACTTTTACAGCTTTACTTTCTATCAGGTGAAGAGATCCCCCAGAAAACGGTCTGTCTCTTCAAGTGAGAGACAGGCTAGTGTATCTCCAAGAACAGATTTGTGTAGGAAAATGAAACCACGTGATCTGTTTGAAACTTTGACACATGAGATTTTTACTGCTGTCTTTTGAAAACTTTAGAATTTATTCTTGTGCTAATTTTAATGAAAATAATAGTTAGTTTATTTTCTGTTTATTTACCTTCATTATGTTTCCTGTAAATGATATAGTCTGTAACAACACCGTTTAGTCGGTGGAATGATGACGATAAAAGAGATATTCTTTCTCGTGGTCGACCAATGGAGGCATTAGGAATTAATGCATCGCTGAAAGATAAAAAAAATTCTTTCCACAGAAAGGCGGTGCCACCGCCTAATTACTATGCTTAATGATTGCATCAGGTGTTTTTCATAATGTTTTGGTATCGAGCTCTTCACCTATTTTTTCATTACGAGCAGCCACTGGCTGAAACCAACTTCCCACAGGAGAACCATTGGCATGGAGATGTAGTATCAACATTGTAGTTTCATATTATGGAAAAGCATTTTTTGAAGGCATAACTGGGGGGTTTCCAAGAAAAATTCCAAAAAGTACTGCCAATTTGGGACATCCCACTGGCACGCATGGGGGCATTTCAGCATTACTTTTAGAAGTTTAATCGACTTTAGCAATATTGAAAATTAACTTATTCTGCATATATCACAAATAGTTCTTTTACAGGGGCACTCATAAGAATTACATTATGCTGTATGGGGATCTCTGTAATTACTGAACCAATTCGAAATTTTTTTTCACTGATAGAAAGCTACACTATTCTTGAATATTATAGGCTATTTTCAGCATGCAGCTTAACTAGTTCTTTTACAGGGCCACTCAAATAAATTTTAATACATTACACTAAATGGATATCTCTGTAACTACTGAACCGATTCTAAAGATCTTTTCACTGAAAGCTACATTATTCCTGAGTAACATAGGATAAAATTCATGCATGCAGCATAATTTACAGGAACACTCAAAATAATTTTTAAACATTGTCTTAACTATCTCCATTCGAATGCCGAAAAAAAAAAACTATCTAAATTAATTAACTTAGATACCATACCATAAACTATATTCAGTGAAAGATTGTTAACTTAAATACGCTGAAACCTGAAACTTTTCCCTGAGCAACTTTTATTCACTGCGCAAATAAGGGAAAAAAGATTATTGTTATACATAGAGTAATGGTAATGTATAAACATAAAAAGTTAGTTGAATATTAATGTGAACTCACCCAAATCCTTTTTTGTCAGTAGGTTTTTGACCATCATTCAAAATAGGTTCTGGTATGCCAGCACAGTTTTTGCCAATGCCCAAGCCCTGCTTCCATCCTTGTGCTTCCATCAGTTTACGACCAAAACCCTGCAAAATCATACACATTGCACAAAATATAACAGCAGATTTTTCATACACACACAAAAAAAGCAAATACTAAAATAATATAAGTTGTAATAAAATTATTCTTCTGTAAATTCTCATGAGTTAAATAACAGAATTTTGACTAGTTTGTGAGTGTATATGAAGAAATTTTCTTTGTGTTACCAATATTTCATTCTAAACAAGATTTCAGGTAACTCCAGTGACTATAATCATTTTTGGTTAATTTTTTTAGCTTTAAACATGACAGTGTTTTTTGTAATGTTTAAGGCTCAAAAATAAGTACAGATTTTATTTTCTTGACATTATTATTACTATTTTTATTATTATTTTAACTCTTAAATATTTCTTTCCTTATCAGAGCTACTATTCAAACTTTATTATTATTAAATTCAATGACTAATTAAATTACAAGTTAATTTAGCCACATATCTAATTTAGTTTCAATTTCAAATGATAAAATAAGATTTACAGAACATTATTTCTAATTTAACTTATCTTTATGCAGATGGTATCACAGTGATTGGAAGGCCTATTTTGACTGCCTTATGCTCACCATTTTACTAACTTGGCACACTGGACAATTTTCCAAAAATCTTACTTTAGTTATAGTAGGGGAGCCCAATATGTTTTTTGGGATTTACTCGAGCGTGGCAGATGAACATAGGGGGGATACCTTGCATCATATTGAGTACCTCTACCATATATAAGCCCTTTATGTAGGGCCGTGCGTCTAGGACAGCTCATCAGATTAGTAAAAAAAAATTGATCGTCAGAAATATTGAAATGCATCAGATTAAGATAAGGTGGGTTAATTACGAGCTGAAAAGTGTACATTCAGAGAATCTGACGATTTGAGTGTAACATAAGGGAGTGGGAAGGTTACAAAGTTGCAAAAAAAAAAAAAAAAAAAGTCTTGACATTTTCGAGCGCGGTTGAATTTTCTTTTATTTTAAAGGAAATAATGCAAGAATCACGAAAAAAATATAATCTGCCAATTTCCAGGAGCCGAAGTAATAAAAATCGTCAATGAAGATTAGAGCATGCGAAGATAGCTCGATCAAAGATAACGAGCACGCTCTTCGAGTTAGTGTAGATGACAAGGAGGTCTACATCTCCGGTCCTCAATAAACAAGAACAGCAAATTTTCAGAGAGAATTGAAAAATATCAAATTCAAAGAAGCTTTTATCAAGTTTTTAATTCATCATTGAGCTGATCAGGAGATGGCTACTATTATTAGTAAAAAAACAATATATCTTAATCATGATATGTGTTATGTATATTCAGTTAAGGATAATACAGTTACCTGAACAATCGACATGAACTCTCATGTCCTGATCATGAAAAAGCAGATACAAAAATTGTATTTTTAGCAAGTCAAATAAAAGAAGATTCCACAGTTACAATCAGAACTTCAGACACAGATATTGTTGTCATCATGTTGGTCAATATGGAACATCTCCAAGCATCGGTTAAAATATCGATGAATCTTGGAGTTAATATTGTACGCTGTTATACTGACGTATCTGCTCTCTATGCTAAGCTCGGCCATAATTTCGCTAGCCCTACCAGCTCTATATGTGCTAACAGGATGCAATTACAATCCGGCACTTTACAGACGAGACAAAAAAACCCTCTGCAAATTTTTATGGGTTCAAATGTTTTTCGGAAGACATTTGCAGATGTAGGCTCAGAGGATCATAATGCAGAAGATTCTTTTGACATTTTACAATCTTCTATGTGTCACTTGTATGGCTTGAAAAAATTAGCTGATGTCAACCTAGCAAGAATAGAAATCTTTCATAAGACCTACAAAGTGTCAGATACATCGCAGCACTTCTCATTGAACGTCCGTAATTACGATGCTTGTTGCTTGCCTCCTTGCGAATCTGAGCTACAGCAGCACTTATTGCGAACGAAGTATACTGTGTGCTTGTGGAGGAATGCTCACAATAAAACTACAATTAACACGTCGCCAACAGATTATGGGTGGACAAATGTCGATGGAAAATTTCAAATGACTTGGTTTGTTGGCAATCAGTTACCTGATGCATACGAAGATGTTGTCATAACACCAGTTATTGACGAAACTTCAGATTTAGGTATATTTCTTTTTAATACTTTGATAACATGTTATTCACGAAATCAATAAAATTGTGATTACGGTTATAACGATTTCTTGTTACAGATACGAAAACTGCAGACAATATTGGAGATCCAATTGAATTATTAGATTTGAAGTACGATAATTCTTCGGATGACGACGATCATGATGAAATTTTTTCAATAGATGTATTTTATTTTTATATTATTTTCTAAAATAGAATTAAAATCTAAATATTTAAATAATTTTATGTGCTTTTATTAGTCACATTTTATAGTCATTGAAAAAAAAATTCATAATTTTTTTCTAGCCGTCAGATTAATGATACCCCTCAAAATAATCGTCAGATTTTAGGCTACCATGACTGGAACATCAAGCTAAACCTTCTGTATAAAAATCTGGCATGCTCGAGTATTTCAATACGGCAATTTTTTTTTTCTGCATTTTCAAAAATTCACTACAAGCTTCCGTCACTTCCAAAACGTCAGTCTTTTGAATGGGAACATTTTTAGGGTTCACTTAACATCCCCTCTGAATATCTGATGCGCTCGAATTTTTTTTTTTCTATTTTCTACCCTTCTGGATGGCCACCCCCACCACGCAAGTTGGCAGATGAACATACCTTTGGTATCAAAGACACGCTGGGGCATCTAAACTATCAGTATCTGATGCGCTCAAGTATCTACAGGTAACTACTTTTTTTACATCTTTGAAGGTACTTATTTACATCTTTGAAGGAAGATGCTTCCCCCACCACTGAAAGGGGAAACATTATATAACCTTTTAATCTTCCTATTATCTAAATTACATATCTAATAGGACCTCACGGCACTCGAGTAAATCCCCAATTAGCATCATGGGCTCCCGTACTATTAGAGGTGTGATTGCCATCAATGAGAAGGTCTCTTGGCACTTTTAAATTTAAAGACTTATTTTTTGCCACTATATGATTTGATTACTACATAGTTTTATGCTGATTTCTACTAGACCAGACTAGTTTGTAATATTTTAAAATTTCCAATAAGTTCCAGTTAAACATTGAATACTTTACTTCTTGTTCAATATTTCATAACATAAGTGATTTGCATACAAAAAGTGTCTACTTCCAACACATGATAAATAATTAAACTATATTTGTATCACAGAAGATGTCCAATGAGTTACTTTGCAACATAATACTACAACAATGGCATTTTTACAATATATTTGAGACAGCAGCTTTCTTTTATCAAAATTCAAGGCATTTTTTTTCGTTACATTTACTATTTTTTAAAATAATATAATATACATGAAACTTAATTTTTAAATGGATTTTTGATTTGATGTTCTTAAATTGAAAGTATTAGTATTGCCTTGTAAAAAATAAACATTATTTTAATAAACTTACATCTGCATGAAATTACACAATTAAATACTTACCTTACTGTACTTTTCAAATGCAGCAAAATCATATAAACGATCAACTTTAGTTTCTGTACCATCTCTTACAGCTTGCTCTAATCGCATTCGAAGTAAATCTCGACTATCTTTATCACAGTCCATGCCTGGAGAAGGAAAAGTTGAAAGTAAGCAGAGTGGTATGTGAAAAGAATTTAAATTATTTTCAAGGGCACCCATTCAAGTACTTGTAGAAGGATTAAAGATGAAGGGTATGCTTTTTTCAGGCTGTCTAACACTTAAGTACTAAAGTAATAAAATTAAAAAAAAATAGTATTATATTAAAATGTTCCACTATATTGATGACTAATTTTCTTCAGCCCAAAGGAAACCTCCTTTTACTGAATATTAATTACTGAATACTTAATACTGAATATGTTTTTTGTTGTAAACCTTAACCTTATTTTAAACAATTTAAGTACACAAATCATTATTTATATGTTCATTAATGTCATTCAAACACATAGTTAAAGTTTAAAAGTAAATATGAAATAGGATCTATAAGGGTTACCTTGTTTCTGAATTTTAGTTAACCCATTCGATGCAAATGTCGCATCTATGCTTTGTAGCTAGACTGTCCTCGGAACCAAACACCACTCCCATGCATCATATATTTTTTTGAGGCATGGATACAAAAGGTGGGTATATGGCCAAATCATCATTTTTGCATAGACTAGGGGTGATCTGTCTCCCCCCCTTAAGTCTATGGCAATATTATTATTATTATTATTTTTATACACCTGGGAAAAGTCTATAGACCATAATTTCCCTCTCACAGCCCAGTACAGTTCAGGACGGTTAAAAAAATTGTCCACAGAATAGTGCTTGTCTTGAAGTGCAGTGCAAGTCAACAAATGGTCAAAGTTAATAAAATTCGCCTCAGGACACAGAGGGCAGTCAGGTGAAGGTGAAACACCAATATGGTGTAGGTGCCCCGATAAAAAGTTATGAGAGGTTAAAAGTCTAAAATTTGCAGAGGCTACACGTCTAGGAAGGTTACCCGGCAGGGGGTGAGTCAAAAGTTTGTTCCAGGACTTTCTTGCAGCATGGGTCCTGTGATAGTACTTAACTGAACCTTCAATTACTCTTTTAATTCATTACAGATATAAAAATAGGGACAAGGGCAGGATGAATGAGATAATGAACAACCAGCCTTAGCTAATCTGTCCGCACGTTCATTATAAGAATACCACAGTGGCTTGGGATTCACTGGAGGGTGAAGGTCCACCCACTGTTCAAAAGATTGTCAAGAATAGTTAGAGTATTATTCACCCTAACAGTATCGTCTTTACAAAAGGATCCCAAAGTTTGGATTGCGGCCTGGGAATCAACAAGGAAAACAGCCTTGGAGTGAGAAGAAATGGTTGTGAGTCTTAATGCAGCTTGGCCGATGGCTTCGATTTTGGCATCAAAGTTAGTTGCTGGGGAACCAACAGCAATGTAACCCTCAAAGTAGTCTTTGCAATAAAAAACCGAACCACAATCACCATTATTGGAATTGCGAGCCATCAGTGTAAACATGAAGCTAATCTTCAATACGATAAAGTGCATGGATAGTCTCTAAGGAAAAAGCCAACACAGCAGCCGGAACACTGTCAGACTTGCTTTCACTCATGCCAATAGAGAGATTGTACTCCGGAAGGCGAACATTCATGGGTTAGGAGGAACCATCAATAAAGGGTTCCCTTTCATACTGCTTAATTGCATACTTTTGGAAAAGTGCATTTGCAGTGCCCAGAAATGTATTATGCATCTTCAATCTACCCACACGAGGGATATAGGAAGTCCAATGACAAAGTGGAAGTCTCATACACTTTTCATAAAGTTTTAAGAGTTGGCGCTCTCTTCTAAATGAGAGAGGTTCTAAGTTAGTTTGTATCTCCATTGCACAAATAGGAGTAGAATGTGCAGCACCAGTTATAAGCCTGAGGGCTTTATTTTGGACTCTATCAAGGGTCATGCCACAGCCAGCTGAGGCACTGGCCATTAGTTCACCACCGTAGTCCAGAACTGGTCTAATATAAGTATATATACTGTAGCAAGGACATCTTGAGTAGAACCTCAGGTAATCCCCGTAAGATTTCAGCAATTTTAAGCTATCGGTTCCTCGACTTGCTATCTCAGAGGAGTGAGTTTTCCAAATTAACTTTGAGTCAAGAGAGACTCCCAAATATTTAGCGTCATAAACCCTCCTTAATGATTTACATCCAAAGTGCAGAGAGATATCATGAAATTTAGTAGAGAGGGTAAAAAGTTCACAAACAGGAGTCTTTTCAGGATTCACCACCCACTACACCAATCCTCCAAGGCAGCCAAACCCTCATTTATTAGTTGATTGGCCTTCTGAATGTTACTATCCGTGCAATAGATGACCATATCATTAGCAAAAAGGAGGACCTTTATTCCGTTCACTTTTTGAATTTTGGCAACCAGATCATTGATCATGATGTTAAAAAGGGTACAGCTTAAAACAGCACCCTGAGGTAGGCCGTTTCATTTCTAAGATGAAGATATAGGGAAAGGTGTCCGCTGTATTTTACCCTAGCAATTCTTTGGACCAGAAAGGACTTAAGCCAATTCAGCATATTATCGCGTATACCAATTTGAATTAATTTATGGACAAGCATCTTTCTCCAGACTCCATCATAAGCAAATTTAAAGTCTACAAAGACTGCCAAAGCAGATTCTTTATGATGGAAGCCATCTTTGATGCACTGGGAAAGAAAAGAAACCTGTTCAATAGTACTCCTTTTCCAGGAAAGCCAGCCTGGAAATCAGTTAAGATATGGTTCCTATTCAAGTAGTAATTCAGATGATTTAAAACCATCCTCTCCATGATTTTACAGCAGGAGTTTGTCAAAGAAATTGGGCGATAGCTATTCGGGTTAGCAGGAGGCTTAAATGTCTTGAGGATCGGAATAATTGTTGACTTGGTCCAGTCCAAAGGAAGTCCACAATTCCAGATGAGATTGAACAAAGCGAGAAGGGTTGTTCTGGCAGACAGCCCCAAGTGCATGAAGAGTTCTGTAGGTAGATTATCAGAGCCAGCGCTCTTATTACTTCTAGCAGACTGTAGAGCAATGCTCAGCTCAGAAAGAGAAAAATCATAATCAAAACAGGAAAAATCCTCCTTAGTCAAGCATCCTATGGCAATATTATATAACACATATTTTCTGCACGTTAGGCTTAGCAGGAGAAAGCTTGCCGGCCTGTAGGGACAAATGGCCATTGCAAGGTCTTGTTCAGTAGGTGCACATCTTTCTGCAGGCATCGTCCCAAAAGAATTAATGTTTACACAGTGCAATATGTTACATGGGGGACAAAAAAATTTTTTTAATGTGTAGCATTACTTATAGATAACCCCAAGGGGATGTTCTATTTCACTGCATTTTTAAAAGGACAACAAAACAGATCCAAATTTTGGCTGAATTGATCCTTTGAATTAGAAATGGTTATAAAATTTTAAAAAGCTAAAATATTTTTAAATAGTCTTGTCATTTAAAAAAATTACTAAGCAAATCTTATCTACTAGTTTAGTGATAGTGTCTCTTTGCATTCAGAAAACAGGTCTCAAAGTTTGTTTCTTGTCATGCATCCATACAAAGTAGATATGTATCCTGAGGAAATCTCCTCAGTATATTTTTAAAAATAATTTATCCGGAATTTTTCTTAAAACCGTGTGAGAGAAACAAAAATATTGTGCACGTGTGGTTTCGTCGCCAAAAGGGCGATGTCTGCATCGTTTCTGGTTGCCTTTCGGCGTTTTTTTTTTAATATTGTGTCGGTGCGGGATTTTCAATGAGAGAGAGGTGTGCACTTTGGTTTTGAGAAGGAATTTTTTTAGCTTTGTGATGTTTTTGATTATAAATTGTGATATATATATAGAAATACTAGAAGTCAACTGAGAATAAGTATTCTTGAGGGTCTCTACTTAAAAATTGGTGTGATTAAATTTCTTGTGCCTGATATGGAAAATAAAGGGTAAAATGTCTCACATTGGATTTATATCTTTGCCATGTCGTCCTTCATGCTCTAGTGGTAAGAAAATTTATTGTTCCAATTTTACTATATTCAAATGAAACTGGAATGCATCGTTGATAAAGTCCTAACCTGGCATTCCCGTTTTGGGATATTGCGAACACTTCTTTTGATTTGTACTAGCCACAAAGTAAATGCCATTGAGTATATTTCTGTTATGTTTACGCTTGAGAACAACAACAGCAAAAATGATCCATCAGGACAATCACCAGTAAAAATATATCAATCGTTAATCATCAGTAAAAATATATCAATATTATATTGGACCTCCTATTTTGGTTTTTGTTTAACATGATGAAAATTCTCATCAGATATTCTATAAATGAAAACTAATTCTTTTAAATGAATGAATTATAAATTTACAAATTTGTGGGAGTTGATGGCACATGTAGTAAGAAAAAATTATCTTACCAGGATCCTTATAGATACTGGTATCAATGTCCCAGTCATCTGCTGTTTTTGCATCAAAATCACCTTCTTTTGCATCCCAGAACTGTGCGTCAGTGTAAAACACAAGACCAGAACCACCCTTTTCCCACTTGAGTTCAATTTCTTCTTCAAAGAGCCTTTCTTTGGAGCGCTCCTGTCCTGTGACATCATCATGGAGAGATTCATGGCGATCCCATTCTTCTTCCTCCGATTCAGATTCCTGGGGTAAAATGAAGCCAGATTAAGCAATAAAAGCTTCACTTACTGAGAACTATAGAAAAATCTCAGGGTATAATATTTTCCATGACTATAATTGCTAATTAAAATCTTTTTAAAATCATAAATTATTTGAAATTGAATATATTCTTCTTTATTAAAAAAGTGATGGGAATATTTAAGGTGAATCAACAGTTTGAAAAAATCAGCTGATTGAAAATCTTCATACCATTTATTAAATCAGAAGAAATGTGAAAACTTAAGTAAGGTGATCATAAGTGTAACTGTGAAGGGGATAGGGCATGCATAAACTCATTAGAAATATTTATCTTACTCTAGAAAAGCTAGACTTTATATTGGAGTTAGAGTGCTCTATGGAGGAAATGACAAACCTAGATCTACCCTATCTAGTTGCACCAATAAAGGTGACTACACAATGGGTGTTACTGTTATTATTATTATTATTATTTTATTTATTTATTTTGATTTCTTTTAAAAAGGATATTGTGTAAAATCACCATTTTTACTGCACATAAACCAGACTTAAAATAATTTTAAAAATCAAAATAAAACTTACTTCATTCTTTTCCTCAACATCGGTTGTATCCGTATGGGGTTTCTTTAACCAGACACCCCTTGAATGTATGTGATTTAATTTAGGTATATTCTTATTGTTCTGTCTATTCACATAGTCAAATGGGACATTTCCATAAATCCTTCTTGCTCGATTTCTTGGGAACTGGAGACCTAGTTTTGATATTAAGGATGCGGGAAGTCTACATGCACTTATTTCTTGCAAAAAAAAACTTGTTTTAGTACCCACATTACCATTTGGCATACAGGTAGGTGGATGCATCTCAATAAGAGCATCTATGTCCAGTTGTGTAAATGTTTCCTGGTTGATGGGCAGTGTAGTGAAAACTGTTCCTTTTTTGCAAGGTCCAATCACTATTGAAAGGGCAGAAAATCCACAGTTTAATAAGTAGAGAGGAATTTTCATAATTATTAATTTAACAATAATAATATGAGTAAAATCAACATTGAAACACTAGTAAAATATTCTTAAAATTTTTACAAAGAAAAGTTAGCTCTCCCCTTAGCTTCCCTTAGAAATTACAGGCAAGCCCACTCAGTGGTGTATCTAGGATATGGCAGGTAGGGCACGTGCCATGGGCGCCACTCAAAAGGGAGTGCAAATCTGATTGTCTGATTTTTCACCAAATTAAAAATGAGAAAAAAAAGTTGTTGGTTAAATATTTTGTGTTAATACATGTATGCAATGTAAAAAAAAATGTACATAACAAAATCAGGAAAGGGCGCAAGACGGTTAATTCTCATCATAAAACGTTTCGGACCTTATCTGAGTTCATGCACACAGCACTACTATGTTGACTTCCTTCACTCTTCAAGCGAAAAGCTGTTCCCCTGTTCTCTGAGCCTGCCTTTTAGTGCTATCTTCAGGGTCAGTTCAATGACCATTTTTTTCTTTCAGTTGTTTCCCCCATCACCCCAATTTGCAGTCCTACAAAGATTCTATTCAAGGTCGAGAGATAAAAGACAAAGTTGGAAATGTATAGTCACATAAAAGGTTCTAAATTTTTTACTCTTACGGTATTGGAGGTTTCAACAAAGGAACACCAAAAGAAAATTCATTTTTAAGATCGACTGGAAAAAATTGAAACTTGGTTGTTTAGAATATGAGAGGATTTCGTTAAAAATTTAGAAGATTTTGAAACGTTTCTGGGTACAGAAAAATTAAAAACAGGCACATTTTTGATGAAATTCGAGCAAAAGTATCCAAAAGTAATCTAAAAAGATTGGTGCATTATAATTAATTTGGCACAAATATTAGCGTTAAAAAATGTAGGATGTATATTAAAGATTAGGCTAGGCTTACCAGACATCTGGGATTAGCCGGACAGTCCTGCTTTTTTAGTGCTGTCCGGGGTATAATCAAAGGTTACTGAAATTTGAGTTATTAGGGTCATACTCCCGTTTTTAAATCCACAATGATGTTGCTAAGTGCAGTGGTGTACATGAGAACAGATATTATGCAAACACCGCTTCACTGTGCTTAGAGACATCGATCTTGTTAAAATGAACTAAACTTTTACGACTATTTCAAATTAACAAATAAAATACTTCTATTGAAGAAAATCATTAGAACTAATTAAATCAATGAAATTTCACTTTAGCGAATTTTCAAGAGGTACAATTTTCTCTTACTAATTTGTTATAACGAGATTCTACAGACGTCCTGGGATGAACCCCCCAAAAATATGGTTTTGTCCTCGGTTGGACTTAAAAAAATATGGTAAGTAAGCCTAGCTTTGGTACACCAAGAATTAATTTTTATAAAATAGTGAAAAAATAAAAATTTTAAAAGTCTAAAATAGGACATTTCAGGACTACTACTTAAGAACTTGGATGCAGTACATATTTAAAAGCTTACTTAAAGCTTTTTACATATTAACCTAACAACATTTTGTCAATGAATGTAGCAATAAAATATTAACGGTCAAAGAAAATAAAAACTACTAAGGGCTAATGTAAAATTCGCATACCTTTATTTGGTTGTTGAGGTTTATCACTTACAAACAATTTCTTGATGAAACAACGAGTCATTAGAATGTCTCCTTTCTTATCTAGCCAGTGCTCTCGATTGTACGATTTCAAAAATTCAGATGCGCGTTTAGAATGCACTTTAATTACGCAGCAATTAGTAACACGTCGAGACAGTTCTTTACCATCACTCTGTAAAGTTTCAGATGGTTTTTGGATTTCTGGTCTGTGTCGAAAATGAAAACAGATAAAACCACCTGTTTCAATGAAAGACGAGAAAAAGTTTCTTAAATCCGAAGCATGAAAAACTTTCGGAATATTATTCACAATCATATAAACGGCATCATGTTCACCCGTTGAAGCGGCCATATTGTTTGTAAACATTAGTTTAGTTAGGTTATTGCGTTATTGCCAGATTGAAGAGTAATCACTAGCCTGTGTTTGTACAATGCTCACATTTGGAGCACGGACTAAGAGGGTTAGGACAATCATCCAAGCATTGCGAAAGAACTAAATGAAATTTGCCCAAAATGTGGCGCTGGGAGTAGTACCCATTAATTTTTGGCGCATGCGTCGTCTGCTAGTAGCTGAAACGTAAACAAATATCAACGGAAGCACCCCCCGGGAGATACTTACGCCGTGTGTCGTCAGTGGGCGCCCGTTCCGTTAATTATTAAAAGGGGGTCGCATATTTTCCTTTCAGAGGCTGACGCAGTTTCGCCCGTCTGCCGCTTCCCGATGACCGTCCTAAAGCCTCTTAGTCCGTGATTAGGAGCTAGCCAATTCGGAAAAGATTCGAATACGCCATCTGGCGACTGAAGCAGTAACTATACTATAACGGCAAGCATAGATTCACTGCATGGAAAACCTAAAGGTGGATTCATACCTGCCGCGCCGCACCGCAATCATGCCGTACTGTTTCGCCGTTTTGGATCGTTGGCTGTCCGCGCGGCGAGCTTGCAAGCCGCAAGTAAATACACCAATGCTCTTCTGCAATTGGCTGTAGCTGTAAAAGCTCTTCTGTAATTGGCTGTAGCTTTGCGGTCGCTGCGGAATATCTGTTCTCGCCAGATATTGCGCAAACCCTCGGCGCTCGCCGCGCAGGGACCGTGTTGCTCCGCCACGTGACGTCATTGCGGCCTCTTAGCGGTGCGGTACGGCCAGTATGAATCCGGCTTAAAGGTGGATTCATATCTGCCGCGCCGTACCGCAACCATGCCGTACTGTTTCGCCGTTTTGGACCGTTGGCTGTCCGCGCAGCGAGCTTGCGGTGCCGCAAGTAAATACACCAATGCTCTTCTGCAATTGGCTGTAGCTTTTAAAGCTCTTCTGTATGTACGGCCAGTATGAATCCGGCTTAAGGTCGGTGACCATAAAGCCGGATTCATACTGGCCGTACCACACCGCTAAGACGCCGCAATGACGTCACGTGGCGGAGCAACACGGCGAGCGCAGAGGGTTTGCGCATTATCTGGCGAGAACAGATATTCCGCAGCGACCGCAAAGCTACAGCCAATTACAGAAGAGCTTTTACAGCTACAACCAATTACAGAAGAGCATTGGTGTATTTACTTGCGGCACCGCAAGCTCGCCGCGCGGACAGCCAACGGTCCAAAACAGCGAAACAGTACGAAATGGTTGCGGTGCGGCGCGGCAGATATGAATTCACCTTACGTCCTTCGCGATCTCAGGACTTGAATACGCCATCTAGCGGCCTAACTAGAACTACTATGTGGCAGGCTTGCCTGGCCAGCTCAGCTCAGCTTACATACTTGCATATTACTGTTTTGAGACGTGCTTATTTCAAATGTGCGTAATTATTGTTTGTTTGTATTTTTTTGCCAAAATATATTATGGGTAACGACAAAGTTAATTGCTGTGTTCCTCAGTGTGATTCTAAGGGGAGAGATATTCCTCGACCCAGTTTCCACAGATTTCCGTTAATTAAAAGAAATCAAAACAATTCATCCGAAGCGACCACGCGGAAGCTTAGGAGACAATGGATTAACGCTCTGAAAATTGGCAAAAAAGTATCGGACAGAATGGTTGTTTGTGGAAAACATTTTCGTGAGAGTAATTTTATACCAAGAAGTATGTAATAATATACTTTGCCGTTTTTTCTTTAATGTTTGAAAGATCTAGTCATAAATGGTTGGATTAATTTTATGAACACAATTCCAAAGGCATGTCCTAAATTATTTCTATGCTATTTATATTGATTTCTATATTATTTATATGTATACTTTAATATGTACGTTTAAAGGTTCTATACTATCCTGTAAATCGACAGGTTTTGACATGTGGTGTTAAAAAAGTAAAAACCTCCGTGTTAGATTTAACAAAATACCAATCTAATGTTACATATTAAACGTTTTCTAGGATTTATGCACTTAATTTGAAGCTAATAGATGAATATATTAATGTTAAATGTTAAGAACTTTTCTAAACAGCTTCACAATATTTACTCAGAAATAACCTGATTGAAAGATAATTTTATCGCACTGTTGTGAGCCCCTCTTATACCTAAATGTCACCCCCAATTGAGAATTGAGGCTTTGCATTGATATCTTTAGTGTTGTGTTAAGATTCTACCCAGTGCTGTTTTAAAATGTATAGATATAGGGGTAGTACTCTTTGTTGAATGTGTTAACATTGATATAGTTACTATATAATATGTGATAAAAGTACTAAGATATTTTTTATCTTGGATGCATATAATTGTTTGTCTCTTCTCCCCTTAAAATTACTGAGAGCCCCCTTTCTGTTAAAATCAGAAAGTAATTGTGTGTTAGTGTTGTTCTCTTTCAAATTGTCTGAACTAATTTCAGTAAAAAATTTAGCATCACAGAAAAACAAAAAATCAGAAATGTCTAAACAACCATCATTATTTTGGTTTAAATTTTAGCTGTTTATGATTTTGGATGAAAAATGTTGTAATGTGAAAAATATCTATCATTCTGCATTTTTAAAAGATTGACAAAATTCTGGCTGTAAGTCTTCAACAGAGATTCTTCAGCTTTTTAGCTGATTTCAGCTTTTTGTGAATAAAGAGGAAATCACATTTTTGTCTTTTTTCTCTGAAAATTCTGTACTGACAAAATTGCCATATGGGTCATTCCATGTCAAATCAACGAGGCTCACAACCTTACCCACACAGAATTCAATGAAATTTGGTATGATAGTTGTATCTATAGAGAAAAATATTAATGTGAAATTTCTAGTCCATATCACTTTTAGTTTTTGAAATATTTAATTTTAGTTTGTAAAATTAATACAATTTTAGAAATTCTTGCACTATACAATTGGCTCCAATTTCTCTCCTAATTATCATAGAAATTCAATTAAAGTGTCTATAGAAAGTAAACAGGTTGCCCTTTCTTATCATATGTAACATGATTAAATTGTTTAAATTTTTAAATTAAAGTTCATCATTTAAAATTTTTAAAATTTCAAAAAGTATATTTTTAATTTTTTTTAAAAATTATGTTATTCTTCTATTTATTGTTAACAATATCTGAAAGTTTCATTCTGGGATTGCAATGGGTTTTCGAGTAATAATTTTAAGAAAATTGCTATCATCTCGATTTAATAACTACAAAAGAAAATTTTTGTATTTTAAAATAAAATTACGTTTTTAACTTAATATAAGAATTTTGAGAGAGAACAAATAATGTTGATAATGTTTTTCAACACTTTCATTGGGGGTACACACAAGGCAATGTCTCTCCCCCCCCCCAATAAAAAAATAGAATTTTACTAAAACAATTATTTGTTTTTAAAATTTCAAGAGCAGTTGAGTCCAAATTTATTTTTGCTGGGGGTTTTAATGAGGGTGCTTTCAAAGTAGGAAAGGGGGTGTGCCTCCCCCCTTTTAATAGGAATTTTCAGAGTTTGTCTAACAAAATTCCATTTTTCTTTTTCATTAATAATTTTAAAAAATCATTATGTTTCATAAAATGCTTCCACTATTCCAATGAGTTACAACTATTCCTTTAATTGTCAATTTTTAAATAATAACAATTTCAGGTTAAAAAATAAATAAAAATAATAATTACAGTAAGATGTTATTTTTATGTTGCATACATATTCTGAACTATTAAGTAAATATTTCAAGTGTTACCTTTAATTTATGTGTATTTTAAAAAAAAGTTGAGTTTTAAATTTCAATGCAATAAGGAAAACTTACAACTTGCAGATTATGCAAAAAGTAAAATAAAAAAGGAAGTAAACCATTGTGTGATTTTTTCTCAAATTCATTGGATGCAAATAGCATTTTTTTAATCATATAATTTATGGGTAATAAAATGATGGCGATAGATTATGTGGATGGAGAAAGTTTACTTTAATTTCATCTGTATGTGGATAAACACCCAGAACACATGAGCAAAACACCAAAAATTAGCAAATGTTACCTTTAAATTAAAAGATTGCTTGATATAAAACTAAAAGAAATAAATCATGCGACATTTTTTTCCATAAAAAACTTTTTTCCACCTCTAAAAAGAGAAAATAGGCATAAAAACCGCGTTGCTTAATGCAGGCACAACTATTGTCGGAACAAGCTACCCGTCACCGAGCACATTTGTTTATATCCTATAGCGCCCCCTTTAGGTCGTTGATTTTCTTTTTCATTGTGTCCCTAAAAATACTTTGTCCCCAAATTTAAAGATTTTTACTTTTTCCCCCTGAAAGTTTCCGTTTAGTTTATTTCTTTCAGAAAAAACTGAAGAAATAAGAAAAATAAACCAACTATAAACGCCATTTACTCAGAGAAACAATGAAATTCGATCTCTGAAAACGTTTGTTGTCATTGTGTGTGTTGTGTGTTGTGTGTAGCTGTAGCGTGTACAGACATTCAATAAAGTATCCGACTATGATAAGGTGACCAGATTTTTGTTGTCCGAATCGGGGACATGTCCCCGATTCTGACAACAAAACTGGGGACATTTGTAATTAATAGTAATTTAATTGAAAAACAATGCAATAATTAAAAATTGTCCCCAGTTCCATTTTTACATTCTGGGGATAATAGAGCATTTCGACGGGCCCCTCCTCTCTGCGATCGTTCGCCGTCTTGCGTGACAGCTTGGGGTTCTCGTAATGTATTTCATTGGGAAAAACCCGATTTTCAACATTCAAGAAAAGTATTAAATTTAATTTTTTGGATGATTGTAATGGATGGAATTTGTTAATCAGACCTTCGACTTTTGTGTCCCAGGTGGCGTTTAATATTTTAAAAAGTTTAACATATAATATTTTAATGATATTTCAAGCGACTTTTTCCGCTGGTACTGCGTTCGGAAAGACAACATTATGTACGGGAATGAACACAACGTTTGTTTTAAGATTCGGCAGGTTATTCGGATTACTGTTTGTTTACAAATGTCATTGTTGTGCATGCGAAATTTTCTTACGTTGTGAGATTTATGCAAGAATAAAGTTTTGTTTTTGAATTATAATTCATCGGATATTCTGTATGCCCTAGCAAACTTTCAATTCGGTACAGCTTTAGTATGGTCCCTTTGGCGTGCTTTATTTTTGACGCGATAAAGGATGCCAATATGGTAACCCTAACCTCGGGCGAAAAGTGGATTCTTCCGTGACGTCACGGATGCGCTCGTGTTCGTACGGCGAATCGCGACCGTTTGTTCCTTTCATGAACTTTTTGAGCCCCGTATATCTT
Organism: Cheiracanthium punctorium; assembly: GCA_038373885.1. NCBI lineage: Eukaryota > Metazoa > Arthropoda > Arachnida > Araneae > Cheiracanthiidae > Cheiracanthium > Cheiracanthium punctorium. The sequence goes on from JAWZYV010005322.1 coordinate 223,328, forward strand.
AGCCCGCGAGGTTTGAGTGTCGTGATCCGAAAAGATAGGGTTACGCTCTATGTGTATCTCTGTAAGTACTGAACCGATTCCAAAACTTTTTTCACTGATAGTAAGCTACACTATTCTTGAGTATTATAGGCTAAAATTAATGCATGTAGCGTAAATAGTTCCTTTACAGGAACACTCAAAATAATTCTAATACATTACGCTCTATGGGTATCTCTCTAACTATAGAACCGATTCTAAAACTTTTTCGCTAATAGAAAGCTGCACTATTCCTGATTAACATAGGCTAAACTTCATGCATATAGCATAAATATTTCTTTTACAAGAACACTCAAAACAGTTCGCAAATACTGTCGTAACTGTCTCTATTCGCCAAATGCCCGAAAAAAATCTAAATTTAGTAATTCTGCGTACTCTGTTATTTTAAATGAAGTATACTACCGTGCATTATACTTCATTTAAAATAAGTAAAAAGGCAAACAATATTTAAATGCAGTTACTTTAGTCGCAAACATATTTGTTATTCACACATGCTTCGTTTCTCTCGGGACCTAATTCTAAAGCCGACGCGGACGAAGTCGCGGGTAGCTGCTAGTTTATTATAAATATATTTTGAGTATAGTTAGAAAACGCCTGGCGAATATTGTAAAATAGTTTTAGTAGGCGATTTAAATATAGATTTTAATTCCGAAGAAGTGTTTTATAGAACAGTGAAGACAAATACGGTACACATCATGGATTATGATACACTTTCCAAATGGTATTTATAAAGGTGAAGTGTAGTTTGACTATGCCTGGCGAAAATTGTTAAACAGTTTTGGTAGGCGATTTTAATATAGATTTCTATTCCGAAGAAATTTTTTATGGAACAAAGAAGGAAAACACGATACACTAATGGATTGTGATGCTCATTCCAAACAGTCTTTAAAATGTCTACCAGATATAGTTGGAATATGCCTATAGTTCGAATATGCCTGGTAAAGATTTTAAACAGTATCAGTAGGCGTAGGTTAAGATAGATTTGGATTCCAAAGATGTGCTTTATGGTTCAAGAAAGAGTTGATTCTTAATTTAACGCCCCTACTTTCGACAACCTAAAAATTCCCCGCACTTTGGCGAGCTTTGAAGTCATGGGTCTCTAGGAGTTATGCACAAGTTTCAAAGCTCCCTAAACAACTACATGAAAACTAAAGTGAACAAATTAGTGATAAACGCACTAGTTAAGGAATTTGAAGACACGTAATTATTAAAACTGCATTAATTGGCAACCCAAAATAAATAAAAATGTAACGGAATGCTGTACTTACAGGTTGTTCAAAATCGCCATTTTAATTCTAAATTACGATTGCCACATAAATACAAAAAATCGTCATGGTTACTGTGTATGCAGGGGTCGCGCTGTCGATCGCCAACGTCGCAAATTGCGATAATAAAATTAGCTTGGCGAAAGAAAATACGTTTTGGCAATAATATTGGCAATTGCATTTCTTAATGATGTCCGGTAAAATCTAATTTGGCGAATGGATTGGCGAAACTTTAAAAAAAGCCAGCGCGACCCCTATGTGTATGTTTAATGATCACCACCTTGGCGAGAGTTGGGACGTTAAAGTAGAAATCAACCCAAGAAAGACAAACACGGCACACTCATGGATTATGATGCACATACAATGCGAAACAATAGTTAAAACGGTGAAGTATAGTTACAATATACTTGGCGAAGATTGTAAAATAGTTTTAGTAGGCGATTTTAAGATAGATTTCGATTCCAAAGATGGGTTTTATAAAACAAGGAAGAAAAATACTGCTCACTCATGAATAATGATACACTTTCCAGCCTTATGGAATTAGGAAGAAAATAGAGACGATGCATAAATTATGATACGCTTTTAATATATAGCACTGTGGTGCGTATTTATATCTGAAAGGGTTTCATATTTTCTTCATTTTTTTTAGTTAAATTAAGGTGACCATATTTTTGAACGTAAAATTGAGGACATGTCCACAAATTTGAAAGACATTTGAGGACATTTTCTAATTAATGAAATAATTAACAGTAATCTAATTTAAAAATGTCATAATTAAAAATTTTCCCCAATTGCCCTATGCTGCCGGCGCCTATGGATCTACACCAGGGATTATGTTCCGTGAATTTTTTTCAAAGAATCGAGGAATAATTCCACACTCGCCGCTTCGCGACGGAGTTAACAATATAATTCATAGATGCCGCCACCTCTCGTCGATCTCGTTTATCTCTCATAGAACTTTGCTTCGCTTGTGTTTACTTTTTGAAGGCGTGATATCTCGCTAGATATTCTGAGTTGAAATTACCTGCAACTTTAAAAAAGGTTAATTTTTTTAGAAATCTTTCGAACTGTACAAAAAGATTTCCCTTTTAATTAGAGATAAAAATGTCATTTTTATCAAAATTTCGACATGGCCGCCAGATGCACTTTGAGCTATGAGTTGATTCCGGCAGCGTTACAAACTGGACTTTTATTATTGAGATACTGTTTGGAAAGGGCATCATAATCCACGAGTGTGCCGTGCTTTCCTTCGTTGTTCCATAAAACACCTCTTCGGAATTGAAATCTATATTAAAATCGCATACCAAAACTCTTTAACAATTTTCGCCAGGCATAGTCAAACTGTACTTCACCTTTATAAATACCATTTGGAAAGTGTATCATAATCTATGAGTGTACTGTATTTCTCTTTCTGTTCCATAAAACACTTCTTCGGAATTGAAATTTATATTAAAATCAATTCCGATTTACAATATTCGCCAGGCGTTTTCTAACTATACTCGTAATATATTTATAACAAATTGTCGCGTTTGGCACCATATTTAGCGATCCATTATCAAAAATTGCAAACCCTGTGCGACTTTCAACATTTCATTAACGCTCCTCCCCCCCGCTCCCAGTTATCTGGCAAACACATTTGAAAAGGTCTTCACCGTGACAGTTCATATCTACAAAACCTGTCTAAAAGATCGCCTAGACAAAAATGCGCAGACAAATATGTAGACAAAATTCTCCGATTGAACGAAATAGCGCCCTAGTACTAAAAAACGTGTGTGTGTGTGTGTGATTAGATTATCTTATTACGTCAGTTTCAAGTAGCTGATTTCTTTCAAGCCCAGTTGCACAGTAATCAGTAGAATGATGTTTCTGTAATCTATTTGTTGTGCAACATTCAAGGCTCGATAAGTTCATTTTGAAAGATTTTAAAATTTACTATTCTTTTTCAGGTACTAATAGGCATATCTTTTGGAGGTTCGGTAAATTTTAAATATTATTAAATTACTTTGTTACTTATGACTTGGTGAAACTTGCTACCAAGAATGCAAATCTGTTAATTTTAATAACTATTGTATAAGTTTGCTTGTTAGCTTGATTTATGATGTCTTTATTCTTTATCAGTGTACTTTAAGAGTAAGCTGATTAACATTACGATTCTTTAAATCTATTTTGATAACTTCCGATACTGCTTTCTAAAAATTGTATGGCAGGACCTTTGTTTGCATATAAATGATGATGAAGTGCTACGGCTTTATCTGGTATATGAGTGATTTTCTGGAAATGCCCGTTACAAGGCTGCAGAAACCATATCAAAATATTCGCAGATTTTGTTTTTATTTGTGTGCGCTTAAAATTATCTATCATTTCAGCAGGATGCATAACGTTATTTATCATCCAATTTGTGAAAATAAAAGATAAAGTATTGAAATGTACCATGTATCGTCCCATTTTACAAATCTCACGCTTCATGATCTATCTGTTTTAGTAGTAGTAGAAAAGGGCCGTTTCTGCACTTAGACAGCGGCGAATCAATGCAATTTTGTCGGGGCGGGGGGGAGGTATGTGTGGTTAGTTTGCCAGTGGGGGGAAGTTAGAACATTGACATTACATCCAGTTTATGGAAGGAAAATAAGATCTTTTACATGAATTCCTTTTTCCTCGGGGAGGACAGTCGCCCCCCCCCTGCCCCTTCTTTAACCCCACCCTTGCATTCAGAGGAGGAGGTTATCATTCACAAACCAGGTACAAATGAAAAGAACATGCTAGGCTTTAGGTTAGGGGGTATGACTATGTGACAAATTGATGGATGTAGTGATATGGATTGAAATGAACAGATCAAAAGCGATAAGGATTTTAATCAGACATTTCCTAAAGCATTGTAATGTAAAGTTTGCCAGATTTTTATTTTGGGATAAAGGGACATAGAATAATTTGTGTGTCTTAAATACTTCTCCAGGTTAGATTCAATCATGCGTCTTTTCCATTTCTTTTACCACCCTACAGGTTATGCTGTGAGTGTTTTGCAAAATACTCGTAGATTGAAAGGAATCGTGGTAAAACGGGATACTGTGAATTCGCAATAAGATAGTTTTGTGACTATTAAAAAAAAATTAGTTTCTGTCGAAAATTAGTTTAATGAAATACCAAAAAAATTTAATTTTTTAAACACAAAATTATCTCTATATCTCAATGTCTCCCCCTTTAAGTCGAAGTTTTCATAGAAGTTTTAATTTCATTTCATGCTTGGGTAAAATAAAATAAGAAAACATCTTTTTTTGTTTAATATTTTTTCTCTCTCTTTATAACATACGCATTCGTTACCTTTCTTCTTCTTTTGCGGGGGGGGGGGTACTTTCTTCACCCTGGTGCAGGGCTTAATTTGCACAGAAGCTCGCCGGAGCTCAGCTCCCCTGTTCTTTTTTTCAGAGTGAATTTTTAGATATTAGGCAAAACCCAGCGGAGCTCCTGAATATTGCGCTCCGGAGCCCACAAGTACATCGATTCGTAAATTTACCCCTTTTCACATACGCACCGATTTTAGTGGATAGGCTCATCAGGACACGTTTCGCCTCGAACCGAGTCCCGAGGCAAACAGATTTTGGGTCTTCTCTACTGTGCATCGTATCTATTTCTTCATGTTCATTTCATACTATTTCCTTTTATTTCACTGTTCTGTGTATTAATGAAAATATGACCAAATACTATTAAATGGAAAAATCTTTGAGTTATCATTATTTTAATAGAACGTACTACCGACTTCCGTGTTGCAGGGGTTTACAGTACGCCACTGAGTATGAACATGAGCTTTAGAGCACGAGTAGCGGTTCCAAATCAGTGGGGCAGCGGTTCAATCTTGGGAGGCGCACAGCATTTGCAGGGGGCGAGAAAAACAGGTGAAGAGCTAATGATAATGCATGTTTTAAAAAATCATCTGATTGATTTTTATTTTTACTCCAAAACATATCTATTTGCGTTTAAAATGTGTGTTCTAACTTTACTGATAACATTTTATAGAAAAGGCGACTGAATGAAGAATAAAAAACTGTAAAAAACTGCTGAGTAATGCGGGGGGGGGGAGGGGCATCGTAAATTATCCTTGTTGGGGGGGGGCAGGTACAAATTTAAGTAGTTGGGAACCGCTGCTCTACAGAATTAGGACTCCGGCACTTTTTTTTTTTTTTGCTAGAAATTAAACCCTGGCCTGGTGACTAATTCAGATTCGAGAATGGGGGAAGAAACTTTTAACAGGGCCGTATTTAATAGGCCATGGCCTAGGGGGCAGCAGTCAAGAGGGCGCTGAACAAAGAAAACCATCACGGATGAGGAAAATGGCTGGAAAGAGGAAACATTGAGACTCTATTTTACGTAATTTCTGTGCAAAAAATTCCTTCTTTTTTTCCTAGTACAGTTTGTTATCTATTAGTACAAGAGCTAGAGGCACTTTCGTATGCAAAATATGAGGAATGGAAACTGACTGAATATTGTTTACGTAAATTATCATAAAATAACATGTTGCCACTCATTTTTGAACAATAATTGAAACAACAGTGTCCATATATGAAACTTTCTGAAAAAATTCTTCAATATGGAGTTGCACAGCAAACATTTTCAAAAGTGGCACATCCCACTAAATTTCCGATTATTAATAATTTTTTCTGAAAGTTTCGTACCTGATACAAGTTTATCATTTGTTGTTGTGTATAGTATATTATGTAAAGAGGTATATTCTAAAAATTCTGAAGCACTTGACATATTTTTTTTTTTTTTTGTATTTACGTGCTGAAATCACATGAATTTTTCGAAACCGGTACACCGTAAAGAACAGTTTCAACTAGGCTTGCCAACGTTTACTGACGAATTTTCGGGACTTTCGCGATTAAAATTCAGGACCTCATTAAAAAAATCGAGATTCAGCTTACTAATTACAGGAAGGAGAGAAAAACAATTAAAATCAGATTTAATTTTTACAATACAAATTGTTTTATTGAATACTAGCCGCCTCCGACGACTAGTTGGTTCGCCATCTTAATAAATCTTGTATTTCTCACCTACTTTCTTGCCACTAAAATATCTCAGATTCTGAATGGAAATTAAAATTAAGATGCTTACAAACAGGGGCGGCCCTAGAGTAAGCGGCGCCCCCTACTAACGTAAAAAAGAGCTCTACTTACTGAAAAATCACTCAAAATACTGGTGTTAAACGATAAAGTAATTAAAAAACTTTGTAAAAAACACACATAAGAAGTAATAGGTAAGAGGATACGCACGTTTCGTTCAAAAATTGTTTTGAACTTCATCAGTCCAAACCCTTCGTCGTAAAGAACACAGAGAACTGAAAAGAGATAAACAAGCAAGATGTTGCCACAAGGGGCAAAGAAAAGTCGAACAAAATCACGGAGAGGGGAGAAAAAAAATTAAAATATGGGATAAAAAGGAAAGGAAAGAAGCACAAATAATAATAATAATAATAATAATAATAATAAAGGGAACACACGAGTACAAACACACGCACAAAAAAGAGAAAACAGAACAAACAAACAAACAAAAAAAAACAAAACAAATAGCACACTTGTATTTTTTTTAAATAAAATAAAAACCACGAACAGGACAGCACAATAAATATATATATATATTTAAATATAAAAACGAAAAAGAAGGACAGTAACACACGTACATACACATTAAAGAAACAGGAAAAAAAAGGGGGGGGAGTAGACGAAGAAAGTGAAAAGAACCTTACAACAGCAACTTCCAAGCAGAATGAACGAAAGGAATGGAAGAATCATCGTTCACAAGACGATCTAAGTGCTGGGTAATGGAAAAACCTTCCAAAAAATCCAGATGGGACAAAGACTGAGGAGTGCACAAAATCTTAGCCTTAGAAAACTGAAAACGATGATTGGAATTCCAGCAATGTGAGGCAATAGAAGATTTGGAAAGTTCGTGCTTAGAAACATATCTCTCATGCTCTTTGAGCCTAAATTTGAGAGCTCTTCTGGTCTGACCAATATAGCCCAAATCACAAGATCCACAAGGAATATAATAAACACCCCGACGGTTCTCAGTAGGAATAGGATCTTTAAGGGAAGAAAATTTAAGTTTATTAACAAGTTTAAAAATGACTTTGAAACCGAAATTTTTGAGAAGTTTAGAAATTTTGTAGCATAAAGGTGAAAAGAAAGGTAGTACAATTAATTCGTTGTGAAAATTAATAGTATTAGTAGAAGTATTAGGCTTATTAAATTTAGAAACAGCTTTATCAATAATAGAGGGGCTAAAACCACGAGAAACAGCTAAGGATTTTAAGTAACTAATTTCATTATTAAGAGATGAAGAATCAGAGCAAATTTTGATAGCACGAAACACATAAGTGTAAAAAGCAGAAAGTTTTTGCTGGTAAGGATGATTAGATAGGGCATGAGGAGGTAAAGATATAGAAAAGGGTTTGCGGAAAACAGAAGTAGAGAAACCGTCAGGATTCCTAGAAACAAGAACATCCAAAAAAGGTAAAGAGTTGTTGCACTCCTCTTCTAGAGTAAATTGGATACACGGATCAACGGAATTAACAATAAAAAGTAAATTAGAAATATCACAATTGGAATCCACTAGAACGAAAGTATCGTCAACATATCTGACCCAGCACGGAAAATTAAAGAAATTGAAGAGCTTCTCTTCAAAATAATGCATATAAATATCACATAAGAGAGGTGAGAGAGAATTACCCATAGCATATCTTTACCTCCTCATGCCCTATCTAATCATCCTTACCAGCAAAAACTTTCTGCTTTTTACACTTATGTGTTTCGTGCTATCAAAATTTGCTCTGATTCTTCATCTCTTAATAAAGAAATTAGTTACTTAAAATCCTTAGCTGTTTCTCGTGGTTTTAGCCCCTTTATTATTGATAAAGCTGTTTCTAAATTTAATAAGCCTAATACTTCTACTAATACTATTAATTTTCACAACGAATTAATTGTACTACCTTTCTTTTCACCTTTATGCTACAAAATTTCTAAACTTCTCAAAAATTTCGGTTTCAAAGTCATTTTTAAACCTGTTAATAAACTTAAATTTTCTTCCCTTAAAGATCCTATTCCTACTGAGAACCGTTGGGGTGTTTATTATATTCCTTGTGGATCTTGTGATTTGGGCTATATTGGTCAGACCAGAAGAGCTCTCAAATTTAGGCTCAAAGAGCATGAGAGATATGTTTCTAAGCACGAACTTTCCAAATCTTCTATTGCCTCACATTGTTGGAATTCCAATCATCGATTTCAGTTTTCTAAGGCTAAGATTTTGTGCACTCCTCAGTCTTTGTCCCATCTGGATTTTTTGGAAGGTTTTTCCATTACCCAGCACTTAGATCGTCTTGTGAACGAGAACGATGATTCTTCCGTTCCTTTCGTTCATTCTGCTTGGAAGTTGCTGTTGTAAGGTTCTTTTCACTTTCTTCGTCTACTCCCCCCGCCTTTTTTTCCTGTTTCTTTAATGTGTATGTACGTGTGTTACTGTCCTTCTTTTTCGTTTTTATATTTAAATATATATATATATACTAGCTGACCCGGCAAACGTTGTTTTGCCATATAAATTATTCCTAGGATTATTTTAGTAGAAAGAAATGTCTAACTTATTGTAAGTGTGCGAAGATGTGGTATATGAGTGGAAGAGGCATGGAGCGCTGTGAACGATGCTGGAATGTAAAAATAACACAATACCAAACATTTATACTTTTAATTAATTGTAATTTATTCTTTATAAATATATCGCTAATTACAATAATTTTACTAAAAAATAATATCAATTCCTAAACGGAATAGAGTAAACAATATTTTTTGTTATCCCATCTTTAGCTAACGCAAACAAACTGCATGGTTTGTCCACTCGAAAACATGCCACGTATAATTATCCGTGTGAAAAACATGGTGTGCTCAAATCTAAGCCACAAACAAACATAGTTTGGCCTCGAGACTTATTGATAGTCATTCCATGAAACATTTTGTCCAAAAAAATAAGTAATTATAAAAAGTTGAAAATCTGAAATATTTTCAGATTTTAAATACGCACTATTGTGCTATATATTAAAATCCTATCATAATTTATGCGCCGTCCCTATTTTTCTTCCATATTCCATTAAGTTGGAAAGTGTATCATTATTCATGACTGTGCTGTATTTTTCTTTCTTGTTTTTCGTAAAACCCATCTTTGGAATCGAAATCTATTTTAAAATCGCCTACTAAAACTATTTTACAATATTCGCCAAGTATATTACAACTACACTTCATCGTTCTATATATTGTTTCGAATGCGCATCATAATCCATGCGTGTACCATGTTTGTCTTTCTTGGGTTGATTCCTACTTTAACGCCTCGACTCTCGCCAAGGTGACGATCATTAAACAAATGCAGTTACCATGACAATTTTTTGCATTTATGTGGCAATCGTAATTTAGAATTAAAATGGCGATTTGGAACAACATGTAAGTACAGCATGCCGTTACATTTTTATTTATTTTGGATTGCCAATTAATGTAGGTTTAGTAATTAAGTGTATTCCTTAACGGGTGTGTTTATCGCTAATTTGTTTACTTTAGTTATCATCTAGTTCTTTTGGGAGCGTTGAAAGGGTACTTACGTATTATCCCAGCTGTCACTTCTGCCAAACTACTTTTTCGTCAAATTTGCTGGCAAACTGTTGCCAATCGTATTCCAAACCATCAACAATTTCATGTGCCCAGCATTTATCTCGGTGAAAAATTGCTTGTCTTGGCGGACTGCCGGGTTAATACGTAAGTACCGTTGAAACGTGCATAACTCCCAAAGAACCATGACTGCAAAGCTCGCCAAAATTACGGGGACTTTTTAGGTTGGCGAGAGTGGGGGCGTTAAAATAGGAATCAACTCTTTCTTGTACCATAAAACACATCTTTGGAATCGAAATCTACCTTAAAATCGCCTACTCAAACTGTTTTACAATCTTCGCCAGGCATATTACAAATATATTACATCGTTTTATATATTGTTTCGAATGTAATCCATGAGTGTACCAGAATAATCCATGAGTGTACCGGTTTGTTTTTCTTGGGTTTTCCTACTTTAGCGCCTCGACTCTCGCCAAGGTGGCGATCATTAAACATATGCAGTTACCATGACGATTTTTCGCATTTATGTGGCAATCGTCATTTAGAATTAAAATGGCGATTTGGAACAACCTGTAAGTAAAGCATGCCGTCACATTTTTATTTATTTTGGATTGCCAATTAATGTAGTTTTAATAATTGTCTTCAGATTCCTTAACTGGTGCGTTTATCGCTAGTTTGTTTACTTTAGTTTTCATCTAGTTCTTTTGGCGCGTTGAAACGGTACTTACGTATTATCCCGGCGGTCACTTCCGCCAAACTACTTTTTCGTAGATTTTAAATACGTTGCCAATCGTATTCCAAACCATCAACAATTTCATGTGCGATGTGTCGGGCATTTATCTTAGTGAAGAATTCTTTGTCTTGGCGGACCGCCGGGATAATACATAAGTACCATAGAAACTTGTGCATAACTCCCAGAGACCCATGACTGCAAAGCTCGCCAAAGTACGGGAATTTTTTAGGTTGGCGAGAGTGGGGGCGCTAAAATAGGAATCAACTCTTTCTTGTACCATAAAACACATCTTTGGAATCGAAATCTATCTTAAAATCACCACCTGAAACTGTTTAGAATTTCCCCTCCAGGCATGTTCTTCCTGTAGGCATATTTCAAGTATACCGCAAAGACATTTTAAATACTGTTTGGAATGGACATCATAATCCATGAGTGTACCGTGTTTTCCTTTCTTGTTCCACAGAGCACTTCTTCGGAATAGAAATCTATATTAAAATCGCCTAATAAAACTCTTTTACAATATACGCCAGGCGTTTTCTAACTATACGCGAAATATATTTATAATAAATTGTCGCGTTTTGGCACCACATTTAGCGATCCATTATCAAAAATTGCAAATCTTGTGCGACTTTCAACATTTTATTAACTCCCCCCCCCTCTCCACATTATCTGGCAAACACATTTGAAAAGTGATTCGACACGCTAATGCCTACACAGAAATCCTGATTGAAATGAATAGCACTCGGGGGCTAAACATTTTGGGGTGGACCGCCCTTATGACTTAGGGGTATGAGACATAGTTAAAAACCTATTCTATGACCTAACGAATATACATAGAAAATTTCATTAAAATTGGTCGAGTGGTTTCGGAGGAGTTAGGTGAACTAACACTGTGACAGGAGAATTTTATATATTAGAGATATATTTATTGTGCTGTCCTGTTCGTGGTTTTTATTTTATTAAAAAAAAATACAAGTGTGCTATTTGTTTTGTTTTTTGTTTGTTTGTTCTGTTTTCTCTTTTTTGTGTGTGTGTTTGTACTCGTGTGTTCCCTTTATTATTATTATTATTATTATTATTATTATTATTATTATTATTATTTTTATTTATTCCTTTTGTATTTCTGTATTTTTTGTGCTTCTTTCCTTTCCTTTTTATCCCATATTTTATTTTATTTTCTCCCCTCTCCGTGGTTTTGTTCGACTTTTCTTTGCCCCTTGTGGCAACATCTTGCTTGTTTATCTCTTTTCAGTTCCCTGTGTTCTTTACGTCGAAGGGCTTGGACTGATGAAGTTCAAAACAATTTTTGAACGAAACGTGCGTATCCTCTTACCTATTACTTCTTATGTGTGTTTTTTACAAAGTTTTTTAATTACTTTAGAGCTCTACTTAGTTTTTGAGTTCGACATGACGCCCCTTCGAAGCCGGCGCCCCGATGTAATTACTATCTTACTTACCGTGCCGAGCTGCTCCTGGTTTCAAAAATAAGATGGTTTAATGATAAAAACCTACTAAAAGGTACAAATTATATACAGGGCACTTGTTTTCGATTCAACTTGTTTTCGATCAAAGGCACTTGTTTTCGATTCAACTTGCTTTCGATCAAAGGCACTTGTTTTCGTCCTATATTAATTCTGAAGAGCTTCTAGACATATCGGCCGTTATCAAAAAATGAAAAGGAAAAAAAAAGTAAGAAAATCTGAAACACTTTCAGATTTTAAATACGCGCCAAGGTGCTATGTATTAAAAGCGATCATATCCATACGTCTTCTCTATTTTCTTTCCATTAAGTTGGAAAGTGTATCATTATTCATGAGTGTGATTAAACAAAATTAAAATTGATATTTCTAACATCCTTTTTCTGGATGAAAGAGATTACCAATAGAAGGGGGAAAAGCCGTGCAGAAAAATGCATAATTCGAACTGAATGAAAGTTTCAAAAACTTATTTTTTGTTTGTTTGTTTGTGTAACATGTATTTCGTTTTTGTGTGCTTGGCCCGTAGTTCGCTTATAAATCCACGTCAGAAGGAAAAACCTTGCTGGAAAAACTTTCAGGTGCTTTTATTTATTAAAAATTGCGTATTCTATAAGTTTGTGCCATCTGTCGACGGCTTCGTAAAAGAAAGCTCAATTGTATTCTTTTTTTTTGGATAAAAGATATTTTTTTTGTATATTGTTACGAATTTTCGGGGCAACCCGCTGCTCTGGGGCTTAAACTGGTTTAAAATTCGTATTCTACGCTTCAAATAGATAAATTTTGCTTCTTGTTCACCAAAATCGGCCAATTAGAACCGGAGATACGGAGGTTTCAGTTTCCCTATTCTTTTTCTATGGGTTTCTAGAAATCTCGAGAAATATTGGTCCTAGGGCTTAGATCTCTTCACTTTTGGGGACTTATTTTTGGCGATATTTCGCCAAAAGTCGCCAAACTTGGCGACATTTTGGTCATTTGGCGCGATTTTCCCAATGGGGCCCGGAAGTTGGTTTTCCTGCATTAAAATCGCATAATAACCTAACATTTCTCTTCTATGACGTAATCAAAATTCCCGCTTTCTCTAGAATTTTCGTTAAATAGACTTTTCTGGAGGCTTCTTGTATCTCCTGCGTCGGCTATAAATAGAAGTGCCTTTAAAGCCCCAGTTCAGTGTGAGTGAGCACTTGTATTGTGAAGAGCTCTCTGAGAGAGTACGCTTGCTTTGTGAATTGAAAGTGCTATATAGAAGCTGTGTTTTGGCTAGCTTTCCTAAGCTGTTCTTAAAGTGTTGTGTGCAAATTCTTCATTGCTGTGTCTTAAGGGATTGTGTATGATATCCCTTGAATATTTTCATTGACTTTTTGCCTGTGCAAGTGACTTATTTCGTGTGAGAAATACAGCATTTGTGAGAGCTTCAGATCTAAGCGGATTGTCAAAAGCACATTGCTGCTTAATTGTGCTTGTGAATTTTGTACAGCTGATTGTTCTACGAAGTTCTAGAAGCAATAAAGTTGTGTTCCATCCTGACCAGTGGACTTTTTACTAGAACATTTTACACTAACTGGACTTTAGAACGACGAACCCCGGAAACAAGCAAAGTAGTTCTGCAACAATATTATAGGAACAGTGCTTTTTTCGCTCGATAAAAAGTAGCCTGTTTGCTAATCCAGGACTTTAGCTGTCTTTATTCCAAATTTCACCCAAATCTGTCAAACCATTTCAGGGTGAAAGAGTAACAAACATACATACAAACATTGAAATTTATAATACTAGTAGGATTATGTTTTACTTTGACATAATCATACATGCAACACAGTTAACAAAAGTTAAGACAATGAGACAAACTAATGAAAAATTAACATTAATGATTATGGAGTGTTCCATCCCTCTTCTTTATAATCAGAACAAATACTACAATCATTAGCAATTAAATTAAATGAACTTTTTAATTCCTTTCACAAACAAAAGCAAAACTTCTTTTTTTTTTTGCATTTAAGAAATGATTCAAACACTACCTATAACTAAGTATCAATAATATACCTTTATAAAAAAAACTTAAATCACATCTTCTACTAAGATTATGATAATTATTTATTTGGAAGAAACATACGATACTTTAAACCACTTGTACTGAAATCATAATATTACCAAAACTTAAAGTATACAATCATAATATTACCTAAATGTTGAAGTCACATTTATTTATAAAAGAAACTAAATGTTCAAAATTTCAGCTGAGATCATTATAACGTATCAAATTATTAAATTACTCATTCTATTCAAAAAACGGGACATTGGGCGTCCCGCACACACCTTTCGCGGGACGTGCCCTCAAGCCCCAGAAACGGGACTTCCCGGCACTCGCGGGGCGGTTGGCAAACCTAGTTTCAACAGAAAATATGCGTACTGGATAAAGAAGGTTTTAACAGAAAATCACGAAATCGACTTTGATACTTGAGATCAAAAATACACATGGGTATGGAAATCACACTTTACTAAATATTATGAGTTCGGATAATTCAAAATTTGCATTGTAGATGGCATGCCATTTGTACGCCAGACACAACTGGAAAAGTTCAGTACCTTTTGTGAATATACATAATCGATCGCTTCATCTCGATACCGTACAGCCGTCACAGAACCTCACCTGTAGATGTGCAGGTCGGTGCGATATCCCAATGAATTCCCTGTCCAGACCATGCTGCTTTCACTGCGGTATGCGCGATGTTCGGTGATGTTGTCGTTACGATTGCATATGCCATGTTCTCTCCAGACCTTTACATGCTTATCATTGAGTCGTAGGGTAAATCTTACATATCTGTGAACATAACGTTGCTCCAATCAGACACAGTCTAATTTCCATGCTGGTGGCACCGTTTTAATCGCGTTCCTCTGGATTGAACGGATAAAGAAATTCGTGATACAGACCATTCATGAATATCCTTCGACGAACAGTAGTAGCAGATATTGTCTTACCAATGGCTGCTGCAACCACAGATGTTACACATGTGGAGGCCCGTCATCCATTCCGCTTAGCTGCAACAGCAATATATCGATCGTCCACGGAGATCGTAACCTTGGTCGACTGGCTACAGGTCTTTAGGCAACTGTTTGACTGGTTTGAGATGGTTTCGATAATTTAGAAATGACAGAATGATGAACGCCGAAGAAAAGAGCAACATTTGTGATAGACTGTCCTGCTTCAATGCGTCCGATCGTTGAGTCCGTTCCGAATCTTTTATTCGTCTTATGGAAGTCATAGAGACACGTATAGCTTGAAAAAAACTGCACGAACGTTCTAAACACCTTTCATCAACACTAACAGGCAACTCCTCTAACCCTTCACATTGCCGGCTTCTTATACGACTGCCTCTTTCGAAATCGTGATTGGTTGTAACCTAACATATTTGCAATCCTCCCTTCTACCTTTGCAGCAAATTTCATCTTCTTTAATTCAGATGGGCTTATGGACTATAACATTTTCCACTACGTGCTTAACTTTTGGAAGTGAGTGTATAACAGTAAGTTTTACTATTAAATCTATCTGCCCTCTGCTTGTTGGGAATTTTTTTTTTCTACACTTTGAAGAATAAAATTATACTTTTACTAGTTTTAGGTTTTCAGGCAGTTTTTAATTTTAAAAGTGAATTTTTGTTATTGTTCTAGTGTTAGAATTTTTAAGAACTTAAAGAAATTTAAAATAGAACACAGAAAAGCATTTGGTAATTTTATAACAGAAAGTGCAAATGTATTTGGCTTTTGCATCTTAAATTATGTTTATAGAGAAATATTTTTAACAGCTGGTAACTTAAAAAAATCTAGTAAATTATAACTTTATGTAGAATGTAAATGTATGATTTTAGTATAATGAGATTTACACATTTAAAGTTTGAAAATAAAAATATTTATTATTTTAATCATTAAACCTTTTAGAATGATTCCTCGGTAACTCATGCTACATTTTTTTTCAAATCGCATTTTTAAACTGGCGTAATAATAAAAAATGCATTTAGTATTTTCCTACAAAAAATTCATACTGATTACTAAATGTTTTCTTTTTTTCAGTAAATCATTAAAGAATCTTATAACTAATTAATTTTTTGAAATATTAATTAAAATTGCTTGGTAACTCATGCTACCCAAACAAAACAATGACTTTTCTGCCCATACTTTCGAGTTTCATTTCTGCTAAAATTCTACTTCTTAAGTGCTATAATCTTTCTGAGAGTTTATATGCATCTCTCTTTCATGAAACATCATTTAGTTTTGTATATAAAATTGGTTATTGAATTAAATTATACTAAATGTATGGCAACTCATGCTACACAACTGGGTAACTCATGTTACAATGTAGATGTCTGACTTTCTGATACCTGACTTTGAAGTGTTGCCATTCTGATAAAAAGAAACTTTGCACAAAATAAACTGTTGCCAACACAGCTTCAACAATTCAGAATAATTTCTGACACTATTTATTAAGAAATAAAAAAAAATATTTTTTTTCATGGTCATGTCCATGTTCATATGGAATTGCCCTTTATACCAAACAGTTTTGTGTTTACACACTTACACTAAAGTAAGCTACACCTGAGAATATGAAAAGACACTTTTTTTATGAATTTATAATAGATTTTAAACCCTGAAGGACGCAGTGTACTTTGTACATTAAGTGTCACAGTGTTCCTAACACCTCAAGTTAATGAGCATCGTGTATCTACAAATGATGCACTAAGCATTTGTCTCATTCACAGGTTTTTGCTGATCGAAATGAGTAGTCACTCAGTTGTTGAGCACTTTGGAGGTTGCCATTGTGGTGCAGTGAAATTTGTAGCTATTGCTTCGTCAAAAATCAAAGTACATAATTGCAAGTATGATTTCTTTCTTTCTTCGTCATGCTTCTTTTTTTAATATAGTATTTCGCGAAATTCCGTCTCATCTAAAAATTTCATGAAAGGTTTCATATGTTCAAAGAAAATAAAGAACGCGATTCTTCCCTTGTGTAGAACAGGTCATTTGCTATTTCCTAATAAGAGCGTGTTCAATCATAACCAAAACAGTTAATTTAGGTAAAAAAAATGTCTTTTTTATAAATATATATATTTAAATAATAAATATTTATTCATTTTGCATCGTAAATGCAAGAGATTGCATAAAAACTGGTAATTACATAAATAATTCGAAGGGGTCCCTAGAAAACTTTTTGCGGGGGGGGGGGCACGAACTTTTGCGGTACGCCACTTTCTGGGCAGATTCTGCAACATCAGTTTCCCTTCTCGTAACTTTGCAAAATGAATGACGTCCCGAGAGCCCTTAGATAAAAATTTGGGCCTTGAAGGGGAGGGGGAGAAGCAATTGCTACAGTAAAGTGATTCTGTAGAATTAGTTTTCTTTCCTTTTTTTTGGGGGGGGGGGGTCCTACTGAAATAGTGCGGATCGGCGGCCGAATGGATAAGACGCTGAACACTGGAAAACATCTGAAGTCCGGGGTTCTGACTGTCGATCTAACGGTCTAGGGTTTTGGGCGATTTTTCCCCCCAACATAATCTTTTTTTTTTTTTTTTTTGCATATAGGTCTAGCGAATTCTCCAAGTTTCCGCTTTTTTCCTTTCACATTCCAAAGATCCAACGCTTTTATTTGTCCAATGGATTCAAAGGGCATGCCCTAGTAGCACAGCTAGTTCAAAAAACGTTCAAATTACGTGGGAAACGTGTTTTTTGACGGTAAAAAAATGTTATAAACGTCTTTAGGACTAATTGTGCTACTAGGGTGGAGGGGGAACATAGTGAAAAAAATTACACACACTTGGTTTTATTTTTTATCCCCTGTTTAGTTTAGAGTTTTAAAAATTAGTGTGATTTTTTGTGATAATTTTATTTTAATTTTTACGAAGTATGTTACCTGTATCATAGTAATAAGACAATGCCTAAAAGGAATGGCGAAGTCCTTAGGGAAAAAAATAGGGGACCGCTAATTTTTTGTGTTTAACATAAATACTGTGGCAAATTTAAATTACCGTGTTTACTGGCGTAATAGTCGCAATTTTATTGCCATTTTTTCACTGTGAAAGTCTAGGTGCGACTATTATTATATCAAAATTTTATGAAAAATAAAACAAATTTCATAGATGGTGGCCCCCAATTTCATAAATGTCCGGGGACCCTGTTGGCCATAATCCGGCCTTGGTTCAAACTGGTGCCGTCGCCATGTTCAATGGAGTCAAGAAGACTGGGGTCGAGTATTGTATACTGACGAGTCCAGGTATAGTTTTAACCCTGATTCTAGACATTTTTTTAAAAAAATCTTGAGAGAAGAAGGAACGCGCAATTTTTCTTCCTTTGTCCGTGAAATATCTTGTTTCCGCGAACGCGGTTTAATGGTTTGGGGAGGAATCATGACATGTCTTCCAAGGAGGTTCTGGAGATATGTGGAAGACATTAGAACATTAAGTTTAGGGGTGCTGTTGGCTGAGTGGTTTTGCTCTAATGGATGACAATACACGGCCACATCGAGCATACTTTCAGATAGAACATATCATTCGAATGGACGGAACACTTAAAACACATCCAACTTGAATCCGATTGAGCAAGTAAGTGATACCTTAGTGAGCCGAATTTTATCTTATCAAATTTCTCCCGGATCCTCCAGGAACTAAACAACGTGTTATTAGAAGACTGTCATGCAATTCCACAAGACTTGATCTACACTTTTGTATAGTTTATGCAATCAAGATGTTAGGCATGCATATCTGTACAAGTAGGTGCGGATCAAAGGGGAGGGCGGTTGGGGCCATCGCCCCCTCCTGGGCGAAGTCCAAAAATCTGTTAAAACATATTACGAACGTATAATGAAAATTATGTAGCCTTTTTCTAAGGGGTGTATTGCGGGTACTGCTCCCTGTCCTTTTTAATCATCGCTCATAGATAGATTTTATCAATAAAATAGTTAATTACATTAATTGGTATAATTGGTTATATTAATTAATTATAAAATGATTTTGCGCACTCTCCCCCATCTTTCAGGTACAAAATCGCCCCCTCCTTGAGTAATTTGTGGATACGCCCCTCTGTCCAAGGTAACCATGCAACATAGTAAAAGAAAAAATTGTTCATATGACGTGATATAATTTTTTCATAATTTTCCAGTTTCCTTAAATCTGGTTTTAATTTCAATATTTTGAGTATAATCAACTGCCAAACATTGTAATTTATGTTAACTAATAGTTTTGTACAAATTTCTATCATTTTTTTTAAGTATCAGTTAGATTTTATTTGGCATTATCCTTTAAGTTTGATGACTAGGTTTAATTAGACCTTTAATTACTCTGAAAACCTTCTTGGCAGCATTTGGAGTGTTGTTTTTAAGGCAAAGCTGCACGAGGGGCATCTGCCTAGGATGTGGGTTGCCTTGGTAGAAGGACTTTCTAAGGTGTTCTAACGCGTATTCACGTTACATCTGGAGAAAACCTACCAAAACTCCAGAGCATTAGATCGACAGCCGCGCGATGGGACCCGAACACGGGACCTTCACACTTCGGCCGTCTACCATTTTCAGTGACATAGCCACTCTTGGCAGCATTTATTAAATTTAATTTAGAAAAAAAATCCAATTTAAATCTTTAATAAAATGACTTTTTAATTAAAGCTATGATTTTTAAAAAAGTTTTATGATTTATTTATGCTATGTTCACAATCATTTAATGTAAAAATAAGTTTAAGATAACTTTCAAAGTTATTTTAATTAAAAAATACAAATATATGTTTTAATTGAACTATACATTTTCATAAAACTATAAGTAAAAGAAGTATAATAAATTTTAAACTTGTTATAAAATCATTTATAAAATTTTAAAATAACATTGGGGACTCCTTTACAATACTACTTTTGGGACTGTGATATTTTTGTCATATTTTTGTGATATTTTTGTCAAAATTTTGTGATATTTTTGTCAGTCAAATATGTTGATCAATAGGATTATCTTTGATTGTATACACTTCAGTTTATTGCATAAGTACATAGCGTATATAATTTATTTTTATTGAGGCAATTTTTCTTTTCTCAAGTTGCAGTATTTGTGTCAAAAACAGATCAAAGGTTTCATTGTTCCAAAGGAAAACTTTAAAATTTTACAAGGAGAAGATAAGTTGAAGCTGTACAGCTTTAATACTGGGAAAGCCAAGCATTACTTTTGCAGTACTTGTGGGGTACAGAGTTTTTATGAACCACGATCAAATCCTGGATGCATTAGTACGTATAATAGAACTATCTTTCAAAATGTATGCATGTAGTCTTCTTTAATGTATTGATTTTGTTATGCATGCATAAATTTATATATTTATGTATATACATTTATATATGCCAACACAACATTTTTGTAAATGAGATCCAGCGTATTCTGTCATATTTTTATTATTTTTGTCTTTTTATTTTTGATATTTTATAATACACTATCTGCCTGCCTGTTCTTCGCACGGTAGGAAACGAAAATTTTCCTTACATGCGTTTCCAATTAATTCCAGTGATATGGAATCTTCTCTTTTACTTATTGTAAAAGAAGTGTGTGTGTGTGTGGGGGGGGGGGCTGTGGGTGTGTCGGCGGCGTTACGGACAAACGGCTACACCTAGAAATACCAAATTTGGTGTTCGGGAAGCACTAAACATGAAGTTGTGCACCTCGAAGCGATTTTTTCAAAATTCGACCTAGAATTTTTTTTATTTTATGTTTTATGCGATTTTTGTCATTTTTTCTCACCTAATTCGTAATAACGGCAGAAATTACGCTCGCAGCAAAACGGCATTTGTATCATCGGATAGAGGAAAAAATTTTCTTTTAAAAACAATTTGTTCTGAATACGTAACATGATTCAGCGACTTTTAAGAATTTTTATACTAAGCATCTGTTTTGGCGAATTTTTTCGTAAATAATTTTAAAACTGTCACAGCTTGAATTCTATCCATCATAACATTTTGATATTTTGAGAAATCGTGAAACATTCTTTTCTTCCTCTTTTAAAATGAAAACGAAAAAATTATGTAAATTAGATGATTTTTTACGAATTTTAATGTAACCTAATGTTTAGAATTTAATAGCATGAACGCGGATAGCTTACGCCATTGCATTAATAAATCATAGCACAAGATAATATTGTTGCGTTGCCAAAGAAAGGATTAGAAAAAAGGTTTTTTTGAACCTATCGATAGAGGTTTTAAATGGGTACCGTATTCGCAAGTGAGGATCTATGACGTCAAATGCTTCAAGATACGAAAAAAATTACGCCACAATTTTAACGCATTCATCCCTGCTCTTTTTTTAACAGAAGGAGGCGATATTTTGATTAAAACTATCTAAAGAAATTCACGATTATTATTATTATTAGAGACATTTTAATCCGTTGCTTATTTAAAAATGTTTATAGGTTTTCTAACTTATGCATGTTGCGAGTATAGTTTTATTTTAGCGTTGGATTACATTACTCCATAGGGGTCCTTTATAAAGCAAAAAAAATTTCTGAATGTCTTTGTTGAAATAATAAGTTTTAATAAGATACCGTTTGGAAACTACTGTGCGAAATATCTAATTAAACTCCCTCAACCAACCGGGGTATCTTTTACGGCAGTTAAACAATGGCGTCATAAATTAAAAAAATGTATGGAATTTATAAGCTCTGCAACTCTAACGTCCTGTCGCAATTAAAGCAATTCTAAATAACTCCTCAAAATTACACAGTTTGATGTTTTGCAGGAGACAGTACCATGGAGGATTCATAAGATATCGCTTTATTGGATACATGGATATTTAAATTGGCACCGCTTGGATATTTTCCACCTCGTTGAGATGAAATGTTTTGCTGTGCTGAATACGCAAATCTTACAAAACTATGCATGAATTAAATATATATAGAGAGCTTCCTTAATTGCAACCATTATGTGAAATGATCATTGTTTATGCTAATCCGTAAATTGCAAAGAATCGCCATAGAATAAAAAGATCCCATTGGTGCCAAATAATCTAAGCTGTTTCTTTTAATCGAGCCTTGAAGAGGGAGAAGCGAAGATAGATTGTATTGATATACGGAATAGGTAGTATTAGTAGATTAGTAAATGAAGTAAATGTTATCCGATGATGCAAATGTTGTTTTGCTGCGAGCGTAATTACCGGTATCATTGAGTATTAGGTGAGAAAAAAATGCGAAAAGCGCATAAAACATACAATAAAAAAAATTTTAGACCGAATTTTGAAAAAATCGCTTCGAGGTGCACAACTTCATGTTTAGAACTTCCCGAGTACCAAATTTGGTGTTTCTAGGTGTAGCCGTTTGCCCGTAACGCCGCTGACAGACACACAGACATCCTCTTTTATAATAAGTGGAGAACATATTGTTCTTCTGCGTTCCCATCTCTCTTTGCTTATTTAATTACTCTTTTTCTGAGTATAATATTTTTACCGACTTCGAAAAAGGAGGAGGTACTTGTACTATGTTCAACGCGTATATTTCTTTTTTTATGTATGTGCAGCGATAATGTTTTACCATGGGGACCGATTAAAAAAATTATTTTTTTATTGGAAAGGGGAAAGCTGATGGGTGGTCCCATATTAATTTGGTCACGTTCTGATGATATGTCATTCTAAAAATCGGGTCATTCTAAAAATCGAGTGTTTTTAAACTGTTCCTTTAAGGAAAAAAAAAAACACTCAAAATACTGGTGTTAAACGATAAAGTAAACAAAAAACTTTGTAAAAAACGCACATAAGATGTAACAGGTAAGTAGATGTAACAGGTAAGTAGATGTAAAAAACACACATAAGATGTAACAGGTAAGTAGATGTAAAAAACATCTTATGTGTGTTTTTTACAAAGTTTTTATTTACTTTGTTCCATAAAGGGTTGCTAGAAACGGCGCTGGTGTTAATGTCAAAAGTCGCCAAAGTCGGTAACTTCCGGCAATTCATCACCAAGTTTGGCGTCAAAAATTAAGTTCCCCCAAATTGAACTTCGCTTGCGGATATCTTTTATATTTCGCGAGAATTTGCCAAACCCTACTATTTTCAATGGGAATAATGGAATGCGTTAGAAAAGTTTGCTGGTACCGGAATGTGTCAAAAGTCGCCAAAATTGGCCACTTTTGGTGATTTATCACCAAGTTTGGAGTAAAAAATAAGTCCCCAATACTGAACTCCAATTAGCGATATCTAATTTATTTGGCGAGAATTTGCTAAACCCTACTAATTTAGAATGGGAATAATTTTTCGTTGTGAAGTAATTTAAAGTCTGTTTTCTTTTTTTTTAAATCTATATTTTCTTTAGTCTATATTATCTATCTATATCTATCTATTTCTCTCTCTCTATATATAGTGTAGATATTCTGTTGAGCGCTTTTCTTCTGCACTGAAACACTAATGGGTTGGAATCAGTCCACCTGTCAGGACGAGATATAATTTGTATTGCTTCTAGGAACTTAGCGAAAGACTTTTACTACACAATTCACATTAGTAGCACCGAAATAACCGATTAACGCAGAGCTTCGAACAGTACAGTTCTTTGCAAGCGACATCTGAAAACTGACTGCTTGAGCCCACCTACTCTCTTTTTATACTCTCAAAAGATACTCAGCGAACTTTCCAAAGCTTTCGCTCACACCCATTTCTATACCTTTCTTGTTGTTCGATTGCGTAATACTAAATTATGTATGGAAAGCATACCATATAAGCCCCATAGCATAAATACACCAAATAACACCAAACATGTCAACTTTCGGATGAAATATGGCAAAGATAGCTCTAAAAAAAAAACTAAACTTTCCTACGTGACCAGTTTTTAACGAGAAAACACTATTTCTAATACTATGAATTGAGAATTTAAAAAACAACATCTAGTGTTGTAATTAACTGATTTACATGCAACAAAACACAAAATTAAATTATTTGTCAAATAGAATATGAATATTGGACCAAATTGATGCCCAAACGGGCAGATAACAGCGAAAATTCGCAACAATGAAAATTTTAACAGAAAATATTGAAGGCGTCAGGAGAGTATCACAAACCCACTGGAAAGCCAGAAAAATTTTGAAACCTTTTGAATGATTGCTTTTCGATTTTAGAAAAACTTTGTATATGTATACATGTATCACTATGCTGCTCAGTAAAATTGATTGCATAAAATTTGAAATGTTTCCTTCGTTTGTTTGTATAGGTGTCATGATGTATTGCATCGATAGTGGAACTATTGAAGCTGTTGAAGAAGATTTCTTTGACGGACATAACTGGGAAAAAGCAATTAAGGAAAAGACATAGATGCAGTTAATTTCAAGACAAATAAAATATTTCACATTTTGAATTCTTTTTTCACAACAGATTTTTTTTAATGGTATTTTACGAACGTCTCTCATGTTATGCAATTTTGTGGATTGTTTTTTAATCCTTTGACGGGCGGTAGTACCACATTATTCTAGCTCTATTTCACTGCTTGTTCCAAAGAATAAGGTTAAATAGTGCCAACGCCGAAAAACTGCAGCCATTTAAACTGCTGCCGTTTTCTCCGAAACTTTGCGTAAATATGGGTTTAAGACCCCTTAGAAAGACCCCTACGGAGCCCCCTCATACTAGATTCCCGAGTACATAATAGGCCTTAAGTCCACAAGAACTGAATGATCTCTGATATACTGAACTGAATGATCTGATGATATTTCTCGTATTGGCAATCAAAAACTTGACATCATAAATTAAAAACTGCTTAAGATTGATAAAGTCTGTCACAAAATTTACAATACGCAAATTGTGCAATTCTAAATAAGTCATCAAGATTACACAGTTTGAAAATTTTCAGGAGACTAAAATAAACATTTTTTTTTCTGATGAACCACAGAGGATTTAAAAATGTTAATTGAGCATTTCAAATTCCGCATGAATTGACTTTGTTCTCAGACATGACCATGACATTTTAATTGTGTAAGTTAGGTAATGGGAACATTAGATTAAGTATTTTAAAAAAATATGATTTATTGTGATAGTGTGCATAGAAAAACAATATACTGTGCTAATAAATATTTCGTGCATTACATTAAAAGGTATCTGATGTTTAGAAACTTTTTCAATGGGTACCTTACAATTAAGGAAACGATAAGTAATCCTACGTTGTTTTATCCCACAGTAACTGCAACAGAAGAGACTACGTGAACGCTTATTTCAAACAGTTCGAAATACTCGGGAATATACAGGGTGTTCCATAATGATTGGGACAAACTTTAACCCTTTAACGCGCAGTGTTACCGCTCTGGGAACACTGACGTTTTGACTGTTGCCAGTCACGAAGAATAGATTTGATTTCTATCAAAATAGTCGAAGATCGCACGAGAATCCTTTACTTTTCAGCACGTCATTTCCCGTAAAAAAATTGTCACGATTATTTTTAACAGCACTTACATCTGCTGAAAAATGGAAGAATGCGAGAACAGCTGGATAGATTGCCCAATGCTGAAAAAAGGGCAACGGCTGCCCTTTTTTCAGCATTGGGAAAGGGTTGTGCCTCAAAGGATTAAGGGGAGGTGGAGAACATAATAAGAATTCAGAATCACATAGCAACGTGGAGTCGGAAAACGTCGTCTTTATGCAGCTGTTAATAAAGCATGCCACTTACCAAATAAAAGCTGATAAAATTTCCTACAAGGTGATAATAGGTAATTTTTCTTCTATATCCAATAACTTTCGCGATATGTTTTAGAAAACATCGCAAATTTATTACAGAGTTCTATTGAGGTACAAAATATCACTTTCAAAGGAATTTTGTTAATTTGTTTGTCCGGGAACTCCTCCCACACCTTCGACTGATCGGCTTGAAATTTTGCACATACATGTAAAACGACATAGAATAAGTCCGGCTTCCTTAAAATTCTGGAAATCCACCCGTTCCCTAATTTTTTACGATTTTTCGCAATTTTCAGGGTAGAAAGCTACTCAAATGTCCGATTTCAGCACATTCGTGAGCATAGTTAACATAGATTTATTTATTTATTACTTTCAATAATTCAAGTGAGACTGACGTCATTTTGGTGTCACGAGTGTAAAAATGCATTAAAAATCCTAATGAACTTCATTAGGATTTTCAACTTGTTGGAACCTCATTAGGATCACAACAAGTTTTGACAAAAAATTACACCACGAGCGAAATAATAAACTTCCATCCAGATTCCCAGATGCTGTAGAAAATAAAATAACGTGTTTTTTTCTTCTTTCGCTAATTCATGTCAGATATCGCAACTGAGAATGCGATAACGTCATTTTTAAACTCATGATGTCATTTTGGCGTCATGAGTTTAAAAATGAGTTAGAAATCTAATTACATTAAAAGGCTTTGACCCAAAAATTTACTATTATAATAATTCAAAGTATTTTGTTTACTGCGCGTGTTACCCTTAGCGATTTTTGAGCTCTGCGATTTTTCAGCAACCATAATAACGAAAGGAAACTTGCATTTTTAAAACCGTGGGAAATTCAAATGTCGGCAAAATATGCAAAATACTAATTAACATAATTCATAGTATTTGCTATCGGTTTGATGACGGTCGTCGTATGTATTCCCAAAAATCGTGCCTAATGTTGCCAAGTTTGGACGACTTTTCGCGGTATATTATGCATATTAGATACACTTTTTTGGGTTAAGTTCTTGCAACTTAACAAGCTCTTGCATAAAAGTTACATCATTAGCAAAATAGATCCGGAAAATATTTGAAATACCGATTAGCTAGGAATATCCCCAATATCTCTGAAATTAACTTTAATAAAGTTTTGTTGCAAGCGAAAGTTTTTCAACGTCGTATGTTTCAATATTACTCCGTTTGAAAACTACTGCGCAAAATGACTGAATTCGACTATCCTGGTCAGAACGTGACGTCATAGATTAAAAGTTGTCTGAAATTCGTAAACACAATTTAACGCCCTATTCGCAATTTGAGCGATTCCAAATAGTTCCTCGAGATTACACAGTTTGATGTTTTCACGAGCTTGAACCATGGTGGATTTAAATAATATTTAAATTGGTACAGCTTGGATGTTTTCCACCACTGCCAGATGAAATATTTTGCTGTGCTAACTACGCCAATCAGACAAGAATTATACTTAAAAATATATGGGGATCTGTTTTAATGGCAATGCATAAATTCCACAGAATCACCAAAAAGTATAAAGGCATCATTGGTTCAAAATATCTAATCTGTTTCTTTAAATTGAGCATTAAAGACGGAGAAACGAAGATAGATAATATTAATATAAGTAATAGATAGTGTTCTCATTTTTTTTCTCTGGTAGTAATAGTAGATTTGTTTGGATAATATTGATTAAAGCACAGTATACCACGTTAATAGCTATTTCGTGAAATTAAAAGTGTTATATTCATTATTTTTCAACGATCGTTTTATAACTAACTAAACCATAATCCTACGTTGCGTAATATATCCTGCGGTAGTTTCAGCAAAAGGACAACTTGAACTTTTTGACATTTTCTTTTCGTATAGATAGCTACGATTATATTTTAGTAAAATATTCGTTTCCTACCGTGCGAAGAACGGGCACGCAGATAGTTAGCTATAAAATTATGACGCCAATGTATACAATCGGCGCTCCAGCGTAGAACCCGGCGGTGACGGCGTGGCGCGGCGTCGCCGACCTCTACTCAGAGATACGAAGAAAATTTTGAGGGAAAATTGAATTGTATGATTCAATTTCCCCCTTGATCATACAAGCCTGCTGAAGCTAAAGGGCAGTCCGACCTTGCTGAGATGTTGATAGCACATATTTTATTCATAATTATTTCATTACCACTTTTATAAAATTTAAGCTATTGAAAACGGTTAAATAGTGTTGAAAAACCTCTTAGCACATGAATTTAGCAAAAGGGATTTATTTGCAAATGGGAAGCTTTACTGTTGATAAAGCAGTGGTGTTATGAGGATATAATTGCGAAATAACTTTATGATTCAGATGCGTTCTTTCTTCTTTTACAGATGCATTCTTTCTTTTCTTTTCTTTTCTTTTTTTTTTTTTCTTTTTTTCTTTTGCAGGATAATCGTATCTCGTAAATCTTACCAAAGAAACTGGTGCTATTTAGCTTCTCAGTACCATCTCTTGAATGATTTCTAAGGTTATCACTACTGGGCATAAGCGTAAAGTTTTCAAAATTATTGGGGGGGCCCGGCCCCACAACCACATATATTCACGTCAGTGGCGTAGCCAAGGGGGGGGGGGTAGGGGGGGTCATCCCCCCTCATGAGGAATTTTTTGCCATACAAATGTATATTCTTCACTCCCTTATCATACACTCGTATACATGTATGTGAGTTGCAGAAGTCGTAACCCCCCCCCATGCAAAATTTCTGGCTACGCCACTGATTCACGTACATATAACTTACTCATAGCTGCCAACTACTACGGAATATTATTAACCACTTTTTCTACGTGATTTTTACGCTTAAAATATAGCAAAATTTTGTGCTACGAGCGCGAGCTGGTTACTATTTTGAAAAAAATAATTAAAAAATAGACTGCTTACAAAACGTGGTTAATTATATTCTGTAGTAGTTGGCAGCTATGACTTACTATATATAAGTGTAAATTATAGGAGGCGCTCGAGCTCTATGGGTCCATAGAATTCTACACCTATGTAAGGTAAGTATCCATGTTAGTATCTTCCTACCATGTTATAAGTTAAAAATAGATGCAAAGTAAAAAATCCAAAGGAGGAAAAAAAAAACATTTTCGATGAGATAGTGCATTTTAGACACATCTGAACTTTTCTTCATTTCATACTTTACATTCATTGCGTAATCTGATTTTAATGAACCAGAGCCTCGCGAGGGCAGCTTATAGTAACATTGTGTGTTACGTGGCGTCACAATGAATACTAAATCATGATTGAAATCAAAAGAAAAAATTTTTTTAAAGTACAAGTAAAGGTTTATTTTTAAACGTTTGTAAATGGCGTGAAATACTTTTTTTTATGTTAGTATAAATTAGTTTTCTGTATTGAGTGGTAAATTATTGGGTGGGCTCAGCCCCTATTCACAATTTATTGGGGGGGCTCGAGCCCCACGGGCCCATATAACTCTACGCCTATGCTACTGGGGGTCTTTCACTGGTTAATCATTCGTGATTCCTTTTAGTCCGCAAGATCTATAGTGGATTAGTCTAATATTCTCTTATGAGTACAGTAATGGGACGATTGTGTGGTATACATTTTTTTTACTGTTTCCGTTTTAAATAAAATCTCACTCAAAAATAATTATCTATCAGTTTGCACTCTATTGCTTTTAGAAAAGCCCTGATATGATTATAATTTGGATTACAAACACAGTTGAAATAGAAATATTATGCGTGATAAGATAAACAGTTTATCAATTTGTTTTTCTCTAATTTGTCCACATTCATTTTAACTTCAAAAGATAGCATGGGAAGCGAACATTCAATAATTTAGTTAAACCAGTTTGTTGAAATGAGTGAAGAACAAGCAATTGTGCCTTCTCCAACGGTAGGGTATTTCATCTTATTTGAATTTTTAAGTTTTATATAATAGGGTTTTTTCAATAATTTGCAGCACCTTTCGAAGATCGATTTTGTGATTATCGTATCACACACTCGATGGAACCTGTTGATCGTTTTCTGTATACGTAGTAAGTTAAAAAGTAGATTCTCAATTTGTAAGTAAGTTCTTTTGTTTAGGATAGTAGTTGTCATTTTACACAATCGTTTTTTAGAGAAGCGTATGATTTTTCATAATAATCGTTAATTTTCCGAAAGGGCTTAAGAAACCTTTTCAATGATAAATACGAAAAAAGGGGGCCGAGCAGAAAGTGACGAAGGCAAGAGGACACGAAACTGGTCGGTATCTCAAGATAACAGAGGGTGGAATTCTCCGCCGGTGGTTCACGAAATCGTCGGTTGTTAGCTACCAACTGGGCAGAACCAGTTGTTTGGTTACCGACTGCGATAACAACTCCGGAGGGAAACGGGAGGTCTTTTAGCCAATCACATGAACCCGTTGACGCTCCTAATTAAAACTCCACCTCAAGGCGGGGCAAAGTTAACGACTGCGAAAAATTAACGACGAGCCGAGAATCCAGCTGAGAGTTCGAAGTTAACGGTAATCCGTTGTTCAGAGACCACACACACGCACACACACAGAAAAAAAAAATTGATGGTCCCCAGAGACCAACCAGTATTTACATTTTAAGAAATACACCCTCTCAAAAAGTATTCGAGTAAGAGATAAACTTCCTACGTTGGTTTCGTATATTAAAAATTATTTATCGTAGAATATGAATTAGGCTATTAGGCTATGTATGCTTATAACTTTCTATATTTCTGTAGGTTGTGCGTTTTTCAAAAACTCAGTAATTATTAGCTAAGCTAAAATAGGAAATTTCGCTTTTACTTGAACACTTTTTTGAGAGGGTGTACATGTTGTAAATACGACACATAATTCTAGCATAATACCGGATATATAATATGATCTATTTAATCTATATAAATAAAACATAGTCGGGTTAGTTATACCATTTATAACTCAAGAACGACTGGACCGATTTTAATGATCTCTGATTTTTTGGATTCGTCTCCACCTCGAATAACTGAATAACTTATAAAATATCCGATGCGGGTAAATGGCATTGCAGAACGTCGAATTCTATTTAACCGCTTGCTATGAAAATACATTTTAACCCATTTTGACGAAAATAGGTACGTATCGATTTTAATCGATCGTATTTTGATCACGGAGGATATTTTTACACTATCCTTTTTGCCATGACTTGCCGCTAGATGCCGATGCAGCGCATCACCTTCAAAACCATTCCACCGATTCCCTTCCTGATGAGTTCCGGGACAGATCATCCTTACTCACGAAGTTTTCTTAGATTAGGAAAACCGGAAAACCAAATGTCTTGAGATGACTTGACTGTCAAAAAATCTCGAAGCATGTCCATGGCTTCAGTACTTGGCTAAATAGTGCACAGTGCACCGTATCTCGCAAAAGGATTGTTGCCCCCTTTTTTGTATGAGTCTTCTATTGATGGAACTAGTGTACTTAGATCTTATCCAAACATTAATTTTTTCATTAATAAAAGTGAATGAACAAAATTTTTGGTTCGAATAAAACGGTGCAACATAGAAGTACTGATGACGCATAATAATTTGCACGCGTGTTTCTCTCGGCAATTCATACTTTATCTGTCGTAGAATGAATTATTATTATTATTAATTCAGTACCAAAATATTTGACAGCTTGCCCGCACTCTTTAAGTTTATGATAAAGATGTTTTTTGAATAACCCGCTCTCGGATAATTGAGTCTACAGTAGAAATATCGCAGCAATTGAAATGCATCTACTGTAGTTAGAGCGTGAGCAGACAGACTGACCGACCCGAATACTTTATAAAATTGTCGGAAGAAAAGAATTAACTTTCTGAAAATGTTTTAAAATGTGCTATATGCTTCATCTCGTTTCATTGATTTTAGGAAGGAGAAACGTTAGAGCAGTACCTTCAAAGATTCCAAGACGATGAACTTCAACGAATACAGAACGACCAAGAGCTGCTGATGCAGTTCTCGGCCGTGCTTCAAGAGAGCTTCAGGGACTTCGAGCGGATGGAGGACGGTCTCGAGAACCTCTGGAACATCATCAGGAACGCGAACGACCTCGACCGCCTCCTGTATTTCATACGCCAGCTGGAGCCCAAGAGGCGGAACCTCCTGGAATCGCTAGAAAGGAACGAGGACAAAATGCAGACTCTCGCCACATTCTCGGCTGTCGGAAGACTATTCGGCTCCACCGTAGACATCCTCGGAACGGTTGGCGGACTCTGGATGAGGAGGCAAAATCCCGGATACGCCACGATGGCGTTCAGGACAGCGACGGCATTCGGGCTCCTGGGGCTCGTGACCACGGTAGCCGAGATGAATATCTTGAAGAACACCCTGGACGATCTGATGAGACTGCTCGAGGAGGACCAGGATCTGATCGAGCCCATACAGCGGTGGTACCAGAGGACGAGCGAGCTCGAAGAGGCCATGAAGGCCGTGTTTCCGTTCGACGTCACCAACCACCTTGTGACGGAGTTCGCCAACGCCGGTGGCACGGAGATCTCGCCGGTCCGACTGCTGGCAACGCTCCTGAAGTCCATAGCGGAGCAAGACTTCCAGCGGCTGAGAGACGCCAGGCTCATCCGGAATTTGATCAATTTCACTTTGTACCCGGCTTCTCGAGACTGGTGCGAATGGTAAGTAGCTTAAGTGGGACATTAAGATTGTTGTGTAGAATAATTTTTCAAAATGTAGCAAGAGGAAAATCGGAATAACCGAAAAATGTGAGAAGGGATAAAACATTGTATTCGTGTGTGATAAGTACTTTAAAAGAGCGTTTACATGTCAGTTTTTCGACTAAGGATTGGGAAAAATTCATTCGTGTTTCACAAATACTGAAGTGGATCCATTAAAAATCATACCCTACTTTAAATATCGAAGTCCATAAATAAGAAATCTGACTGAAACTACAAAAATTTTATTTTAATACTATGCGCCTGGCTGAAACGCTTTTTAAAGAACCAGGTAACCACATGTATTAACGCGACGGTTAAGAAAAATATTTTTTTTTCTTTTATCTAGGGAGAAGTAAACTTTTTATCATATGAGAATTGTGGTATTTGATCGCCTACTACGATCGTTTCCACCATCCGTTTTGAAGAGTTAATTTTACTTTATATTGACCTTCGAAAGATGTCTATACTTTTTGACTCACATTTCAATTGCTTGATAATCAAATCAAGTCTACAAGTGTGTAATCGTTTATTATTACTTCTAATCAAGGGTAGTACAATCTGGAAGCATAATTTGCTTATCTATGATATGGCTTGTCCAGTTTTTTGCAACATCTATTAATCCCACACTGCATCGCTCCAAAGACCATTTCACGCATGCACATATGTCGGACGGTGAACCCCAAAGCCAACTATATATGCATGCATTAAAATAACCTGTTCTTTTCTGCATCCCCAGATTAACCCTCGTAAACAGTCATCGATCCATGCTTTTAACAAAAATTTTGTCTAGTTGAGAAATTCTGAAAGAAATAACCTCGTAAACAGCGAAATGCTCAAAACTTCTTTAAACACTAAACAGTATTTACAATGAATAAAGTAATACCAATCTTTCGTTTTTCAGGATCATCCTTCGTCGCCATCCAGTGATTTTAGACATTACAAGAGTAATTCTGCAGTTGCAACACAGTCCTCTAAGATTTGCTCTGTGTCAAAGTATACCGGCCTTGGCCATTGGAGACCAGAATATCCGGTCATTTCCTGTGTGGGGGCGTATAAGTCTGAACTTTGTGTCTGCAATTGATTCTGTGACTTCTTTAACGAGTTCTCAAACGTCTACCATTATATCTGAGATAAGGCATCTGCGCCGGCATTTGCACGCGGAACTAAATTCGCTTCTGCGAATTGCAGAGTTTGTGCAAATACGCAGGAGACATCCTTAGTCACTACATGTTTTCAGAGGCGCAGAGAGCCAAGTCGGGGCCCCGGGGATAAAATCTTTGGGATCGCTTTGCTATCCAGAAATCCTTTTGATGTCGTATTAGATCAATCATTTATTCCTTATTAAAATTATTAATCATTTAAAGAAACTTTAAATTAATAGTAATTGGCAATTTATTAATAGAATTAAAATTATTAATCTAAAAGAGTATTATTCTTTAATAAACATCCATTCTCTAAAAAATACCAACATTTTGTTTTGAAGGTTTCGTCACCTCCATAGAGAAACAGTATTTGCAACGTTAACATTTTTGCATGGCATGTTTCCTCAGTATTGAAACAAATAATATTTTTATTCATACTTCCATGCAAGCAGGCAGCAAAAAAATTTCATAAGGCCAAAAAAGTGGAAATTTCAAAATTTCGGATGTTGGTTGATCCCCATAGTCTCTCCTCTGGCTAAACCCTTTCTTCCACTATTTAACAATGTGTCTCGGAAAAAAAAAACAATTTCTTGTTAAATAAATCTTTTCTACTTCTAGTCATGGCAAACCGTTGAATAATACCGTCAATCTCTATACCTTTCTTACAAAAAAAAAAAAAAAAAACTCAATCAGAAACACTTCTCGTTTTTGCCAAGTGGATGGTTTTTGCTCTAGCTGGCTTTTTGTAATTTCACTCAAAAATTAATTTGAAGCATACGGATAATCTAAATTTGGACTTTTTTATTTTACAAAATTGACAACACACAATTAAGTATCATATAAACAGCAAAAGGGGGGGCCCCTTCACAAGCTGGGGCCCAGGGGATTTTTCCCCTGCTCCCCCTCCCTCTCTGCGCCAATGCATGTTTTAGTTTTTTTCTAAGAATTTAGATGCCATCGAAGATAGCACTTGTAAGCTTTTTTGATGTTCGAGATGGTAGCTTTTAAAAGTAAGGCTCAAGGAATTTTCGGCTGCCAAGACTTCACGATGTACAGTTTATTATTCTCTAGAAACACTAAGATTTCCAGAGTGCATCACATTACATTCATGGTTTTTTCAGACATCATACAGAACTTGCTTTAGTGAAATGATCTTGATGAACAGGAGGTAGAAGACTTGATAAAGTTTGTGCAATTGTGTAATAACCATTTCACATTTATAATAATGCCGAGGACTGTCTTCAACTCACCCATTAGGTGTGCCCTTTAAACCCTCGGTGCACTTTTATTTATTTTCAATCCTCTTAATTAATGAAATAAAATGTTTTCTTTCAAACTCCTTCTTTGGAGATAGTGCTGGAATTTTTTCAAGAATATTTTTATACTAGTCGATTGTTCGAAGGGCATGGTTACTTTTAGGCCTACAAAGATTATTTTGTAAGAATTTTAAATGTTTCTCCTTTATTATAGAAAAGTTTTCACATCAATTGAGCAAATCGAAAAGTGTTCTACAACTATACTGAATGATTGCAAATTGCAGTCTAATCAAGAGACATGCGGAATCACGAAGCAATTTTTTTTCTTTGGCTATTCGGCCATTGTCTCTACTTATTATAAAAGAAGATGTCTGTGCGTGTGTCTGTCTGTCGGCCGCGTTACGGACAAACGGCTACACTTAGAAACACCAAATTTGGTACTCAGGAAGTTTTAAACATGAAGTTGTGCATTTCGCCCTCTTTTAAAATCAACGCGGACTGTTTACGCCATTATATAAATCAATCATGGCACGAGAATTTATGTTGGGTTGTTGCCACAAAAAGGATTAGAAAAAAGGTTTTTCAACCTATCCATAGAAATTTTTAATTTGGCACCGTCCGTAATTTCAATTCGCAAGTGAGGATCTATGACGGGAGTTGCTTTAAGATACGTAAAAATTACCCACAATTTCAACGCATTTATTCCCGCTCTTTTTTTAACACAGGGAGACGATATTTTGATTAAAACTTGATATAAGCTAATAATTTCACGATTATTTTTATTACTAGTAGTCCCGCACGGCGTTGCCCGTGAACCCCATAAATTATGCGATTTACAAAATCTGACATGTAAACTGCAACTCCTGATTAGTACTCTAGGCCACAATTATATAACAGAATGTGTAGATAATGGTTCCAGAGTTTCAGGTACGTACTTACAAATGCACCACTAAAGATAACTCACGGCTGTGACGTCACACATTTCTTCCATTTGAAAAAACGGAAGGGGAGTCTTGCATAGCATTCGAATGGCAGAACAATTTTCCACTAAATATTTTTTTAAACCACAGTCTTTAAGTAATTTCTTTAAAAAACTGTTTAAAAATTGGCCAGGTATTGTAAAGGGAATAGATATACATGAAGAAAAATAAACGTGTAATTTGCTTTAAAATTACTGGAGTTATTAAATATTTCAATCAATTAATCAAATTAGCTTGTAAAATCCACAATTTTCGATTTAAATTTCTGAAAATTGGGAAATGTTAGGTCATTAAACGTATTAAATACCATAAAAAATTTCATGAAAAGGCACCATTAGGAAAAAGCGCCAAATGACAGAAAATCGCCAAACGTGGAGACTTTTGGCGAAATAGCGCCAAATTTGGCGCCAAAAATAAGTCCCCAAAAATTAGGTTTTCCAAGGCCTACGACCCATAGAACCCGAGATTTCCAGAACATTCCATATTGAAGCAACAAAAAGCAAAATTTAACTATTTAACGCGTAGAATACGAATTTTAAACTATTTTAAACCCCAGAACAGCGGGTTGCTCCCAAAATTCGTAACACAGGGTAAGAAAATTTCCGTTTTAGAACGGTTTTTGATTAATAATTAAAAAAAAACCTAAAATTTTAAAATTCTCCATTCTCAGGTGCACATTATCGGACTCATGGGCTTATATATTCAAATTTTTAGAGTTCTGCGTGCAGTAGGTTTGTCTGGAGACCGCACACATACAGACAGACAGATTTACAAACATTCATTTTTATTATTATAGATATAAGTGCTATTTTAATCCGTTGCTTATTTAAAATTGAAATGTTTTAACGCAGCTGAAAATCTTCTTCATTTTAAAAGTTTCAAAGTTCGTTTTAAAGCGTGATATATTAAAAATTTTCTATTTACTTTTTTATTTTTGGCATTTAATTATGGCGCAGGCGTATATGTTTCCTAACATACGCATTTTAACGTTGGATTACGTTCCTCCATAGCGGCCCTATGTAAATCAAAGTTTTAATATGATTCCGTTTGAAAACTACTGTGCGAAATATCGAAATTAACTCCCTCAACTAACCGGGGTATCTTTTACGGCAGTTAAACAGTGACGTCATGAATTTAAAAGACGGGTGAAATTTGTAAACTTTGCAACTCTCTAACGTTCTGTCCAATTAAAGCGATTCTAAATAGCTCCTCGAGATTACACAGTTTGATGTTTTTCAGGAGACAGAACCAGTAGCGGATCCAGAGATTTTTTTTGGGAGGGGCTAAATTTTGAAAAAATCTTATTTCACCCAAACAAAATGTACAATAAAGCAAAATTTTAGTCTAAAGTAATGTAAAACTTTTTGGGAGGGGCTAAGTTATAAAAAAAAGATCATTTTATCTACGTAAAGTGTATAATAAAGCAGAATGTTACCCGTTAGCAATCTCTTTTGGGGAGGGCTGAAGCTCCCTAGCCCCTCCCCTGGATCCGCTACTGGACAGAACCATGGAGGATTTAAAAGATATAGCTATATTGGATACACTGATATTTAAATTGGCACTGCTTGGATAATTTCCCCCCATGAGGAGATGAAATGTTTTGCGGTACGCCAATCTGACAGGAATTATGCATAAATTAAATATACATGGAGAGCTTCCTTAATGGCAACCATAATGTGAAATGATTATTGTTTATGCTAATGCGAAATTTCAAAGAATCATCATAGAATAAAAAAGTCCTATTTGCGCCAAATAATCTAAGCTGTTTCTTTAAATTGAGCATTAAAGAGTGAGAAGCGAAAATAGATAGTATTAATATAGTACGTATTAACTAGTATTAGTAGATTTGTAAGGGTTATATGAATAAATCACAATATACTACGTTGATAAATATTTAATGAAATTAAAAGTGTTCTGTTCATCCTCTTTCGACGGTTATTTTACAAGTAACTAAACGAAAAGTATTCTAATTTGCGTTAATATAACCCGTAGTAATTTCAGTAAAGGAGATTACATGAACTTTTTTAAAAAATGAAACGTGTGATTCTATATGTGATTCTGTTTCATCACATGTAGTTATGAGCATATTTTAGTTAAATATTCGATTCTCCACGTGCGAAGAGCGGGTGCGAAGTTATTTTAAAATAAAAAAATGTCCTCTTTCATATCGTGTCTGAGGTATTTAACGCTGAAACGTGAACCTAAAAAACAGCATGATGTAGAAATAAGACATTTTGAAAGTGCGGAGTTCACTGCAAACGGTCAAACTTTTCCTTTTTTTGATAGCGAATGACACCGAAGTAGATTTTTTTGTGTCATTATATTGCAATGATCTCAGGTTAGTACATATGATGCAAACTTTAAGTCAAGAGTCAAATAATTTTGCTTTTTCTAGATTCCACATCACTGGAATTAATTCGAATTATACATGTGAGGAAAATTTTCGTTGCCTACCATGCGAAGAACGGGCACGCAGCTAGTTATTCTATAAAAGATTTCAGAGGACATTTTAAGCCTGATTAATCTACGTCTCATTCACAAAAATGGTAATTCTTTTCGCAATTATTATATGTATATAATTCCAGACTTTCGAAAATTATTTACATCTTAATTTCTCGCTCGCTTTTTTACATACATATTATGAAAATATTTTAAACTTAAGATTTTATTAATTCAATTTATCTGAACGAAAAAAAAAGTTCCAAAGAATTAAAACATTTCTTCTCATGAGCACTCCTACCTTAAAAGGTAACATTTATGAGGCTATCTGTACGCAGAGCTCTTGGATAGACGCGAAATAAAAATGGACTAGTAGTCTGCCAGTGGTCGAAATTCGACCATGAAGCATTAAATTTTTTTATTTGAGCGGTCATAATGTTCTTCTGCCAAAGAGTATGTCTTAAGATTCCATATACAGTGGAACCTACTAAGGTGACCCCTTGACTAAGAGACCATCTGTCTAAGTGACCACTTTTCTACAGTTTCACTGTACAGCCACCACGCGTTTCTGAGAAGACGGTGTTTTGTAAAGGCTTCATCATATTTTGCTAAATACAAAGGCAGCTCCAGCCAGTGGGTCATAGGGGTCATCTCCCTCTACCGACCTTGGATTTCACACGTTCCTGTACGATTTCACACATTCAGTTTGAGTTTTGAATAATTTAGGCTAATCTAAAATGTCTAGTGGCCGAAACTTCAGCCTGGAGCCGTCCTCGTCTGAAGGCCCATTTATGTTCGGAGTTATAAAATATTAAACCGTCGAATGACTAAGCTCTACTTGCTGAGGCGTACCACTTACGATGTGTAAAAATTTGCTGTCTGAAGAAGTTTACACTTTTATCGAATGATTGTCCTTGATACTTATTTACTGTCATCACAAATGAAGGTATATTTGGAAACTGAATTTTTTGAAAAGATATGGTAAAATAGTACCAGAATATTTTATAAGTGGCATTCAAATTCTTTTAATGCCTGAGGTTCCACTTCAAACTTCCCAATCAATAAATAGCATTACGATATAGAAACTTGATGTGCATTCTTGTTCCATTGACTAATGCTTCCTTTGTATTTAAGTTTCTGATTAGTATAACGATGCAATTAACGTTCAATACTAACTTATGTGGTTGCAGACGATGGTAATTTTCGTTAGCCAAGCACAAATCCCGCCAGCTGTTTTTTCTGGGAAACGTTTAAAGACTACTTCTGAAACACTGCCGTTCCCCAAAATAAAGCCGGAAATTTTAATCCGTATACAAAATAGTATTTATGTACAGATTTCAACATATACAAAATATCAATGTACTAAAAGATATTTGTATGCTTATTGGTTACATAATGTGGAATTGGGGAAAAACTTGGGGCATTAAATTAAAATACGAAATTAAATTAAACTTCCAAAATATGGAAAAGGGTAAAAAACTATGTACTGGAAATCGCTTTAGGTTTGTAAGCATTTGGTGCAGATCACAATTATTTGGCAAATTTTCATCGGCTAACAGAAAAAAACCCAAACCACTCATAGTCAAAGAATTCAAAAACTCTGCTAGATAGTTATTCGATTTCGTTGTCATCATCGCAAATTACTTTATCTTAGATATGGTGATATGCTCTCTATTCATTAGATATTCAATTAAGTCAGCATTAATGAAAGTTCAATCATCACTTTTAGGGTCTATTATGACTGACTTCAATATGTTATTTGAGAGTATGTTTTCGGAAATATTTCCATACACTTCATT
The DNA here is from genome assembly GCA_038373885.1 of Cheiracanthium punctorium. Taxonomy (NCBI): domain Eukaryota; kingdom Metazoa; phylum Arthropoda; class Arachnida; order Araneae; family Cheiracanthiidae; genus Cheiracanthium; species Cheiracanthium punctorium. The sequence continues at coordinate 263,391 of JAWZYV010005322.1, forward strand.
AATAACGTTATATTCATTCCCTATTCATTGCAGAGGTTCTTAATAATGTCCGAAAACCAGTTTCTCCTATGGGATTTTGCGTACAAGAAAAGTTTCGCTTCTTCGCCGATTTGTCGCTGTTACCTAACTGTATCACTGTTGCCAACTCTGCCGGAGAAAAAAAATCTTCGTAAACTGGAATACCGAAGTATTTTGTAAATCGGAAATGAATGTCCAAATGTCTCAAAGAGCATTAGCAGATAAGCATATTTCAGCAGCACAAGCACGTAAACGCCCCCCCCCCCAAAAAAAAAAAAAAAAAAATTCTCAGCTTGAAAATATTGTTAACCATTTGTGGATACTTTTAACTTTGATTTTAGGCATATTTTCTCCGGCAGAGTTGGCAACAGTGATACAGTTGGGTAACAGCGACAAATCGGCGAAGAAGCGAAAATTTACTCGTACGCAAAAACGGAGCTTTTTGGACAGCGTGTACTTATCTCAGTGAGCCATGCTGAAACTTAGCGTTATTTCGAAATTGATACAACAATGGAACCATCACCCGACTTGGCACGAAATACTGCGTGCCAAATTACTTCTCACTAATTTTTTACGGTGCAATAGCATATTACATAAAAATTTTAACATTCGCACAACCACCTCCATACGAACTTTAACTGTGCCGAATTTCGCATTCATCCGTTTGCACATTGTGCTAGACGGACAGAAAGCTTTTGCTTAGCGTATTAATATAGACATAGATTACCGATGTACCCCATATTCATTTCAAAAAATGACCCAAAACATTTTTGGAAAAAAAAAAAAAATCAAAACGAGAGAGAGAGAGAAAGAGAGTTTATAGAGATTTAAGGCTATTTCAGATTTTCATCTCAGTTGTTTCTAAGTTCGTCTTTATTTCAAAGTACAATTTACATCTCAGTATTTGGACAAACCAATGGAACATTGGGCTAAAGCGATTTAAACCCAAGACCTAACCCGTCGCATAGCGGGCAGCAGCGACAGGTGCACAGACCGCGCAGTCTTCAGGTCCTCCAAAAATCTCTCTCACAAAAAAAAAAAAAAAAAAAAAAAAAAAAAAACATTTTCGTTTGAATATTTTGTGCAACTAAGAAACGCGTTCAGAAACATCTTTGTCTATTTATAAAATTTTCATTGCAATTGTTAAAATAATCAATAGTAGGGTTTATGCTATGATCGGATATTTTGCAAAATGCAAAAGACATAGGCACTTTTCATTGAAATGCTCACAGGTTTTAGGGTTTTAAATCCGAAATAGAAATAACTTTTGTCAACGTTAAAAATATCCTCATCATAAGGACGCGGAAGAAAAAAAAAATTGGCAAACGTTTGAAAAGCAGACAAGTTTAAAACAAATTCTGAGGTTTAAGCGTAAGTAAGTTGAAAATAATGGTAATAAAAGTAATTTGCTTTAGACTTGAATTTGGTCTTCGTGTTTATTTTCATTAATATTTTTTTCAAACTGCTTCAAAAAATGCTGCTTTTACTAACGTTTAGGAATAAATTTTCCTTATTACATTCTGCTTAAGATTTTACCTCCATTTTCAATTTTTTTTTTCTAAAGGAATTTTTAAACCCTGATCAATAGTGTACTCATAGTCGAGAAAAGTCTTTTACTTCCCTCTATGTGATTGAATTTCAAATAAAATCAAATTTAGTAGAGGGCTACTCAGTATGTAATTTAGTTTCTTACAGGTTTCACATTACATATATGTCAAATACAGCATGTATGATGAATCGTAATCCCTGAATAACAGGAAAGAGCAATATGTAGTTTCCTTTTTGAATTCTTGAAATTTTCAACTACTTGTAACTTTTGACCATAAAAAGAAATTACGCATAATAGCTCATTTGAAGGGGAAGAAAATGGTGGTAGCACAAAACAGAGTAGAAAACAGAGTTCTCACAAAAGATATTATTTTTTTTCTGATGAAACTCAGAGTTTTTGCTTGAAGAGGCATCCCAGAAGGGTAAGTGGAAAGTAATGTTTCTATTTGGATTCATGAAAATTTCAAATTTTTGATAAAAGATAAAGCTGAAAAAAAGAACTCATTTTAGAGAAGTTCAGTACTATAATATATTTTTTTCTTTTAGAAACAATGCTGTAGAAATGAGGGCTGAAGAGGTAGACTACAAATTTAGTGGAAAAGGGGCAGGAAAAGAAGTAATTTTTCAAAAATTTGTGATGTTTGACAGCAAATATCTCGAAAGCTATTGGAGATGGAAACAGGAAAAATTACGAACAATCGTGAAGGAGATTTCTTCAGATATTTAATTTTGCAACTGACACCTTTTTTACTATGATGCACCTTTGTTGCGCTTTTATCGCAAAAAACTATAATGCCAACCCTCCGCCCCCTCCTTTCTCCTCTTGAAAATCGTTTATTTTGCAGGTCTGGAAAATTCTAATTATTTTAACTCCCATTTAACACACACACAGTCCTGTAGTCAAATATTTTTTGTTTCCAGTCACTTTTTCCACTTTTGATTATTAACTCATTGGACTTATTGGAAATGACCCTTAGCCTCCTATTTCAGTTCATCAGTGACTTTCAGTTACATAAAAAACTACAAAGTACTGTAAAGAAGACTTCGAAACAATAAACTTAGATTTGAATTTTTAAAATTTTTATTGAGTTTTTTAAATAAGTTTACACAAAACAACAAATATAATAAATAGCAGATCTCCGGAGATCAGGGAAGTTTCCCCGACACTGAAGGTCTGGAAACACATTGCAACTTCTTGTAACCACTTGCACTCTTTTGGAATGAAAAACAGCAAGATATTCCAAGCTCTTTTACACGTGTTTCTCGTCAGCAATCTGGAAAAAAAAAATATGTTTTATTAAATGGTGTTTCTCTTAGTTATAAATATTTCACGGAAACTTTTTTAGATTTAACAATTTAAAAGGCCTTTTTTGCTGGTAATAGTAAATTAAAATACCAAATAAATTATTTGATTTACGTAAAGAAATTCACTTAGCTTATTAGGTAAAATTAAACCGTTTTAGCCTATTTTTTTGGGGGGAGAGGCGGATATAGGTTTACCACAGCTCATTTTGGACTTTTAAAAAGTAGAGAGCCTGCCATTTAGGGCCCTTGCTAAGGAGCAAGGGTTGAAGGGGAGTCTCATTGGCACATTCTGTTACACTTGAAAATATTAGTTTGCAAACTTGGTAAAATAATTTTTAACAAAGTTATAATTCGCTTTTTATTTTTCTTTGCAAAATGCTAACTTAATAGGGAATATCATTAAGCTTTTTTATTTATCAAAATCCATAATGTATTTTCTAGCTGCAAAAGGCTAGAATTTTTTAAAAACTAGTTGAAAAATTTGTAAATCTTTCTTTCCTTTCAATTAAAACCTAATAGGTTTGTCAAAATTACAAACTTAGTTGCAAGATTTTTAAATAAATACTATGATGTCGTTTTTATTCCTGGTAGAGCAAAATTAAACAAACCAAGTTGGCAAAATTTTTAAATAAGTTTGTAAAACCGATATTTGACTTGGCAGTTTAAGGACTTCTCCTCGTAAAAAGAAAGTCTAAGCGATGTCCCTGTTGCCATTAAAGGTATCTCTTTTTACTTCTTTATTTATAAGTCTTTGCGTTTGTAAATTATATGTTTATGACCATAAACAGAAACAGACGAAAGAGAAATCAAAATAATAAAGGGTTATGAGCAGGGAAAAATGGCTTCTTAAATTTTCCTCGCCTCTTTTGCGACCACTCACTGGAAACTGGCCATTTTTCAGAGGCTGCGAGTAGTACTATTTCCCTTTCGGTGAGCTACAATGGATTTTTGAAGATTAACAACGAAAAGCTTGGTTATTTGCCACCCATGGGGACTTTTCATTCTTTGTCGACTTATGGATGCGTATAATCGACGATCATTTCCCATTAAGGTTGCCAATAATTAATTTAATAATTAATTTCGGCGTAATTAACTCCGAAAAATATTTCATCTCGCAAGGGGCAAATATCTAAGCAGTAAGGGAACAGTCATCGGTATAGAAGAACAACTGGATGGACTGCCTAACTCTGAAAAGAGTAGCCGTTATCATCACTTGATTTATCTACCAGCAGCATGGTGGAATCGCTAATCGCAAGTCACACTGCCAGCTGTATCAAAGAAGTTTTAATGAGACATGCAGCACGCGATACGCTGTGCGAACCACCATGTTCTGGTGGTTAAATAGAGTGATAGCAAAGACTGCACTTTTTTAACATTAGCGTCATTTGGGCAGTCAACCCAGATTTTTTTTTCTATATCGATGGAAACAGAAGTACTTTGCGATCATCTACTACAGAGATTCGTTTGAAAGAAGATGAACTGTCAGTTCGGACCTTACCGTTTCTTTTAGTAGTGTCGTGCTACTGGGGCGGCATGGTAGGAGACGGCTGGGGCAGCATGGTAGGAGACGGCTGGGGCGGCATGGTAGTTCTGGGCGTGTGCGCTTCCGTGGTGTCCGTAAGCGGCGTTGTCGTGAGCACGGACTCCGTATGCGTTAGCTCCATATCTGTTGTGGGCTCCGTATCTGTCGTGTCCGGCGCTGGCGTGGGCTCCGATGTTGTGGTGGGCGGCCCTGTCGTGGACTCCGTAGTGTCCGGCCCTGGCGCCGTGGTCAGCGGTGATGGCGTGGTGTCCGGCCTTCTTGTCGTAGGCGTAGGCCTTCTCGTATCCGGCACCCTGGAAAGACGTCGCATATTTTAATGTTCATGCATTATTTCATGTTATGTGTTACTTATATTAATGTTTTAACTCATGTCAATCATTTGAATTCTGTGTAAGGTTATTTACGCATTTTAATTATATGAATTGTGACGTTTTACATTATGTATTTTTAAGATGGGATTTCAAAGTTACTATTGTCAAAGTTACTATCGTCATACTAAAGTATTTTATCGTCATGAGTTTTAATCTTCAAAATTTTTCTAGATGGGAAATATTTAAATTCTATATATTTTAGTATTGCATATACTTAAATTACATGTTAGTGTGTTGTGCATTTTATTAAACATTTCGGCGTATCAATGTGACTGTAAACCAGCTGTGGCCGGCTTCCTGGAGTGGGTGTTGTAAAAACAAAACAATGCAAGGGAAATAGTAAGGCAAGATTAGGAAAGTTGGTAATGATAAAGTGATCACTGATTCTTTTCAAAATAATTTTTGCGCTTTTAGGTTGTTGAATATCGTCTCGCCGTTGAAGGTTGGATGCTTTAGTGTTGCAAATATAACTCTTTAGAAGTGACTGTTTCTCTCCTTTCATTTCAGAGATGCTCTGCTAATGGAATTAAGGGCTTACCTTATCCTGGGCGTAGGCTCCTACATTCCTATATTTTCCGTAGTGGGCGTTATGGGCTCCATAAGCATCATGAGCGCGTGCGGCTCCAATGTTGTGATGTCCATGTGCAGCGTGGGCTCTGTCGGAGTAGAGTCCATGGTCACCGTGGTGGGCTTGTCCGTAGGCTCCGTATCCGGCGCTGCGTGCTCCGTGGGCTCCGTAAGCATGTCCAGCTGAAGAGGCGGCCAGTGCGGGGCCTGCGTGGTAGCTGGCCACTGGGTAGGACTCAGCAGTCTCCATGTCTTCGGCCAGGGCGACGGCCAACAAAGCGGCGACGACGAAAAACTGAAAGTAAAGAAGGTTCCATTGAAGTTTCCCGCTCACAGCGAAATAAAGTGCAAAACAAGACAGGTGCAAAAGTATGAAATACAAAGTTTATCGATGATCTAGAGTACATTTTAGTGCCATATAGAGTGTCCCAAAATGATTGGAACAAAATTTAAGGGGAAGTAGGGTGCACAATAAGGATTCAGAATCATGGTGGTGTCAGAAAAGTTGTCTTCATATAGCTGTTATAATGACTTTGGAAAAAGTTTTGAAATATTGTGAACTTTACGCATCAAAAACCAATGATTCTTTCACAGAAAGCACTGGACTAAAATGGTTTAAGTACTCTATGACATACTTCAAATATTCTATTTCATTGATGAAATTCTCGGAGACAAGCCCGATGTTAATAAAACTCTGTTAAGAAATTAGACGAGCACTTCAATACTTTTTCCATAGTGACTATTAACAGGTAAAACAGGTAAATGGAAAGGGACGTTATTGACTACATATTGCCAAGTGATTCCGAATCTTTATTTTGTGGACTACGTCCCTTTAAATTTTGTTCCAATTATTATGGGGCACCCTGTTTACGGTCACATTCTTTAAAGAAATCAACCTGAATTAAAAGCCCGTTTCCATTCCATAGTTCTCGATTCCGATGATAGGAAAACGGCTTTTGAAAACGCGTGAGAAGAATTTGTGGAAAGATTCCGATATGCTGGGAAAAAGATTCACGGGTGTACAAAACGTGAAATGAAGCTGCATTTATCAGACTGAAATTATGGAGTAACTATTAATTGTATTTTTGGAGACATTCGTCATGTGAAAGTTAATTGTTAATATATAAGACGAGGCTTTGACAACTAAAAGGACTCTGCAGCACTTAATTACGTTACTTTCAAAGAAAACTACTGAAGTGGCAGCCAATCCTACTATCAATGGCGAATTAGAATAGGAAACATTACCCTCACAGTGATTTATTTTTTTCACTTTAAAAATGTGCTCAGCAACTATTAAGAATTTTTTTAGTTCATGATTTCATTATACGTTAAGTCTTGCATGAACACTTATGAGTGCATGCTATTTTAAATAGTATAAAAAGATATTGCCTTTGCAGTTGATTAAATTTTAATCAATTTTATTTTCAGAACTGTTGTAGGGTATTGAAAATGAATCAAACTCTTAAGTATTAACTTTACTGAGAAAAACACATGAAGATATATAGGGAAAATATATTTAAAAACATTTAATTGTCAGTCAAGCAAATAGAAAGGTTTAGGGATTTCAGATGACTCCGAATACAAAAACGATTGCTAGTTTAATCAAAAGCTCGAAAGCACAAAATTTTATTTTAGCGCTAAAATTTAAGCCTCTGTTAATTTGAACTGATAATTTAAACGAATTTTAGTGAAAGGTTTATGAAGGTTCAAAGGTATTATTGTCGGCCTCAATGCATGAAAATATGGAAAAAAAGACAGTTTGCGACTAGAAATGATGTTGATGGTACTCTTCTGCTCAATTTATGTTGAAAACGAAAAAAAAAATTAATTCGTAGACTTATGAAATACAACTTTTAATTTTTGCCACGAAACTTAGAGGGAGTTATGACATCGATAAGAATGCTCGAAAAATAATGTATGTAAAATAATGAAAAACAAAAATGCACAGGTTTTCAAATTGATAAACTGAATTCGTACTCATTATTAGACTTCTGTATTTAGGATGGGAAGGGGGAGGAGACCATAATAAAAATTCCATAGTTCTATGCTAAAAGAATTTAATGCAAATAACTAAAGTTAATGGTAAATTATTGCGGAATATCGGAAGAATTACAAATGTTCCGACATATCGCAGAAGGAAAAAAAAGACTGCAAGCCTGATAAAAAGAAGAAATAAGTTGATTTTGTCTTGTTTCACAGTACGTCGGTAAAATTTATAAGAGTCTACTGAAACGAAATGTGAGGTAAAAAATAAAAGATTCCCGGGCTGTCAAATATTTAGCTTAACACTAACATATTAGAATTAAAATAAATAGGAGAGGAGTGGGCAACTTATAAAAATCTCGAACTCTAAAAGAAGTCTAGCGTTGCAAAAATTAAAACTAATAGTGACTTATTCTACCAAAGTAAGTGAGGAGAACTATAGATATAACATTACGGAATCTCATGAATGGACTGCAATGCAGGGTTGCAAATGACTCAAAGTTGCTGGAAACTTACCACTTTCATGTTTGGTGCTTATTGTGTGATAACAGACACTTCCAAGAGAACTGCTATGGAGCGAATGATGATTTTCCAGCATCTAGCCGGCTCTTTTATACACAGAAGCCGATATTGCTTTTACTCAGCTGAAAGAGAAAATAAAAAATAAAAAATCCCCGTTATTTGGGCGTCGACCAATACTCCCGAACCAGTCTCAGTTTAGGAGTGACCCTATCACGTTCCGATTTCTTCCGAAAGGTAAAAAAGAGGGCATGGCTGTGACCATGCCCTTGTAGCAAGTGTTTCACCGGTGTATATCCATAGTGCTATTGCGAAAAAAGTGAAAGTATGAGTAGTTATTTCTCACCTTGAATCTATCGAAAAGGAAAAGATGTTTGCTTCCTAAGCACGGTAAGGAAGAAGGAGGAGGAGGGAGGGGGGGGGGATTGTTAAAAGCCCTAATAAAAGTATCCATCATAGAGTTAAGTGAAAGTGGTTATTAATATTTTTAAAATTGTTTTTCTTTTTTCGAGAGGATTTACGTAGGTGTGGTGTTTATTGGGTTTCTAGGTACAAGGAGATACTGTTTTTGAGAGACTGTTACAGTCGTTAATAAATTAATAGTATGGATCAGTTGCAGAGATGAACATCGGAACCATTTTCAGTAGTACTGTATTAATGTACATAAAGTCTGCTCATTCAAGTCGCTAAAATTTTAGCTGCATTGATCTGCCGAAACAACTGAAAAATGAATGCATTTTGCATGCTTGGTAGGGTATCTTGATTAACTTTCTTTTCGGTTAACCGAAATCACATGTTTCAGTCGGCAGACCTATGTCTAGTTAATTCAACATTCAGATTTTTGAAACTGTATCAGAGCCAGGTAAAGTAATGTAATTATTAAGATATGAGTCATCATTTCATGTCATAAAATGAAAAAAAATTGATAGTATTTATTAAATATGGAAAGTTATTTGCCCAAATTCAATAGGCAATGAAAGTGTTGCACCCCCTCAAAAATAAACAACAACCCCCCCCCCTGCAAATACAAATTTTATTACTTAAAATAGTGCAAATTAAAGAATTTATTTGCGATTTCAGAATATTTTAATATAGCAATGTATGGGGAATATAACAGTATGTTTTAAAATATTTTAACGTTACAATATACCGCGTGCTTCAAAATACTTGATCAGTGCCGTTGCCGCACTTTTAAAAATAATGACTTTTGTACTCGATGTCCAATTTGAAAAAAAGTGTTCTAATAACATGGTGTTAATTTTTAGGTCATGAATTTTGTAAGGAGTCATACATTTAAACAAATAAATTAAAGAAAACTTTTCAAATTGACCCTGTGTGCCAGAACGTCTAGTGAGAAAAATGAAGTCTAAATTTAGAAAGTCATTAAAAAACATTTTTAAAAATATAATACTTAATAAGGTACTGGAAATTCAAAAAGGAACTTCTTCGACAAATTATTGCTCTTTTACAGCATAAAAACTTTATTTAAAATCTATAAGTGAGGAATTTTACACAAATTAAATAAAAACAGTTTCTGAATATTTTTTTTTTTCCGTTTTACCATTTTTTTTTAAATTATCAAGTTGGTTTAATGAATATTTTCCTATTTTTTGTAGTGCTTGTTCCTTTACTTAATTTCTTACTGTCAGATCAGATAATCATATATATTTCAAATCTGAGCGAACAGAAAAATGTGTTTTGTATTAAAGAAATCTTACTAAAACTTATCTTGACTGGAGCAGAGCAGAGAAAGCAGATTATACTCTGTGACTGTTGTAAATATGCTTGAAGCAGAAAAGACTTTCACATAATCTTAAAAGAATGGTTTTTATGGTTAAAAATAATTATGTTTTATGAAGTCTAATTCGTTTCTCAATGGTTTAAAACCACCTATCCCACATTACTCGACTATTTCTTATTAACTTCCACTTGTAACTTTTTTAAAAATAAAATTTTCTTGTAACAGTAAAATAAATAGTATGTTTTTTCAAGTGGCAGTTCATTACACTAATAGTAAGCACTCATGGTGATTTTGAAGATTTTATCAAAAATCCAGTGAAGTTGTTACCAGAAAAGTAAATGGTATTTCATAATACCTTCCTCTCGTATACGATACCTTAAAAAGATCTTATGCCATAAAAAAGTCATTAGAATATCTTTTTTCGAATTGGAAGTATAAAATTGTATAGTGAAGTCAGTAGTTTAGAAAGTGCCACACTGATCAAGCAATTTTGAACACCAGGTTTAGGAATTATACAAAAATAGTATCAAGGAAAGTTATAGCTAATAAACGGCTAGGGGCAGCAAAAATAAATGTATTAAAGTTATTACGTAACGTTACGTTACGTTCGTAATTTACAAGAATAGCTAAATTACGAACCTGAAGATTATTTTTTCTTTTAAGAATCTATATAAATAAAATTAGACTTTTGTCTGTACATTTCTTGGAATTCAAAAATTTTGCGATTTCTATCCGTTTCAAGCATCCGGGAATCCGATGCGACCCTCAAAAAAAAGTTTGTCTGTCTGTCATTCTGTCATTCTGTCATTCTGTCCGTGACGCTTTTTTTGTTTAAGCATCACGTAAAAACGACTTAAGCGAATGATATGAAATTTGGTGTCATGATAGGTGGTCACTCAACTTAAAACATAGGCGCCGAATTTTTAAAAAATCTTGATTAGATTTTCAGATTTTGCGAAAATCGTTTCAAACTGCGTAAATTTGTGTTCAAGCATCACGTAAAAACGACTGAAGCGAATGATATGAAATTGAGTGACATGATAGGTGGTCACTCAACTTAAAACATAGGCGTCGAATTTTTAAAAAATCTTGATTAGATTTTCAGATTTTGCGAAAATCGTTTCAAACTGCGTAAATTTGTGTTCAAGCATCACGCAAAAACGACTGAAGCAAATGATATGAAATTGAGTGACATGATAGGTGGTCACTCAACTTAAAACATAGGCGTCCAATTTTTAAAAAATCCTGATTGGATTTTGAGATTTTGCGAAAATCCTTTCAAACTGCGTACATTTGTGTTCAAGCATCACGTAAAAACGACTGAAGCGAATGATATGAAATTGAGTGTCATGATAGGTGGTCACTCAACTTAAAACATAGGCGTCGAATTAAAAAAAATCTTGATTAGATTTTGAAATTTTGCGAAAATCATTTCAAACTGCGTAAATTTGTGTTCGCACATCACGTAATAACTGCAAAGGTGAAAAAAATGATATTTGGCGAAATGATAGGTGGTCACTCACCTTAAACGATAAGCATCTAATTAAAAAAAATCCATCAGATTTCGAGATTTTGTGAAAATCGTTTAAAACTGAGTGAATCTTTGTTCCCGTATTACGTAATAACGACTAAAGCGAATGATATGAAATTTGGTCACACGATAGATGGTTGCTCAACATAAACTATAGGAGTCCAATTTTTAAACATTTTTATTAGATTTTGAGATTTTGTGAAAATTCTCTCAAAATACGTTTATATTTCTTCAAACATCGCGTAATAACGACTCATACGAATGATACGAAATTGAGTGATATGATAGGTAGTTGCTAATCTTAATTTATAGGCGTTGAATTTTAAAAATATTTTGCTTACATTTTGAGATTTTTCGAAAATCGTTTTAAAATGCTGAAAATTTGTTCCAGCATCACGAAATAAAGACTGCAGGGAATGAAACGAATTTAGGTGACATGATAGGTTGTCACTCAACTTAAATTCTAGGCTTCAAATTTTTCAAAAATGTTGAATAAATTTTAATATTTTGCGAAAATTATTTCAATATGCGTAAATATTCGTTCGCGCATCACATAATTACGATTAAAGCGAATGAAATGATATTACTTAGTTACACTCTAACCTGTAATATTTTAACAATACATGAAAATTATAACTTCGCTTTCTTTACTTTGGCAACATACTACATCCATTCTGTGTACTCCTACAATGCTGACGAAAGTTCTTGCTTTTTGGAAATTTTCATTCACTAACCCATCGAGGACGGGTACTTCAGCTAGTAGTAGTAATAAAACTAAAAACATTATCAAACAGTTAAATCTAAAACCGAAAAGTTAATACATTTCTGTATGATTAATAGATCATTTCCAATGAAAAAAATATTTAACTTCTCTTGGAGAGGTAGATTAAAAAATCTATAGGAGATGATAGTAAAAGTTCTTACTGAGATTATCAGAAGTTCAGAGCAGAGCGCATTTAAATTTCTTATATTTTAGCTAATGTAAGGATATATTCTTCTTCTTATCCGTCAAGTGGTGACTATAATAAGTCACCAATTGACGGATAATAGTTATGTAAAGTTTAGTTTATTTGCTCAATTGCTCAATTATTCATTTAGTTTAATTGATCAATTTATTTTTTAATAAATATTGATCTAAAAAATAGCATCGGTTCCCCTTTAGAATTCTACAGTCAATTTCTTCGGAAATTGCATTTGAAACGTTTATAACTGATTCTACATAAGTAAAGCTTTCAAAAGTTTCAAATTTAAAGTTGTAAACTGCTAGATTGTCACTGTAATTATAATAACAAGTACAGGGTGTATCTAAATTGTTTCAACAAAATATTATGGGGATAGGGCACATATTAAGGAATCATAATCACATAGCAATGTGGAGTCAAAAACGTTGCCTTCATGTAGCTGTTAATAATCACTTTAGGAAAAGTGTTTAAGTGTTTGTCAAATTTCTTAAGCAAGTTTCGTATACAATGGGCTTGCCGCCAAAAATTTCATCCAAGAAATGAAGTAGAATTTTTAAACTACGAATTTTAATCGCATGTTTTCTGAGAAAAATTCGTTAGTTTTTGACAAACAATGGTCGGAAAGTTCACTGTTGCTTTATCACCCATTCCAAAGTGACTATTAATAGCTGCATGAAGACAACGTTTTTAACCCCACATTACTATGTGATTCTGATTCCTTATTATTTTCCCTATCTCCCATAATATTTTGTTGAAACAATTTAGATGCACCCCTGTATAAGTAGATAAGGTAATCACTGTTGTAAGGATATCTTAAGGACAGAAAACACGATCAATTTTCTTATGTACTTGGTTGAACATCTTCATGAAGATAACGTTCAAGACAAAAACAAACGAATATTTCTTCTAAAAATTGTTGAGCTCAAATTCAGAATATTTTAACAGAAGAAAATCAAAAACTAAAAGTATTTTGATGAATGCAATCAACTATTATGCCGAATACAGTAGTTTGGAAGGTCAGTTTTAATGATAAAAAAGGTTAACATTAAAGATGAAAATATGAAGTTAAAGATCTGGGTGAATCCTTGAGAGAACTCAAAATTCTGGCAAGTAAAACGCAAAATCTGCCGTACAAAAATGGTTAGCGTTAAGATAGTTAATCCAATGATTTGCCATTCCTTCCATTTAAAGTTATGCTAACTGTGACTAACTTGTTGCATCTTATTTCGTTGAATCTTTATGATTTTACACTAAATAAATTTATTTTATTTCACTAAAATATCTTAGTAAGATTGCTGCAATGATATGCAAATTAAAAAAATTAGTGAAAAGGTGTTCCCGAATAATTTAAAAATTTCTCGATTTTCAACGATGAATTAGGAGAAACAACATTGTCATATTTTACCTAGAAACTGTGTACGAAGTCTCTCTAAAAAGTTTTAGACCTGAGCTCATAAAAACAATAATGAGTGAAGGGAGAAAAATCCACATTTTCTGCACAAACTCTTGTGAAATTATACATCGGTTGGTGCAATCCAAAAGCTGTACCATAGCGTGCTGGAAATCTTTTACTGAAAAATCTCTTATCTTCCTCGTAATGTTTTGTTAGATTGTCCTGATATCGTCCCAATGATGGATGCTCATTCTTACTTTCAGGTTTGGAAATAAAAAGTAATATGGTGGCGATAAGTTCGACGGATAGGTATGATTGGAGGTGATAGCACAGTTACAGTTTTTTTTTTTTTTTTTTTTTGAGGGGGGGGGGAGGGAAAAACGCACGAATAACAATTGAAATGTGGGACGGTTTGTCATTGTTTTCTCCACAAGAGCTTTCATAACAGACATAACTAGCATTCAGACATCTAAAGATAATTTTCTTCTTAACAACTCAAGTTATCCTGATGCGATTAGCAGATACGATTAAAAATGTTTTTTAGTGCATAGTTCCGTTTGTTGCAAACATATAGCACTATTCATTCAGCTAGCATTCAATCACTCTTAAAATTTTTTAATTGGACCCACCCGTTCAAAGAATTGATGTTAAAAATCTGTTTTTTTTTTTTTTTTTAAAGCAAGAACATTGAACATTCTAACTGTAGCTTGTAGTCACTTCGTATGGATTATGGAGAAAGACGCCTGCAAATGTGACTTTCAGATGTATCTACTCGTTGACATCATATGAATATTTTTAAAATCCTCTTGGATGTGTGAAAGATATTCAGATATATGGGATCTTACTTATTCTGGATGTCCTTAGGACGTCCTTGATCTGTTAGGACTAAATATCAGTCTTGAATTCATTAACTTGAAAGCTTAAAAGTTAGCCATTAACATAGAAAATAACTTTGAAATAACATAGATGAATTAATGAGGCTCAACTGAAGGGCTGTTTGTTTTAATGTGCATAGAATCAGATGCATAGGAAGGTGAGCACAATTCATTATTTATACAAAGCTTTCAGTTTTTACTGAAATTACAAGTATTCTACTCACGGCCTGATTATGGCCTAGGCACAGTAGGCCCGTGCCTAGGGCCCCAGATTTTTTATGGGGCCCCAAAAAGTAAGAATTTTTTTTTTTACAAATTTAGAAAATCACCACAATTGCTAACAAAATAAGCTGAGGGTCTTTGATGAGGGTCTACGATAACTAAGGTTTTTTTTAAGGCACGATGAAAATCATCTCACAATTCTTACTTTTGATTATGTTTACGTTTGCTATGTTATTTAACAATAAAAATGCTGCCAAATCAGGATGTATAACTTGAAATATTCCATCATATTGTTGAAAATATGGCACTTTATTGCTTACATGTAATTACAAAAAGTATTTTAATTACAGAAAATAATTTAAATGTATACAGTCCCATAAGAATTTGGATTCGAAATCATAATAATTCTTCAATTTGCATAAATTTTGTACATACTAAAAATTTCACGGGGGGGACGGGATAGTCATTGTTGGAGTTGGGGGGGCCCGAAATAATGCTGTGCCTAGGGCCCCGAAGTACCTTAATCGGGCCCTGATTCTACTCTACTGCTTTTAAAAAGTACGAGCAGAGGAAATCACACATCTTTTATGTTAATTTGTAAGGAAAATAAGTATTTATCTCATTAAGTGTTCTACGGTCTGTTCATATCAGGAAGAAGCAAAAGCAAAGGTTAAAAAAAAATTATTAAGCAACAGCTTCATATTTCCTCCCACAATTCTTGCTTTTTTATTTCTATTCCCATTGAGAACGACCTGGGAGATACCTTTTCTAGAGTTGAAGGCTTGACCTTGGTAGCTGTCTGGCAAAATAAAGGTTGGTGGGTCAAGCTAGTTACGCCCAATAGAAACCGATATATTTTATCTCTTTTCATATTAAAAAGCAATTATTTTTTTATATATAAAAAAAAAATAATGAACAATCTAGCTCTTGTGCTTTATTTACTTTGTAACAAGGCGTGTTAAGTCTTATCTGTATGTGAATCTTATAGTAGGCCTTGCCTTGATTCACTAGAAGGTTTTTGATACACAGATAATGAGCAGAAAAAAAATTGATTTGAGTTCACTGCCTGCGATTTTTATTTCTTACGTTTGTCAGCTCAAAATCCTATATTTCCACTAAAAGAAAAAAGCGCTGGAGGCACTATCCTAGTATTAAATTCTCTTCAGTACGTATTTGCTGTGCCAAAAATAATGCCTTTTTTTACGTTAAGTTCAAACAAATAAATTTTAACAAGTATTTAATGACAAAGCAGTCATGCTTAGAAATGCATATCCACATTCATTTTTTACATTTTAAAGAGAGAATTCCACAGGGAGCTATTTTTCCTTCGTAGAAACATATGTCAAAATGGCGAGGGTGATCGCTCATGTGAGTTACAATTTACAGCAAGAATTTAATGGATATCTCTCTTTTTAATTTGAGACAGAGAGGGATATGTGAAAGAACATTTTGGCCCCTACATTCCACAGGTGATGAAAACTAGAAAATGAGCCCTTGTCGATCACCTATCTTCAAACCTGAGGCGAAACACTGACATACAAAAAAAAAAAAAAAAAAAAAAAAAAACGACATTAATTTCAGGTCCATTTAATATTATGAAGAAAAATTACTGCTTGTTCGTTCAATCTGACCATTTTGTATTTTCAAGGGTCAATTTCAGTAAATGTTTAAGTCCTTTCGTGTTTATTAAAAAAGATTTTTTGAAAGTTTTCTCGCATTAAAATGGCAAAAATGATATAATTTTGAGAACTGTGGAATATAATAAAGGCTGTCTTTAATTGGAATAATAATAAAAAAGGCACAAACATTCTTCTGTACGAACATGTGTTCTGTACGAACACATGTTATATTATTCGTAATAATACAGATTTTACGAATAATATAACATTACTAGCTGCGTACCCGTTCTCCGCACGGTAGGGAACAAAACTTTTTCTTACATGTATAATTCGAATTGATTCCAGTAATGTGGAATGTAAAAATAAACAAAATGATTTGACTCTTGGCGTAAAGTTACTCATTAGTTATTCGTAAAGTTAGTATAAATATTGATCTGAGAACATTGTTAATATTATGAAACAAAAAACTATGTCGGTGTCATTGGCAATCAGAAAAAGAAAAGCGTGACGGTTCCTAAAAATTTCTAACTTTCAAAATGTCTCATTTCTACATCATACTCTTTTTTAGATTTAAGTTATACCATTAATACCTTAGATACTACATGATGTGAAGAACCGTTTTATTTTATAATTAAATAGTTGTGTGTACCCGCTCTTCGCAAGGGAAGAAAAGAACATTTTCCTAAAATGTGATCATAACTACTTGTGACAAAACAGAATCTCCAAGAAAAAAAAAAGTTCAGGTACAGAATTTTTTGTTGCAATTACAGCGGGATATATTAACGCGACGTAGAATTATTTAATGTTTAGTTAGCTGTGATGTAAGATGGCTGTTGAAAAATGAAAAGAAACGAATAGTTTCACGAAATATTTATTAACGCGGTATATTGTGCTTTGATCAATATTGCCCTAGCATATCTAATAACTATTACTTATAGTATCCTTTACTGATACCAATATATTTTCGTTTTTCCATCTTTAATGTTTAATTTAAAGAAACGGTTTAGATATTTGCCACTAATGTAGTTTTTTATTCTTTGGTGAATCTTTGCAATTTACGCATTAGTATAAACGATAATCATTTCACTTTCTGGCTGCCATTAAAACAGCTCTCCATAAATTTTTATGCATAATTCTTGTCAGATTGGCGTATTTAGCATGTAAATATTTCCTGCGATTCGAAAACGTGTCCCGTTTAAAAATTATATCGAAAATAATGCTGGATAATTAATTCATCGTTGAAAAAACAGCATTCAATTCTTTTTCTGGCAACGTAATATAAAATAGGGAATAATTTCGTGCGTGGCGCATGTTTTGCTTGTGAGCCCGTTATTTTGATTGAGTTTCGAAAGAGGTTTTAATCTCGTTAGATCAAAATGACGTAGATTTCACATTTGGAAACTCAGTTATTTTAAAGTCATTTTATTTATGTTTTACAAATGGCAATTTTATTCATTGTTACTGTTTCCCAGACAACCATAGCCGAAGATATCATACCGAAATCTTGAAACAGCTTTTATTGAATTCAAAATCCTTCTTTACATAAAAATTCGTAAAAAATCTCCTTATTTATATTTTTCCTCCGTTCTTCTTTTAAAAGAGGGCGAAATGTATGCTCCGTCATTTGACTAAATATAAAAAAGTTATGACGGATAGAATTCAAGATGCAGCAGTTTTAAAAATATTTTACGAAAGTCAGCGTCAAATTTAATTTTATTTGAAAAATTCCCAAAATTCTGCAAATTATGTTACACTGTCCGAACAAACAGTTTTTAAAAGAAAATTTTCTCCTCTATCCGATGATGTAAATTTCGTTTTCTTGCGAGTGTAATTACCGGCGTTATTACGTATTAAGCGAGAAAAATCGCTAAAAATCGGACAAAACATAAAATAAAACATTTTCTAATTCGAATTTCGAAAAAATCGCTCCGAGGCGTGTTAGTATCTGTCCTAGTGAAGCCGTATGCAAAATTCGGTAGGTCTGCGACCAACCATCTCGACGCAATGCGATCGGGAGACGCGCGCAAGAAGATCGGTGGTCACAAACCTACCTACATAGCTACATACAATGTTTACTCTCGGATTTTATTATATACTAGCTGCGTGCCCGTTCTCCGCACGGTAGGGGACGAAACTTTTTCTTACATGTATAGTTCGAATTGATTCCAGAGATTGGAATCTAAAAATAAGCAAAATGATTTGACTCTTGACGATAAGTTACTCATTACTTATTCGTAAAGTTAGTATAAGTACTGACTGTGTACCCGCTCTTCGCAAGGCAAGAAGAGAACATTTTCCTAAAATGTGATCATAACTCTTGTGAAAAAACAGAATCTCCAAGAAAAAAGAAAGTTCTGTTACAGTCTTTTTTGTTGAAACTACCGCGGGATACATTAACGCGACGTAGACTTACTATTTTGTTAGCTGTGATGTAAGACGGTTGTTGAAGAATGAATAGAAGGCTTAGTTTCACGAAATATTTATTAATGCGGTATATTGTGCTTTGATCAATATTGCCTTAGCATATCTACTTATACTATCTTTTACTGATACCAATACTATATATTTTCGTTTTGCAACCGTTAATGCTTAATTGAAAGAAACGGTTTAGATATTTGCCACGAATGTAGGCTTATACTCTTTGGTGATTCTTTGCAACCAAAGAGTATTGCAACCAAAGAGTATGATTATCGATTACGCATTAGCATAAACGATAATCATATTTCAGTTTATGGTTGCCACTAAATCAGCTCTCCATAAATTTTTACGTAGTTCTTGTCCACGGAGATATACTATAGGAGTGGACAGTCTCCATAGCTGTAATGTTAAACTTTTGGTACCCCAAATAAGTTTCAATTATGTAAACATTGGAAATCTAGTGACGTTCAGCGATCCTAGCGGCAAAAGAATAAAGCATTTCCCGTGCTGATTGATAACTCATTTTACTTGTTTTTAATTTTCCGACCTAGCATGTGAACGAGATTATTAACGCGAGCACTAAATTTAAAATATTTCTTTCGCTTTTGCTTACATAGTTGCCTTAGTAACAAATGAATAAAAAAAGATTTAAAAAAATTTTCTATCTTAAGATTATTAAAATATTGAGTTTATATTTGTGAACGAGTGTGTATATCGACGCTCACAGAAAAGAAGTTTTCGTCTGCCGCGGTATATATTTACATTAGAAAATGGTGCGAGTTCTTAATGTAACATGAATTTAACATTTTAACATGAGTTTTTTAGAGGCAATTTAAAGCTGTGTTAAAATTTGTCACAGCATGAAATAAATGTAAATATTGCTTGTTTGAGTGTGATCGTCATTGTAAATAAACACTTTTTAAATATTGCATTCACACATACAACATTCTTCTAAATTTACTACCATTTCTTAAAATACAGCTTTTGGGCAAAATAATACCACGACATTACATACATAATATTACTTCGCTTCGAAATTATTGCCTATATTAATTACAAAATAGTATTCTAAGACAATTAAGTAATTAAACCCACCTGAAGCCAGAAATTATTATATATGATGTTCATAAGTCTATGTATTTCATATTTTTTTGAAGTTCCGCTAATTCAACGATCTCCATTTACTTCGCCTCGATGGAAAAATAAACAACCTGGATGCGCAGAAGCAGGAGATGCGCAGTTACCCAGTGTGCGTAGCGCCATCTGTTTGCAACAACAGCGTTATCCAACTTTGTAAGAGACGTGTCCCCTCCTATACATTTACCTTCGTGTTCTTGTCAGATTGGTGTATTTAGCACAAGGGCCCTACTATCGCACGGGCAAATCGGGACTTTGCCCAGGGGCGAAATGGCCCCCAATTTCAAATGTTGTTCTTTTTTACAAAAAAAATTATGAAAAATAAAACAAATTTCATAAATGGGGGGGGGGGGGGCAAAATTCATCAATGCCCGGGGCCCCCTGTTGGTCATAATCAGGCCCTGTTTAATACCGCCAAATATTTCCTGCTATTCGAAAACGTGACCCGTTTAAAATCTCAATCGAAAATAATGCTGGATAATTCACTGGTGAAAAAACAGCATTCAATTATTTATCTGGCAACGTAAAGTAAAATATACAATTATTTCATGCGTGGCGTATGTTTTGCTTGTGAGTCCGTTATTCTGATTGAGTTTCGAAAGAGGTTTTAAACTTATGACATCAAAATCACGCACTTTTCACATGCGATAACCCAGTTATTTTAAAGTAATTTTATTTATTTTTTTTCAACTGGCAATTTTAATCATTGTTACTGTCTCCAAGACAACCAAACCGCAAGATATCATATCGAAAATTTTAAGCTGCTGCGATTGAAATGAAAATCATTCTTTACTTAAAAATTCGTAAAAATTCTCCTAATTTATATTTTCCTCTGGTTTTTCTTTTAAAGGAGGACGAAATGTATACTCCGTCATTTGACAAAATATAAAAAAGTTATAGCAGATAGAATTCAAGATGCAGCAGTTTTAAAAATATTTTACGAAAGTCAGCGTCAAATTTAATTTTATTTGAAAAATTCCCAAAAATCTGCAAATTATGTTACACAGTCCGAACAAACAATTTTTAAGCGAAAATTTTCTCCTCTATCGATGATGTAAATTTCGTTTTCTTGGGAGTGCAATTACCGGCATTATTACGTATTAAGGAAGAAAAATTGCTAAAAATCGGACAAAACATAAAATAAAACATTTTCTAATTCCAATTTCGAAAAAATCGCTCCGAGGCGTATTAGGATCTGTCCTAGTGAAGCCATATGCAAAATTTGGTAGGTCTGCGACCAACCGTCTTGGCGCAATGCGATCGACAGACGCTCGCAAGCACATCGGTCGGTGGTCACAAACCTACCTACATAGCTACATACAATGTTTACTCTCGGATTTTATTGCATCTTTTGTCATCAAAATAAAAATTTCTGTCCAGATTCAGAGTTATAATACTTTTTTAATATCCGCAATCATCACAATTTTACTTCTTTCTGACTTTTGCAACTAGTCTTTGAAAAACAAAAGATAAATCACGCCAAAATCACTTTCACACAACAGTATTTTGCGCCAAATTTGGCAATTTATTGTTATAAACATTTTTATGCCTATTGTACGTCACTTGAAATAGATTAATGTCTCTCAACTGCTATAGATCGTAATGTATTGGAATTCTTTTGAGTGCCTCTCTAGGAGAACTATTAATCACACAGACACTATATTCAATGGGTAACATTATTTTATGCACCTTAATAACATATAAGTCAATTTTGCTTGCGTTGAAAAAAACCAAATGCCTCTAAAATACGCTTTCAAGAATGACTGACCATAGAGCATGGTGTATTGGATTTTTTTTTCTTTTGACTCCTGTAAAAGAACTATAAATACTACATACATAATTTTCAATAGGGTACATGGCACTGTACATAAAAAAATGATACATAATTTTCGCACTAATCCGTGTATATTTACGGCAGTTAGAGCACGGACTGGTGGACATAGGAATGGACAGAAAAATCGAAATCATAAGCACCGCTCAATCTTCTGGGAAAGATGAAAATATAAATGGGTATTCCTCTTATACAACATAACGGTATCGCAGGAACACGGAGAGGGAGAAATTTATTCTTTTAAGGGTTAGCATTCTAAAATTAATGTTCGACAGCTAAAAAAATCAATGTTTGCAATTTTGTTGTATGTAAATCGGCCAATGCGTTAGAAACCCTTAAAAATTCCTCCGACCAATGCAACCCTTCTCCTAGGCAGATAGTCCTTGCGTAGCTTTGTCTTACCGCAACTCAACACACTAAATCAGTTGATCCGAGAGCGAGTAACGAATTTTCAAAATTCCCATTAAAATCGTCATAGCTTAATATATTATCACATTAGGTATATTTTTTAAGGTGTTGGCCACTTTATTATGGGGGCACCTAGTAGGTGGGCCAACGTCGCCCCCTATGGAGAGATGGACATGACAACCACGCCCAGTCTGGGATCGAACCCCGGCCGCCGGGTGTTGAACCCGAAACTGGAGTACGGTGCTTTACCCACCATGCAACTCTTTTGGCTGTTGGAAAGTGTTAAAAACAGTAATTTCAGAATCCAAATATTGAAATGGCAATTTTTTAACATTAGGTGTCTAATTCTTCTATGTTTTGTAGTTCATCGCCCATTCGTTGAAAATTGATAAAATTAGCTGCACTTCTCTCTTGACATATTGAATTCGAATACAGAAAATTCAAGGGATTGCTGTCGAATACTCCAAACTTGGAATTTTATTTTAATGTATGCATGCAGATGATGCTTGCAGTTCTTTAAATAAAAATAGTGATTCACTTAAAAAAAAATCAACATTTTTTAAAAAGACTTTTTCAATGCTCCTTATTGTTACATTATTTTGTACTTTCTTTACCATAATTATTCTGGCACTGAAATCGATACATTTTCGAATATTGGAAGTTTAAGAAAAGTTTTAGTATAAAAAGGGAGGTGCGGAACCTGGTATATTCTTTTTCTTCTGTGTTACATCTCATATAAATGTGTATCCATGACTTAATGTTTGCTATATTTCCTTTTTCAAGCGCCATTTTTATTTATTTATTTTCGACATGACTTAAATTTTTGATATAAACTATGACTTTTTTATAGTTTATGTTCTATAGGATTGTAAATGTCATTGATATTTAGATGTGATGACTGGATATGATGATGCAGGGAATGGTTGAAGACTACTTTTCAGAATGGAATTAAATTTCATTTTCAGACTAGAAGTCAAAGCACATTGTGGAGGCAATTACAACAGGCGCTAGAAAAAATATTCGACGAAAATAGGTTTACACTCAAAATACTTCATCTTCGTCTACCTAAAATAAATAACTTCATATTCAATTTTTATTATATACCCAAATCGAATTTCATGATCTTCTAGAAACTCGAGGAAACTGTCCGCATTAGAATGATTTCGTGTTGTCTGAACAGACCCTCTTATATCAATGCTTCATGTAGACGATCATTTTAATGAAAATAAAACTATGTTATCTGAAAAAACTGTTTAAAAGGAACTGAAATCGCTAGTTTCCCTTCAAAGCCCGATGACCGTGACTTAAATATGACGTTATTGTCACTTGCAGAGTCCAATTTTGTCACGCAAATGATTCACTTTTTTGACTGTAATTTAAAAGAGTAAATTGCTGTAATTTAAAAGAAAAGAACTCAAAATATTGCCAACGCACGGATCCAAAATAAGACTTTTGGGAAAGTTAGACTTTTAAAGAGAGAAATTATGTAATAAGCAAAAAAGGTTTTAAGGGATAATATCGCTATAAATAAATATAAATGAATTATGGGAGGAGGAATGGATTTTTTAAGCGTAAAACCGTTTTCAGCGACTTCTGCTAATTTGAAAATTATTGTATTCATAATTTAGAGATTTTTATTAAAATTATAGTTACAGGACGCTCACATAAAATCAGTATTCCATTAACAATGGATTAAGAAACAGTTAAAAAAAAGTATGCTAGCTTATAAAATGATGACAGATTTTTTTTTTTTCTGTTTTTATAAGGTAAACCTGCTTTGTGGATGTGAAAGATATATTTCGCGTTTACATATATATTTGTAGTCATGTCCAGTACTTTAAGGTTATGAAACGTCAAAAAGGAATAGTTTTACTACACAACTAAGGCAAAGTGACTTTTTACTTTTTTATTGCACATTTTAACAATTACAGAACACACCAAAGAAAATAAATAATTTGCTTCTCAATCTTAATAGCGAAGGCGAGAAAATCATATCCAACTTGGCCGAGCCTGTATCTGGAAAATCCGTCATAAAACACTGTAGGTCTAGCAATACGTTTTTATGTGAATTGTGGACTCAGTGCACATCATCAGGTATCCAGATCTTTGTCCAATGTACCTGAAAACAAAAATATTCAAAATTACACATGCAACGTTTACCAGTAGTAAAATGATGCTTAAAAATGAAAACTTTAAACTACAGTAATAAAAAGTTTACAAAGAGGGCTAAATTACTGTTGTGAACCAAGAACATGTTAATATGTGCCATACGATACTACTGTATAACTAAAGTGTTTGCTGTAAAATGAAGGTAGCTAACACTATTCAAGTTTGCGGAAAACAGCTTAACCCTTTGAGGCGCAACCCTCTCCCAATGCTGAAAAAAGGGCAGCCGTTGCCATCGCTCGACTTAACTACCAGCAAGATGGCTACCAGCAAGATGACTACCAGCAAGATGACTACCAGCAAGATGACGACAGCTGGCTGTGTCCGGCACAGCCAGCTGTCGTCAAAAAAAGGGTCTCTAGATCTGGGGCACGCGATGAACGTTTCGATCGTCCGCCATCTTGCTGGTAGTTAAGTCGAGCGATGGCAACGGCTGCCCTTTTTTCAGCATTGGGCAACCTATCCAGCTGTTCTCGAATTCTTCCATTTTTCAGCAGATGTCAGTGCTGTTAAAAATAATCGCGACCATTCTTTTAAGGGAAAGGACGTGCTAAATAGTAAAGAATTCTCGTGGAGCTCTGTCACCTATTTCTATAGAAATCAAATCTAGTCTTCGTGACTAGCAACAGTCAAAACGTCAGAGTTTGGCGTTGCCAGAGCGGCAACACTGCGCGTTAAAGGGTTAAAACATGTAGGGATTCAACACAAACTAACGAGACATGTGGCTTTATCTAACAAGAGCTATCGACTGACGCTACATCCATTTGATACCAAAGAAAAATATTTTTTTCCTCTGCGAGATAGAATATGTAACTCCAGACTCCTGTAGAATAGAGCTCCCTCCTTTCAGCTTCAAACCCTTCAGTTTTATATATGCTTTTTATTATTGAAGTAAATTCCTGAGTTATGCGTGTTTTTTAAATCAGTGCTTTCTAAACTTTCACACCTGCGGATCGGCGAAAATGGGGCGAACACTTCATGTTTCGGCCTCAGACAAACACGTATAAACAGGTGAATTACTTATTGAATGAAATGTTATACAGACACAACTTTTAGTTAGGGCGGAATTCGATCATGATTATTTTTTAAAAATAAATTTGATTTTTCGTGGGCAAGCAAGTGGTTGAGGAATACAATATTCCAAATGATATGTGTGCATCGAATCATATTTTAAATCGAGTGTCTGATAAAATTATATGCATATTTTTAAATTGCATGTCCAACATGAAATATACGTTTGTGAAATAAAGATAAATCAACTTCGTTTTCCATCAAACATAATTCATTGGATTAACTTGTAAACAGCGTACCCCGAACTTAGCTCGGGTGACTCAAACTTGAATATTTTTTGAATTTTGAAGTTCTTAGAAGCCAAATATCAGTTAATGCTTTTTTTTTAGCGAAAGGGTATGAAGTTAGTTCACCTGTTTGAAAAATGCTTACAAAAAGAGGGAAACATTTTCATTTTTGGTGGCATATTTTCCTGGCCGAGTACTTTATTCTTAAGAAATTATAGACAATAGCTTATTCGCCACTCTCTGGGTAAGCGCAATACTTTTATTTGTATTATCCCTATTCCATGTTAATTTTTCAGTTGACTTAGTGCTCAGTCTAAACTCTGAACTTTGTACGTTAAATGTGATGTTGCTCCTGAACAGTTTGATTATTTTAATAATTTTATTGCATCGTGATCAAAATTTAGAGTGCTTTCTACTACTCATGTTTTTGAACATAGAATTACGTTTCTCCATAACAGTCCTATGAAATGAATTTTTTTTTTCAGCGTCATTGTAAGATTGATTGTGTGTGATTAAGGCAAACCTGCGCGAGGGGTATCTGCCTAAGATGAGGGATGCCTTGGTAGGAGGACTTTCTAAGGGGTTCTAACGCGTATTCACGTTACATCTGGAAAAAACCTACCATAACTCCAGACCGTTATATCGAAGACCGCGCTATGCGACCCGATTCCGGGACCTTCACACTTCGGCCGTCTACCATTTTCAGTGATATAACCACTGTGTCATGGTGAGGCGCCATTGTAAGAAATAAGGCTGCCTTAAAACATGCTTTTCTGAAATTCACTCAGGAGCAAGACACCATGCAAACACGTGATAAGTAATAAAGAATCAGGAATGCAGTTAGCTGATTCAAATTTCGAAATTCAAATAACTTTACAAAAAACTGGAAAAAAATGCATCATGCTTAACCATGCTTGTCGGTTTTCGGCTGCATAAAATGATTTAAGTTCCTGAATCTAAGCAATAGACAGATATGTCATTCGAAAAATTTATTGAATAATCTATTGAATCTTCATTTTTATTCAAAATTACAGATGAGAAGAACAAAATTAGACCCGTCCCGTCTAGCAAAATTCTAATATAGTAATGATAAATAAGTTTGTCTCGCATCGCATATAATCCGTAAATCTCTCGTCTCATGTCTTCTCGCGTCCATTGATCAAGATATCGTCTGCGTGTGATAACAGAAGGAGGAAATTAATTAAGGGTTTATTACTACAAATACAGTTTTGCGAAAGAATAAAGTGCCTGTTTGTCAAGTTTAGCGATTTTAAGTAGGTAGATTGTTATAAAAAGAGGTAAATAAGGGTAAATAAATCCTCTCAAAAGAAGAGACTACCTTAACTTTTTTTTGCTTTTAAAGCTATTTACCCGTTTTAGGCAGGCAATGTAGAAAAAATAGTTACCATACCTTTTAGTATCGCGCTGGGGCTCCGTAGGTAGAAACAACAGCTGGGGCTCCGTAGGAAGAAACAACAGCGGGGGCCACTTTCAGGGACTGGGCTCCTGCGGCGCCGTATCGTCCGTAGTTGGAGTTGTCGTGGGCTTGGACTCCGTAAGCGTTGGCTCCGTATCTGTTGTGGGCTCCGTATCTGTCGTATCCGGCACGGCCGTAGGCTCCCAGGTTCTGGTAGGCGCTCCTGTCCTTCAGTCCGTAGCTGGCCTGTCTGGCACCAGAGTCGGCAAGGATGGCGTGGTTACCGGCCCTCTTGTCGTAAGCGTAGGCCTTTTCGTATCCAGCACCCTGGAATCGTGCAATTACAGTACGTATGAGTTATTTTGGACTACAGGTGGTGTATAAAATAATAAAGCATGAATCGAAATACCCTTATTTAATCGCATTCGAAAAACGAAAAAGAACGAAAACTAACTTATTTTGATAATAACTTTAGAATATACACATGTGCTTTCAAGACAAGATGAATAAAAAAAAATATATATATATAACAAGAGGAAGATATATGCAATCACTCGTCATATGTGACCACCAGCAGATATATAAATTTTTCTTTCCGAACCTGTACCACTTAAAGAAAGTATTGCAATAATGAAAAACTGGAGTGTGAGATTTTGATGTTGTATTTAAACGTTCTAAGATATTCTGGATTCATTTTTGATACATTTACGCTGATGTAGGTATGTACTTTTGTATGTATGTGTGTGTATTTGCATGTGAATGAACCCGATTTCTCCTAAACGGTGGATTTTTTCGCTGTATTTCTTTCACTGCAATTTGTAGAATATTATTATATTGTGAATGATAGAGTAAACAACGAAGTTTGTGTCGTGTATTTTTAACCTTCAATTTCAAAATGAATCCTACCAGTTTCATTAAGTGACGGTTTTAATTTTAATATGTCCTTAAAATACACGATTTCTTAAATGTGCAGCTTTAAGTCGTAACCTGATTTTTAAAAAGTAAGTTTTCAGCTACAGTTCTCACTGCCAGTAGAGAGAAACAAGAGATGATGTTTCAGCTTGAAAGCACGTCCCATCTTACAAGGATAAGATGAAAAAAGTCCTATTTCCTCACCTTATCCTGAGCGTAAGCTCCTACATTCCTATATTTTCCATAATTAGAAGATTGAGCACCATAGGCGTCTCGTGCTCGGGCAGCTCCAATGTTATGGTATCCCTGAGCGGCGCTGGCTCTGTCTGAATAGAGACCCTGGTCTCCGTATTTGGACGCTCCGTAGGCTCCGTATCCGGCACTACGAGCTCCGCTGGCTCCGTAGGCACTTCCGGCAGAAGAGGCGGCCACTGCGGGGCCGACCTGATAGTTGGACACAGGATAGGACTCGGCAGCCATCATATCTTCGGCCAAAGCGACGGCCAGCAAAGTAGCAACGAGGATAAGCTGAAAAAAGTATAAACAAATATAAACACTCAATCGACTTAGCAATAAAGAGACTAAAATTAACACAAAATCAGCGGAAGGCATACATTGTTGATAATCTTATAAATGTACTTTCCCTCCCCGATATTCTGAAAACGGTGTTTCACGTCATAAAAATATGACAAGAATTTCCAGGGACCACCTCGGAATCCATTTGATTTGAATAGAGTTTAAATTTCCAAATAGGTTAACCCTTTGAGGCGCAACCCTTTCCCAATACTGAAAAAAGGGCAGCCTTTGCCATCGCTCGACGAAACTACCAGCAAGATGGCGGACGATCGAAACGTTCATCGCGTGCCACAGATCTAGAGACCCTTTTCTGACGACAGTTGGATGTGCCTGGCTCAGCCAGGCTGATTTATTATCTGATGTCTGATCAGCCAGTCACGATTATTTTTAACAGCACTGACATCCATTTTTCAGCAGATGTCAGTGCTGTTAAAAATAATCGTGACAATTTTTTGACGGGAAATGAGGTGCTAAAAAGTAAAGGATTCTCGTGGAGTTATGTCACCCGAAACTATTTTTATAGAAATTCAATATATTCTTCGTGACTGGCAACAGTCGAAACGTCAGAGTTTGGTGTTCCCAGAGCGGGAACACTGAGCGTTAAAGGGTTAAGCTGTTCCAAAGAAATAGGTAAACATGCATAAAAAAAAAGAAAATAAACACCAAATCTTAAACACCCTCCTCCTCTTTTTTTCATTCTTTCTTTGAAAAAAAAAAAGCCGCAGGATTTACAAACTTAGAAATAAAACTACAGTATTATTTGCAGTATATGTTAGGGATATTTGCATCTGATCAAACGTTTATATTACAAAGTTTTTTAAGATAATTTTTCCACCATTGAGAATTGTTACTATTTTCCAATTGTAAAATTAGTAGTTTCGATTAACTGCAAATGTTTGCATTGACAGATCAAACCTATAAATACATTAATATTTCTTTTAGATATTTATATTCAATTCACAATTTAAAAAATGTATAAATTATTGTAATTAAAAGAATTTGGAAATATTAAAAGTATTGAGAGGAAATAAGAGATTTTTTTAGACATAAGAAAGGGTGTGAAAGGTTGAAGAATCGGAAAAAATACTGTAAATGTACACAGACAGAAAACCCAAATGCCATTCGTTGAGGTATTGTTCGTCGTAGCTACGTTTCGCATATCATTAGTTTGGAATACTGTATAATTTAAAATTTTATAACGAAATCTTTTATTCTTTCCTATAAGCTGCCAAATTTTTCTAACTGTAAACTTTCTCGAAATTTCTACCATTATTTACGAATTATTAAGTGTTATTAATAAATTAGTAACTTAAGTGTACTTATTTTAGAGTTATTTATAAGATGATTTTCAGTAATTGCCTGTCAAAGTAGTTTGAAGGTTGGCTCTCCATTCCCGTATTCTTGTGTTTTTCGGTAAAAAAGCGATTAACTATTCTTGATAAATGTTTAGTTTAATTAATGCCCAGCTTTACAACGTAAAATGCTTTAGGTAATTATTTGTAAAATTTTAAATATGAACACGTGCATACATACATATATATCAGATATATAACTAAATAGCCATTTAAAATTCAAATTTTCTATAAGCTTCCTTCTAAAATCTACAGGGCATAACAGCTTTCGCTCTTGCGCCCCATAGTCGCCACAGCTCTCAAGAATTTCCAGGGTCTATTTTAAAAGCCAATAAATGCACCTTTTTTGAACCATGTGAAAAATTTATAAATTATGTGACTGGGCAGTAAAAGTGTAAACACCGTAGAGAGAGCGGACTTTTCGTGGCACATTTCTTGCTATTAAGAGTTGTATTACGTTGTTCTAAAATAAAATATCTATGTCTAAACAAGTAGTATTTATTTAGTACGTTACGACACCCGTTCAGCAACGATAATCGGAATTGTTACAGTGCAGCGCGAATTACCAACGAACGAGCAGCAGTTGACCATTCCCAAAATACACACACTTCTACTTTTCGTGTTATTTTCGCAATGTTTACGAGCCTTTGATTCATAAATCATGTATTCTGTACCCAAAATTTTGTAAAAATTGTTTTCTGCAATATAAAAGAAGCAACTTCTGACAATAAATCTTCTATAAAATCCAGAAAATGCACCAATTGAATTAATTTTGATGTAATTTGTTGGAACTCGGGTAATTTGGGAAGTTAATCTGCAGAGCTGAGATCTTAGTTTTCAAGAGGATTATAGCGAATAACTGAAGCTTACTAATAAAAGTAAATAGTAAGGGTAGGAAATTTTCACAAACTTAATCCATAATTCACGGAAGAAATGCGAATTATAAATTTCGAATTACGAATCTAACAACATCGAAGGTTCACAAAGACTACCGCTCTATCGGAGGGTTTTCAAATGATAGGGTAAATATTCTATACATTTCTCTAATGCAGTTAGACGAGCATTAATTATAATGGAGTTAATGTTCTTCTAATTGCATTAGGGTAGCTGTGAATTGTAATGTAATTAATGTTAAATTGTAATGTAATTTTTTAATTTAACGATAATTACATTAAAACCTTTATTTGAAAGTAAATTTATAATGTTTCTTCTTCATTACTTTTCAACTTATTGAAACAATATGTTGGGCCAAATAAAATGTATAGTTAACCGAAATTTTGGAGCTAATTTTTAAATCAGCGTGAGTGCAACATAAAAAATTAAATTTTGCGACAAATAATTTTAAAATTTAGGTTTTAACTTTGGTTATGTGGTGATCTGCATTCTAATGAACAACTGCCGTTCGAATCAAGAATTTCTTTTGCGATATATTTCTAATATTTTAGCTCTCTGCGTTTCAGGAAATGAAAAAATTATTTTTTACTTGAAAAGCACATTAAAATTCTTTTCTTTCTTTTATCAATTACCAAAGAGAATTTTAACGCGTACAAATTGATGTAAACTACATATAATGAAAGTGTTCTACTATGCTGGAAATTAATTTTATTACGAAAAGGTTGTAATATTCTAGCCATATCAAAAATCCGCATGTAAATAAAACTTAAAAGAAGTGGGGTAGGACCGATAAAACTGAATAACAGTCTATACACTGAACTTACCACCTTCATCTTGTTTGGAATAGAAGTTAGGATATCTACTAAATGCTGATGCAGTTAGAGTTCTGTCAGTCCGAGAGTGTGCTTTATATTTATACTCAATACGTGAGCCTCGACAATTTTTAATTGGGAAATAACCGGTCTAAATCGCCTACCGGACCAGCCCATCCCTTTTCGTACATCTTAGTGGCCCTGCCCTTGTGTGCATCAAATTATGAAAAGTAAAAGTGCTGTGTAACTTTCAGTATACTTCCATAAGGTATTGTTAATAGGTCACTTAACATTGAACGGATTGGTTTAAGGTCACGAGGTTTTGAGAGTGTTGATGAAAGTGGGATCAGTAATTTCATCATGGAGTCTTTTACATGATGAAAATGGTGCTGGAAGTTTCATCATGCACTTCTTTATATACCAATGGTATCTGAAGAGTCGTAGCAGAGAGACGAATACCTTCCCCTCGCTTCACGAGAGTCCCGATATTTACAACTCAGTCCTTAGCAAATCTTATTTCGTTGCCTGACTCGAAATAATTTGTTGTTGACTCACTGCGAAACAGAGTTAAATCTTAAGTTTATCGCCTCTTTTTTCATTAATTTTATTAATATTTCACAAGGCAGTTAAAAAATATTCTGTAAGTTCTTTGCTGTAAGCATTAAAAAATACATAGATTTATATGCGTCCTGCTTTATCTCTAACTAGTTGCGTAGCCCGGGTGCATTAGATGTTGGGGCATTCTAAAAAAATGTAACGCCCGCTGTCACCGCCGCCGGAACTGTCAAGACCTTGTTCGGCTATCTCCTCCTAAACCGTAGGGATTTGAGTTTCGAATAAGATGTCCACGGACTCTGAAAATTCCGAGGAACCTGATAAGCTGATTTAAATTTCGAAAATCGACATATTTTAGAAGATATTAATAAAAAACTGAAAAAATAGACATAATGATTGACAAATTTGACATAAAATCATTCATTCCCTTCCAACAAAGCAATTCCAAGTACGTAGAATCGCGTGAAATTGACAAACATGAAGGAGAATGACACCCATTTTACGCCAAATTAAAAATTATATGCAATAAATAACTCAAAGTGTGTTACACAAAGTTGACAATTTTCAAATAGTGAGTTCGCTTAGACAACAAGAGTTTAGAATTAGCGATTATTCGTTTTTCCAATACAGAATAACTAATCGTAACTGATTTTAAAAACGCCATCTTGGCATTAGGTACGATCCGGCAAAATAGTATCTTTCCAAGCAGGGTTAATCTAAACCGCGAGTTCCAAAATGTTAGAACCCAGTTTCTTGAAAAGGAAAAATAATTACAAATACAAATAATTTTAAAGCCGGTTCGGTCCAGCTGGATTATTTGCTACCAGTAGAAATATTTGTTGTCGTTAACTATGCCATTATAGAAGTAATAGTACACTTTGAATATTTGCCAGCGCGGCGAGATGAGATAATTAGTGGTGCTAAATACGCCAATCTGCAATGGATTACGTGTATGAAAATATGGATAATGGTTTTCCGGGAACCTTACATGAGCAGTAATTATAGGTTGTAAACATGTTAAAAATCGCCAAATAAAGAAAAGTCGCCGTTGGTGGCTAGCTATCCTAGCTGTTCCGCAGTTTTTATCAAAGAAAACATATGAAGTACTGTTTTCTTAGAGCTAATTATTAACTATACATATACGCAAGTCACCAAATTATGAAAAATCACCATAATTGGTTAATACGCAAGGTGTCCCATGGGTTTCACATAATTAAAAATAGTGCGAAGTTCAAATTTTTATGTTCCAAGGAGCATGCAAGAACCAGGCAAAGTGTAGATCGGTAACATTCTATCTGATAAAAACCTTTGAATTTTGTTTGTTGAAATTATGCCTTTTTTACGAATAAGCCTTATTAGGGGCCGAATGCCTCATACGAAAAGCGAGCGTAGCGAGTCTAGGGGCCTGGCCCCTAGTAATTAAAAAAAAAATGTGTGATGTCAATCACTGATGCATTAATCTGTTTTGCTTTTCATAAGTACACTTATTTTAAATTTCAGTACTTATTTTCTATTTCTAACCGTGTATAATTTTGCTGTATGCGGTTATGTTTACTTCAGCATTTTAAGTTAAATTTAAATAGTTCATTAAAAATCATTGTATTAGTTATTGATCTAAAACATAAATTTTGAAACAAAATTATCATTAAGAAAATAAATGTATTCATTTTTTAAAATTATGAATATGCTTTTATGTTACCACGGCGCTAATATTGCTTTCACGGTAAATGAGTACTATCTGTGGGCAGTCGTTGCATGAAATTCACAGGAACATTAGTGGGGGATTTCTGCTTTCCCCCCACCCCTCTCCAATGGGCGGGCAGTGGCCACAAAGCCTTTTTTGCCATTATTAAGGCCCGAACCACTGGCCATTTTACTATGGGGCACCCAATGGGCGGCCAGCTTTACCCCCTCTGAAGGGACGGACAATTTAACACCCAAGCTCAAGCCGGGTATCGAACCCTGGCCCAAGACGTGATAGAATGGTTCTTAAACCACTACACCACTTGCGTGGCCTTCACAAATCTAAGGGCCCTCAAAATTCAATTCTTAATAAGAAAATACTTTTCTCAAAGTGGTGAACTTTTTTCCAAAAGGCATTCAATTTGTTCATAGATCCAGGCCTGCCCATAAAACAGAAAACGGTTTTGATCAATTTTTTCTTTGGCGCCCTTTCCCTCTTCACAGCGTTGGATCATAATCTAAATGAATACAATTATTTGATAAGTATTTAATATTTTAGCTTGTTATTAGCCTATTTCGTACAGTTCGAGAATTTTGTCTACGCATATTTTTTGTTTACGTATTATTGTCTACACGATCTTGTAGATAGGTTTTATAGATGATATCAACTGTCACGTTGAAGATGTTTTCAAATGTGTTTGCCAGAGGTTGAAAGTCGCACAAGGTTTTCAATTTCTGATAATTAATCCCTAAGTTTGGTGCCAACTTCATTACAAATATATTACGAGCACAGTTAGTACACGACCATATTTATATTACGAGTATAGTTAGAAAATGCCCTGAGAAGATTATTAAACCCTTTTGGTAGGCGATTTCAATATAAATTTCAATTCCGAAGAAGTGCTTTTGGAACAAGGAAGGAAAACACGGTGCACTCATAGATTATGATACACTTTCCAAACTGTATTTAAAATGGTAGAGGATAGTTAGATCATGCTTGGCGAAGGCTCTAAACAGTTTTATTGGGTGATTTTAAGATAGATTTCGGTTCCAAAGATGCATTTTATTTAAAATGAAAGGCGAGCACGGCACACTCATGGATTATGATGCCTATTCCAGACAGTATTTAATATGGTAAAGTATAGTTGCAATATGCTTGGCGAAGATTGTAAACCAGTTTTATTAGGCGATTTTCCAAACATGCGTTTTATGGAACAAGAGCAGTAAATTATTATCATATAATCAATGTCTTTGCTTAAGCTTAAATTTTCTCAATTTCATGTATGTCATGATCTTTATTCTAATGATAAATATTGTACAACTTTTGAGTCTGTATTTGTAAGACTTCGTGATGGGTGCAGTGGGACATCTCGATTCCATGGGGTACAGTGGAACAGTGCCCTACTAAATATAAACCTATGGCTTGTGGAGGTATAGAAAGAATAGTGACACACAGGGCCAGAGTTAGGGGTGGGCAAACAGGGCTGTCGCTACGGTGCCCGCACAATAGATATTTTAAAGTAAAACTTCCTATGAACACGGAATAACTACCAAACACCGAAGAGTAACGTCACGATTTTACCTTAAAGGTTTCAGATGCAAAGCAACTGGTTCTTGCACGCATTTTGCATACTACTGACACTGAATGCGATCCGCTGCGAGCCACATCGACGTTATATATTACACTAGCTGCGTGCCCGTTCTTCGCACGGTAGGAAACGAAAATTTTCCTTACATGTGTAATTCGAAATTATTCGTGATGTGGAATTAAAAAAAAAAAAAAAAAAAAAAAAAAAGAGCAAAATTATTTGACTCTTAATTGTGTTATGAGTACTAACCTGATCATTGCAGTATAATGACTCAAAAAACTACGTCAGTGTCATTCACTATCAAAAAAGTGGAAATCTTAATGGTTTGCAGAGAACTCCTGGCTTTCAAAATGTCTTATTTCTACATAATACTGTTTTTTAGGCTCAAGTTGTAGCATTAAATACCTAAGACACTACATGAAATGGAGCACCATTTATTTCTTTCCGAACATGTACCATATAAGGAAAGTATTGTAATCATGAAAAAATTCGAGATTTTGGTGTATTTACAAATTTTGAGGTCTTCTGAATTCATTTATGCTATTTTCAAGAGATGTTTTTAAAATAGCTGCGCAACGCTCTTCATACGGGAAGAAGGGAATATTTTACTACTAAAATCATATCTGCATGTGACAAAACAGAATATCATTTTTAAAAAAGTTCAAGTAATCTTCTCTGTTGAAATTACTGCGGGATATATTAACGCAAATTAGAATTACTTTTCATTTAGTTGGTTGTAAGACAACCGTTGAAAAAGGATAAACACTTTTAATTTCATGAAATATTTATTAACGTGGTACATTGCGATTTATTCATATTATCTTTACAAATCTAATAATACTACCTATTACGTACATTAATACTATCTATACTCGCTTCTCCCTCTTCAAGGCTCCCTTAAAAGAAACAGCTTAGATTATTTGGCCTCAATGGGATCTTGTGATTCTGTGGCGATTCTTTGCAATTTACGCATTAGCATAAATAATAATCATTTCACATAATGGTTGCCATTAAGGAAACTCTCCATATATATTTAATTTATACATAGTTTTGTAAGATTGGCGTATTTAGCGCCGCAGACCATTTCATCTTACTGTGGGGAGAAAATATCCAAGGGGTGCCATTTTAAATATCCATGTATCTAATATAGCAATATCTTTTATATCCTCCATAGTCCTGTCTCCTGAAAAAACATCAAACTGTGTAATCTCGAGGAGCTACTTATTCCCATTTTAATTGTGACAGGGCGTTAGAGTTGCAGAGTTTACAAATTTCACGCATTTTTT
The DNA here is from genome assembly GCA_038373885.1 of Cheiracanthium punctorium. Lineage (NCBI taxonomy): Eukaryota > Metazoa > Arthropoda > Arachnida > Araneae > Cheiracanthiidae > Cheiracanthium > Cheiracanthium punctorium. Next base: position 299,922 of record JAWZYV010005322.1, read on the forward strand.
TTTAATTTATGACGCCACTGTTTGACTGCCGTAAAGGATACCCCGGTAGATTGAGGGGGTTAATTTCGATATTTCGCATAATTGTTTTCAAACGGTATCATTAAAACTTTGCGTTGGACCTTTATGGAGGAACGTAATTCAACGTTAAAATAAAACTATACTCGCAACCTGCATGCGTATGTTAGGCAACGCCTGCGCTAAATTAAATGCCAAAAAGAAAAATAGTAAATAGAAAAATTTTAATATATCGCGCTTTGAAACGAACTTTGTAACTTTTAAAATGAACATTTTCAGCGCTGTGAAAACATTTTAATTTTTAAATAAGCGCCGAATTGAAATACCACTTCTAATAATAATAATCGTGAATTTCTTAGTTTATTTCTACAGTAAATTTTAATCAAAATATCGTCTCCCTGTGTTGAAAATAGAGCTGGAATAAATGAGTTAAAATTATGGCGGGGAGATCTTAAGTTGCTTACGTATCTTAAAGCATTTGACGTCATAGATCCTCACTTGCGAATTGAAATTCTGATATCCCATTTAAAAACTCGATTGGTTGAAAAAACCCTTTTTTTTAATCCTTTCTGTGGCAACAACCGAACATAAATTCTCGTGCCGTGATCGCAATGTAATGAATGGCGTAAGATCGCGTTGATGCTATTAAATTCTAAACATTAGGCTGCATTAAAATTCGTAAAAAATCATCTAATTTACATAATTTTTTCGTTTTTATTTTAAAAGAGGGAGAAAAGAATGTTTCACGATTTGTCAAAATATCTAAATGTTATGACGGATAGAATTCAAGATGCGACAGTTTTAAAATTATTTTACGAAAAAAAATCGCGAAGCAGATGTTTAGTAAAAAAATTCCTAAAAATCGGTAAATTATGTTACGTATTCAGAACAAACTGGTTTTAAAAGAAAATTTCTTCCTCTATCCGATGATACAAATGCCGTTTTGCTGCGAGCGTAATTTCCGCCGTTATTACGAATTAGGTGAGAAAAAATGCCAAAAATCGCATAAAACATAAAATAAAAAAAATCTAGGTCGAATTTTGAAAAAATCGCTTCGAGGTGCACAACTACATATTTACATCTTCCCGAGTACCAAATTTGGTGTTTCTAGGTGTAGCCGTTTGTCCGTAACGCTGCCGACAGACACACACACACACACACACACACACAGACACCTTCTTTTATAATAAGTAGAGAAGACCAACACCAGACAAGAAATAGAGAAATAGACATTATTTTTTGAGTAAATAAAATCTACCTTCACAGGAAATTGACCTTGGACCACTAGACTGTGTTAACGCTGAACCCACTTCAGCACACAGGTAGTCGAAAAAATTCTTAAACTTTTGTTTGAAAAATTATTAGGGGGCTCTACTTCTTTGTTGTCCCACACCTTTAAATCCAGCACTGACTGACACAATTCTTATTTCCAGTAGACTTCTGATCTTATAATAAAATGAACTTTGACAAACATTTTGCTACCGTTTACTGGAATAGGTGTCTGGAATAGGTGTTTAATTTGATGTTATTTTACTACTTTCAATTCACCAAACATTGTTGAGCAAAGATTTTTGCAACTTTTAATGTGTTTCATCGTTATAACTATTTTTAAGATTTGCCATTTAAAAACTGCTTTAATTTCTTCGGTTTCGACTATCTCAACTTGTATTTAATTACAGTAATAGTAATGTGTTTCACAATACATCTGATTTCGTATGTCTTACTCAATGTTCCACTGTGCCCTAATCCTGTCCCATTGTACCCCGCAAAGGATCACAATGAGACAACTTGAGTGCGTTTTGAAAATTAACTGTTTTTATGGAATAAAATAAGAATAAATTCTGAAAAAATTACAACGAAAGCTAAGAGTTGTCAAAATATTGTTTTGTATTTAATTTTTGGTTTTAATTAAAAATAGGAAATTATTTTAAGGCAAGTAAAAATTGACCCACTGTGCCTCCTTTCCCCTATGCAACTTAACGTCTTAGTGCATACTGTCGATTCTAGAGCATAGTAATGGTTGTTTTTGAAGTAAAACTTCTTTAGTGGCGACTTAGGGAGTAACTCAGATTTTTTTCTGACGGAAGTAACGCTCAGTAAAGTAAGTGACGTGCGCGCCCCGAAAAAGAAGAACTACTTAAACACCACGTTTTCGACCTTTTTTCGCCGTTCCCCGAATTCGCGAGAAAAACAGTCAAGAGCCGTATCTTAGAGACATCAATCTTAAAATGAGCGTTTATGAATAAGCGTTTTGAAGGTACATCCAACATAATATTTTACATGTAATCCCAACCTTACAGGAGGTTCTCGATAATCCTTATTTTTAGATGAATAATATACAATACATGGATTTGGAAAATCACAAAGAAATGGAACCTGCCTGCAATCGAATCGGAACAGTCAGGGACTGATTTACGGCGGGGCATGTGCCCTCGGCCCCCAATTTTTGGGGCCCCCAAAACTTCCTTTTATGCAATCATAATAGCTACTAAAATTATCTCTCAAGAGAAAAATTTCTGATTAATTTATTTCATCACAAATATTCAAAATTTTTAATTCAATGTAACTTGTAACGCTAAAAATTATGCATTCGATTCGACATTCGATAAATTCGATATTCGCAACCTTAGACCTCGACAACTCAGCATGCTCCTCCTTTTTATCTTTTAAGGTGTGTGACGGCTGTAAATACCCGTAAAAATATTTCAAAATCGAAAAATTCATATAAGTGGTATCTGTCATGACATTTTACTGATTTGTCAATGCTTACGTATGGTTAACTTAGGAATGATAATTGGTTTTAACTCAATTTAATTAAGTAATATTCTGCGGAAAATTTTTGTGCAGGGGCTCCCAAAAGTATCTGTGCCCTGGGCCCCAAGTGTGTAGATCGGTCCCTGTGAACAGTAGATGGAAACGTCAGTTTAAGAACACTTTTCCTGAATTCTAACCCAACTTCCAGACAGAACAAGGGGATGGAACACCACAATTAAAGGGGCAGTGGCTGCAAACGAACCTAAACAGCAGAGGGAAATTTTCGTTTAAGAACACTGTTGGAGGATCATACTTCGATCCCACGAAGGTAAATTTATAAGAGGGAACAAGTCTCTTAGAAAGTTGGATAACGCCGTAGTTGCAAACAGATGGCGCTGCGCACACTGGGTAACTGCGCATCTTCTGCTTCTGCGCATCTCAGGTTGTTTGTATTTCCATCGAGGCGAAGTAAATGGAGATCGTTGAATTAGCAGAACTTCAAAAAATTAAATACATAAATTTAAGAATGTGATATGTACTAATTACTGGCTTCAGATGTGTTTTTAATTACATAATTGTCTTAGAATACTATTTCGTAATGATTATAGGTATTAATTTCGAAGCGAAGTGATATTATTATTTGTCAAATACCAGTTACATTGGCTGTTAGGCCATTAAACTCCTAAATATTATGTATGTCATGTCTGTTATTATTTTGTCCAAAAGCTGTATTTTAAGAAATATTAGTAAATTTAGAAGAATGTAGTTTGTGTGAACGCAATATTTATAATGATATATATAGTGTAATGATATATATTTATATATAGTAATGATATATATATATATTAATAATGAATATATACAACGGTTTAAGAATATGGGTATGTAACACCACAAAGAAACAAACACTGGCTGCAAACGGTTTAGTAACAAAATAAAAGAATAACAAATGGACACTCCGTGGATTCTAACCCAACCTCAAGACGGAACAAGCAACGGTTTAACTCGGGGATGGAACACCACAAAGAAACGGACCCTGGCTGCAATCAATCCCAGACGATAGACAGAACTCGCAGTTTAAAAACACGAATACAGAATAATAATTCAAAACCTACCAGCAGACGAAATCAACGCTTAACCCTTTCCGGCGCAACAACTTTTATTGTATTTTTTCGTTTATGCAGATGCCTGGAGTAATAGTTAAATTTCTGATGTCAATTTAATGAAGCATGGATAATTTTTCTGTAAATTATCAATAACATTTTTATAAATATGCATGACACTTTACCTCCTAATATCATTTTGTGCAAATTTCATTATTATCTGGTAAATAGACATAGGAAAACTAACTAATGCTTCTGAAATTTGTCAAGTACACCATAAGTAGGTGGCTAGAACGTCTAGCCACCGCCCGCGAAAGGGTTAAGAGTACTATGATAGAAAAACACACTCAAAAAATACACTACCTGCATTCGAACCCAACTAACAGAGGAAAACACCAGTTAAAGAACACAGTTAAGTATAATACTAGACTATGGATATTCCCCTCCATTCAAACCCAACCTCCAGACAGAACAATGGTATAAGAAAACAGTTAAAGAATAATTCTACAACATGCACACTTCCTGGATTCTAAGTAATTATCATGAATTACCGATGATTCTTACTGGAGATTTTAATGTTAATTTTCGCTCTCAAGAATCTCAGCCGTTAGTTGATTTTTTAAAAGAAAAATTTGATCTAACTATGAATACTTCTCGACTTCAGTCAACAACGCGTTTCGGTACAACGATAGATGCTGTATTTTCAAGTTAATTAGCAAATTTGGAGAGTAAAATTTATGTTTCACATTATAGTTTCTACAAACCTATAATTTCATACAAAAAAAATTATGATGACATTCAAGTACCTATTTCCAATGAATAATATATATATACCATTTATATAATCTTTGTAAAGTACATGAATAATAAGTATAATTAAATTATAATATATTTATTTTAAGTTAAAGTTTAATCATTTCAGCGATATGTGTCGTAAACGTCAAAGAAGTTTTACTTCAACCGCGCGTAAAGATTACACGCATGCACTTTTTTTTTTTAGTTGCTGCATTTCTATCGATAGCCTCTCAAAAATCAAAATATTTTTCTTCTATACTATTTAATTCGTCTATGTTATATTTTTCTCTGTATTCGATGCCTGTATGTTATTTAATGTTCAGAGTAGATACTTGGAATGGTTTGCCTGTCTTGCTTTTATGAGAAATGCGTTGTGTTGTTACTAATACTCTCTGGCAACCACGGAGCGGTGCCAGATCCTCCATAGAGGACGGCGATGGTCGAAAGGGTGCGGCTTCCAATTTAATGAGCCCCAGTGGGAGGAAGACCAACTTAGGACCAACTTAGGTTTCGTAATTTTGAACCAATTTCAGATGAGAGACCTAACAGCTGACATCGGAACCCCCCGGGGTATCGTTTGACCATGTAGGGCAGTGGAACCACGACAGATTTTACGTGCACCAGCTCCTATTAGCGTGCACGGTCTCATGGCAGTCCAGTCGAGAGAGGAGTTCATCCTCCCAAGTACTGCCCAAGCCGCGGCTGCTTCACTTTCCGTGTTCTTATGGAAATGGAGTTTGTAACTAGGCCACTGTGGGACATGGGCAATGTATTTAGGTTCAGGTAAAATTAACATACTTCATTCACAATATTCAAAAAAATAATTTCATAAAACTTATTCAATGCTTTCATTGAAGGCATCAATTAAGTTTAGAAAATTTTTAATTACATAATTTTAAAGGGAGAGCTCTCTCTAATGAGCCTCTGTTTAGAAATATTTTTCTGAAAACATACATTTTTACTTTTTTTCTCAAGCATTGCTCTTAAAAGTTTCTTACCCCTCCGAATTTTAATCGAAATTGCCTTCACATGTTTTAATGTGAGCTTAACATTAAAAAGTTATTTTGGAAAACATTTTATTTCCTTTTACTATTTTAATTTAAGGACCTGGCATTTAGGATTGTTGATAGCATAAAAGTTGCATATAAGTTGCTTTACTTTGGTTTATACTTTGATTTAAATAAGAAGTTACATGACAAATAACAAACCTCCAGTTCTTTAGACCACAGTTCTGTCAGAGAAAATCGTAGATCGTAGCCGTTCACGGGGTTAAAAAAAAATTGGTATGAAACCAAAATTAGTGTAATACAAACACCCCATTTCACTAACTTATTTTCACCTTCCTTTGTTTCAAGTAATATTTTTTATGGAAAATATATCTTAATTTTTTTTTTTTTTTGTAGTATCATTTACTAGTCTCAATGATTTAAATTTAGAATAGCTTTCAATAAAAGAGCTTCCTTAGAGTTCTTTTATTCTTTCGAGAAACAATGAGGACTGATGCAACGCGCTTTTGAAACATTTATCACCATTCAACTATACTTGGAACTTGGATGATCTCCTGGGGAGCTTTCTTTCTGGCACCCGTATTGCTGCTTAAAGCGCCATTTATCGGTGCATTTTGTAACTGAAAATTTTGTAGCTTCTGTATCAAATTCATACTTAAAAAATATTAACATACTACTTGTTTCATGCTTCTATCTATCACCATTTTTAAATTATTCATTTCAAAGCTTAAAAATACTATATATGGGACTCCAGCTGCGCATACCCGGTGTTTGAATTTATTTGATCAAAAGGACTTTTTTTAATCTATCGACATTAGCATCATACTATAAATTAGACAACGTTTTCTAATGACATGCAATTACTTTTATGCCATGCATTTCAGAAGGAGCTTTATATTAAAAAAATATTGAAGAAGTAACTCTGTATGGTTCCTGTGTACGAAAAATTCAAATTAAGAAAATAAAGTCCTAATAATGTGCAAAAAACTGCACATATGAAAATGTAATATTCACAAAGTTATCTGACTTTATAGTTATGAGATTAGGAGACAAATCTGAAATTACAAAAACATAAGTCAATTACAAACAGGGCTGGACTGGCGCATCGGGCGATCGGGTAAAAGGCCGAATGGCCGGAGCCTCCGAAGGTCAGAATAAGACTGTGTCACTGGGCTTTCATTATTTAGAAGTAAGTTAGAGGCCGGTCTGTTCAAATCGCCCGGGCCGTTTCAGCGGTGCAGTCCGGCCCTGCAGTGGCGTAGCGAGGGGGGGGGGTTGGGTGTCAGAATCCCCTCTAAAATTTAGCTGAGTTCTATTATTGACATGAAGAATGCTATCCATAATGTAGATTATCCGTTACATCAGTGCCTAAACCCCCCCTAAAACTTTTTCTGGCTACGCTACTGCGGCCCTGATTATAAAGTGAAGGAAAAACATTTATAATGTATATCTACTATTATTTCTTTCTCTCTCTCTCTCTCTTTTTTTTTTTTTTTTTTTTCTTTTAGTACGGCGTGCGTCAAGTGTCAAAGAGCATTTGTGGCACCTTTTTTTACATCTATTTTTATTTGACGCTTTTGATATTCGTTGATAGAAGATATACTTTATTCAATTTGTGTGCAAACTCTGAACTAGCAATATTAATCAATTTATTATTCCAAATGAAAGAGCAATAATTTGCCACAAAAGTTCGTTTCTGAATCTTTAAGATGTTATTAAATTTTATGTTTATAAAAAAATGAACTTTTTTCGTGACTTTCTTTTTCCAAATTCGAATGCCTTGCATGCACGATCACCATACAGCGTTACTTTTTTTTCTATGTTTAAAACATACGTATAGAAGGTACGCCATAAAGAGAAACTGTTTGCTAAACGTTTTCTAATGGGCATGCTGTTGGAAAACGTTTTGTAATTTTTTAGGTTTCATATTCATGTAAATAGTCTAAAAGACACTCCTCTAATTAAACAGTTTGAAGAAAACAGTCTCAAATAAGTATTTGTCGTGTATATTTGAAGGCGAAATTCGTTTTCTGTCTGTATCCTATGCGTTTTGCTGACTGCATTGAAATTTTCTCAAAAGTATCTAAAATGGTATGAAAAAAAAAAGAAACTTTGCTATTGTAAAAATCTGAAAAATTCGCCTCTTTTTCAGATTTTTAGCGATTCATCGATGTCTTCAACACTGTTAGGTCCATTTGACTGAAATTTTGTACACACGTGCAGACAAATGAAAAAAAAAATGTATTTCCCAATTTTTTTTAGGGCAATTTTCATTTCCGAAAGTGTGTCTGACTTCATAAGATCAACTATCAAGACATTTTGCTCAGTGATAATGAGTGGAAAACATGCCATTAATTTTCTCAGATTGCTCACTGAATTAACAGTCCATATAATTCACTTAGTTTTTCGCTTTTCGTGAGAATTGACTCAAAAAAGAAACAACCAAAAACATATAGAAGTTTTAAAACTTTTTTTATTTACATTTTAATTTTTATTACAAGACGAAACATTGAAAATAAATAACAAATCCTCAAAAATAAGAATATTTTTGTTGATCCTGACATTTCGAGGTGGGTGCAGATCTGGGCTGGCATCGTGTAACACTGAAGAAAATGTGGAACATTTCCGTCTAGTTACAAATAAATGTATTGCATGTCCGTGCCTAGTGTTTGTCCTGGTGGTCTAGAGAGAAAGAAAATGTGTTTTAGCATAAACAAAAGATTTACTACGACTGGAGATAATTTTTGAGCGAAATGTAACTGGAATCAAATCTAAAAGTAAACATATGAAGGGTCCACGGGAAGAACGATGAGAGTCCAATGCAGCTGATTCTCCAAAAACCGAAAGGCGCACAGGACTTTCATCGTTCTTCCCCAGTAAACTGTATCTTTTGGCTATCTTTTCAGCGGATTCTCATCGTTCTTTCCCCTTAAGGATTAAGGATATTAATAGTGCCACTAATGAACAACAGAATGCAGTAGAAACCTCAACATTGACGAAAAGTGGACTCTCATCGTTTTTCCCGTGGACCCTTCATATGTATTCAAAAAATTCCTGCTTCCCTGACTTGAGAGGCCGAGTTTCAGAATCAAATTTATTAACAGGGTATGTTGCAACAATATAAATGGGAATCATATTGCTTTAAGCGTTTGACAGTATGAGTTTTGCATTTTGTAAGTCCTGGTTGCTTTTCATTAATTATAAGCAATATCAATGTGTGTATAAACATTAGAATACTTTTTCTTCTTTTTCCAACTAAGTTGTAAAGAGCTTGTGATTTCGATTGGTCTCTCAATGTTCTAGCATGTGCTATTTTCTCTAAAAATGATTTTTGTTATTTCTATGCTCTATTGCCATGCATCCTACTGAAGAGGGTGAGTATATAGCAGTAATTAGTTTTTTTTGTAGTGTTTTACACAAACAATTGCACGTAATTGCAATCACTGTGTAGCAGTGGGAGGCAGAACGGGAATAACTGCTATCGTTCCATTGAAATGCTGAACACGAATAGGTTAACTATGTGTTAATCAGAAATGCATGCACAAATGATATATTTTTGAAAGTGCTTTATAACCATTTGGTATGGTTTAGATGTCTTGTTAAATTATTGTTTTAACGATAGCCAATATTTTCCGTTGTGAATGTGTAAACAACTAAATAATGGTACATGAAAATTAAGATTCAACTGAATTTCTACGAATAACGCTACTTAATTTTTATTCAATGATTTATGTCAGAACTCAGCTATTATTGTTAAATAGTAAGCTAAGAGTAACTTTTAGATACTCTTTTCGTATGTTTTTGTTTTCACGAAGGCTAGGTCTTATATTATACGATTAACAATTAAGGTCGTGTTAATATTTTTAAAATGTTGTAAGAGTTAATCATTATTTTTAAATTTTGAGATATTCAGTTCTCCAATTATCATTGATACAGTTTCCGAATGCTCACTCGTTCAACTTTTACCATACCATAGAATGTATATAAGAGAGATAAAATATTACATTCGGAGACAGAAAACTGATTGGGAGAATGAAAACGATTGTTCACATTGAAGTTTTAAAGTAAAAAAATATTAAGGTTTACACGAAATTAAACAAAAACAAATAAATAAATAAATAAAAATTAAACATTGGAAATGAAGTGTATGTCAGAACAAATTTCTGTTTGCAGTAACTTGAACTCATGGTTTATGATGATATTTCTTAGGATACTGCTTTTCCCCTTTTTATAACAGAATAGCTTGGATTCCACATTTGATTTGTTTTGACAAAGATTTTATATAAAGTTAAATATTTTCCAAGTTTTAATTTCCTTTTTCTAAAATAATGCCTTTAATTATCGTGTGCTACAGAAAGCTTATATTTTTAGTAACAGTTTTGCCTAATTGTGTTTTCTTACAACAAAAGCATTCTTTAATTATCTTTTCTTAATAGAGAGCATCTACGTATTATAATCGATTTTCTTGTGCTATACGAAATTGGCAACGCTCTCCCTCATACTTCTTAAAACTAATCATAATTTTGTAACAACACCGTTTCCCTATCGCAAGTTTCCAAGTTTCTATGCTCCATTTTACACACTCACCAAATTAAACTACGTTTTGCTCAAAATTATATTTCAGAGTGCTTCGTACAACTTATGTCTTTTTAAGCTTCTCGGACATTATAGGGATGCATTACAGTAGAAGTTTTGACATTTCTTTTAGTATCGTGATAAGGCTCTGCAGGAAGAATCAAAAGCAAAGGCCATTTATGATTGCTTCTCTTGATCGAGTACTTTGTTGTTAAGGGATTAATAATAGCTTCTCGTTTACTGTCTGGTTGAGTACAATACTTTTATATCAATACTATACCTATTTTATGAGAACTTTTAAATTCACTTATAGAATTCTGAACTTTGTATGTTAGAATTTGGTGTCGCTCAAGATTGTCGTAAATATGTCGCTCTTTTTTAACATTAATAATTTAGTTGCATTTTGCTCAAAACTACTCTTTTGTTTTTTTTAATGCTATCCAGCAATCTTATGAAGGTATTGCAGTAAAAATAATTACCGTATCTTTTAGTATCGTGCTGGGGCTCCGTAAGTAGAAATAACAGCTGGGGCTCCGTAGGAAGAAACAACAGCGGGGGCCACTTTCAAGGACTGGGCTCCTGCGGCACCGTATCGTCCGAAGTTGGAGTTGTCGTGGGCTTGGACTCCGTAGGCATTGGCTCCGTATCTGTTGTGGGCTCCGTATCTGTCGTATCCGGCACGGCCGTAGGCTCCCAGGTTCTGGTAGGCGCTCCTGTCCTTCAGTCCGTAGCTGGCCTGCCTGGCACCAGAGTCGGCAAGGATGGCGTGGTTACCTGCCTTCTTATCGTAAGCGTAGGCCTTTTCGTATCCAGCTCCCTAGAATAGTAATTTTGTTGTAGTGTGTGACACAAGCAGCAAAAAATTAAATTACTCGCTTTGAATCCCTAAAACCTTTTTTAAAACATTTTTCAACAAAGTCATTAAGTGTTTATGATTTCGCTTTAGTTTTGCAGTCCTTTAACCGCTGAAAATGGGCATCTATTGTAACCAAAATTTTAATGTGCATTATTGTCATGTATATTGCATAATGCACGGTGTACACTATTGAAAATGTTGTTTGTGATACCTAAGTTCTTTTACTCGATCCCGAAAAAAAATTCCAAGACATAATAGTCTATGAGCGATACATTAGAGCTTACAGCCTCCAATACATTATAGGCTATGGACTTTTAAAAATTCATTTTAGAGATGTTTATTTGAGTCAAACAAACGAACATGGATATGTGAGTGAAGTTCATAAATGAAAGGCTTTCAACCGCGATAGCTTTTCTCAAGCAGTAATTTATAAAAAGAAGTAGTTATTTATAAAAAGAAACATTTGAGTCATTTTGCATTAAGGCCACGCGTTGGCCACTAGCGTATTACTGGCCAGTCAACGTGTTAACTATAAGAATATTTGAGAGAAAAACTGGTGTTAAGAAGTGAAAATAGTTAATTTTTTTTAATAACACGCACAAAAAAAAAATTCTTATGCTGTTACTTTACAAAGTTTAAAATTATTTTTAATTTCATGTTAGTTATAATGCGACCAAGCTTTAAGTTTTTAAGGCACTGAGCCCTCGTAGAACTGTTCCTTTTTTATCGTATTTGAAGAAATCGCTGTTGACAGGTTTCATAGTATTAATATTGCAGGTTTCTTAGTTTCTGGTAATACCAAAAGTACAAATATTTAAAGGACAGAAATCACTCCTTTCGTTTAGCATTGTGAAAAGCACAGGGAATGGGAGGGCCAAAAACAGCTCATTGAAAATCATTCAGTTAATGAAAAACACAAAAATATTCATTTCTATGTAAAAGTAATTAGAACATTATTTTCATTATTTACAGAGTTCTCAGTACCCTAAATTCTCAGTACCTGCTGTCATGTTTCCGACCTAAAATCGAGTTTTAAAGGGCAGAAAATCAGCTTTGCAGTGAATTTTAAAGCGAAGCGTTACTTGAAAATATAACAATGGGGAAAAATGTTAGATAATGAGCATTCATAGTACGGATTGCAGAATAAAGATAAGGTAAACTATCTTTATTCCTCAGGCAAAATAATATACTCGTTATAGAGTTTCTATCTTTGGTTTCAGGCTTCTAATGTTCATATAATTCTTGCAGGGGCTTTGGAAATGATGTTAATGAAAACATGCTAAATATAAAGAGTGGTTATAGATATTAAATTCTATAAATTTCACAAGCATAATATTTCGCTGTATCCGCAATTAAAATATTTATCGCAACTGGAAGTGTATTTCTGTAAACAGCTGTTGTGAACATAAGGCAAGTAGCGAAAAAAAAAATGTTTTGGGTAGGGATGGACGCGAGACGAAAATTAAGCGTCTCGCGTCTCGCAAAACAGCCGAAAAGCTTTGTCTAGTCTCGCAAAATCCCTATATCATAATGTTAAAAATGTTTGTTTCGTCTCGCAAAAAAGCTGTAAATCTCTGTCTTGTCTCGCGTCCATTCCTAGTTTTGGGGGACCACTTAAAAGGGAGAATTTCTCATAAAGTGCCTGATTTTTTATAATTTTGTTAACTGGAGTATGGATTTCGGGGGGCAATTTCTTGCTATTTTTCTCTCACGACGTCTATGGCAAAAATACTGGCTGGATTAGGACTGATCTATACATTTTATGTCAGAGCTCCTCAATCCCCTTACCTTATCCTGGGCGTAAGCTCCTACATTCCTGTATTTTCCATAATTAGCAGCCTGAGCCCCATAGGCGTCACGTGCACGGGCAGCTCCGATGTTGTGGTATCCCTGAGCGGCGCTAGCTCTGTCTGAATAGAGACCCTGGTCTCCGTATTTGGACGCTCCGTAGGCTCCGTATCCGGCACTACGAGCTCCGCTGGCTCCGTAAGCACTTCCGGCTGAAGAGGCAGCCACTGCCGGGCTGACCTGATAGCTGGACACTGGATAGGACTCGGCCGCCATCATGCCTTCAGCCACTGTGACGGCCAGCAAAGCAGATAAAACCAAAAACTGAAAGGCAAAGTAAGTTCGCATGGATTAGACGCACGTTGGAAGTGTGCTTGTAAAACTGGATTTGTAGTAGAAGGAAAATTTATTGAAAAATATGAGACGTCTTAGCTGGTTCATTTTATAGTGTAGTCTAATCTCATTTTAACATTTAGTCTAATCTCATTTCATTCTCATTTGCTTAAGGTTGCTGGAATTTTAAAAATCTCATACATGTATGCTACATTTAGCATGCCGTTTCTCAACTTATGTATTTTATTTTATGTATCAACTTAACTTAAGTAATATGTAATATCATTTATAAAGTTAAATTTATTTTCTATTAATTTAATCTACTTTTTTATTTTTATTTTTAAAATTGTGAAGGAACTTATGGAGAAATTTAGGTTTTTTTAGAACATTCTAGCAATTCATACAGCACCTTTACTGTCTTTTTAAATTTTTCTTTTTCTTCCTCTCACTATAAAGCCTACAAACCTTTGAAGTTATACATTTTACTACGTCAAAAGTAAATTTTACTGGAAAATATCATAAATTCCTAAGATTCCTTTAAATAGGAATTTTATAGGGGAAGAACTACGCGAATCTAAAATGTTTATTTTGTTTCATCTTAATTTTTGACAAACGTATGAATTTTAGCAATTTTCACTGTAAATTAAGTGATAATTAACGGTAACTGTAAGTAATACATTTTTTTATTTAAATGATTTTTGCTTGAGATATGAAAGAAACAGAAATGTATTCAAATGGAATTTTCAAAAATGGTTGAAATTGTACCAACTTACCACTTTCATTTCGATGGCTATGTTTAAGCGGCTAGTTGAGTTGGGGAAATGCAGACTCGATGTGTTCATCTCTGGTTACCACGGATATTTATACCCAATCCATTCATTTTTATTTCTTTTATTTTATGAATAACAACCAATAATTAGAGTTGCCATCTAAACAAGAGTACAAACAAGTCAAGACCAACCCCATAGGTCCTAAATCCGGGAAAAAGGGCAGACATTTGACCATGTCCTTCAAGCCTAAAATGTATTACAAAAAGTTCAGCTTTTTTATTTTATTTTATTTTACTTTCACTTAATAATAATGGGCTTTGCAACTGATGTTTTTCATACGGTTGACCCCTTCTGCATCATGGAAGGAACGAAGCATATGTTTAAGTGGGTGTGTTTCACATTGAACTTTAACGACAGAAGGTCAGGAGGTTTTGAGGGTGTTGATGAAAGTGCGATGGATAATTTCATCATTCTCAAGTAGGTACGATGAGCTGAATGAGATAGTAACTTTTCCACCGAACTTCACCTTTAATTTCATAGAGTAATTCTGAAATACCAATATGTGTTGGCTAAAGAATGATAAAAACCAAACAGTATTTTTATAGTTATAATTGTTGAAAACGAAAAAAGAAACATTAGGAATTAAAAAAATATTTAGTTGTTTAAATAAAACTTAAAATATTTTAAATTTAAAATATTCACTGAAATAAGGTATGATCGGTTTTAATTATGGGGTCAGTTCAGCTATCCATTGAAAAATCTGATCTTATAGAAGGGAGTCTGTACAAAATTTTAGAGTAGTGCGTTTATTTTATAATTTCAGCTATTTAAAAAGGACAAATGTTATGGGTACACTGATTTTAAAACGGCTGCATGTTTTTAAATACTACGTAGTATGAAGTTGAAAACAAAATTCTGCAATGTAATTACAATTTTTTTTAGGTAGATGTGTGATAGGGAGTGCAGTGCTTCCCTTAAATGTGTAGAGACGATAAAGTCTAAATTATAAATAGATAAAGTTTCTTTTTTTTTTTTTTTTTCTTTTTCTTTTTTTAAATTTTTTTTTTTTTTACTTCGGAAAGAAATGTGAGTGAATGTTTATAGTTAGACAAAAGACAAAATAACAAGTACACACAACAAAAAACTGATGTCAAAAGATAAGAATAAAAAATTTTGGAAAATAAAACTTATAAAAAGGTACTTAAAGGCAAAACGGCTTCGGATGGTACAAAAGTTCAACCCTTCTCCAGTTGAGCCTTGCAACTTTAAAATCGGCATAATGCAGCATGCACTAATGAACTTCAGATGTAAAGAAGAAGCATATTTCAAAATCAGAAAGGAAACAAAAGTGTCTTTATTTGACACTCAAAAGGATTTTAAAGGGACACGATTGTTAGTGATGTGTTTAAACTCAGAAATTCCCTAGTAAAGTGTACCGTACTTTTAAAAGTGAGATCCCAGCAATGTGATGATCATAGAAGTGGATGATCATCATTACATTGACTGTTGTGGTATAGTTTACAAAATATCTGTAAAAATAAAGGCTTTAATTAAAAAAATCCAAGGCTAAATATTTTAGAGCATTAAAAGCTGAAAAAAACAACCTTTTTGGAAAATATGGGCACTTAAAAAATTCTGATATCTATAATTCTGCCTTAAAGACTTTTCTTTACAGTACAAGTGAAACTTACAATGGCTCCCTTTCAATAATAATCTTACAATAGCTCTATTTGCATATTGTTTATCGACTGCAAATAGAGCTATTCTAATTCGACAAAACTGCGTCTTTTAGCGAAGTTGCACACTTAGCATCAAGACCCATGCCAAAAACACGTTTTCATATGTTTTAATATTTTAAAATAAATTTTATATAATTTATAAATTTAATGTAATATAAATGCTGAGCTTTTCCCGCTGACGAGGCTTGGCTGTTTTATTTTTAACCCACGACAAAATTAACTTATAATTATTTATTATTAACTTATAATAATATATAACCTGAGACATAACTTTTATTATTAATCTTGTAATTTTAATAGCTTTTTCGGGCCATGAATATAGTTTTCTTTTTGTTTATACAGGGTATTTTTTTACTTATATATATATTCATTATAACATTAGGAACAAGTTAGAATAATGAAAACATGATAGACCGTCATATTCCAAAAACCGAAAAGTCCCAAGGTTTTACATCGCAGAAGCAATCCAAAATGTAAAAAGTATTAAGTTATTAAAACAATGGAAAAAAATTACTTTCTCTGTGACTCTCAGCAGGGGCCCACAGAGCAAATCTATTACATAAATGTGAAAGTTTGTTCGTCCGGGAACTTCTTCCACACCGTTCGACCGATAGGCTTGAAATTTTGCATATACACGTAAAACGACATAGAATAGTCCGTAGTTAACTTTAAAATTCTGAAAACTCAATCTTTCCACGATTTTTTGATTAATTTTCACCTTCAGAAAGCTTTCCCAATTTCTGAATGTCTAAAAATGTGATCATACTCCATCTATATGCTGGCGATAGACATAAATGTAAAAAAAGTAGCATATTATAAATGAAATGACGTCATTATGATGTCACGAGTTTAAAAATGCTTTACAATTTTAATATTGTGCAAAATTTTGATCATGTGACATACCATCTACATGATGGAGATAGACATAAATGTAAAGAAAGTGGAATATCATAAATCAAATCAACATCATTTTGATGTCACGAGTTCAAAAATGCATCGGAAATCCTAATTAGTTTAACAACACTGTTATAAAAAATCTGAATTTCGCAGACAATATGAACCTGGTTTTCACGGGAGAATCTCCCTTATTGGTGAATAAAGGATTTTTGCAGTTTTTTAGCGGAAGTTCTCTTAAAAAACGAAAATTATCTGTGAATCTTCTGAAGTCTAGTTCTAAAAGGGCATTTTCTGTTCTCTTTCTCGCAAGTGCGAGCTTGGACTAATGAAATGTCTCCGAGTCACTTCCGTAATAAAAAAAATACCCACAAAGGTGATTTTAGCAATTTTTAATGCAAGATGTTCATTGTTCATTCTGCCTGCAGTTGGAGAAGATCTCTTAAACGCACAAAAATATCGTCGCATTACGCATGTAACAGACGACTGCAAATAATTGAAATATAGAATTTTTACTTAATGTTAAAGTCCTTTTGCTGTGGGTGTTACGTTAATGCAGTGGACACGACGAAGCTTACTTCTCGGTGTATTCGATTATGATAATTTTATTTTATATCCGAATACCAAATGCATCTTTTTCATATTCAGAATTACGAAATAAATTCAACCTAAATTTGGAGGGGATCCTTTAGGTAAAGATTTTGCTTTAATGGACATAGTTTCTTACGAATGGATTATAAAAATCTCGCAGCTGTTGTAAACAAACGAAGTTATGATATCTCCAGTGAAAGAAGCGAACTGTAAGTATTATTTTACCTTTTTCATGTAAATAAATTTGGTTGCTGCTTTAATTATATCTCATAGCTGGTTTAACCCTGATTGCATTTCTGTATTCTGAGTGTACTGTGAATTCGTTTTATAACTACAGACTATGGTGAAATTATATTCTATTTATTTAAAAAAAAATATTTTTTGTATAGTGCATTAAGATATATGTAATGTATTTGCCTTGATTTAAAATTTATTTTCTCGGGCTAATAATCATAGATTACAGCTCTAATAATAAAACAATGAAGAAAATGAATAATTCAAACATATTTTTAATCGTGCACTGTTTACTCCATTATATGTACATGTATGTACACTTTTAAAAACAAATCTGGTGTTTTAGCACCAGACCACCTCCCTCCCCACCCTTTTTCCTTTTTTTCCTTTCCGTTTTTTGATAACGGCCAATATATCCAGAAGCTCTTCAGAATTAATATTAGACGAAAATAATTTGTACCTTTTTGTAGGTTTTTATCCCTAAACCATTTTATTTTTGTAACCAGGGGCGGCCCGATACGGTAAGCAAGGTAAGCATCGCATCGGGACGCCGGCTTCGAACTCAAAAACTTAGTAGAGCATAAAAGGGGGCGTCTTTTTTACGTTAGCAGGGGCGCCACTTATCCTACGGCCTCCCCTGTTTGTAACCATCTTAATTTTAAATTCCAGTCAGAATCTGAGAGATTTCAGTGCCAACGAAGCCGGTGAGAAACAGGATTCTCTCCGAACAAGATTTATTAACACGGCGAACCAACTGGTCGCCGGAGACGGCTAGTTTTAAATAATGCTTAAAATCTTTCTTTAGGATATAGGGAAAAAAGAAAAAACTTTCTCTACTAGGGAAAAAGAAAAGAATTTCTCGCCTGAAAATAATGGGAAAAAAAAACTGATTCTGTAACTGAAAATAACGGAGAGAAACCGTTTCGTAAGAGAACATGTGAACGGAAATTAGCTGTTTTCTCCGACACCGGAAGTAGGTAAATGGTTATTCTCCGGCAGCGTATATACATTAATTATACCTTTTTTTTTTGGCTGAGTTCTAGCAAATTAACAAGTTATTGCACAAAAGTTACGCCCTTAGCAAAATAGCTCCGAAAAATGTTTGAAATACTGATTAGCTAGGCATAACCCCAGCATCTCAAAATTAACTTTAATAAGCTCTGCTGCAAGTGAGTTTTTCAACGTCGTAAGTTTCAATTAGGGATGGACGCGAGACGAAAAATAAGCGTCTCGCGTCTCGCAAAACAGCCAAAAAGCTTGTCTCGTCTCGCAAAAATCCCTATATCGTAATGTTAAAAATGTGTGTCTCGTCTCGCAAAAAAGCTGTAAATCTCTGTCTCGTCTCGCAAAAAAGTCGTCTCGCGTCCATCCCTAGTTTCAATATTAGTCCGTTTGAAAACTACTATGAGAAATAACCAGGCTCACCTACCCTTGTCAGAACGTGTCATCATAAATTAAAAGATTGCGTGAAATTCGTTTTTAACTCTGCTACCCAATTTAACACCCTATTTGCAATTTGAGCGAGTCTAAATAGCTCCTCGAGATTAGACAGTTTGATGTTTTTCACGAGACTGAACCATGGAGTATTTAAATATTGAGATTGGCACAGCTTGGATATTTCCCACTACAGGCAGATGAAATATTTTGCGGCGCTAAATACGCCAATCTCACAAGAATCATGCTTAAAACGATATTGAAAGGTGTTTTAATGGCAACCATTAAAAAAAAAAAAGTTTATCGTTTATGCCAATGCATAAATCGCAAAGAATCATAAAAGAGTAGAAAAGGCACCGTTGGTTTCAAATATCTAAGCTGATTCTTTAAATTGAGCATTAAAGAGGGACAAATTACGATAGATAATATTAATAAAGTAATAGATAGATAGATAGAGAGAGAGAATATAAGTATAAGTAGTATTAGTAGATTTGTTAGGTTAATATATGAATTAAAGCAGAGTATACCACGTTACTTCGTGAAATTAAAAGTGCAATTCATAATTTTTCAATGATCGTGTTACAATTAAGTAAACTATAGTCCTACGTTGCGATAATTTATACCGTGATAGTTCCAACAAAAGGGACTACCTAAATTGTAATGTGTTTTTTGAGATTTTGTTTTGTCGCAGGTGATTATTTTAGGAAAGCTTTTCCTACCGTGCGAAGAACGGGCACGCAGCTAGTTATAAATATAAATAAGAAAAATAACAAGACCTTCAGTAAAGTGATTTAAGAAAAAAAGCTAAGATAACATTTCAGGCCGTTATTCTGCTACGGGAAAAAGAGAAGTATTAAGTAACGTGGTATATACTGTGCTTTAATTCATATTAACCTAACAAATCTACTAATACTACTTCTACTTCTACTATCTATTACTTAAGAGAATGCAAGTGAATATCTCTAGATAATGGCCAAACATAAAAAGAAATATTTGAAGTTGCAAAATCCAATAAAGGACAATCTGTTATATGTACTGTACAACTTCTCGAATTCGGACTTCCAAACTACGGAATTTCTATAACTGGGCCTGAAAATAGCAATAATAAATCTGTATTCAACCAAAAATGTTTATTTAAGACTTTATTTTAGGTACCTTTTAAAAATATTATCTTTTTGTTGTATATAATTGTTCAGTAATTGTGCTTAATTTTTAATGGATTTTTTTTTTTCTATCCAAAAAAGATAAGTATTTTTTTTTAACCTGATTATTACGACTTTTAATATTTCATATTAGAGGAATTCTATAATCCGGATTTCAGAAGTTCCACTGTACATATTAAAATAATTAGGATAATTTCTAAAGTTCGAGAGATTCATGAATTTATAAGCGCAACGCTGCCGCTCCGTATAAAAGAGGAAATCATACTATGCAGAGATCAATTCCTAAACCCTATGTTATTAGAAAAACAATTACTTAAATGGAAAAGAAGAATATCACAAAATAATCATACATAATACACAACCAAAGCCTCGTCTAAAAAGGAGTGGGTCAGTTAATTGTAATCATATTTCTGTCAGGGGGTTCAAGTTTATTATATTTATTACAATATAAGAGAAACTACGTGCTAACAAATTTTTACAGGCGCGCACTGCTAAATATACATTCTTTAAAGCATCGGCTCCCAAACGGTGGGGCACGAGAGAAACAAGCAAAGAGCAAGTGATAATGCATGTTTAAAAAAATCATCTTATTTATTCTGATTTTTTACTCGAAAACCTCTGTATTTTCGCTGTAAATGTTCATTCAAACTTTCCCGATAACATTAAGGCGACTCGATGTACAATGTTGAAGAATAAAAAGTTGTATGTATGCTGAGGAATGTGAGGGGGAGTGGGGGAGATACCATCATAAGTTATTCTTTCTTGGAGGGGGAGGGCAATGTTAAAAGGTGAGAACAGCTGCTTTGAAGTAAGTTTATGCAGAGCTTGATGTTATTGTAAAATTTTACAAAATTAAGAGAGTGAGAGGGTGGGAAGGACAATGACAAAAAAAGTTTTGTTTCAAACAACTTCACAGTTGTTAAAAACTTTTTGTTTAATTAACAAGCAAATTATTTTGTTCAGTGTTACATATTCTTATCATGTATGAATTACTACAACAAAATGTGTACTATATAGATTAGCGTTTAAACTTCGAAAATTTTATTTTTGAGAGTGATGCATACAATACTTATAGCTCTTTATATGGACTCATAAAGTAATTCCCTAGCAAAGTATTTTACAATTCATGTATTAGAATGATTTTCCCGTGTCAATAATCTTTCATAAATTGAAAACTAAGCATTTATTTTCATTACATTTTATCAGTAGCCAATACAGTTGCCGTCGGATAGAAATAAATTGGATAGGAATTATTAAAAAGTTTAGAGGAATAGATGAATTTAAGCTAGAGCAGAACAGAATTAAGCTAGACTAGAACAACCTTCAAGGTATGGGCGAGGCAGATGAGGGTGAATGATGCTGACCTTGAATGCCCTTGACTTAGGGTTGGTTGAGACCCAAAATTATTGGCAATAAAAAATGAACTGTTCCATAGGCGTAGAGTTATATGGGCCCGTGGGGCTCGAGCCCCAGCAATAAATTGTGAATAGGGGCTGAGCCCACCCAATAATTTACCACTAAATACAGAAAACTAATTTATACTGACATAAAAAAAAGTATTTTAAGCCATTTACAAACGTTTAAAAAAACCTTTACTTGTACTTTTAAAAATTTTCTTCTTTTGGTTTCAATCATGATTTAGTATTCATTGTGACGCCATGTAACACACAATGTTACTAATAAGCTGCCCTCGCCAGGCTCTGGTTAATTAAAATCAGATTATGCAATGTAAAGTATGTAATGAAGAAAAGTTCAGATGTGTCTAAAATGCACTTTCTCATCGAAAATGTTTTTTTTTCCCTATTGGATTTATTTCTTTGCTTCTATTTTTAACTTATAACATGGCAGAAAGATACTAACATGGATACTTACCTTACATAGGTGTAGAATTCTATGGACCCATAGAGCCACTTTATGGGCGCCTCCAATAATTTACACTTATACATAGTAAGTCATAGCTGCCAACTACTACGGAATATAATTAGCCACTTTTTGTAAACAGTATATTTTTTAATTATTTTTTTCAAAATAGTAACCAGCTCGAGCGCGCAGCACAAAAATTTTGCTATATTTTAAGCCGAAAAATCATGTAGAAAAAGTGGTTAATTCTATTCCGTACTAGTTCGCAATTAAGAGTAAGTTATATGTACGTGAATCAGTGGCGTAGCCAGAAATTTTTCATGGGGAAGGGGGTGGGGTACGACTTCTGCAACTCACATATATGTATACGGTACTGGTGTATGATAAGGGAGTGAGGAATATACATTTTGTATGGCAAAAAATTCCTCATGGGGGGGGGTATAACTCCCCCTCCTTGGCTACTCCACTGACGTGAATATATGTGGTTGTGGGGCCCGCCCCCCCAATAATTTTGAAAACTTTACGCTTATGAACTGTTCTATCCAACTGCAACCATATTAAGCCCACTGGACATTGCCCTATTTCTATCAGTAGCAATTGAAAAACACTTGTGCCGAAAAATGAGGGCATCGAAAAGGTTAAATCTGATGCAAATACCACTTCTAATTGCGAATTATAAAACGGATTCTAAGGGGTTTTTCTCGTGCAATTCAGGAAGATTTTGCATCATGGAAATCGCTCGCTCATTGCGACTTAGGTAACGCAGGCTCGAACACATCCGTTGAGTACAGCGGACGGGTGTGCAAGACTTCTCACAGTATGCCATCTCGAGACCTGCATTATCTAAGTGGTGAGTGAAAAATGGTTTTTAGCTTTCCCAAGTACTTGTTTCATTAGATGATTGGACGCATTTAATAAAAAGTTATTGATTTTGTTAAATTGTTTTTTATTGGAGATGCCTTTAGAATGAATGAATAAATAAGGGAATCCTTTTTATGTTATTCTGAAATTTTATAGCTCACAGATAAATTTAATGATTTTAATGATTCAGAAATGTTTTCGAATTGTTTGGTGCTACTCTAGTTCTTTTTACCATCATTTTTTTAATCATGTCTAACACATATTTTTAATGTGTTCTCATAATTTGTGTCCCGAGTTACAATTTTTTTTTCTTTATTTGAGCTTCAAATCAGAATAATTTTTAAACTGTTTTACCTATTTTTGAAAAAAATATCCAAAGAATTCTTTGTTATGATTAGAAAATAAATGAGTGCGAATTCAAATACGCCACATTTATGAGAGGCACATTCGAAATATGTTCAAATGAATATAAAAATAATAGTTGAAGTACATTCTATATCTCCACATTTGTACATTTAACCGATGAATATTTTGCTAATGTTTACAATGTAAAACACACTCATTCAACTCTTTATTAGTTTGACAGTAAAGTTATGCTTGATGTGATTACTTATGCCTTTTCAATAAAGTAATGTATGTTTTATAAAAATAAATTTCGCATGGTATAGTTAGTCCCTTCCCGATATCTTCTAAATCTCACCGATATTTTAAGTTTTTATCGACACAGAAATACGCTGTTTATACCTCTATGCGATGATGGTTTAATATTTAAAATTTTGTCTACTTAAATTCTACTTAAATTTAACTTTTTGAAGAAGTATCTATATTCTTTTTTTTAGTTAACTAAAATTATAATAGAAGCTATTATTTGACTTGTTAAAGGCATAAAATTTCATTGATGTACATGAGCGATTTAGGATTGCATCAGATATTAGCACTGATAAGAAAGCTGAAAATGAAAACGTGCAAAAAAGTGCTACTCACTGTGGCTTATACGGATTTTTTTGAGCTAATTCATTTAAAAAAGATCTTTCTGACCTAAACGAAAGGTAAGATAAAGTAAAATGTTATCCTTAAGCAATATGTATCGATATGTAGATAGGATGTCCTAAATTACAGCGACAAACTGTTGAAATGTTAGATAATTCAAGTTTACTAACAGAATTTTCTCCAACAATTACAGCTTTTAAAATGAAATACTGTTCATACTGATCCATCTTAGTTTAGTATTTTTTCCGAAAAAATAATTAAATTTTGACGAAACATGGTGGAAAATTTTCACTAGCACTGTAACACCTTTTGTGGAGCGATTATTAAATAGTGTGTGAAATCAACGTTTCACACACGCCACTTAGCTATGCGATTCGGAATCCTTTTTATGTATCCTACCTCATCTAAAAGTTTGCCGTTATATTTTAAGACACCCTGTGTGAGTTGAGTTTTTATCTTCTAATATTTTACACGGCAAAACTTACGCAAAGACATCAAAAGTATAACTAATGGAAAGGGTTAGGTTTCAGGATTTTCGATTCTCTGTTGCAGCTTTGAAAACTTGTGAATTCAGAAGTGAAATTTCAGAATGAATCATCTTTAAATTTTCAACTGATTCTATATCGTTATTCAAAAGCCGTTAATTAAATTTCTTTTTTATTCTGAGAGTAAACCAGTTAGAACTTTGGATTTAATGCTAATTACAAGGAGTTATCAGAAAAAATAGTGAAGAATAATGAATAATTGGGAAAAAATAAAAAATTATTGTTTAAAACATTTTTTTTTATTTTGCATTTTTATAGAAAACAACACAAAAACATAGATAATAAATAAGTGATCTGTAAACTAACAAATCGTAAATGGAGATCTTCAGAACATGTCAGGTTTCAAGTTGTGGCTAAAAATCTGGAAAAAATTAAATAAATTGATGTGTGTTTATCATTGAGATGTACAAAAAAAAATCATAAAAAAATAACTGCTAATATTAATGCTTTCTACTCCATGTACATAATCAATTTTCTTAATATAAAAATAGCTTTTCAAAATGAATGATAATTTTTGAAATCGGTTCATTATTTTTTTGAGACCAACTAAAAATAAAGACAAATAATTTCCATTGTGAATGAACCTCTAAGTTAAATATTTCTCAGCGCTTTCCAACAAATTTCAAAAATGTTTATGTCAAAAATGTTTTTTCTGTCCTACTCTCCGTGCTCTAAATGCAGTAAACATGTTTCGATCGCTACATAATTTATGCATGTTATTAGCATGTTCCATATACCGTGTGTCGTACTGTTAGTTCTTTCTTTTCGATGGCCAAGTCAGCTAGGCTCGACCACTACGAGGGACAGAGACGCCAGTCATTTTATTATGAGGTGCCTAGCAAGCAGGTTTACGTTGTCCTCTGCGTGTGGTTACCTAATTTTGAGCCAATTGTAGATGAGAGACCTATCACTTGGACCGGCACCACCAAAGGTATCGTTTGAACACGGAGGACATTGGAATCATAACAGATTTTACGTGCACCAGCTTCCATTAGCGTACACGGTTCCTCAGCAGTCCAGTCGAACCCTATTATTTACTCAATTGAGAATTTAAAGTACAGCATTTATAATTCTTTCGCAGGAGCATCGGAAAAGATGATTTTAACATATTAAAGCCTGTGAGCTCTCATTGGTCAATGTGCTTTTTTAACCCTTTGAGGCGCAACCCTTTTCCAATGCTGAAAAAAGGGCAGCCGTTGCCATCGCTCGACTTAACTACCAGCAAGATGGCGGACGATCGAAACGTTCATCGCGTGCCACAGATCTAGAGAACCTTTTCTGACGACAGCTGGCTGTGCCGGACACAGCCAGCTCTCGTCCTCCATCTTGCTGGTAGTTAAGTCGATCAATGGCAACGGCTGCCCTTTTTTCTGCATTGGGCAATCTATCTAGCTGCTCTCGCATTCTTCCATTTTTCAGCAGATGTCAGTGTTGTTAAAAATAATCGTGACAATGTTTTTACGGGAAATGACGTGCTAAAAAGTAAAGGATTCTCGTGGAGCTATGTCACCCGCAACTATTTTTATAGAAATCAAATCTATTCTTCGTGACTGGCAGCAGTCAAAGCGTCAGAGTTTGGTGTTCCCAGAGCGGGAACACTGCGCGTTAAGGGGTTAACAAAAGATTTCGTCGATTCAATAATATTTTGACTATTTCAATGAAACATATTCTTAATTTAACTTAATTATTCCGTTAAAACATCACGAACTAAATTTTTGTTGAATTAACCATAATTCTGTTGAATTCAAAAAATATTTTTCCATGGTATGTGTATGAAGTTGGATACGTACAACCACTCTTTGTTTTTGTTTACTGAAGCCTTTTCGAACGTGCAGAGTGCTCTGTGGGGGTTTCTTGGTCAAGCGCTTCCGAGAGGCAAGAAGTCAAATGAGACAGTGACTTTTTTCTTTCTTGTACTTTATTTTTGTTTGCGTCTTTCCAAACATGTAAGATGTAAGGAAAGCATTGTAATCATGAAAAAATTCGACTTCGAGATTTTGGTGTATTGACACGTTTTGAGGTCTTCTGAATTCATTTATGCTATTTTTACGAGATGTTTGTATGAATATTGTGCGTGTGTATGTGTGTGCATGCGTGTTTGTGTGTATGTGAGTGAACCCGATAGCTCCTAAACGAGGCATTGGATTGAGCTCAAATTGGGTATATATGTTATAAACCACCATCGCAAGACCGGTATTGATTTTGATACGTATAGGACCTACAGTTTTTCTACAGGGCTACGACAAAAATTTCTTTTACATTATGGCCTATTGGGGGGAATTCTTGAAAGTGCGCTAGCGTTTAAACGGTACATTCGATTGAGCTCAAATTAGGTACATATGTTATAAACCACCGTCGTAAGACCGGTATTGATTTTGATGTGTATAGGACTTATAGTTTTTCTACAGGTCTACGACAAAGATTTCTTTTACATTATTTCCTA
Source organism: Cheiracanthium punctorium (assembly GCA_038373885.1). Taxonomy (NCBI): domain Eukaryota; kingdom Metazoa; phylum Arthropoda; class Arachnida; order Araneae; family Cheiracanthiidae; genus Cheiracanthium; species Cheiracanthium punctorium. The sequence continues at coordinate 326,672 of JAWZYV010005322.1, forward strand.
TGGGGAGAAATTCTTGAAGAGTTTATGAATTCTTCAGAGTTATGATAGAGATAGGACTTTAAAAATGGCAAAGAGTATTAAATTTAGAATAGGGAAAGGAAAATCAATATGTGATGAACTGCATCACATTGATTTATAAAATAAAATTTTTTTCGAGTTAAATAAAGTTTACAAGGAAGCAAAATTTCCCCTTAAGCAATGCCTTTTGAAGGGGACCCACTAAAAGTATCCATATCAGTCTATCACCCCTTTGCAGTGTAGAATAATTCTCGAATGGTAGGCTTCTCTTTCGAAAAGGACCCTTTATGTTGGAAAGTGTTCTGTAATCGATGCCATGATTTATCTTTCTTTGAGAAACGGAGCTTATTTACCTTCAGTAATGGTGGGATTATCCGTGGTGGTGGTGGGATGGAGCATGGTGGTAGCTGTGGTGGTGTCCGCTACCGTACCGTCCGTAGTGGCTCTTGTGGTGGGAGTGGAGTCCGTGAGCGCTGGCCCCGTGCTTGTTGTGGTGTCCGTACCTGTCGTGTCCCTGACTGGCGTGGGCTCCGATGCTGTGGTAGTGCTTATTGTCGTGGAGTCCGTAGTGTCCGGACTTGGCTCCGTGGTCAGCGTGGATGGAATGGTGCCCGCCGCGCTTGTCGTAGTGGTAGGCCTTCTCGTATCCGGCGCCCTGAAAACAGAAGAAATGAATGCTTTGAGAAAGGGTGGAGACCGAGACTAGTTGGCAACAGAGGAATGTAGGCACAGTTCTCATCATTATCCTGTTTGTGAACATATAGCGCAACCAGTCACAGAATAACTTTCTTCTTATTTCCACGACACTATTATAGTTTCGCAGCGTTACCCTCGTGCAGGTGATACTGATAACGGTTTTTCCTTCTTTTTTTGCGTTGTCAAGTCCTTTTTTGCTGCTTTATTCTTTGTCTATTTTATAATACTAATTTTAATAGTTTGTGAAGTTTTTCACAGTTTATGAGAGAGAGAGAGAGAGTATTTCTCTCTACTCCATACGTGATTTATTTAGATTGTTTACGTTTAGAAGGTTCGTTTTGCGTTAGAAGTTACGTTTAGAATCTTTCTCTATTTGTGAAAAAAATGTATTATAGTGCTGGTAGACGCACTGAATACAAGGGCAAGTTGGCTCGGTGCGCCAACTAATACCGTTACATTGTTTCAGAATACTTTCTGATATTTTATACCGTTTTATGGATGAATCAGTGCGTATGAATTAACCATAAAACTGTAGAATAGGTGTTCCGCGACCAAAGACTAAAGGTAAGAAAAAGACCATCCCACCATTTAAAATGCTTCAGATGGACACTTTCTGCGGGTCCATATCGGTAATTGAGAGCTGTAAAAAATCTAATCGGAGGACTGCTAAAAACTGCACTGCCACTTTCATGCGGACTAGTAAGCATCAAAGCACTGCAAACACAGAAAAAAGGGGGTTCAAAACTTCACCTATTCACTCGCACAAAAGGTCTGTACGACGAAGGCACTCAATTTCATATTTACAATAATTGCAAATCTTGATTTCGAGTTGGACAAAGGCTACTCAAAACTGATGTTTCATTCATTATTTTTATAGCTGTGTAACTCAGTTTACATTATGCGTAAACAGGTAAATAATTTGTTTAAACTTGCTTTCAAAACTAGAATTAATTTCTTTCAAGCCCTTACCTTATTTGAGTTTCATTTAATTTTTTATAGAGCATATGCGAACTTAATCGTAGATATCTACAACTTGCCCAGGGGGCAATTTGGCGCACATTTTCTCCCTTACTTCAAGCTTCCGTTAAACATAAACTACATAAATTACAAATACAGAACACGCCTAACTATGTCCGGCTTTATCCGGACGCCTGGTAACGCTAAACGCACTTAGTCTCCATGTTAGAGTCACACTTCATAGTATTCATAGCCAAATATCTATAGAACACTTCTCTCTTTGCTTACTCCCACCATGTTTGCTACCCGCCGAAATGCAACTGGCGCACCGCGCAGAAGAAACTACGGGGTGGTAAGTAATTCTTCTGTTTGTAATGCGTTTTTCTCTTCTTTTCTTTCGGCAGTGGAAAGCAAAATATTCCGAAACCTTTTCTTAAATGATTTGAGTAATTTACTGAGCACAAACCCTCATTTTCACAGTATATTTGAATTTCAGTTTGTCGCACTCGATTGCAGTGCCGCGCCGACCATGGCCAGCGCCTGTGTGCGAAAAAAATTAAGCGCCTCTCAGGGTTCAGTACTTGCCCACCTACCTTACTCCCCCCTTTCCCCCCCCCCCGAAAAAAAAGGAAAAACGAAAAAAAGGTGGAGTTTTCTAAAATATTTTCCAACCCCACTCCCCCCCCTAAAAAAAAAAAACCACTTTTGAACTTTATTTTTAATACTGTTTGATTATAAGAAGTGCAATTAATTGTTAGATACTAAATCAAGGTAAATAGTCATAACCAAATAATGAAGTTAATAAACTACTCTTTCAAGAAATATATTTAATATGCAGCAGGGCTCGCAATAAATCTCCGCGTCTACAACAAACGCCTGGAGACTAGCCCAAATAGCCTGAATGTCCACAGCTCTCGCGGCAACTTTAGCAACGAGTATTTAAAATTGGATTACTTTGAGCGTTTCTTCCAATCTGAGATATATTATAAGGTTACATGTGAAATGGTAGATTGGTTAGCAGAAGAGTGCAGGGTTTTTTCCTATTTGTTTTTTCATTGCCTCATTGATTTAATTTTGTGAAAGTTAAGCGAAAAAACTGCAACTTCCATTAACCGTTATTACAAAAATGCGAAAATTTAAGATTTTGCAGTGTCGTTGGACCTGAATAATTTTTGCTGCCAGCTTTAAAATTTTATTTCTAGCTCTGATTAGCCCACTGCTATTTTTATAAAAAGTATATCAAACACACTTAGGGTTGCCAGATCGCCAAACCAAATAGCCGGACAGCCTACAACATTGAGGATTTTGCCTCAGCATTAATGGGTGCGACAAAAAAACTGTAGGTAAAATCAGGCTTTTGTGATTATTACTATGAATCTTGTTAAATTCTAATGAAATATAAATCACACCGAATGCCAAATCAGTTCAAGTACTTTATTACTAATCAGTCAAAGTCACAAGTAAAAAGCCCAACAAACGGCGGACACCGTTAAAGTTTGGGCGGACACGCAATCAAAAAGCCTAACTATGTCCGGCTTTATCCGGACGCCTGGTAACGCTAAACGCACTTAGTCTCCATGTTAGAGTCACACTTCCATGCATTTTCTTTTGATTCTCCGTTGCTTTTAAGATATCTCTGCATTTTTATTACCACTTTAGTGCTATTAGTTTCTGAAAAGGATTTTTATTTAACCGGCGAATCGGCAAGGTTAGTGAAATGTTAAAAGTCACCAAGATTAGCCATTTTTGGCAAATTTATTGGCAAGTTGGATAAGTCCCCAAAACTAAACTTAGCTTCGCGATTCTGTATTTGGCTAGAACTTGCCAAACCCTACTGTTTATTATGAAGGCGAAGTATAGTTAGCATATGTCTGAAAGATTCCGAAACAGTTTTAATAAGCGATTTTAATATAGATTTTAATTCTAAGGAAGTGTTTTATGGAACAAGGAAGACAAATAAGATTCTGATTCACTTTCTAGCCTAATGGAACAAGAAAGACAAAGAAGGCCTACACATACATTATGATCCACTTTCCAACGTAATGAAGCAAGAAAGACAAGCAGGGCGACGGAAACAGCGACGACAACCACTGCTCTTTTATTTCTTAGGTGATCAGTACGGCATAGTATGCAGAAACTTTGGATTGATTCAGATCAAAGTACATTATTAAAATATTTCCAGTTTTAACTTCCATCATCAAAGATCCCAATTTAATAAAAGGTGGTGACAGCCTCCGCACATAGACTTAGGATAGCGTTACAGTTTTCCAAGCTTAAGGGGCGCCCCTGAATATCTGGCGCCTGTGTGCGCCGCACACATCGCACACATGGGCGGCGCGGCCCTGCTCGATTGTGCACAAGCACAAACACAACAGCACGCGCAGATGGATGGAATACAAAATGGGAAACAAATACTAGAGGGTGTGATTCAGCCTGGATCAGAGTAGCTCTAGCCTTACCTTGTCCTTTGCATAGGCTCCCACGTTCCTGTATTTTCCATAGCGCGAGGCATGGGCTGCGTGGGAGTCGTGGTGGTGGCCTGCTCCGATGTCGTGGTGGCCGTGGGAGTGGTGGGCCTTATCGTGGTGGGTACCATGGTCCCCGTAGTGGGATCGGCCGTGGGATCCGTATCCGTGGTCTTGGGCTCCGTGGGCCGCGTGGTGGTGTCCTGCCGAAGAGTGGTGGACCGAAGGGTGGTGGTGGTGGTGGTGATGGCCAGAGACTGGGTAGGACTCGGCCATCTCCAAGTCTTCATCGGCAAGGCAGATGGCCAGAAGAGCGGCGGCCACGAATAACTGGAAGAGACGGGGTAACCTGTTAGACTCTATAGAAAAAAGTACTTCGTAAAGTTCAAGACATAAAAGCAGAGCCCTACTAAGCCAGCATAAGGTCTAGGGCAGACATTTCTGGTAGGGCCCTCTTCATTCCGGTGCATGCATATGCATTCACAAATACTACACAACAGTATTATTTCTTATACTTTAATTCGACCCAATTAACATAGTTTCTTCATAGTGACACGTAGTTGATAAAAACCATAGGAATTTACACACTTTTCGGGAGTATTCCCTGTCAGTCCGAATGCAGAATCCGTAAACCATACGTCATTTTGATGTAACGTGTTTTAAATTACATCGAGTTTCCAATGCACTTTTAAACCCGTGAGATCAAATTGACATTGATTCTACTCGTTTTTCTTGAAAACACTGCGCTCGGATTAATACCCTACTAAAAGTTTTTCATTGCTCTTCTTTTAGAATAACCATATATTTCCTAAATAACTCAAAAATGGTTTTCTTAAAAAAAAAGAAAAAATATAGCATGGCCCAACAGCGTTTTTAGAAAATTGTTGAAGTTTTAGCAGATGTAAATTTTCTAGAAAATTTTTCTTTTCTGAACATTTCTGAAATAGACCGAACAGTGTCATTTCTCGATTTGGGGCCCCCTTATAACAGGGAATCTGGGAGAGATGCCCAGCCTGCATTAATCAGACTCTGCATAAAAGTCTGAATTCTTTCAAAATTTATTCGTTTTTTTTTTTTTTTTCTGAGCAATGTACAAGATATATTTAATCCAAATAATTATAAGAGCTAACTGAATCATTTCTGCCCATTATCTTTTTTGAAGATGATGCAAATTTTAACATTTTAACATAAGATTGCAAAAACACATAAGTCATGTTCCCAAAATATACTATTGCTGTATTTAATTCAGGAATAATAAATCTTTATTTTTACAAGGTGCTTTAAGATGAAAAAGTGAATTATTTAAAAGAAAATAACCGCATTTCAAAGGAAGAAATTGTCAATTTTTCATACAGTGGATGTCAAGAATTTATATATTATTGCTGCCGCAAGCAAAAATTGGAAAAATGTGATAATAATGATAATGAGGGCTTAAAAATGGATTAAACTATTTTATCTCTTTTCCAATATAGGATCCTTTTTGAAGTGAAGATATATGTTTTTCTATATTGTTTACAGGTATTTCTAAAAATATTGTTTGTTCTACATAGTATTAATATCATTCGTCGATAATTCATACATAAGTGTTTTTCTGATAACAAATACATTATCTTGTGTATAGCTGCAAAATATAAATAAAACTAATAGAAAGGTGAGTCACATATTTTATCTAATGCCATAACTTACTTATAAACATATTTAGTCATAATTTATCTAATGCGCTGATACAGTATTTGCGATTAATAAAAAGGAATTTTTTTATTATAAAGTTTTTTATGCGTTCGACACTAAATGTTGTGGCACGTTTACTGAAATAAGAGCTTTTTAGTTAAAAAAAAAATTACTGTGCATTATTTTTTGGTGGTGTGCGTTGGACATTTGATTCAATAAATAAAATACTTCTTTGTATATTGTTTTATATTTAGTATTTTCGATAGTAAAAGTTATAAAAAAATAAAAATTTAAAAAGGAGAAAAATAAAATTTTTTAGTTTGAAATTTAAAATTTAAATTTTATAACAGTTTTCAAAAGTAAACAAATTAGTAAATACAAATTAGGGACAGCTAACTCGATTAGTATACTGCAAAGTTTTGCTATACAAATCTTTATGAACTGTGCTATCTTGAATTCTGTTTTTTACAATATTATATCAAAGAAATTATTTTAAATTTAGGAGATTATTAGTGCTTTTTAATAGCAAAAATGAGCAAGCCTAATTTAGTAAAAATTTAATATTACAATTACTTTAAATTTATGACATTATTAATGTTTTTGAGCTTAGTAAAGATCAGCAAGCAATTTACTAAAAGTAAATAAATATTAATAATAAAGCAGAAAATAGGTTTTATACGTGAATGCTTTTTAATAAGCATTTAAATACTTAGATATTCACTAAAGAAAAATCCGTAAAAGTTCTTGGGTAAATTCTTATGAAATTTTTCATGTTAAATTCCATTTTTGGTGAATATTATTTATTGTTAAATTTCCTTTAAGTGTGAGAGATAGTTTGCATTTTAATTATTTATTTTACTATTAGAACTTTCATTAAAAGTACTTACTATTAGAATTACTTTAAATTTAAGAGATAAGTGCTTTTGAACTTAGTAAAGATCAGCAAACCTAATTTAGTAAACTAAAAAAAAAAAAAAAAGAAGAAGAAGAAGAAGAAGAAGAACGCATAAAACATTGTGTGATTTATTATAAAACATTATGTGATTTAACAAATAAGCACTTAAGTTGTTGTTGTGTATGACTAAAAGCGAATTCAATCGAAAAATATCTGGCCACTCGCATAAATATAAAAAATACAAATACATTTAAAATACAGATAGTTAAGAAAATCATCCATATCGGACAATTTTCAAACACCAGGATATCTATAAAATTACAAGTAAAATCTAAAAAACAATTTAAAAGTCTAGAGGAGGAGCATTTAACTGTTCAAGACATGATATCAGTCTCTTTATATAATCACTTAAGTATAATCAGATACTAACTGCAGAAAAATCTCTGAAAAGTCTTTGAATAAATCCCAATGAAATTTGCTATGTTGAATCCCTTTTCTGATGAGTATTTATTGCTGTATTTCTTTTAAATGTGAGAGATAGTTCACAATTTTGTACTTTTTCGTTTACAATTAGAAATACCCTGATAACTTACCACTTTCATGCTGATTGTTGAGGTGAAACGAACTTCTCTTTCAAGACTTGTTCACAGAGCGAACTGTGTCGAATGACAGAGATTATGGCCCATTTATAGATGACTACAAATTAATGCGATCGAGAAAAAGGAATAAACAAAAAAAAATTAAATAAATAAATAAATAAATTAATTAATGTAATATAATTAAAATAAAGTAAAATGCAATAAAATTGGCTTGCTCGAAAAAAAAAAAAAAAAAAAAAAAACAGAAGGAGGCCGTAATTGTGACCGTTCCCTTGCGGCAGCAGATGGACTCATAAGTCCAATTACGATAAAGTGATTGTTTTCACTTTTCTTGTAGGAATAGAGAGAGCCGAAAGAGAAAAAAATGCTTTTAATTGAACTTCCATAGGAATCAGTTTAGGCAAATTAATAACGTAATCGCCGAAATAATTGGGAAATCCCTTAGCAAAGATTTGCATTGAATAGATTGGTTCTGAGCGGTACAATGGACCGGTCAGTAGTCCGAAGGTTGGCCACTACCGAAGGCTGTAAGTTCAAAGTCATTGTTATCCTACTTTTTGAGAAATATTCATAAATTTTGTAAACTTTATGCAAAATCTTTAATTAGTGTTTTGCGCACTAAATATTTAGAAAGCGCAGTTAAGAAAAAGAAAGGAAGTAGGAATTTTGACTCATGCTTACGAAAACAGCCATGGGCACTCAAGTATCGTAGGTGTAAGTGGGTTGGGGCTAGAAAGAACTTAGCTCCCCTTAGCCCCTTTTTATATTGCAAGAATAAGATATAGACTTCTAAAGGGTTTTATGCATCCCCTCCCCCCCTTGTAGTATTTCAATTTTTTTTTTTAAGGATTGTCTTTTAATCCGGGCAATCTTTTAGTTTTCCTTTGAATTTACTTTCAGCATTTGAAAACAGAAATAAGCGACTGTAGCGTTTTGTATTTATATTCATAAAACTACGAGACACAAATTTTAAGTCCGTAGAGAAAAATTACTTTTGTAAACAACGTCCCTCTCCTAAGAACGACAACGCTCCACAAAATCGAAGCTAAATGTTATCTTCGGTTCTAATTGTCATAAGAATTAGATTTAAACTTACATTTACAGTTTATTGTTTTCAGCAGAATTTTTAACTTTTGATGAACCATATAATACATAGCTTTGAATTTACCTTTTTCATCACAACTATTTCCACTGCAAACCGAAATTTCAAACATTAGCTGTTCTTTTCTATTTAACCAGTCCCATTTTCCAATCCCCAGCCACAGCAGATCGGGGACTGTATCAGTATTTTAGCTACGCTATTTTTAAGATGAATCCCAGTATGCAGAATGGTAGATTCTCGTATGTCAACTAAAGTTCGGTTCCAACTATATTACGTCATATTTTCAGGCACAAATAAAAACCAACATGAGTTATCGCTTTTTTTGAAGGATAATGTTAAACAGTGAAAAACACATTCATGTTACCTGAATTTTAAAATATGATATAAAACTCATATTTAATACGAAAAGGGTTTAACAACAACTGCACTTTTTCAGCGGTGGGGCCATTCAACCAGCGGTGGGTTCATTAAAAAAGAAAAAATAATGATAGAATGAATTTTTCAAGTTTACACGAACTTTTGACGCATCCTGGGTGTATCAGAGTTTAAAAATCCATTAAAAAAAGAACAAATAACGGTAAAAAATTGCGGTTTGCATGGATAAGATTAGAGAGATTTTGGATTTTTTAAAAATTGTAGACTTGCTTACCACTGTGCATGTCAGCGCCATATATCGGTAACATTTGGAACTATTAACATTTTTCTTTCATGAACCCATTTATGCCTAGCGTCCATTTTTTGGGACGGCATTTTCGCTATCACTCGAAAAAGTTATTTATTTTTCCTTACCTTTATTCGCGAGTATTGAACTTCAATTCCACAAAATATTTTAATATGGCCTAGTAAGATGTTGAGATTTCAATTTTTATACATAATGATTTTAAATGAAATCATCCCTTGTTCAAAAAGTTGACATCAGAAATTTATCAATTACTGCTGATGTTAGCAAAAATCGAAGAAAGTCGCAAAAATATCCAGGCACGAATGGGTTAAAAAAATCCGATCACCCTCTAAACCTATCTGTGCAAACCGCAATTTTCTATCATTATTTATTCTTTTTCAAGGAATTTTTAAAGTTTTTACGGACTTTTTGTTTACCCCGTGCTTCTAATAAAATTACGTCGTCATGAAGCACGAGCTTAAATCTAGAGCTATCGGTTATGGCGGAATACAGCACAGCATTTTTACATTAAAAAAAAAAAAACCATTTTTCTTATATATTTTCTTATATATTCTCTTATATTTCTTTTTTTTTTCAATTATTATTATTATTATAATTATACTAATTATTATTATTATTTTTATTAATATTGGGAGGGAGGGATTTGTGGAGATCAGGCAGTTGAAGAGGTTTGTGAGAATGTTACAATTTATAGATAAAACTGACTATCAAAGTAACTGAAATAAAACTCCAACTACGGCATCAAGTTGCATCGAGTTTTTTTCGTTTGATGTCGTATTTAATAAGATGGAAGAATTTGGTTAAGAACGTGTTTAACTAAATATCCCCAATGAAAGTTCTCTGTTTCCAACAACTAGGTCACAAGTTCACTGCATCTACTTTTGTTTAAAACTCTATATTATCCGATCGTTTGAATGAGAACCGTGAACAGGAACAGCTATTTTAAATATTTCATGAATTTTATTATTGAAGTCACTAATCTACGTCAGGAATAATCGCTGGCGATTGCATAAAAAAAGACGTTCACTGATATTACTTTTTCACGCACTTCGCCAACGCTTGTTTCAAAGCATTTATCTTTCATCGTGTTCTGATTTTTCAGCAAAATAGGAAAATTCGTAATCGTTTTATAATACAAGGTAGCTGTAACTAAACAGATCCGCGGATACGCATTTGAAAACAGATAACTTGTTTTTATATCCGCGGATAGAGATATGAATACGGATCACTTGTTCCTTGTATCTGCGGATACGGATATGAAAATGGGTAATTTTTTTTGTCATATCCGCGTATACGGATACGGATCTTTTTGTTTGGAAACCGGATACGGATACAGAAATTTTTTTTTTCCGCTCTGACGTATCCGGATTTGCATAATGTCTTTTTCTTGAAATCTTTTCTGCAATTCTTTAGAATGTAAGCGGACTTTTTTCTTCAAAAGTTCGCGGATGCGGATACGGAGTCCGACACACCTCTAATTTTAAAGGAAACAAATTTCCGATGAAAATGGGGCTTGCAGCAGTTGCAGTTCTTTTACGAGGGCATGAACATTACTGCATTATGGTTTACTTGCTGCATTTAGAGATTTGCATCTTTTCTATGAAATAGCATATGCTATCAAGGTTCTTAACGATTTTCTCTCTTTCAAAGAGGTGGACGTGGCATTTGTAGGCCTGAATTTGCCATTATGCATACTAGACATTTGCCTAGAGCGCAAAATTTTTAGAGGTAGCTTATCTGGGTTTCTCTTTCTCTTTATTTCAGCAAATCTTTTTTGCCTTTTATATATAAATATGATTATAAGCTCCGATCAGAAGAAGCACTTCGGCCTTGTGCCTTCAAAAACATAACTAAAATTTTACAGCTCTTGGAACTAGCAGCATGTCCGTAAAAGTAGATAACATGGAGAAAGAGGTTGAGTTTGTTACAGTACGGACAGTAACTTGAAATGACGAATGAGTCATATCCACTTCATATCTTTGCGTTCTTATCTCTCTTCTCCCACAAGTTTCTAATCCCGACTCTGCCTTTTTGTCTAGCTAAATTAATTCACCCACTAAATCAGCCTATTTCTTTATTATGTTACTATAACACTAACTCTTTTTATGAATTTCACTTTTGTCTTTAGAAGTTAAATTGAGTTAGTGTTCATGTTAACTTTTTTATTTAGCTATTCATTTGGAATACTTTTTCGCTTAGATTAAAAATTAAATATGAGTTCTGGTTGTCATAAAAAGAAAGTCGGTTGTGGTAAAACTAGCTGGATGTTCATTCAGCCTACACCTGTTGGGGAGGGGGAGTGCCTTGGGGGAGGCGCAGCAACAATTTGTGCTTAGTCCGTTTCAAACAGTAGATCTTTTACAGGGACTTACAAGATGACATCACGACGCTGTAAGAATATATTTTGAAAGAATTGTTTGACTTTACCGATGTTTTCATTATTCGTTGTAATGTACAATTTAGACAAATGTGTTAGAAAGTAAGTCATAAGCGATGCTTTTTGCATTTTTTATCTTTCTTCGGGTAAACATTGCTAAGAATAGTTAAGCATAAAATTTACTTACATTTATACCTGATTATTTTTAGTAATGTCAGTTTAGTAAGTTAGTCCCTCTTAATTATGTTGAAGAAATAAATAAGCTATTAACACAAATTTTCTAAAAATTTTATTTCCAATTTTAAATTGACTTTTCAAAGAAGAATATCTTAACTACGGAGACATTAATAGAGTCACACATCTGTATAAAAAAATTCGAAGAAAACTAGCAAATGTATAATGAAAAAAGTCGATTTGACGTCACTTTCTCTTTTTAAAACAACTTCTGCTATTTTTCACTTGACCTGTATTAAACTATTATGATGACCTTATAACCTGTAAGTGAAAATATTAAAACATTTTTCTCGAATAGCAGTCGAACGATAGAATTTGCATTAACTAGTCTTTACACGTGTCAAGGAATGACAGCCCTTTCAGTGATTGGAAAATTACTAGCAGTAAAATGACATCATTACGGTGAATTGGACAGTCAATCCTCAAATGATACTCTTTATCGTTATTAAACCGATCACGTAGCTAGCTTGTCAGTTGCATCTAGCTTCTAGTTTCGATGATAAGTAAACGAATTTGGGTATCTATTAGTGCCACTGAACTGCTTATTAAGTATTTATTTTAATTGTGTGAAAAATTGTTCATTTATCCAATTCTTAACGTATATATATATATATATATATATATATATATATATTTAAGGTATATAAAATAAAAAGGAAGGCATTTATAGATTATTGCAATAAGCTGATTAAAAAAGTTCAATGATTAACATACGTCATTGATAAAAAGAAGTTTTCGAAATCAAGCTGAGTTCTTAACTACACTATATTATTACTACCATTTAAATATTTTACTAAATCACATCTATCTTAAGTTAAGTAACTGAAACAAAGTAAATGAAGATAAGTTAATTTTATTTAGATGATATTTTAGATTATGATTGTGATATTTTCAATGTCGTTTGCTTGAAACGTTTATTTATGCAATTAAGGTAACATGTTATTATCAATTACAAGTAAATAAGAAAGCTGTCACACTATTGAAACATCACCAACAAAAGTATATTATCAAAATTTAATTTCCATTCATCTTTGAGAAATTGTGTAAAATCTATACAGAACAAAATAAAATAATAAGAATGTACGAACCTAAACAACATTTTGAGTTCGAGTAAAGGTTTTGTAAATCTCTGTTTATGATCTTACAACTTAATATACATAAATTTTAACTTTTCTAGAGGTTATCTATACACATATTTTAACTAAGATTTGAAATTTACAGTACACAAGATTATTTACTAGTTCAATCGATTTCGTGTGCCTCATTCAAATTAGTATGGTTTTACATTATAATGTGGTGAAAATTTTAAACATTAATACTAAGGGTTTACATTAATTAATAAATAATAATCAATACTTGACTTTTGTTTCAAAAAGTAGATGTTTCTCTATGACAAAATGATTTTAATATGGTAGAGATCATCAGGCAGATAGGATCAACTTGTTCTTGACTAAATTTGACCTTATTAAAATAATGAGGGTCATTAGATACCCCCCTTTAATACATTGAGAATTGTTATAAAAAGAAAAAAAAAGGATTCACTTCATATCAAACAATAACAAAGCTTTTGTACTTGACACAAATTTATTTTATTATTATTATTATTGTTATTATTATTTTTTTTTTGGTGGGGGAGGGAAAGTCTATGTACATCAGGCAGATAGGGTCAACTTGTTCTTGACTAAATTTGACCTTATTAAAATAATGAGGGTCATTAGATACCCCCCTTTAATACATTGAGAATTGTTATAAAAAGAAAAAAAAAGGATTCACTTCATATCAAACAATAACAAAGCTTTTGTACTTGACACAAATTTATTTTATTATTATTATTATTGTTATTATTATTATTTTTTTGGTGGGGGAGGGAGAGTCTATGTACTACATTGGCACTTTTGAGGTAGTTTTAATGCAACGTTTTCTACTTTTAAACTAAATTGTACAAATGGTTAATTTTAATTTTGAAGTACGTTTCAAGTAAGTTTTAAGTTGCCGTTTTAAAGTACCAAAAATTTTATTTTAAGTTAGATATTGATGAAAAAAAACCTACAAACTTTTGAGTAAAAGCAGAAGTTTCAACAAAAACAAAAACATAGCCTCCTTTAGTGAAATAAAAACACAAAAAAATATATTTTGCAGCATACTATAAAAAAAAAGTGTAGAAAATTCTGTGAAATATTGCACATTATGGAAACGCATGAGAATTAACTTTTTGTAATGTTGATTTGTTATAGCTCTTTAACAGACTCCGGTTGATGCTGCCATCTAACGGTTGTTACCTCAGAATCATGTTTCGAATTTATAAAGAAGTTTAATACAAAAGTACTAATCTGAAATACATGCACCCAGGGCCGGTTCCACGGGGAAGTGTGTGTGTGAGGGAGGGAGGGGAGGGGGAGGCGAACTTTATGAAAAAGTACTTTGTTCGCCAAAATTGATTTTCTGCCTAAAAACCGCCATTTAACCAACATTGAACTATCCGGCATTCTTTGAATACAAACAGTGATTGAATAGTGATTGTTTACAGTTTACACTTTCCTCGTAATGAAAATTGAATACCGCAGCATATTTTACATGCATTCGTTAAAGTAAAAATGACAGGTAAAATTGGTATAGATTGTTGGCAAATTTTGACTTTACAGCCTCCCCTCCCCCCCGCCCAACATTTTTGCTTAAAATCGGCCCTGCATGCACCCTGAGAGAACCTTCTCGACAAAAAATCCAGGACAGACAAGGCCGTAGCCACAGTGCATTAGTAGTTTTTTATTTGCATTGATTCTGGAGATCAGTTAAAAGTGAAAAATTTTTTGCGCTTTTCAAAAATTATTGCTCACAATCTTATCGTTACCAAACTACTACGAAATCAGCAGCATTAAAAATTTCTCTTTCAGTCCCTGCCAAATCAGTATGTGTCCTAGACTGCCTGAGGCTGACTGTGGAGATTTCCCCCCCCTCATTCTCACATTTAAAATCTTAATTAAAAAATTTCTTTGATGAAGCTTTTTAATTCCTCGATGTCCGAGTGGACACGACACTAAGGGCCGTATTCACCAAACTTTAAACCCTAGAGTTAACCCAGCAAAGCGAGCTACTTCAAGGGTTAGTGAGAAAATGGTATTCACAACTCCAAAATCAGGGGTTACCCCGAGAATTGACCCTGACTCCAGGTGCAGATTCTAACCCCGCAAAATCGGAGAGTTGACTCCGGGTTATAAATGGCGGATACGAGGGTTGTTTTTTATAGGTTTGGAAAATCCCAAAAATTTGGTAATACTTGAATATTCTGTGCTTTAACAGACGGAAACTACTGTGAAAACCACCCATCAAGCTATAAAAGTCGCCAAAAGTGATAAAAAATCATTGTACAATGTTTTCAAAAACTCTGGAGAATGACTATGCTTTTTTTGCCGTAGAGACTGCAGGCGCCATCTGTCGGACTTATCTTGGTTTGCTCTTTCCATTCCCTCTTTTTTTCTGATTTGAACGCTTTTTTTTCTTAATTATTTTTTATGTTGAAAATAAGTAAAGTAAATTCTGATCTTTCCTATTTATCTTCTTGTCTCTATTATTCCACAGATGCGGGGCGATTTGGCCAGAGCACTGTGGATCTACTTCGCCTTCGCTTTTTTTTTTTTTTTTTTGTAACAAGAGGCGGGATAAAAATATTTACATTGAAGAGATTAATCATTTAGGTGTAAAGGATGAAAAAAAAAAGTGTTGTTGAGGAGTCAAACATTTTTGTCTGATTGTAGTGTACTGTACTTGGGAATAGCAAATTATCAATTTTTCAGACAAATGTGAGAAAAAAAACAATCTATGCTTCAGCATCATAGAATTTTTTAAAGACATACATATTCTATGTATAATATATAAAGTATCTCAAAAAGAAAAACATCAAAACTGCATAAATTAATTTTTGTGTGTTAAAAAATATGAAAATTCCTAAATTTGAAAAAAGTATAACAGACATGAAATTTTATTTATAAAAAATATTGGATGTAATTTTGTATTAAATGTTTAATCAGTATATTTTTGATATAAAGTTAATTATTTTCACATTTTAATGCGCAGTTTGCATAAAAACAAATTAAATATCATGAAGGAAGTGTGTGTGGTGGGAGCTGGGTTCGATCTCCCGAACATTAAATCTAGTTCACCTCCTTCATGGAATCATTACTCTGACCAATCACAGACGAGCTTTCAAAGCTGGCTGAGACAACTCCAGAGTCAGGTAACCCTGGGCTGAAATAAGTTGGTGAATACAGTTTCCGAGTTGTCTCCGAGACAAACCGGCAATGCAGGTTTCCCAACTCTCGGATGATGGCGCTACTCACAGTTTGGTGAATACGGCCCTTAGTGGATGACTGATGTGGGAATGTCAAGTGTTCTAGTTTTCGCACTGTTTGCCGATCTACTGGAGTTTTAGGTGGTTTTCTCCAGATGTAACGTGAATTCGTGTTAGAGCTACGCATGAAATCCCCGCACAAGGTCTTCTCCCGTTGAACAGAAGACCTCGCTAAGCTTTGCCTCAACTGCAAACACAAACATTTAAACATATGCGACAAGATACCCTCTTCTTTCAATATATATGTATATATATATATATATATATACACATATATACTACTGAAAGGCTTTCTACTCTTGTCTCTATAGTGATTAAAATAAAAATAGTTATTGTGTACTTTGAGTAACTTGTTGGCCATCATCATTTCAAAGGAGTTAGGCTACCGAGGAAGAGATTTTTAAATTTCACAAAAAGCTTTCATTGTTCGATTGAAGTCTACTTACAGCACTTTCATAACGAATGAGAAATTACAGATTATTATTATTATTTTAAATTACTTGCACTCTCACTGTCTTTTTTGTCTTATTCAGATTTTTAACTATGAAAAGTTGTTGAATATTTACTTATTTGTATTTTAAGTAATGTATCAAAAGAATTCTTCGGCCTATATATATAAATAGGTACAATTCACCTATGACCCACCGACTACAAGAAACTCTCCGCCCTTTTGCGAAAATGCAAATTTTGTTTTTGTTACCTTCCAATAAAGTCGTAATGAAATTTTACCAATCATGATTTTGTTTTGCATGTGATCGTGCACATTTTTGCCCATAGATTTTTTTGAACATTTTGCACTGTTAGTGAAAAATTTAGTCTAGTAAAAATTTGGAAGGGGCTTTTTAATCTTCGAGTGGAAGTAAGCTTATTTATTTATACTGGGAAACAAACAAGGCTACTGAAAGATATTCCTGATTTGTCTTGCATGATTGATGTAACTGAACATTTGAGCGAACTGAATTCAAAACTAAAAGAATAAACAAGCATATTAGCAGTATGGTTGCATTGCAGATGGGAGAGAAACATTATCCAGCCAAACTTACAAACTCACCACGGATAAAAATTTCGCTCATCATCCATGTTTTGAAAATTTACGTTATACAAGTAATGCTCAGAATCTTCATGTCTATTCATAAAGAATCCAGTTATTACTCTTGGAAAACTTTCTAAATGGATCTATAAGAAGTCTGTATGAAAATCACACTAAGTAGCTTTTAATAATTCAATGTTTACCGTTTTTACGACAATAATTTTTAACTAATATTCGTGCTCTATGAACGTTCAGGAAGTGTTCTGCTATGCAATTTAAACTGTTTGTTGGTATGAATGTGATTTTCAATTTATTATACAAAAGTAAGATTATATATAGGGTAATTACGGGAGCGAGGGACCAGCGGGTGAGATGGGCTAGTTCAATATTTCGTTAATGCCCCTCTCTTTAGATTTCTCAACTATCTCATATACCCAAAGATATTTTGACTAAGCTTCCCAAAAAGCATAATATTTTTTCGGCTAATATTCATTGTTGCTGTTAGTGAGTCAAATAAGTTTTTCATATGGTTAGAATTGTACAAATAAATGTTCTGTTTTGTATGTGATCTATCTCGTTTTGGTAATGTAATCTAGGGGGAAGTGAATTCTTCCGAATAACAGAAAATGACGATTGAAATCCACAATCTAGCGTCAGAGTGGATTGTACTAAAGTAGCCTTAGGTTGTACTTCTCAACCAGAAGATCGGGAGAGATGGACCAAATTTCTTTAGGGAGAGATCAAGGGCGGATCCAAAAACTTTTTTTCTGGTGGAAGTGTAAAGCCTGAATATCAATTGAGAATTGCATGAAATATGTCATCATTATGGGAAAGCCTATTTTATCTAGTGTAATTGTATTTATCAGAGGGGTGGGAGCGCCCTCTCTCTGGTTTCGCCTTCCGGAGTAACATACAATCCCGAATTTTTGAATTTTCAGAATGACTATGCAGTTGGAAGGAAAGCGAATGTATGGGATGCGACGAAAATTACAATAAACAAAACAAAAAATACATTTTGATGAAGGGCTTATGTTTTTTGTGTTGGTTTCTTGGGAATATGTTTGCGGTGGTGCTTCGGGTGTAGTGGCGCAGACAGAATTTTACCTTGGAGGGGGTCCAGCCCATAAAGATGTGACACAAACCATCAGGATGATCCTAAAGGGCACAAGATGGTGCACAGCAAATCAGAAGAAACATTTAAGGGCGGCGAAAAAGAAAACTTTACAGCATAAGGCTTGTAAAAAAAGAGCAGCCTATCTTCATTTACACGTGGGCGGCTGACGATCAAGGATCAGATCTGCCAACCACCCAAAATAAATGTAGAAGAAATTTTTTTATTTTGGTTATTTTTTTTATAAATGTCTCTTCCGAACTTCGATATGTTTTTGAATTATGTTTTTATTTATTTGTCTTAATTGCTTAAAATACGAATGCGACAAAATTTCATAACGTTTTAAAATGACATAATTAACATGATGATTTCACGAAGCAAAGTTGATAACTCTTTCCCTTGTGTGCTCCACTGTTCAGTGCTCGAGTGACTACTCCGGGTAAGACGGACCACCGAGAACATCACACAGTAAATATTTTTAAAAATCTTAAAACGAATTCCTTTAAAGGTATGACCTTTAGCAATGGGATTTTTATACGACACATTATACACTATACGCATACATTTTGAATATTAAAATATCCCCAGTAGCACAATTAGTCCAAAGGACGTTTAAAACACGTTTTTTAACGTCAAAAACCGTGTTTCCAACGTAATTTAAACTTTTTTTGAACTAGTTGTGCTACTAGAGATATGTAGATATAAGACTTTTAGAAAATGAAGAAATAACATGGTTTTTCTTCCAGATTTACATTATACTCTAATTTTACGACTGTGCTCTGCAGAGGTTTTTGTAAAATTTACGTAGTAAGCATGTAAGTTTAAATACCAATTAGGGATGGACGCGAGACGTGCGAGACGAGAATCGGGGCTGTCTCGTCTCGTCTCGCAGTGGTAAACCTCTGTCTCGTCTCGCGTCTCGTCTCGTCTCGCGTCTCGCAAAGAAATTGCTGTCTCGTCTCGCGCGAGACGCGAGACGTCTCGCGAGTCTCGCAAAATTAAGGACTGCGATTTCGTTACCATTTTATACTAACTTATTATTGGGATTTTATTGAAAATTAATATTAATAATAACAATTACTTACATATAGCCACATTAGTAGATATATTAATAACTATATCAGCATATATCGGCATTTGAAGTAAAAGAAATTGAGATTTAATCCGTATATATAATGTCACACCGAAAATATAGTATTTATTTTTATTTACTAGCTGCGTGCCCGTTCTTCGCACTGTAGTAAACGAAAATTTTCCTAACATGAGTAATTTCAATTAATTCCAGTGATGTGGAATCTAAAATAAAAGCAAAATTATTTGACTCTTGATGTAAAGTTTGCGTCATGAGTATTAACCTGCATCATTGAAATATAAAGACTCAAAAAACTACGTCAGTGTCATTCGCGATCAGAAAAGTGAAAAGCTTAGCGGTTTGCAGAGAACTCCCGACTTTCAAAATGTGTTATTTCTACATCATACTGTAGTTCTACATCATACTGTTCAAGTTGCAGCATTAAATACCTCAGATACTACATGAAATGGACAACCGTTTGTTTTAAAGTAGCTGCGCACCCGCTCTTCATACGAGAAGTAGCGAATATTTTACTAAAATCATATCTGCATGAGACAAAACAGATTTTTTTTTTTTTTTTAAGTTCAAGTAATCTCCTCTGTTGAAATTACTGCGGGATATATTAACGCAAATTAGAATTACTTATCGTTCAGTTGGTTGTAAGATAACTCTTGAAAAATTATAAACAGAACACTTTTAGTCTTTATTAAATCTCTACTATTTACTTTAACGTCAATTTCAAGTCTCTAAAATATGTGTAATTTTTATATTAATGAAAACAAGATTATATTAACGATAATTATAATTATTTGCATAATATTTCCAATAACATTACCGTGTGTGCATTTTTAGATTTCATTATAGTATCTCAGTTGGTTAATAGACGTCTTATTTTTTGTTTATATTTTAAATTACTGAACAGTTAATTTGTTGACGACTATCCGTTTGTACTTTTCCACAATAATTTTTAGCGATAGTACTACAGTCGTTATGGTCGCCCTTTTTACAGAAAAATTAAACCATAATCCCCCTAATGTATATCCAGTGTGGATTTTTTTAAAAAATGAAAAGACATCTAACAGGTGAAGATAATTTTAGAATAGGAATCCAACTGCAAGATAAAATGATGGGGAGGAAAAAAATTTATAAAAGTTTTGCAAGCCGAAGGAAGGGAAAACATGATAATATAAACGAAAAGAGAAATAGTTTTTAAAAAAATTGCTTGCATTTCTTTCCGTCCGATATTAATATATAAGAATGAAAAATGTCATTTTAATCTCTTTAAAATAGGCCAACAATAGGGATTTAACGGCCCCTAGAAAGTTGTTACCAGGGTGGGCGCCCCCCCCCCCTACGCACGCCGCAACGTGCGGGAAAGTTTGAGGATAATATCGGTACAAGGATATTTCAACCAAGAATATTCAACCATATTTCAACCTACTCAGACTAAGCATCAATGCGAATGCAAGTTGCTCTACTTCTAATCTCTCTCTGATATATCCGAAACCCGATTATCACAGGGGCAAGGGGGGGGGGCGGTAGTCCGGTGCCCCTGAAGAAAAAGGGGGCCCATATATATCCCGATTATCTAAATTATAAATTCATATGTACTGAAATAGTAATTGTGGGGAAAAAACTGAATTTCCTCTATAATATAGGTATTACCTAATTGTCTATCACTATATCAAGTTAGAGATATTTTTTTGGGGTGATAAATATGATTTGATTAAAGTACAAAAACTACAGTTAACTGAAATGCAATTTTCGAGTACAACAGCGGTCAAAACTGGGTTAAAATGCTTAAAAAAGGGGGGCTCAGTAAAGGGGCTTAATGCGTAAAAAAGGGGATAGTAAGGGGGTCCCAAACTTAATGCCCCGGGCCCCGTCTAAAAGTGGTCAGATTTGAACGTACCGTACCGCCTTTCCTATTTACTTATTAATTTTCTTTCAACTCTTCTCTGTTTTTTTTCCGCATCTTTCTTTATCCTCTCCTTTGAGTGTTTTGTATATCTCTCGTCTGTTCTAATTTTAAATGTTACGTGTTTGTGCGTATTGTAGAGTGCTGATAGTATACCAGGACCGAAAACGAAGGAGACGCAAGTTAAACGGTAGAGGCTTCAGGCAAATTGTCGCTTTTCAGATCGTATTTATGCGAGACGGAAAAAAATGCGAGAATTCTCGCGAGAAATTTCGCGCGAAGCAAGACTCTGTCTCGTCTCGCGTCTCGTCCCGCAAAAAAATGCCTGTCTCGTCTCGCGTCTCGTCTCGCGAGACAATGCGAGAATTCTCGCGTCTCGCGTCCATCCCTAATACCAATGGATGCAAACCCCAATAAAATGTATTATCTTCGCATTGCCGGAAATATCGGAACGTTTCTAAAAAATGATAATTCGATTCTTCTACAGTTAAAATGCGACAAGCTCACACAAAAAATCTAAATACATTTAAATCGAAAAAAAAGACCGTAATGAGTTTAATTTTTTTGACTTTCTGTAAATTAAATACTAATGCTTTTAACATCTTTTTAAATAGGATCTATGGTATAGTACACGCATCGTAACAAGTATAAATTTAGTAGCAATCGATGAGTGTATAGGGTACGGTTATATAAACACGAATATTCATAAAAACATAGTTAAAAATGTTCAAAATGGAGAATGAACCCCCCAGTGAGTTTGAAAAATTTCTAACATTTTTACAGCATTTATTAGTTAAAATAAAAGAGCCATTCAAAGAAAAATACCTTCCCAAACTGAAGAAAATATGCAGTATAAATGGGCAGTATGTAAAGTTACACGCATGTTTTCCACAGAAAACGGCTGTTCCTGCGTAAATTATATCCTGCGTAAAAAATATCCTTTTGATTGAAATTTCTTACAATTTTAAATAAGAATTGCGTTACAAAAACAATCAGAAGCTCATGTGCGGTTTGATATGTTGAGTAAAAAAAAAAAAAAAAAAAAAACTTTAAACAGTTAATAAACTTTAAACTTTAATTTTAATGTCGTACATAGGATTCTCGAATTTTATTACGCTTCTTATTGCTCCTTGACGTTCAAATGAAACAAGTATTCTCATAAAGGCTGTAGCATGAAAAATCAAAACTTATTTCACGATCATGGAACACAAAAGAAATGAAACAAATTGTGATTTCAAAACAATTCAGGATATCTCTTCACAAATTTCACTGCACACCATGATAACATTTTTTAAAACTTCCTCGGAAAGTTCTGAAACATGATCTAAGTTACAAAGTTCCCCAAAATGTGACACATTTTACAAAGCATCCTGTTTTTAATATTTTTTTCTGGATTCACACATTGTTATTTGATTCTGAACCTTCCTGGTCCCCTTTACCATTCTTTACATTTTTGACATACACTAGTTTAGGGCCACCCTGTATATATATATAGTGATATTGTGAATTCGATACTTATAAAAATCTAAAATTTTAACTTATAACTGATTTTAATTTTTTAAAATTTGAAATGTTTGCAGATGGACTTCGAAAAAAAAAAAAAAAAAAAAGAAAACAAAATTACTTTTAAAAACAAAGTGTTCACTTCGCAATCATAAACAATTTTGTGTAACACCTATATAAGAGTAAATAAAGATATACTTAACATACATGCACTTTTTGAAGGATGCAAAAATACACACTGTGGGTGTTTTCCACTAACAAGAAGATCCTATGGCTTTGGGGAAACGGATTTGAATGATGTTCGACGTAGCGGTAGTATGCCATGTGAAGCACACTTAATTAAAATACTAAGATGCAATGCTTCTGATTTTTTATTATAGTGGGAAAAATAAATAATAATAATAGTTTAAAAAACGGATTCCCCTGTTTCCCCAGCATTATATAAGTCGTAAAAACACCGCATGAGCAAAACATGATGTGATCGCTTTCGATTCGTATCCTGCATGCATTCTATTGCAAACATTTTCCTATCTGTTATTCAATACTACTAATATTCATTCATTAGAAAAGTAAATGTGTTATTTATTTACTCATTCACTTGTTTCTTTCTTTCTTTATTATTAGTACATATTAATTTTTTAGATACTTTTTTTATTATTTACTTTATTGTAATTTCTACTATTCCGAATCTAACCTATTTATAATTTTATGTTTTAAACCTACATTATAAAAAGAATTATTTAAAAAGTTTGATTGAAATAAATACTAAAAAATTAATAATAATAACAAAAAAATCAATAAGTAGTAATAATAACAAAAGTGAATAAGTAAATTAAAAATTAAATTCTTTATTTATTCTTTTGGGATAAATGAATTAATTAAAGATAAATGTCTCAGTAAGATCACTTACTTAAAAAAAATATCACAATTCACCGGAAATAGCTTAAGTAAAGGAATTTTTTTTCTTTTTGTCTTTATTTCACGTCTGTTACTTCAGTTGATTCCAGATGTCACAATGAATTAATAAAGCATTTTTTAAAAGTAATAGTTCATTATTTGTATATTGTCCATTATTAAAAAGAATTAATGTATAAAAAATAAAGGGAAAAAATTTGACCTTGTGTATGCAAGAACATTGTTGGGAGATTTAACTCTCACGTCACAGCAGGCACAAAAGGGTAATTGTGCAACTTATATGTTACGGTAAAAGCCCGAATTTTGGCAAGTCCTAGGTTTTACCGATAAAACTTAGCTTTTACCTAAGTGGCTTGGTAAAAGTCCGAAATGTAATTTAATATGTTTCCATTTCGGCCTTTTATCGAGCCTTTGCGGTAAAACCCAGGAGTTACCAACGCCGCCTTCCTGTAAAAGCCCACAACGAGGGATTACTTATGATAGGATTTTCCATTCGCAGATATATACTGTGTGTCCCATTGTACGCAAGAGAGCAGTTTACCCTTTGCAAAGAACATTTTTTAAACATTTAAGAAGTTGGTACAGAAGAAAATTTGAGCATCTAAGAAGTTGGTACAGAACAAATCATTCTAAGTGAAGTAGCAATAAAAAAAAAACTTTCTTTGGCTAAGGGACAAGGACTCAGAAAGTGCAGTTGTTCAAAGAAGTGTACTACGCAGATGTGTTTGTGCTAATCAGCTGATCTACTTTGTAATTCAAACTGCCGTAACAGTCAATATTTTTGTAACAAGTAGTAATAAGTGTTAAAGCAGTAGTATTAAAGAAGAGCGTACTACAGTTTTCTTATTTTTTTAATTTCATATATTTTTTTTATGAGCTATCAATTTAGTTTTGTTAAATATTCACAAATTACAACATATTCTTAAATTATACCTCATTTTCATCACTTTTACAATTTATATTATCTATTAAAAATTATTTACTGGAAGCTGTTACTAACTCTAGGTTTTACCACAAAGTCTTGGTAAAAGGCCGAAACGGAAACGTACTAAAGCACACTTAGGACTTTTTACCAAGCCACTCAGGTAAAAACTAGGTTTTAAAGCTAAAACCTAGGATTTGCCAGACATCGGGCTTTTACCGTAACATATATCTATATAAATGTGCTGGGAACACCGGGGGGAGGAGGGTTCGTTTTCCTAGATTGTATTTGAATATTGAATCTGAGTATTTTACAAGTAGCATATTCACACAGTATACTACCACAACGCGGAAGATCAATGAAATTCTTCTAGAAGGCCCTTGAATCTCCTGGTAAGATTATTGCATTTGTATATGGAAATATGGCTAATTAAACACTATAAAAACTTTTCTATCGGAGCTGTGATTTTTTAAAAGAGTTTCTGTGCTTTGTAAATACAATTCTCTAGACTTTGAAAATTATAAACACATACATCTTATAAGCTGAAGGAAATCATATTGTATCTAGAATAATGAGAAACAAGTAACATAAGTTTTGAATTTTTTTTATTGTGTTTTTTTTTTACATTATATTACAATTACAGGACGAGTACACAGATAATAAATAATGGATCATCAAAGATTCAAGCAGTTGTCGAATTCTTGAAGATCCTTGCATCAGATGGTCCCGTGCATGAAGGTCATAACTTATAATCGGTCTACCTCTTAACATGAAGTGAAATTGCAAAAAAAGTCACATTTTCCAAGTTCCAGTCCATGTCAAGCAATGCAGATTCAAAGTTCCTGGGGAGGGCAGTCTGTGGATAACAAGAGAAGAAATCCGTGAATAACAGTTTCCAAATTGAAAAGTAAGTTAAAAAACATGTTTAATAATCATTTTTATTATAGTTATGAATTTTTAAAATCGATATTGGATTCGATATGGTGTGACTTAAAAAACACGTTTAATTATTATTTTTATTATAGTTATGAATTTTTAAAATCGATATGGTGTGACTTAACTTACTCTTCATTCTCTAGTAGTGTCGGGCAACTGGGGCGTAGTGGGCTGGTGCAGCGTGGACTGGAGCAGCGTGGTAGGCGACGGCTGGGGCAGCGTGGTAGCTCTGTTGGTGTCCGACTCCGTAGCTTCCGTGCTGGGCGTTATCGTGGGCTCGGACTCCGTGAGCGCTGGCTCCATATCTGTTGTGGGCTCCGTATCTGTCGTGTCCGGTGCTGGCATGGGCTCCGATGTTGTGGTGGGCGGCCCTGTCGTGGACTCCGTAGTGTCCGGCCCTGGCGCCGTGGTCAGCGGTGATGGCGTGGTGTCCGGCCTTCTTGTCGTAGGCATAGGCCTTCTCGTATCCGGCACCCTGGAAGAAAGAACATCGATATTTTGCATCAGAAAAAGGAAAGGAATACCTTGTACTGGTCTTCTAATTTTGTTTGTGCAGTACAGTGAGATATTTACAAGTGATTATCATTTCCCACCAACAATTATAAGGTAAAATGAAAGATTTTTCCGTGGACATTCATTTACTCTTCATTAAATGAACATATCTGCATACCCCCTTTTTTTGCTAAGCTATCTGGTTTTTTTACGACTTAAAGTATTATTTCCATATCTTCTTCTTGAAAAAGCATCGTCTACTTCAGACTGATGTAATTAGAAAATTGTTCCTTTATTAGGGTCTTCTAATGATTATAAAAAAATATTTTTATTATTCTATTTAAAAAACGTTTTAATTATTCTTAATTTTTTAATTAATAAAACTTTTAATTAGTAATATTTTAACTATTCTTATTAATTTTTTAATCATTTTACATAAAAAATATGTTGTTTACTCTCCCTAGTATTTATAGGTTCGGAAAAACAAGGAAATTTCAAGCATTTCTAAAGTCTTCTCTCAGCGACGCATGCAAACATTTTATTTTTCTTTTTTGAAAGAAAAAGTCTCACGCAGGTTATTTTTATTATTTTATGGCTATCATCCGAAAAATGTCATGGAATACATCCAAAAAATGCCTATTGGATAGCTGTTGAATGGAACTTATAGGATACCTAGAAGACTTTCTGTAAACTATCCAGACGGCATAAAACGTACGTGAACTACAATTTAAATCTTGAGGAGTGAAAAAGCAACCGACCTCTTAAGAATTTTCTATGGAGTAAGAAATTGGGAATTAACTCCTTGATAAAATGAATGCTTGGCCTCCATCCTGGCCGAGCGGATAAGACGCCGAACATGAAGGACGGCTGTAGCACAGCTGTCGATCTAACGGTCTGGAGTTTTGGTCGGTTTTCTCCAGATGTAATGTTAATACGTATTAGAACCGCTTAAACTACCCCTTGTCTAATATTTTACTTTCTGTGAGTAAAATATACTTTCTTAGGGGATAAGACGTCCATTTAGTACTAAGATTCATCCAAACCCTTAACTCTTTCAGTGGCAGGATCAGCTTCCGTAAGGGATATAATACTTTTTTAAACGAAAAAACTTCTGTACTTTCATTTTGAGACAGAACGCTTTCAGACTGTAGTGCTGCCAAATGTTAGCAGTAGATGTGATAATCATTGAATCTCTTAAATAGTAGTTTTAAAAGTGTTCTTTTTAAAAGAAATGCAAGAAAAAGTGATATGCTAACTCTGACACAGTCCCTGAAAGGGTTAAGTAATACGAAAATCTTTCATCCACATTCGTCCTATTTTGCGCCTTACCTTGTCTTGGGCGTAGGCTCCTACGTTCCTGTATTTGCCGTAGTGGGAGGCGTGGGCTCCCTGGGCGTCGTAGGCGCGGGCTGCTCCGATGTTATGGTGTCCGTGAGCGGAGTGGCCCCTGTCGGAGTGGACTCCGTGGTCGCCGTAGTGGGATCGTCCGTGAGCTCCGTATCCGCGGCTGTGGGCTCCGTGGGCACCGTAGGCGTGTCCGGCGGCGGAGTGGGCGAGTGCGGGGCCCTGGTGGTAGCTGGCCACTGGGTAGGATTCGGCGGCCATCATGTCTTCGGCGATGGCGACGGCCACGAGGGCGGCGAGCACGAAAAGCTGTTGAACGAAAAAATAAATATATTATGGCGGTATCTAACACTCAGGTATAGAAATTCATATTCTAAAAATATAAGAGGTATGCATCGCACTTTGTGTGTACCTGAAGAGTCGATAAGTTATAATAAACATACTATTTAATAAATTTTCGACACCAGAAGACATATTATGTTTAAGATATAGAATTTCTCACGTAAGTAAAAATCCACGAGAAAATTAAATTCCGCATTATAAATAGTTAGAGCAGACAGAGACAAATATTATCGGTATATCAGTGCTAAAGAAAATTGCGTAAAGTTTTAAAAAAATGATTTAAAATTTAGTTATGATAAATTAGTTTATTTATGAATAAATCATTTACATTTATATATAAGACATTGAGTTACAGTATTTTAATGCACTAATGCTTTCTAAAGCTTCGTTATATTAAAAAATCGTATTTAAAGGTTACTTGTATAAATATTTTTTTACATTTCAATTTACCTCTTAAATCGATATACATGTCTGATAATTTTTCTGTGCTGTCACTCTGTTCATATCTTTCCCGTAAAATGTATCTAAATGCAGACATTGTTTGTACGTATTTTTATGTGTGAAAGGTAACTATCATACTGGTTTGAGCACAAAAGCTTCAAATCAATTAAATCTAACAATACTAACTTGTTTTAGAAGACGTAATCAGTATCACTGCAGGAAAATACACTTGATAAAATATTCATCACTAGTAGCATTTTAGTGCAGTTAAAAATTAAAAAACATTAGACTTCATTCCTAATAATGTTTTACATTAGTATTTTTAAATAAGTAGTATTTTATAGAATTAATTTTACTCATTGGTATGTTACTGTTGCTTAAATTGTATTCAGAGTTTACTTCATTTAAATTTTAAGATGCGAAAACACAAACAATGAGATTGGTTAATTTACACTTAAAATTTACATGCAATACAGTTAATTAAATTTTTTAAGTATCGAAAGAATTTATTTTAGACATGAGCTGAATCCGTTACTCGTTAAGTTTGTCTCTGAATCGAATAGAGATTATCGAAACTTTAAAGAAATCGATATTTGAGAACAGAAACGTTTTTGAAATATCCAATTTGTAATCTTCGCCACTTTTTGAACTATTTCCTTTTTAAAAGAGCTAACTAAGCTTGATGGAAAAAACTTTGCTATGCTTAAAATACAGCGACTTACCACTTTCATTTTGGGTTGGTAGTAGGGAAACTACAGTTGTTGTTGAAGAAATGCTCAGTGGAGCGAATTGTGACGAACCGTCGGGCTGAGGTGCTTATATACTGCTTCAAAATATCGTCGATGCAACAAGAAAAAGAACAAAATAAAATACATATGCTGTTTCTTTTGGGCGTCAACCAATAGTTTCGAACTGGTCCGTCGGGAGCGACCCTATATCATGTTCTGATTTCTGTGGGGTAAAAAAGAGGGCAAAGAAAGTGACCATGCCCTTGTGGCTTTAGTGCAGATAGATATATCGAGAATTGGTTACCGGAGAATTGAAGGTGACTGGAGGTCAACTTTCACTCTCAGAGAAAAGAGAAAGTCGTTTTCATTCAGGTGATCTATTCAATTTTTCCTGATATTGCCAAATATTGCTCTGGGATATTTTCGGTATTTTGTGAGGCAATGGGGGAGTCAAATTAAAAGTAAGGTCTTATACGAGGGCCAAGGTAAATATGTGAAGAAATATTTAACATAGACACGGGAAGTTCCGGAGAATGGTACGGCCTATTGATAATTGGAATGGCTTTGATGGCTTTTCAAAGAAAAATTATATTAATTAATCCATATCTTGCACAAGGTACAATCGCTTATAAACGTAAAAAAAATTGTTCGAGCGTGATAAAAATGTAAACGTTAGTAAATAAAGTTTTGCACGTTGCCAAAAAAAGAATATAGTGTGTCTATCTTAAACATACAAACGAGTTTTTTTATATAAGGAAATTTTTATTTTGAAAGCAAAAGAATAATCAATGTAAAAAAAAAAAAAAAAAATCCGTAACATATACATTTGAATAAATTTTCTGTTTTATTTACATGAAATACCTGAAATAGTTTAACAAATTCTTCATATGTAGTTAAAAAGTAAATGCCTTAGTTATTAATGAATATTTAAAACTGTATCTGGTATTCTTCATCAGCATATTCTATAGATTCTGAACTGAGTATCGATAACCATCAAAATTTTAATTAATGTTTAAAATAATATTCAATTTTTTCTTACATTAAAATCCGAATACTGTATAATCGCAATCAATAACTATTTCACAATAACTCAATTTTTGCTACTTCATTATAGCGTAACAGTCATTGAATTTTAGATTATATATTTAGCTTAGTATTTAGTTTATAAAGCAATATTCCATAATTAAACGAATAACAATGGCTGGTAAATATAATATTTAAAAAGAAAATTTAGAGTGAATTATATTTCGAAACTAGTTTTAAAAAGAGTTGTTTTCTAATAAAATAGGTTGAAACATTATTTGAAAATTTAAAACCATCTAAAATATTTTAAATACTTTTAATTATGAAGCTAAAATAAAAAACTGAATAATTAATACACAATGTTTGAACAACAGACTCAAGAACTTTTTTTCCCAGTTTTAGTTTGGTTTTTGTTATTTCCCCGCCAATATTTCATAAAAGTTATTTTTTTCTGGCAAATTGACCTAATATGACTCTTATAAATTCGATTTCCGATGCCTCCATTAAATAACTCAATTATGTTGTAATTTTATTTTAAGCACATGTACTGTAGCACCCATAATGTTAAAATCATTTGCGTAATGGTAAGTCTCATTACCCGCTAAACAGTGTTTATGGTGGCTCTCTTTTTGCCCCAGGTTCAAATATTTCTAAAGAATGTGGAAGCATCAAAAATGGAATTTAATTAAATGCGTATCTATAAGGTTACAATTTATCATTTAAATGGTTTAATTTATTTCCTTTTTTAGTATCTTTAGGTATGAATCACTTTCTCAGACATCATCACTCAACGAGGACCTTAATGTATTCAAGACAACTTACAAAGCTTAGTCAAAGAGAGGATAAAGTAAAAAGAAGACAGATGTTAAACCTGATCTACGGGATGCACACGATAGCTTGTTTTCATTTTTGATTTATTAAAGAGAATGCTCAACATCATTTTTGTTAAGCTACACTGCAGCAGTCACGAATATTCTATCATTTGAAAGAACATGATAAATTAACCAAAAAAATAAATGAATATATAAAAGTATCAGCGTCCTTTAAATGTTATGAACGGTTTGTAAGACTGATTCTTTTCATTGAAAAACACAGATTTTGCCGAGGTGAGCACTGCTCACTAAGCCGAAAGCTTCAAATAGTGAAAGTGTTATGTTCCAATTTCTTACACAAGGAAAAAGCACTCCCTGGAAGCACAGACCACAGCCCTTAATGTAACATATTTCTTTTAATGTTGCCTTGTAAAATATTTGCGAATGTTTACTCACATCTTTACTGAGATACATAGGATATTTCAAAACTATAACAAATGTTTGCTTGTTTGCCAGCAGATGGGAAATAACGTCATTGTAGACATCTGAGGGCATCACGTTTAGAACTACTTGCGTTTTCCTTAAGCCTCCTTCTACAATTCAGATCTTCAACAGAAAGTAGTGTGTTTCTCAATATTTGCACCCCTCGGAAACTTCTACCAACTGCCGAGAGAACTTTTCGGAATCATGGATTAAGCGTGCACGTACGTCCCTCAGTATTCCAATTAGTGGAAGCTCGGTTCCCTTTGGAACATCGAAAATGAAGCTTGGCTTCAGTCAGTGCTTGGGAGAGTGACAGTCTTTTACATCAAGACTGCTGTGGGACCTTGTTTGCAAAAGGGAGCTGGTGTGCGTAAAATCTGTTTATGGGTCCAATGCCCTCCACTTTGAAATGATATCTTTGGGATTGCTAACAAGTGTTTGTCTATCATTTGGAATTGGCTCCAAATTAGGAGACCCCGACCCACAAGAAGGACAAGAAGGTACATACAAAACCTTAAGGTTTCACTCCCCCTTTTTTGTGTAAAATCACCATCAACAACTACAACGAGCATGTATACCGTATGTATCTAGGGATCTTTAGTGATAGGACTTGGAATCAAACCCACGTCACTTTAGTTACTGTAAAAGCACTATTTTCGAGAACCTTAAATTCACGAAAATGAAGATATTGGTGATTTCGCGAGCTGAAAATATCCTGAATTTTATATGAATAGAACCGAAGTTGAAATCCCGAAAGTACCCCTTTTGCATAAAGCATTTAAAAAAAATTTCCTCTTGTCCGAAAAGTTCAACCCTTTCCCCCTCCCCATTTTGGATGGCTTCAAAGAAGCTAGTATAAATAGTTTTAAGTGAATGGAGTTGAATTCTATTAGTCGTATTATTGTATTATATTTAAGAAATGTCTAGTATTCAAGAAATAGTTGTAAGAAAGAAAGTCAAGTTGCAAGAAAGGAAGTTCATATTTCAAGAAAGAGCTCTTAACGGTGCAATAAATCATTAAATGTTGGCAAGAGAAAAATTTCTGATTTTTTATTATTATTTGAAAAAAAAGAAGTATTTCGGGAGGCTTTAATATTTTCGCGATTACGACGACCTCCTGAAAATCGCGAAAATTAAAGCCTTGCGAAAGTAAGTGCTCTTACAGTGTTTGCGCAACGCTTTTAACCACTGGGATAAGATGTTCCTATAACAAATGTTCGCTTCATTTAATTACACTAATGCAATCAAACGCATTTTAATTTATTACGATCCAAGGAAAAAAATGTGTTGGAACTCTTTCGTGTGCCCTATAGAAAACCTATGAACGTACACATTATTTTTCCAAGGAAAACCCTAGTTCAATAAGCTAGGAATTCCATGGCGACATAAACGGATTTACGGAATTCAGAGCACGTACGGACGGACTGAGGAACACTTCTCAACTATTTTGGTGAAAGTTAAAGAGAATCTCCGACATCGTTGAACTGTCATAATCGTTTTCGAAATCTTACTTTTCATTATGTGTGCTTTTTTTATCTGCTTTTCATTAACATAGACAATAGGAAGAGCTGTGTAACAGTGCACGTGTGTTGAATCTATAATGAAGCAAAACTAGCATAATGGAGAGCTTGGGCTGGAACAAATTCAGTTAGATAATAGTCACACCATAGAGTTTAGATAAATTTTCATATTAGAACTTTGCAAGAATACTTTAATGTTTAATGCTGCGTGCTGATCCACAAAAATAATGTGAGAATTTAAAGGACATTTTCTGTTATAATTTATAAATTAGCCACTGAAGAGGTATTTTGTAATGAGATAAATGTTCTCAATTACTGGTGTCGTAAATTTTGTCTATTTATGCATTATTTTTAAGAAAAAATAATGTATAAAAAATCGATTGATAACGATAGCGCCTTTTCTATAATCATGCAATTTTTTTCACAAAAATAATGTGAGAATTTAAACGACATTTTCTGTTATAATTTATAAATTAGCCACTAAAGAGGTATTTTGGAATGAGGTAAATGTTCTCAATTACCGGTGTCGTAAATTTTATTTTACTGGTTTATTTATAACCCAAAAGAGAAGCAAAGCCTCAAAAGTTCATTATCCAATCATATTTTTTCTTTTCTTATTTGAATTCTGCATGTTTTTTAAAAAGTTAAAAGTATGAATTGTCATTTATTTTCATGATTAATGAATAAAAATCAAGAAAAACAATCTAAGCTTAAGTCTACAGTGCCAGTTTAAGCTTTAGGGCTTCAGAATCCAAAATGACAAATTATTTTATCTTCCATTATGTCTTGTAAGAAAAAATAATGCATAAAATATCTTTTGATAACGATAGCGCCTTTTCTACAATCATGCAATTTTTTTCGCATTAATCATTTTATTTATTAATTATGAAATCATAAACTGAGAATTTATCAATATATTTTTATTACAATTATTAGGCTTAGAAACCTTCGCAAATAAGTTCTGATTACACTCCAAAGTTTCGGCCAAAACATTTAAAATAGAACTAAACCAGATTCCACCATTTTCCGCTATAGGGAACTATGTATGGATACAACTCTCTCTTATTCTCCCAATTTGCCATAATTTGCAGCCATTCATAGTAAAAGTTACACTTATAGCAACCTACATTAAAGTACCGGTTCCTGAGTTTGTAAATGTCCCTGAATGAACTCTGAAACGCCATTTTTGTAGGATTTTTAGAAGAATAACAAAACAAGAAATCGAAGGAATTTTACAAACGGAGAACATCCTGATCATTATGTGCATTGTTTGTTCTATAAGGATGTAATAATTGTTTTACGATCTGTTTTACTTGAACTGTTCTTCGAGTCATCACTGAATGTTTGTGAAAACAGAACGTTTAGAATTCTGTTCAATATCTTATAAATAAAAATGAAATTCTGTTTGTTTGTTTGTTTGTTTGTGGATTTGATTCGTATACAAATCCACAAAAATGGACCTATCGGCCTCAAATTTAGCACAGATATGTAAAATAATCTATATAAATAAAACAGAGTGTAAACTGTCCGTTTGTCTGTCTGTCTGTCTGTCTGTGTCTCGCGTAGCTCCGAAACGGGTGATCGTAGACCTACCAAATTTTGTACGGAAATTCTCCAAGACGGGTCTCGACACACCTCGAAGCGATTTTTTCGAAATTCGAATTAGAAAATGTTTTATTTTATGTTTTGTCCGATTTTTAGCGATTTTTCTTGCGTAATACATAATAACGCCAGTAATTGCACTCGCAAGAAAACGATATTTACAGCATCGTATAGAGGAGAAAATTTTCTTTTAAAAACTGTTCGTTCGGACTGTGTAACATAATTTGCAGATTTTTGGGAATTTTTCAAATAAAATTAAATTTGACGCTGACTTTCGTAAAATATTTTTAAAACTGCTGCATCTTGAATTCTATCTGTCATAACTTTTTTATATTTAGGCAAAAGACGGAGCACACAATTCGCCCACTTTTAAAAGAAGAACGGAGGAAAAATATAAATTAGGAGAATTTTTACGAATTTTTAAGTGAAGAAGGATTTTCATTTCAATCGCAGCTGCTTAAATGCTTAAAAATTTCGGCATATCTTGCGGTTTGGTTGTCTTGGAAACAGTAACAATGATTAAAATTGCCAGCTGAAAAAAATAAATAAAATTACTTTAAAATAACAGAGTTTTCACATGTGAAATGACGTCACGAGTTTAAAACCCCTTTCGAAACTCAATCAGAATAACGAACCCACAAGCAAAACATACACCACGCATGAAATAATTCCATATTTTATTTTACGTTGCTAGAAAAATAATTGAATGCTGTTTTTTCACCAGTGAATTATCCAGCATTATTTTCAATTGAGATTTTAAACGGGACACGTTTTCGAATCGCAAGAAATATTTTGCGGTGCTAAACAGGGCCTGATTATACCAAACAGGGACCCCGGGCATTGATGAATTTTGGGGCCTCCATCTATGAAATTTGTTTTATTTTTCATAAAATATGTTTATAAAAAAGAATATTTCAGAACAACATTTGAAATTGGGGACCATTTCGAACCGGAGGCACTGGGCAAAGTCCCGATTTGCCAGTGAGATAATAGGGTCCTGGTGCTAAATAGGCCAATCTGACAATAATTAAGCATACAAATGTATGGAGAGCTGTTTTAGTGGCAATCATAAAGTGAAATGATTATCGTTTATACTAATGCGTAAATTGCAAAAGTCACCAAAGAATAAAAGACTACATTCGTGGCAAATATCTAAGCCGTTTCTTTAAATTAAGTATTAACGACTGGAAAACGAAAATATATTGTATTGGTATCAATAAAAGATAGTATAAGTAATAGTTAGTAGAAATCTAGGGCAATAATTATCAAAGCACAATA
This sequence comes from Cheiracanthium punctorium, assembly GCA_038373885.1. Classification (NCBI taxonomy): domain Eukaryota; kingdom Metazoa; phylum Arthropoda; class Arachnida; order Araneae; family Cheiracanthiidae; genus Cheiracanthium; species Cheiracanthium punctorium. Next base: position 362,185 of record JAWZYV010005322.1, read on the forward strand.
TAACGCATTAATAAATATTTCGTGAAACTAAGTGTTCTATTCCTCTTACAACAACCATCTTACTTCACAGCTAACTAAACATTAAGTAATTCTACGTCACGTTAATATATTCCGCGGTAGTTCCAACAGAAAAGACTGTAACTGAACATTTTTTTCTTGGAGATTCTGTTTTGTCACAAGTAGTCATGATCACATTTTGGGAAAATGTTCTTTTCTTGCCTTGCGAAGAGCGGGTACACAACTATTTAACTATAAAATAAAACGGTTCGCCACATCACGTAGTATCTAAGGTGGTATAACTTAAATCTAAAAAAGAGTATGATGTAGAAATGAGACATTTTGAAAGTTAGGAATTTTCGCATAAAACCGTCAAGCTTTTCTTTTTCTGATCGGGAATGACACCGACATAGTTTTTGTCATAATACTAACAATGGTCTCAGGTCAGTACTTATACTAACTTTACGAATAACGAATGAGAAACTTTACGCCAAGTGTCAAATCATTTTGCTTATTTTGAGATTCCAAATCACTGGAATCAATTCAAATTATATATGTAAGAAAAAGTTTCGTTCCCTACCGGGCGGAGAACGGGTACGCAGCTAGTATAGAATAAATCACAGTCCACTTTAAAACTTTGAAAGTCCACCCGTTCCCGGAATTTAAGAGATTTTTTATGCTCTTCACGCAAAAATCTTTCCGTAATTGTAACCCCTGTAGTGAAAAATGTGTGAAATAAGGATCGTGGTTGCCATGTGTGGCGATTTTGCCGAATAAATGTCGTTCGTATACAAATCCACAAAAATGGACCTATCGGCCTGAAATTTAGCACAGATATGTAAAATAATATAGAATAAATCGTAGTCCACTTTAAAATTTTGAAAGTCCACCCGTTCCCGGAATTTAAGAGATTTTTTTATGCTCTTCACGCAAAAATCGTTCCGTAATTGTAACCCCTGTAGTGAAAAAAATGTGAAATAAGGATCGTGGTTGCCATGTGTGGCGATTTTGCCGAATAAAATGTTTTAAATTCTCAAAGTAAAAATAAAAGAATAATAATGATTTTTTTTTTGTTAGTTTATATTCGTAAGGTTTTTTTTTTAAATTATAATATCGTGTGTGAATGGGAAATCAGAGCAGGAATGTAATGCTTTACACGCAAAACAATAAGAATTGAAAATTTCCGAGGCTAATGTGTAAATTTTTTTAGTTTGGCGAAAAAATAAAATGGCTGAAATATGGATTTTGAGTAAGTGAGTTCTAGCGGTTTGCACAGTTTTCGGCTTTGCGCAATTTATTGAGAGCTTAAGGAAATAGATTTTTGAAAACAAGTGCAAAGGTATTAGAATACAGCGCTAAATTTTAATGATCCGTGAAGAAATAATGCAGTTATTAAGGGATTTCAAGCGATCTAACTTCAGAATTCTCGCCAATTGAGTACATTGATTTAAGTTGGGGGAATTCCGCCAAATTTCAGAAAATTGAAATCTTCTCATTTAGTACATCGGAGTAACGATGAATAAAACACATTATAGTTGATAATTTAAAAAAAAATCGGCTGTATTAAGGGATTCCCCTTTACAAATAAATGTGTGCTTTACTTTTTGGCGGCCGAACCATTTCCCATATTGATTGCTGCTAAGTCAATGCTTCGAATGATTCCCTGAAAAAACTCTTGCAAAATGGCGTATGTTGACACTTTGGCGAGGCTTAGATTTGAAACTGGATTTTATTTGAGACTGGTATATATAATAACACTGGTTATAGATAAAAATGAATGTTGGTATGTGTTTATGAGGTTGAAAAACTCCAGCACCGTTGAGCACCGTTGCACGATGAAATTTGGTTCACCTAAGTCTTTTATGATGGAGAAGGTTTTTATGCTAGCCGTTTGCTATGCGAATATCGTCCAACCGATTTCGATGAAATTTGGTACACGCGAATATTAGAACACGGAGAATATTTTTCACTATCCATTTTGCTGTAACTTGCCGCTAAATGGCGCTGCAAAGCATCAACTTCTATACCGTTCGACCGATCGGCATAAAATTTTTTATACTTACACATTTGAGCACGAAGAATATATTCTAACTGCGTTCCTTTTGATGTTACTCACCACTAGATGACACTGCAATGCATTATTATTTTAACTCGCCACTAGATGACGCTGCAGCAGGCCAAATTCTTGACCATTCAAACGGTCGCAATGAAAATCAGTATACATAGCTATTTGAACAATGAGAATATTTTGGCGTTATCCATTTTGCTATAACTCGCCACTTGACGGCGCTGTAGCAAATCATTACTTTAATTAACTACTAGATGGCCCTGCAGTGTATCACTTCTTGACTGTGCAAATGATCGTTATGAAAATTGGTATGCATAGATAGTTGAACACGGTCGCTATGAAAATCAGTATACATAGCTATTTGAACAATGAGAATATTTTGGCGTTATCCATTTTGCTATAACTCGCCACTTGACGGCGCTGTTGCAAATCATTACTTTATTGAACCACTAGATGGCCCTGCAGTGTATCACTTCTTGACTGTGCAAATAATCGCTATGAAAATAGGTATACATAATTTTTGAACACGGGGAAGAGTTTGGCGCTATCCATTTTCCTATAACTTGCCACTAGATGTCGCGTCAACACATGAACTTCAGGACTGTCCAGCCGATAGTCAGGAAAATTCGTATACATCGATATCTGAATGCGAAAAATATTTTCGACGTATCCGTTTTCGCTAAAACTCGCCACTAGATTGCGCTACGCCGCATGGCCTTCTGTACCGTACAAACGATTGCCTTGCAATTCGGTATGCATGATTATTGGACACAATATAACGCGATATCCACTTTGCTATATCTGTTTATTACAATGAATAGTAATCACCACAAATCGTAATATCAAAAAGTCCATTCATTCCCGTGCGAAGAACGGGTACTTCAGCTAGTTAATTAATAAAAATAACATGTCCATTCGTGAGTCCTTTTTATTTCATTCGTGAATCTGAATCGGAATTGGTATGTTGTGGAGTTTTATTTAAACTGCATTACTTAGATGTCTAGAATTTAATAGAATGTGCGTGAAGCACAGTTTAGAAAACTTTAGATTTAAAATAAATTTATTTTGAAAGCTTCATACATCCTTACTTATTTATAGTATTAATATTCTGCTCAAAAGTGAGAATTTCAGAAAAATTGGTGTGCAGTGATGCGATGGAATAGTGCTAAATGCCAAGCACTAACGATATTTTTTTGCCATTTGCGTTATTATCGACGATATTCATCAATTGTAAACTATCTACTAGCACAGTAATTCACTGTAGAGCTCTTATCAAAATGATGTATCGAACATTTGAAGTTGCATTTCATTACCATTATCACTTATTATGATTAATAGAATTTTAGCTTTATTATTGCACTTTATAATCTTGCTTTATAATCTTCACTATGTTTTATTACCACTTAAAAGTTCTTGTAAATTACTTTACCATCTTTTTTTTTTCAAATTTCAAATTTATTTGCAAAATATCCAATGTTTTATTGTTCAGCGCAAACATCAACTCCCAATAAAACGTCAGAGGCATTTTATTGGTAAGTGATTTTTATGTCAGTATTTTAGATGGACCTCCCCATCCAATTGTCATGAAAAGTTATTCTAATAAGTGAGTATTCCATTATCCGGAATCACTTTGACTAATTATTACGGTTTGGTACGTTGAAAATTTATTACAATAAGCGCGATATTTTTTTAGCCGATATTTCACTAAGCAGGTTCGACTCTATTTAATTTACTCGAAGCTGGTTGTCTATCGACTTGCTGTTAAAAATAAAATATTAGAGTATTCATGACAATATTTAAAGTAGGTAATATAAAAGTTGTGCTGTAATGAAGAAGTCAATACTCGTCGAAGAAACCAAAAAACTTCTATTAAGATTCAAGCTATCGAAGAAAAGCCAATATAAACACTAAACGGCTGCTGTCTCATTTTCACCTACTGAATTTCTTCACACCATCTTCTGTTATTCTATAAGTCTTATTGCAAACTGTGTGAAAGGCGAAAATCCTTCTTTAATTGTGTACTGCTAAGAAATGGGACTGATTTAAATGCAAAATTCATTATTTAAGACGTTTTCTAGGTATTTGATCTCACCATCCAATCTTTTCCACGGTTTCTGAGACTTATCAACACAAGTTTGATAAGACGTAGAACATTTACAAACTATGTCACCGGTATTGTAAATGCGTAATTCATTCATAAGGTGATTTCACCCTATTCAATCCTTCATCCTTTCCAAGACCTGAATTGAGTTCCGCTTTCCTGTTATTCAAATTTGTCAATATTTTAAAACAAAAATTGCCCCTCCTAAGGAATGAAGTAGCAGCTAAGAAACATGCAACTCAAAAAGGAATAAATATTAGATCTTTTATTGAGTAAGAAGGTTGGTACTTACGCTTTGATAAACAACTTTATTTTTAGTTCTTCCCAAATTAATCTGCATAAAGAATAGTCTTTTTTTAACTCTCAGTTATTGAAAAAATATGTGATGCTTTGGGTACCATTCCAATCCTTATGAGTGAAATGGCACGTTGTGGTTTCGATACGTTGTTTTCATTTTACAGATGTGTAAATATGACCAACTAGGCACTTCAGAATACGATTTCTTATAGTTTATTGCACATATTTTCGACAATTTCAAAATTTAAACTTTAAATCCCACATAGACTAACCAATTTATGGTACACAGAATCAACAAATTTCGAACAGTAACACTGTCTTAAATGTGAATTCAGTTCATTGCTGTTTCCAACTGTGGCTCATTGTACTGGTCGCTCAGACTAATATTACTTACTGACTGGCTTTTATATCTGATATATCTATAGGTTAATGACGTTGTGGTTGAGGCTCGTGCACTAGACTTTCTTGGCTTTTTGATGTGAATGCAAACCCTCGACCTGTAGCGCAACCAATTCCTGATATATTGAAGGATTAAATATAGATGAAAAAACAGCGTTTAGTCACCCTATCTAATACACAAATTGATTTCTTTATAAAATTACATTTCTTACTTCCTGATTGGTTCAAGTTTTGCCATAGATACACAAATCCCCCATTTTTTCTAAAATGAAAGGCACATTGAGAAAGAGAGAGAGAGAATTTTGCAGACGTGGATCATACCTGGAAAATTAGTGTCCAATTGAATGGCTGCTGAATTAGAAAGCTTTTACCATGGAAGTTTATAAGCACTCGCAAGGGAATGAGGGAACAAGGTTATCATTGAATAATTACTGTCATAATTCAAATTTTGAAGTGAAATCTTTTACATGTAGTAAATGCATTCTTATTTACTTATTTATAAATGAATAAATAGTTTATAATAAACAATATATTTTTTAAATATGTGTACTTTGTTAAGCTGAAATTTCAGTACATAACTCTAGCTCGTGAGGTAAAATACTAATCCGTTTTTTAGGGAAATTAAAAATTTCATTTTCAAGGACATTATTGCTGCCTTATGGAACTATGAATATTTGTTATATTTAGAAAAATATCGCTTGTACGTTATTCATTAATTAAATGCATCATTGAGCAGCACAGAAACAAATGATTCTTCATTATAAATTTAGGAAAATCTAAATTTACAGTAAGATGCAAAAAATTATAACAATATAAAACATAAACACACAGATCTTTTTTTAAATAATATTTATTAAATACTTTACACATAATTAGCTACAGTACATAATAAATAGCAGATCTTAGATCTTGTGCGCAAAATCTTAAAAGATCCAAATCCCCAGTCATTATCCAGAGCTGCATAATAGCCGTAACAGTTGAATCTTGGGACATAATGTCTTCTGATAACTGTGACACAAATGGAATTACTCTAATATCATTGGTATTTCGCTACAAAATAAAGGTCTGAAAAAGAGGAATGAAAAATTACTAAAACATCCATATCATTTCTTGAATAGCTAAGTTAACATGACACTTAAATGTGTATAATCTTTTAAAATGATATTTTCGATAAAGTCGGAAAAGCCGTTAAAAAGCTTGTTAGCTAAAGTTTACATAGTGACGCTAGATTTCGTATACAACTAAATGACGGAATTATTTAGAAAACGAAGTGACAAACTCTTTCCTTTATTGTATACAATGGAATCACTTTCTTTGCTAAGGAAATAAGCTTACAAGCATAATAAGTATTCATAATAAGGTACAGTGTATAGCTTTTTAGATTTACTTTGATTCATCTATTAAGAGTAAATATCAACTTAATCTAAGGTGTGAGAAAATTTATCATCCTAAAAGTAAGGATAATGATATGTGAATTTGTTAATATTGATTCATGAAAGCTTGAAAAGTTGGAAGACTTAAACTAAAGTGTATTCTGATCAAGGTGAATTAGATTTAGTTCATGTTTTGTTTCTATTTAAAGGTTTTAACTAAAATGAACTTTAAGCCATGATTAAAATAAAGCAAGTTAATTACTGAACTCATTTAAAGACAGATTATAAACTGCTTAACAGTACTGATGAAAGTTGAGAAAATAAAATAATTAAAATATGTGTAAAAAATATTTAAGATATCTACTTTTAATTTATAGAGGTTTTACTTGGGTACTTACCTGGGTCTTTCTGAAACATAAATTACTTTATTTCAGCAAATTTGATAAAGCAGGAAAATTAACACCCGGTGCATTCATTTACACATTATTCAGTTTTTAAATTTTTCTGTTAAACTTTTGCTTCTTTCTACATAAAATTTGACTATTGAGGGTTATCTATATTCTATTTTCGAGTTTTAAATTTCTAATAAGAACATTTTTTTAAAACTTTTTAAAATTTTATTTATCTTCATTATATTAAATGTCTCTAATATACGATAAAAATTGAAAAGGAAAAAAGTTTGGGAGCAGAATCAGAATTTAATATGAATATTAAAAAGTTGCGCGAGATAACAGAGAAGACTAACTTATGATACCTTCACCCTTTTATTCCCACTATGAGAAACTTCGAAGAAAAATATTTTTTGTCGGAATGATGTTCTTTTAAGCCAAAATAACGGAACATAGTCAAAAATTGTGAACAAAGCTATTTTTTATATGTTTTCTCAATAGTAGTACTATGATTTTAAAACTCTTCTAAACACTGTAAATGAAACTTTAAAAAATTGTATCTAATGAAAAAGCACACAATTTCTTATATAAATGGTAATTATTAATTTTTCTTGATATTAAGTATTATTAAAATAGCAGAAAACTTGATAGTATAACATGTTGCAGCTGGAACAAAAAGTGTAAACATGCTGCTTCTAAAATATTTTAGCATTTTTCATCCATAACGCTGGCATCTGCGGACCCAAACTACTACTATTATTAATTAAAGACATACAGTTAATGGCTTAATGACTTCAAAGTTACAATTCGGAACATTTTTTTTTTCTGTAAAAAAAATAGCGTTTAAAGGATGGTAGCATTATCTGCTACCATTTTGAGTAAGAGGGTTAAGGCTATTATGTTGTTTCAAAAATATCTTAAATCATAACTTTTTAGGAATCAATGAAAACTGTACTGATCATATGTATAAAGAATTTCGAGGACGTATTTGGAATTATTATAGTGATTATTATTCAAAATATATAATGATTTTGTTTTATTAACAATCATAAACTATATAAGGTAATAATTCGGATGAAGACGCCACATTTAAGAATTTTTTTCCTTAATAGAGACAAATTTGAGAAACGAAAAGATAATGAAAAAATATACCCTATTCTTCAATCTTTAATTAGTTATATATAGTTATTAATTGTTTAACCAGTATGCATATGATTGAAACATTTAATGCTAAATAAACTCATGTGATTGTGGCATGTTTCCTCATATATACGAAGAAAATGCCACCAGTTATGGTAGAATGAAAATAACAAAAACATTGGAAAATTACAATAACTATGGAGAAACGAACAAATCTGTTAACCGAATTAATATGTTTTAGAAATTATTTAACTAAAATTAATAAGAATACAGGTTTAAATGTTAGGCTTCACAACATTTCATTGAGTAAAAATTATTACTATTGCAATTGTCGTAGAATCATTTCTTGCATTTGACGAACTGACTCCAATTGAAAATTTGAAAATTTTCGCGATGCTTTTAGAGTAAAAGCTTTAGAGTAAATACTTACCAGAAGATGTGTAAAACTATAATACACGCATAGACAATGCAAAATATTGTATTACAATACTACATGTTTTGTTAAGTAACATAAAATGATAATTATTATAAAATTATAGTTATTATGATTATTAATTATATTTTTATTTTTACATTATAATTTGTAACAGAATGCGGAACTCACTTTAATTGCTAATATCTTAAAATAAAACATCCGTTTTTTAAACTTTAAATATGATCAACGGAATATTATAATGCTCTTACTCAGGTAAAATGCTCACGATATCCAAAATAACAGTGATTAAAGACGATGAATTAAGATAAATTCACAATCGACGTGTACACTGGAATAATATTACAAAAGTACTGCTATCTCTTTTGACACATAAAAATACTATCTACAAGCTTCCTCCAACTGGAATACTTTCCCAAATTACCTTATTTAAAAACTATATTTGACCGTGTTTGTATAAATTATGACTTATGCGGTTTTTGAAATGACTGATTCATTTCATATATATTAGTAGATAGTCGTCTAGGAAAGTTGTCCCCGGAATGAACAGAAAATGGAAACGTAATGCACTCACTGCCACTTAATTTGATTGTTCAAACATAGAATCCTCGAATTCTGAACACAAAAGGAGCACGGACTGGAAGGCCAATTAATATCCTAGACATGTCACAAACTCGACTGTAGTTAAATTGTTTAACGGAACGTGTAAAACCTCAAACAATTCGAAGCAAAACTTTTTTTCTTGCTCCAGTTATATGTTTATTGCTTTGCGATTCACCTTCTCCATAGCTAAATCTTTCAGGCAGCATTAAATTTTTGAGGTAAAACTTCTTTAGGCGCGACTAGGGTGTAACTCAGATTTTTTTTCTGACGGAAGTAACGCTCACATGGTTTTAGAAAAGCGGAAGCTGCCTACGATCGAACCCAACCAGCAGGCGAAAACTACGGTTTAAGAACACGGTGATAGAAAAACATGAAGAAATGGAACCTGCAATCGAGCCAAACTAGCAGACGAAAACTTCATTTTAAGAGCACGCAAACAGAGTAATACTTCGAACAAAACCAGCAGAGTAAAGCAAAAGTTTAAGAACACTGCCATAGATAAACGCAATAACAGACCCTACGTGCATTCGATACCAACCAACAGAAGAAAACAGCAGTTTAGGAACACAGTTAAATAAAAATACCACAACAGAGATATTCTCTCGATTCAAACCCTACGGAAAAACGTTTTAAGAAAACTGTGAAAGAATAATAGTTCAAAACGGACACTTCCTGGATGCTAGCCCGATATCCAGACGGAACAACGGTTTAAGAACACAGGTATGGAACTCCAAAAAGAAACAAACCCGGCTGCAACCGCTTTAAGAACTCAGTTAAAGGATAATACATGGACCTGCCTGGATTCTAATCCAACCCACCTCCAGACGGAACAACGGTTTAAGAACATGGGGATGGACACCACAAAGAAAATGAATCTGGCTGTAACTGAATCCAATGTCAAAGAAGTTTTACTTCAATCGCGCGTAACGATTACACGCACACACTTTTTGAAGTAAAACTTCTTTAATCGCGACTAGGGAGTAACTCAGATTTTTTTTTTCACTTAACGGTATTTTCAAAAACGGATGATCATAAAGCAGTCAAACTTTATATTAAGACGTTTTCAACTTGACTGGTTTAAAAACAAACAAACAAAAAAAAAAAAAAAAAAACAATAATCAGCATTTTCTATCTTATAAAATTTTAAAACTACAATTCAACAATTCTTAACTGAATGAAATAAAAATTACATTCAAAAACTGCCTATCTGTTTTCTTTAGAGAGGTATAAGTTACTTTTGAAGAATAAATTATGATCTATGTCTGTTGTTTTAAGAGATGTAGTTTAAGGTTTAAATTTCCAGTAATTCATCGCGAAATCAACTACGGAGAATCATTTAGCAAATGTAAAAAAGGTGTCTTTTCTTTTGCCTGTAAGTCAATTAAAATGCTTCTGACTGAGTGACTGACTGATACGGGTTTTTAATGGAACGCCTTGGCGGAAGCCTGATTTCCAGTAAGTAGTTGATATCATGTTTTAAGATAAAAAAGATCGCTTGCGGTTGAATTTTAATTTTGATTACTGTACTGAACTAGTTTTGTTCCTGAGGAGTTAAGTAAAGCTAACACTGTGTTGAAATATAAGTACATTTTTGGTGATTTTTTTCCCATTTAAATCAGAAATCAAACCTGTTATGAGTATTAAATTTATTTATTTATTGGATTGATTTTATAATAATTTTTTAAATACAAAGAAGAAATACTATTTTTTTTCTCTGAAGAACTTGCTGAACTCGGGAAAAAAAAAAAAGCTTTACTGAAACACATAAAAAACATTACCATTTTCAAGATGAATTTTAAAACATTACGTAGACACTTATATCACATTCTCGACAAAAGTACCTTGTTTCTTTTTTTACCACTTTTATCTCGCTGTTGTTCATTTTTAAACACCCCAAAAAGCACTACCACTTTGGTTCCAGTTCGTTTTAGGAGGGTGAAGTCCCTTCTAAATTGTGTTTATCTCAATCAATCGTTAAGTATTCGATGAAATTCTTAATAGCGCATTTTCCACACTCACTGTTCCATTCAAGCACTGCCAACTTATAAAGTGAAAAAACTGGTCAATCAAGTGGATTAACGAAGAAAATTGAGTTGCCCGGGTGGTGTTCGGTCTGACTGCTAAAATCATTTTGCTAGGATCTGAACCGAGCAGTACAAACAAGAGGTTAATCCATTTCAGTCAATGAAACTAGAGATGGAAGCGAGATTAAAAATCGAGCTGTTAAGTCTTGCAAAATAACTGTAAAATCTTGTCTCGCCTCGCAATTTCCCTGTCTAGTAACACGAAATGTGCCTGTCTCGTCTCGCAGAGCAACTCAAAATATCTGCTTCATCTCGTCTCGCATCCATCCCAAGATGAATAATTTTCATCCTACTTTCATTCCTTTTAATAGACCTCGTGCTTATTAATATATTTATGATAACAATTTTTTCAACAGTTTTGTGACTTATCTTGAAAATTATGTACTGAAAAGAAAATTATTTTCAAACCTCTGTCACTTTAACTGCTTTGTGAAAATAAAATATATTATTCGTGAAACAAAAATAAGAAATTAGACTAATGCTTCGGATTTTTTGAATAATAGTCAAAATATTAGAATTCAGAAATACTGAAAAATTTCGCTAGCCTTGCAATTACGTAACGACAAAGTACGTGCTGTAATTTGAAACTGATTGTCCAACTCCTCAAAGAAACTCACCGTTTGTTTAGTAATGAAGAGGTGCGGCATATCCGTGGGCTGGTGCGGCGTATGTGGAGACAACCGCGGGGGAAGCGTGGTACATCTGAGCGTGTCCGGCTCCGTAGTTTCCGTAAGCGGAGTTGTCGTGAGCGTTAACTCCGTGGGCACTGGCTCCGTACCTGTCGTGAGCACCGTACCTGGCATGTCCGGCCAGTCCGTAGCCACCCAAATTGTGGTGGGCGGCCCTGTCGTGGACTCCGTAGTGTCCGGCTCTGGCACCGTGGTCAGCAGTGATGGCGTGGTGTCCGGCCTTCTTGTCGTAAGCGTAGGCTTTCTCGTATCCGGTTCCCTATGAGGAGAAAAGTATTCTGTAAATACTATATGTAAGAACATACGAAGGGAGTAGATTCGAAACTCACTCTCCACTTTTCTAGTTCTTAGAAAAAAATTTCGGCAATGGACAGTCTATCTAATTTTTCTTCTATATCGATGCATATTTTTATTGGAATCTGCATTCTTTGCAGATGCCGGTAACTGATAAAAATAATTCTGATGTCAATTTTACAAATAATCGATAATTTTGACTGTAAATTACGTGCTAAATAGACAAGGATTCTCGCGTATAGTTATGTCTTTCTTAGGTATTTTATTTAAATCAAGTTTATTCTTGGTGATCAAAACAGTCAAAATGTCAGAGTTGTGTCCTCACGGCGAGGACACCTCACTTTAAAGGATAATGACTTACAAAAGCAAGACTAGTGTTCCCAATTTCTCCACCAAATTTTTAAGCGTAAGTATAATAAGAAATCAAGGGTTCGTAGTTAATCTAATGGTGGTCGTAATTACCCCATTTATTTTTTCAATTTTATGATTATGTTTGGGTATTTACGATCAATCCTTTAAAATTTAAGCAAATATTCCTACAGAAACAAAATTTTTGCTAGGTGTTTTCCAACAGTCAATGTTTCCTCTTAATTAAACATTTTTTTCTATAATTAAAATAGTTAAAAATTAAAAAAAAAGATGCTTGGAGAAAGGTGTAATTACCCCATTTGACCTTACTGGCGCAATTTGTTTTGTGTGAGATCTATTTTTGCTATAACAACTACGTATATGCAGTATTAAGCCTGTAATAATTCTGGTAAAAGCTGGAATTTGAATTTAAAAATTGAAAACGTGAGTTTTGCAGCAAACTTATTTAGTTAATGTTAGTTATAATAAACCAAAATAATTATGAACTCAAAATAAAAAGATACGAATAAATAAATCAATATCCGAACTTTAGTCTTCATTGTGCTATGGCGAAGGGTAATAAACAACAAAAATCAACATGCAAAAGCATTTATTAAAAAGGCTTCTTGGTTACTCTTTAAGAACATCAGTAAGACAGATGTAAAGAAAACAATCACATTACACTTTGCAAGCTTCCCCGATTGATTGAATTTGGAAAGTATGAGTTTTGTTGCAAAACGGTTGTTCGATAATGTGAATTAAAGATCAAAATGAGATTTTTCAGCCTAGTTATATTTATTATGGTCCAAATCACTATTACAGTCCATTGCACCTTAAACATACGAACACGGTGACATGAATTATGGGAGGAAATACAGGGTGATCTATTTAAAAGAGAACCCTTTTGATTTTTCTTATTACTTTAAAAATCACACAAATGAGGCAACTATTCTAACACTGAAGCAGTGACGTAGCTAAGCGGGGATAGGAGGTCACAACCCCCATGATTAATGTTTTGCCATGCAAAATGTATATTCTTCACTCCCTTATCACATTGTAGTAATCGTAACCCCCCCCCCCCTTCGTGAAAAATTTCTGGCTACGCCACTGCACTGAAATATAATTGTTTGAATCTTGTTTAAGTGTGGAAGACAGTTTTCAACATTCTGTTGGAATGTTATGACTTAAGGTAAAACAGGCATGGGGACGCACAATGCTTTTTAACCCTATGATAATTTTATTATTGAAAAGCATAATTTAACTCAATTTTTTTACATTATCGTTCCTTACAGGAAACACAGATGTTTCTTCATCCTATGATAATTTTATTTTTGAAAACACAAGGTAATTCAATTTTTTTCATTATTGTTCCTTGCAGCAAATGTTGGAAGTTTTCGCCACCGTTTTGAATGCAAAAATGAACACGTCAAACCAAGTTTTTGACGCACTTCGCAAACTTGTTGGTGTTTTAATGCATCGATGTTGCTATGACTCCTCTGGAAAACCCCACCTTCGAGATCCTCCCAGAAATATATATACTACGATTTTTGAAAAACTGATTGTTTATTGAAATGAAGTCTGGCATGTTGGTACCTAAACACCATACTTGTTGAACTACTTGTTGAACTAAGAGTGCAAGTTGAATAAAAAATAAATTTCTTAAGGTGGAAAGGGTACAAGACCAAATAAAATTAACATCTTCAGAGTGATCTAAGATTAGTTGCACGCAAAGTCAGTCCCTTAGAAAAGTCTTTGCTAGTCAGGTTTTCTACTTTTATTTAAAGAAAAAATTATTTGTTTTTATCTGACATCAACGTACATTCTAGAAAATTTATTGTTTTCTCTTTCGTTTAGACTTGTAATTGAATTCTTTTATGAATAAGCATTTAATGAGATTTTGCAACCCCCCCACCCCGAAAAAAAAATGAAAAAGAATAAAGGTAAAATTACAAGCTGAATTCTTTTATTTTATATTTAATGATGGGTTATATTTCACTATCTTATATTTCATGAAGTTTGTTGCTTCGCGTAGCGATGCCTAGAAATAGAATACATGCTCACATTTCTTACACCTAGAGAGCATTAACTTTGAACGACATTGCACGATTTTAAATAAAAGGCGAAATCTTCTTAAGAAATTAAGATTTTAAGTATAGCTGAAACAATAAAATAAATCCTTGAAATTATGGAAAATGTGTTGGTAAATAGGAAGCCAGTATATTATCCGTACATTTACTGAATTTTATTTCTGTAAATTCCAGAAGAAATTCCGCTCGACAATTTCCGGACAAAAATGCACAATTTCTTTAAAATTTCCGATATTTCTTAGAGTGCACTAATTTTTGAAAAGAAAAATTTCAAAATGTGGTTATCTGGCGGGTTATTACTTATTTTTTGCTCTACCAGGGATCATATTAAATGCATTATTTTTTTAGTAAAATACTTTTCAATGCTGCATTCCCGTGTTGATATACACATTTATCTAAAATCAACGAATGTTTTAAGAAGAATTACCTTATCCTGAGCGTAAGCTCCTACATTCCTATAGTTTCCGTAACTAGCTCCTTGAGCACCATAGGCATCGTGAGCACCATATCCGCCGATGTTGTGGTGTCCATGGGCTGCGTATCCCCTGTCGCCATAACGACCGTGGTCGCCATAGCTACCGAGTCCGTAAGCTCCGTATCCGGCACTTCTGGCCCCATGGGCTCCGTAAGCGTGTCCGGCAGACGATGCAGCCACTGCAGGGCTGGCGTGGTAAGCGACGACCGGGTAGGATTCGGACGTTTGCAGATCTTCAGCTAAAGCCGAAGCAAAGAGGGCAACGACGACAAGCAGCTAATGGAAGAGACAAATGAGGTAACAATATTAATGAGAGATTTTAATCCGCTTATAGGCTGAGAAATTAAATTCCGTCCTTTGACATTGTTTTCTTTGCAATACGTATACCTACATTTTTTGTCAACTAGAATGTTCTCTTAAACTTATGTTTGAAAAATAGTATTGAGATATACTCTGTTGTATGTAGAGTTACTTTTATGAAATTTTATCGCTTTCTGTAATGTAAAACTATCAAAAGTCGATGCTTTCGAAGAATATTTACAATGGGGAAAGCCATATTGACGACGATTTTCCTTTTCTTCATGTGTTCGCCTTCGCTGGTCTTTATGCGCTGCTAGAAGTATTGCTCAAACGCAGCGTAGGAATACAAACGGTTCAAAAATCCATAAGTTAGATTTACCGTGTTGATTAATCTAGAGCTATATGTGTAAGGGGGGACTCCTTGGACACAGGACTTTTTAAAATCGTCAAATGTAAGAAAATAGGAATCTTTGATATTTTGCGTTAGTAGCGATGAGAATAAATGGACTAATTGAGGGCCAGATTAAAACAGTCGGAGGCTATCAGTTTTTTAGGGCCCCTATAAGGTCATACCTTGTTGATCACTGTTAAATAATAAGGTACAAATGTTTGTTCGTAGTGGCGTACAGAAGAAGAGCCTTGGGATCACCCGTCACCTTGTCCTAGGGCGAGGTCTAGTTGTCCTTTGCGGTAATCATTTCCTGGGATAATTATGGATCGAAGAGGAAAATATATACCCTAATTTTTTCTTCTTTTAACGCACAATATCTGTACGAACTGTAGAACGCTTTTGTTTTAAGTGTACTTCGGCACACGGCTACGTTTAGAAATTTGTATCTTGGAGAATACCTAAATCTGTCCTTTATTCTTTCCCGGATTATGTGACTTATTTCATCACGCAGATTTGTTTTATATTTTGTAGATACGTAAAAAAAATGAAATTTTTTTTTTCATGCTATACACTAACGGAGGAAAAAATGTAGTGGCATTTTCCCCAAAGGTTTGCAAGAGATTGCTGTGTTACCTTCTTAGTACCTATTAATGACAGGTTTCAGTTTATTAAGCCGAATATCTCGGGAAACGGGAAATTCCATTAACTGATTTTCAATTTTCATTGCAATAAGCTTACTACCTTTGCTAACTAAAATACCTATATAAACTATTTTTTAACTTTAAGCCACGGAGAGTAGTATTGACAGCTGAGTTTCTCTTAGTTAAGTTTGTTTTTTGTATCGTTAAAATTTCCCGAAATTAATAGCATAGGAAGAGTTTATTGAAAGGCATGAGTCATCCATTTTTCTTTTCATGGTCAATCTAGAACCCTGTTTATGTATTTATTTGAAACGATGCAGCAGTGAAGATTTTCCATCTGTGCCCTCTGTAGTTCGCCTGCACGTCTCTTTTAATGGTTTGCGGGACCGATAAAGATGAATGCTGAAAAGTTGTGCTGGGTACAAACGAGAAATATTTTCCCTAAAATCTTTCGAAAAAGCAGAAACGAATAAATTAGATAAGTTTAATGGTTAACTCCGTAGCGTTCCCTCTAATCTCTGATTGCTCCCGTCCCCTCTCTGATTGCTGTAGAGTTCATACTTGAACTCTTTTTTAAGTCACTCTGAGGGTCAATTAGATTAGCCCACACTCCTAATGATATTGCCGGCAGGTATTGGACAGATACCATACACTAATTCAGCAGTTGCCTATCAAAACCCTGCTTCCAAAATGCAGATTTTTCTCGAGATCTTTTTTAGTCCAAGCGATCGTTTGTCATTTATTGTGGAATAACAGAAGTTCAATACAATTTTAAAATCATTGTAAGTTATTTTGTCTCTTTTCTAAATATGCTGTTGAAAGAAGCAAGAACATTTTTATATTTAATTTAAGAACTTTTTTAAGGACATTTGTATCAAAGATGTAATAACAAAATATTAAAATTAAATGAATTTAAATATTGGAAAGGTAGTTCATTTAGTAAAGTGCAAAAATATACTGTATTAGTTTTAAAAAATAATAAATGTCACTTTTTCAGTAAATTATACAATAAATAAAAGAAAAAAATCTGAATTTTGTTTCTGTTTAAAGAAGTAAAAGTATGACTGCTTACTGACTTTTTTAAATGTTTATAAATAATTTATATTGTTAAATAGTTATTAAAATCGCCCCCCCCCTCCCTGTTCTTAATGAGAAAGAAACAAGGTTCCTATTTCAGTTATTTAAAAACTTGTAATTCCATACTTTTTAGAATGTTGAAAAAATTCAGATTTTTCGAAAAATTTTTTTTTTTTTTTTTTTTTTTTGGGGGGGGGGGGGTATATCAAACATTTTCCGTGTATAAGAGAACAAACTTTGGAGAATATTTATGTCAATAAACAATTCTTGTGTGAAAGGTGTTAGTTGCATATTTTCCAAATTAGTTTGCTTTCTGTAATACTATTGTTACATAGTAATTGCAAAATAAGGTAATGCGTTTTTATAAAACGGCAAAAGGTTCGAAGGTAATATGTGATGAGGAATACTCCATAACTATTGTCCTTTATAAATAATATTGTTGGCATATTTTGAAGAAAGTTATGAAAGTAATAATTTACGTTGTAATCCAAGTTTAGAGACAGATTTTTAATTAGAGAAGATATTTTAACTATTATGTCTCTTTTCTGATTGCAATAAACCCAATAGATCCTCGTGGAAGTCTGACTATTTATGTTTTAACATTTTAAGAAATTCAATTAATTTAAATAAGGAAAGAATTGGGTTTGGATTAAGTAAAGATTAAAAAATATCATCGTCAAATCATAAAAACTATTCCAAAAGAATCTAGAAATGAACATACCATTTTCATCTTGACTGAGTTAAACTTCTGAGGAAATTTTCCGAGTCTATCCAACAGTACCTATAAACTTAATGTGTGCCTCTTAATGTGGAAACAAGGTTTTTATACTGAACAAGATATCGTCTATTATACAAAAGGGAATTATTGTTCAATGGGCAATCTGGGCGTCGACCAACCACCCGCTTCATGGGCTAGTCATTCCGGGGCGACCCTATCTTGTTCTGGTTTCTTCAGATGGGGGAAGCCAAAGCGTCATAACTGCGACCGTACCGTTATGTTTGCTTGATCCATTGTTGCGAAAGGTCATTTTCTTTTCTTAACTCCTCAGAGAAGGTGTTCAATTAAAAAGGTCTGATACAGGTCAATGGTTGTGGGAAATTTAAAGGGTAAGACGTGTGGTACAGGCGAAGAAATTTCAAAAAATGTATAGGCGTGGGTTTGAATTAAGACAGAAGGTACTCCTTCGCCGGTCAAGGCAAAGCATCTTTATTCATACTCGGCGAGGAAAACTCAGATGTAAATTGCTTATTGATTGTTGCAGTGTAATTTAATAACGCTTTACGGGTGATCCGCTTAGAAGGGGGATTTAACTTTAAAATTCACCACGATAACATTGTCTTCCTTGTCCTCGTAAGTATAAGCTTCTTAGAGGTTTAGAAAAGCATGATTATAGTGCTGGTATATTTAATGAAGATAATACAGAGGTTTTGATGACACACTAAAGGAAGTTAATCTAAAAAAAAAAAAACTGTCAAAAGTTTTTTAAACATTTTAATGGCAATATCATGGATTTAAAGTAATCAAGTGTAAGCTGTATATTTTTGAACACTTCTTTCTGTTTCACTGAAATAATAAAAAACATGTTATTACAATAAGTAACTCAATAACTGAATCAAGGAATTGAAAAGCTAATAGGACAATGATCGCAAAGCTACTCAGTGATTAAGTACATGGCATGCCTGTGACTGGTACTGCATTCTTCATATACAATCAACACAACGCATACGAAAATTATAAATGAAAATGCCCCTAGATTTTAGCACAAATGTAGGATGATTTATTAAGCAGCAAGAATGCAAGTATTTTAAGATATTTATGAAATATTACGAGGATTACGAGCCATTTGTTGTATCTTAAATTTCGAAAGCAAGTTAAATTATTATTTTTTTATATGAAAACTTTAACTATACATCATCTGTCTATATCTATATGCGTGGCTTTTTCCGAAACCTTACGTAAATACGGGTTAGGAACCCTTATGTATATATATGTGTGTGTGTGTGTATAAAGCGCAGTTTAACAATCATCATTTCACCATGAACAAATGACTGCAATATAGTATGTTACTTCTTCACGTTTATTAGACACATTTGTTTAACATATATTTTCCCCCGAGTGAAACATGTTGGAGATTTTTATTACATTGTATAAAAGGATATATGCTTCATAGAAAATACAAGGTTATCAGGAAAAATTCATCTGGTTACAAAATTTGATATTTACCCGTTACAAACAAAAAATGATAATTAAAATTTATTTGAAAAATAAAATTATCAAATTTTTAGTTTGTAATGTTTTTAACAACATCTAAACAGAGAACTACGACACCACTGGATTGGTCCCAGTGTTGCCGATGATTTGCTCCAACACTATTCTCCTCACTCTTCTTCTATCTTCATGCAACTTCTACCTTTGGGGATATGTCAAAGATCTTGTTTTCATATCATATTTTCCTAAAAATCTGTCCAAATTTAAAGAACACATTTGTGATGCTTTACAAACAGTCAACAGGTAAACATTACAACGAGTTTGGAAAGAAATGGCAAATCGCAATGATATCATAGGGATGACTAAAGGAAGTCAAATCGGACACTTGTGATTAAAAAAAAAAATGACACTTTTCCTTTACAATAACGTATTACTTATAATTTTTTATTTGTAATTATGAAGAATATCTTTGTCTAAAAAAAATTATCAAATGTTTTTTGATATATTTATTCCATTCTTTAAAAGTGTATATTCTCAATAGAATTGTTTATTTACTACAGAAAACTGAAATTATATGTGCAAATAAAAACTCAAGTATTGAAGTAAAGTTTATTTTCGGGAAAAGGTACGCCCCATAATGGTACAGTATTGCTTTTAAGAGATTAACGTTTCCAAAGTGGTGGGTAACATTTCCAAAGCACTGCGCGTTCACTTTCATTTATGTTCCAGTTACCTAAATTGTTAAGAGTTAAAAAGAAAATAAATAAATGAAATAAAATACCACAACAAGTAAAGGAGTCACTCTGCATCTTTCATTTTCTGAAATATATCGATCATGTAAAACTCGCCGCAGTGATCAAATCAGTTTCTTTGTGTTCGTATTCATCACAAAAGAAACGAGATGCAAATAACTCTTCAACTATTCCTATTAGAGCTAGCGTATCCCATTATGTTATGGTCTCCTTGTGTTCCACACCACTCCCAGGCTCAGAGCTTGTTAAAGTTTACACATTTAAGAACACATGTTGTTCATATGAAGCGATATAGTAACAAAAAATGCTCTTGGGTGGAAAAAAAAGAAAGAGCAAAAATTGCGTTCCATATAGTCAAATAGAGAACAATTACATTATTAGGTAACGGAAGTGATGTTAGAGATATTATGCAGCATACAAATCGGAAATGCAATTGACTTTTTTTACCAGCATTTTTCTTTCTTTCTGTTGGAGTTAGCAAATTAAATAGCCGGTTTGAGACAAATATTGAAGACTGCATTCAGTTTTATGATTAATGTCTTGTAAACTTCTATTATTTTTCGAGAATGTTTGTTCTCTTCATTTTTTCCTAGTAATTGTTTTTCTACATCATGGAAAGTACTTTCCAATCTTACTCCATCATAACTGAAGTGATCTACAAAGAAAAGAATCAGTACGTTTTTGTTATGCAGTCGAGCTCGCTTAATGGAATAACTAATTTGTCACGAAAATTTATTACAAGAAGCGGGATATTCCTTTAACCGATATTCCACTAAGCGGGTTTGACTATAATTGTTTCCGAAGAAAGAATGGGGCACAAACTTTTTGCATTTTTATAGTAGCGTTACTTAAATAGAACCAATATTATTCGTAGACATATCTCTATATAAAGCAGATAATCTAATTTGTTCGTATCATATACAACAGATTGGATTGACATTTGTACAAATAAGTATAAATATATAGCAAAAACTTTTATTACTTAATTTAGAATCTGGGAATACTACAATTGGCGATTTTTAACGATTTTTCAGTAATCTTGAAATTAAGAGGAAACGTCTGTCATATTATTAAACCGATCACCTTGAAACTTTGTACAGATATGCAGAAAAATATAAAAAGAAATCTTAGTTACGTTTTAAATCTAAGAATGTATTTTATTTTGGATAGATTTTTCGGTAATTTTAACTGCGAAAGAAAGTGTCTTTGATACATATGTGGATCTATCGGCGCGAAATGTTTTGCAGATAAACAGAGGAAAGTAAAATTAAACGATATGCATATGATGTTTTGTTAGTTTGTCTTATGTACGCACATTTTCTGTGCGAAGAACGAATGTTTAGTTAACCTTCTAATGATTGAAAATGCTTTTAAGTTTCACTTATAACAAATCCTGGATGCTGAGAATTATCATTACAAGCTTTTGAAATAGTTTCGGCTGTACTTATGTTTAGGTAAACCATAATAACAAATTCTTATTATAAGTAATGAATATAGCCTAGACCCTTGTGCGCCCTAGAACTATTGTTCATTTTTTTTTCACGGGAAGGGTGGGGAGGTTTATCTGAACAAAGGATAAAAAGAATATTTGTTTGGGTAAAAAGTAGTTTGTACAGCAACTGAGTTTCATAAATATCATCTAAGTCCAAATAAGTGCATAGATTTTCTCTTAGGCTTTAGTTTGTCAGTCCCTATCATGGTCTAAAATTCATATTAACTATTTTGTAGTGCAGAATACGTGACTTACTTTCGTCGACAATTAACGTGAATTTTGAAATGTAATAGTTTCTTTTTCGCAGAATCAGTTGAACAAAATAATTAAAGGGCTGTTTTCACATGTTTTCAATAACGTAAATAAAATGAAATAAAATAAATAAATAAAAATCAAATTTTCCAAACTGCTGAGTGAATCAAACATATTGTATGATACAGTAAAACCTGACATCAACTGAATTTCAATGAATGAAAAAATGTTTTCTTTTACAGGAATTTTCTGTTAAATAGAGATATTATTCAACGGACTGGGAAATTTTTCTGTTCAAAACATATTTTTCTGTTCAAAACTTAATAAATGTTCTTGTTAAGACAGGATTTAATGTAATAATATTTCTGTTATTTTTCGTCATGTGTGCTTTAAAAACCGATCTACTTTTCCGTTAACGCTAATTTTTCAATAAATTTTAAATTTCATTTCAATTAGACATTGCAACATGCAATTATAACTATACAAATGATTTTCTTTTTAAAACTTAACGGAAATTTCTTAACCACACCAAACTGGCTATTTTAGCTATGCTATTAAATGGGCTCCAAAAGTCTTAATAGATAAAATCTTTAAAAAACTTCAATTAATCAGAAGTTTGTAACAGTTGCTTTTATTTAAAGCTGTCAAGTTTATTAATGTCAGAAATAATCGTTAATTACTGACTCAATAGAGGTTACAGTAGTGTTTTATTATTATTTTTCCTCTTCTGTCTTATTAAGATTAGAAAGAATAAATTATAATAGTATATTTGCTCTCTAAGTATTCTTACTTTCTTTCTGAGGTACGTTTTCATTTACCTCGTTTGAATTGCTATTCATTAGTCTGACATGTAAATTTTCTTGACCGCGAGGCATATCATCATGCTGATACAGCATTTATCATTTCTAATTGTTTTTGAGCAGCGGTATCATTTAATGCAGGTTTCTAATAATTCAGATGTAGTCATTAATGTGAATTAATTGGCTGATGTAATAAAACAGAATATCTGGTGTGCACGCATCACGACTTCCATCTGTATGATATTACTTGCATTTTCCATGCACTTTATTTATACTTATTTCGTTTGAAATTGAGATACGATATATAATTCATAAAGGTTTGGTGATTTCTCACCGAATATAAGAGATATCACCAAACTGGGTTCAGTTTTGAAAACTTATTTTTGGCGACAAATTCGGCAATATTTCATAAAAAGATCCAAGATTAGCGACCTATTGTGAGTGTTTTAATAGCAAAAATAACTCTTTTAGAAAATCTCACAAAGTAATTCCAATTCATTTCGGTAGTCGGTAGGTGGGAGCGAGGTGACGTTCCCAGAATTGCCCTCTATATGGAAAACAGTTAACCTCCACGCTCTACGGAATCCTGAAGCTGACGCGAAAAGCTTTTAAGCTGTTTAATACAGCTAAGACGCCAGTCTTAAGCTATAAAATAATTAAGAAAAACATTACGGAGAACATAAAAACATTATTCTCCCACCATGGAAATTAGTGGATGTAGCTTATGTATATGAATTACAAAAATTTCTTCATATATAGATACATATATGATGAAATTTTTATAATTCAATCTGTGAGAAATCATTTTTAAAAATGCATTTCGAAAACTTTCATATGTTTCAATCCCAATATATTAAATAAATGTTACTGAAGTTCATGAAGCATGCTTTAGGTCGTAAATGATGTACACAGTAGTGATAGTTCTTTTGCAGCGGCACACAAAATTTCATAGTGCCTGCTTTAAAAGGGGGAAGAGAACTCAATGAAATACCTTAGTAATGTTCTCTTATTGGCTTTCATTATTCGTCAGGTAGTTATCTATGAACAAGGGAAGAAATGTATTTAAAATGCTGTTTAAGATCATCGATATGTTGGGAATGAATTATTTTCTTAACTAGGAGAAATATGTGTATTATTATTATGCTGTTTTTATAAGTGTAGAAAGATAAAAACATACATTATTTAAAATTTTTTAGTCAACGAGTTAATTTATTAATTTTAAAACTGCATCTGTTTAAGCTAGCTATCTAAGTTTAATTATCCACAAAAAATAAACTGAAGTAATTTATGAAGAAAGAAATTTTATTTACAGAGTAAATATATTTTTTGCTGTTTATGGAAAATTTGCAAAGGAGTAAATAAGTCCAAGGCCTCCAAATGCATTTGGGTCACATGCATAAGCAGATTTTTCTCATAACAATCTGGCTTATCTCATTAAAATAAAACGTAATAAAAATTATTTGGATACACCCTTCTTTATCACTCGACTTGAGGTAATATTGTTATCATACCAATTACATTTCTATGTTGTCATAACTATAGCATTTCCACTTTAGCTTTTGAATGCCTAGAGAATACCTGCAATAAAATAATTTTCTTGTTTTTCAGGTAAAGATCCCAATGCTATCAAGAATGGAGTTGTGCTATGTACGATCAACTTAGTTAATGATTTCGGTCGAATAACCTTGTCTATCCGTTTGACTCAAATAAGTTTATTTATTTTATTTTTTAGGTAGCATTAACGTTTTTAAAAAAAGGTTAAACTTTAGAACACAGTATTTTGGCATTCAAAGCGATGACTGCGGTAGGCACCATGCTGTAAATTTTGCGAATAATAAATAAATGTATTTCAATTCATGAAGTTTCTATTTGGTATCGTATTTGATAGATTGATCAATAGACACAGAGATTGAAGAAACATTCAATTTTTTTTTTCTCTATTAAAGAACTTCGGATTTGTAAAAATGATGTGAAAAATGATGTATTTCTTTCTTTCTTAGAAACAGTTCGTGAAAGAGATAGGTTTATGAACCTAAAACACTGAACTTGGGTCATATTTTAATTTATTAGCTTTTTTCGTTACTCTTTTTTATATATTAGAATTACGCTTTCTTCATTTAATATTTTCTCGAACCCGTCACATTCAAAAGTTTGAATACTTCAGCTTAAACGTTATTGCACGATTTCTCATTTCGTTCTTCATTAGCTTAAAACATATTTATCATTTCTCAAGTTCACCTCATAATGCCTTCAAAGGTCAACTGATTTTCCAGATTTAATTTTCAAAGCAACCAAGAGAAAGTTATGGCCACAGGATTTCGAAATTGGGCCACCGCCGTCGTTTGATTCCCTAATGAACAGCCTATTTATCACCAGCGTCATTGCCTGTCAATAACAATCTGAATGGGGCCGATTCTAGGGTTACCTGGGAAGTTTTCCTTTCCTTGTACCACCCTACTGCATATTCCTGAGATGCTAATGTCCATCCAAAAAGATGAATGAAGTGGAAACGTTTCATTTAGGAGATATAATTTTTGCGAGTTACTAGGGGGGAATAGTGGGCGGTTGAGGTCACAACCGCGCAATTGTAACCAGCAGGAGGAAATAAGCTTTGAATGAAATATGTGACAGGGGGTGATGTTCAGAACAGTTGTGTGTGCGTCTGTGTTTTCACCGATGACAGAGAATCGTTATTCTCTTTAAATAATGCATTGCTTAATACAATTCGTTTACATGCTTCCACAAGCATATTTCAACTTCGTTGTGTAAAGATAGAAATGTTACTTAAGGGGAAAACGAATTAGGAGAATAACCATATTACCCGCTTAACAGGAGAGGTAAATCATGCCTAAACCCCCAATTATAAAACACTTTCGACATCAAATGCCTTTTATTGATACATAGGTTGGAACTTTAATAGCGACAACTATTTATATTCAACAGGTATTTAAGAGATACATGCTACCGAGTATTACTGTCCTTCAGTGTAGTCATCAGCTTTGTGTACAACCAACCCTTTGTCAGCGATGTGGAAGTCGGAGGATACCTTTGGCAGAGCATATACCGATGGTTCCAGTGGAGCTGTCTACTGTCTGTCTGGAAGAGTCTTTGAACAGTGCTAAAGTGAATATTTCGAAGCGGTTCCTTCATCTCAGAAATGAAATCAAAGTCACAAGGGTTTAAGTTCGGGGAGTATGGTGGATGTTCACCACATTTCTGCCATAAAGCCTCCGTTTAAAGCTTTGTGGCAGAAACCCGCAATCATTTCCAAATGCCGAAGTAGTGCAGCCGTTGCCATCACTCGATTTTACTACCAGGAACACGGCAGTCGATGGAATCGTCCTTCGCTTGCCACACAGCTGAAGGACATTTTTGACACAGCTGGCATTTCCAAAATTTCTGACACATCTGGCATTTCTAACACAGCTGTGTGGCACGAGGTTAGGCGATTCCATCGACTGCTATGTTGCTGGTTGTTAAATCGAGTGACGGCAACGGCTGCACTGTTTCGGCATTTGACATTCGATTTAGTTTTTCTTCCATATCGATGCCTATTTTCATCACATTGTCCAGTTCTAAGCAAATGTTGGTATTAATAAACATGATTCTGACATCGATTTCAGAAATAATCGATCGTTTTTACGGGAAATTATGTACTAAATAGAAAAGGGGATTCTCGTGTAACTGTGTTCTCTTTCGGTATTTCATTGAAATCCATTTTATTCTTCGTGAATCAAAACTGTCAAAATGAGTTATGTCCTCACGGCGAGGACACCGCACACCGCGCGGGCTTTTACCTACCTTACATACGACCGCCAGTGCGCATTCTTGTGACACTGGAAGGGGGAGACTATTTTCGCTGGGATAAGGGGTAAGTATGGGATAAACGTGTGTTATAAGCTTCTTGATTTGGTTCCATTGCATGGCGTCTCAACGGCAGTGTTTCCCCTATTAAAGTTCCAACTTTCTTATAAATCTGTAAGCAAGTGGCAACTTTTACTCTAATTTACGTACAGCCAAAAGATAAGTACGGCTATTCCCCACTGTATGTTTTCTATCGCTTTAGTACGTTTTGCCGTGAATGACCTTGGAGTACTGACTCGCAACATGAATTACAGAAATTTATTTATAATCCTAATTTTTCAGTTCCTACTTTAATTTAAAATAAGTCAAAATACGAATTTTCGCAGATTTTCAAAACAATCAGACAATGAGCTGCACAGGACCAAAAAAGTGGAACCGAAAAGTGGGACGTCTAACTTGAAAAAGGTATTTCTAGAAATTTCAAACTCAAGTCACTGATTGTACAATAATGGATATTTTTCATCAGGTATTTTTGTCAGACGATAATTTATAAAAGCTCAAATGTAACGATACATTTATCAACCATGCATTATACAACGGAAAAAACACTCAAATTTGTTCCTTGCGACAAAGGGCTTGGACTGATGAAGGCCAAAACAATTTTTTGGCCGAAACGTACGTATCTTCTTACCATAACATGTTATTTGTGTTTTTTACAAAGTTTTTTTATTTACGTCATGCATTATACAGTTTTTAAATTAAATTATGAATTACGATATCATGCACCATTCATTATGAATCATAATAACTTGCTGTCAAATAAAACTTCTTTGACTTAATGACGTTTAGTAAGTGAAATGTTTCTGTATCCCTGACATGTAATTTGAAAAAACCATACCTACGAACTGTGTGTGATAAAAATGGGTTGAAAGCCCATCTTGCTGCAGTGCATGAGCTAGTTAAGACGTTATTAAGGTTTTGATCGATCTGTTTTCATCTATGTCTTGATGGATGAACTCGACATGAGTTTTACATTGTTTCAAATTTAAATTAAGAGTTCAAAATTTTACAGAGTGAATGGCTGTTGTGAGAAAATAATTAACTAGAGTAAAATGTCATGTCAAATTCATTTTTGAAAATGGTTGTTTTCTAAAAATGGTTTATTGGTTTTAACCGTTTTGTCTTAACCTATTTGTCGCCATTGCTTTAAATATTCAACGAAGCAGCTCCTGCTTCTGGGGATAACGTTGTTTTACCGAATTTGTTTTATATGTTCAGCAATGTCCAGAATTGCACTAGAACGAAAATGTAGAAAAATGGAAAGTTTCATGTCTATTACAAATCGAACCGGACATTAATTAAACTCGTCACATCAATCGCTGTAGTACTTTGTAAGAAAACCGAAAATTACTCTAACACTCACTTCACCATGAATACTCTTGGAATTTAGCTAATACGAAGAGAGTTAATAACCTTTCACAGAGCCTTTCAATCACCTTCGAAAGTCATTGTTAACACCTGACATAGACTATTCTCATCACGTATTCAACTTTAAAAGTACTCTACCGTGGCACACACTCAAACACATGAGAAAAAACCGCATAAAAATATGATTTAAAAATCACCCCTGAGCCATATTTTGTGACCGCCCACTATCCACAAATTTCAAACTCCTTCATCGGGACAGCATACTTAATCCGTCTAGATGGCATGCCCTGCATTGCAATCCAATTAAAATCCAACCAGTCGGGCATGACCTCATAAATGACCTGACATTCAGCCCATCAGTGACCAGAAATTTAGATATTTTTTTCCACGCCCTAATTATGTTTTTTGAAAGTGAAATCGACCTCCGTTCGATTCCGCTCTTGCAAGCCAAGGCCGGACCAAGGTGAAGGAATTACTAAATGCTTCGCCCCCAATATGGAGAAAATGCTTCCAGTTGAAACATAATTATGTCCTGGGCGTATTGAATGATGTGTATATTAAATATGAAATTCTGACTGAACATTGAAGGTGTGAGGAGAGATATTGTTTTGTGCATTTGGTGAAAGAAATGCATTGACTGGGACAAAAGCATATGACATAACCACACCACTATGACCTAGATTATCATTTTACGACTTTCACTTAAAAATTTTTAATGGGAAGCTCAATATATTATAACTAGAATTGCCCTTGAAGGATAATTCGGTCTGCATGGAAACTTAGAGTTTAAAATTAAAACTTACTGAATGACCAGAGAGGTTTACTTTATAAATACAATCGGTTGTAAGTTACTTCATTTTATTTTATTTTACAGTAGAAAATACAGTGTTCCCGCCAAAGTCCGTGGTCACCTCAATAATTGCTAAACGGTGAGTGCTATAGTCACAAAAGTAGAGTCTAGGTATAGTGAAGTCGCCATGCACTAAGCACCACCTGGTGGTTAAATTCGCAGTTAGCGTTCTTATCTATAAACAACTGGAGAATGGGAAAAAGTGAATTGCAAAGTTTTTCAGCATCATCGATTTAGTAAAAAAAGACACCTTATTTGCTAATGATGCTCATTAATTTGCATAATAATACTACGGATGGAAGACATAAAATGTAGATTTGTTGGGTCCAATTTTTCAAAACTTCACCTACCTGGCATGAAGCTCATTTATTCTTCATGCTAAAAGTGGTATCCTTCAGCAACAATACATATATGGACACTGGTCTGAAATTTGCGCTGGAAGTTGTACAATATGGCTGGTGAAACATTGGCAAAAGCATCAGTAATACATTTTTAAGGCTTCCATTTTTCGTCTTCAATTTTCAACATAATGTACGCAAAGTGTCTTCTATTACCAAACCGATGATGCTGAACAACTTTGTTATTGACTTTTTCCCATATCTCGTATCGCTTTTGAGATACGAACGCTAACTCCAAATTTAGCCGCCAGATGGCGCTGTAAGCAGCTTTCTCGGATAGCGCACGGTGTCTTTACTATATCCAGACCCCACTTCTTTGACTATAGCTCTTGTCGTTCAGAAATTATTGGAATGACAATGGACTTCAGCGGACACAATGTATATAGCTTAGTTGTACTAAAGTGGTATGAAGCCCGTCGTAATTCCAATAGAATTTAGTTTTACAGCAGTCTGGCTTTATTATGCATTAAGAGTGGTATTCACCAAACGCAATAATAGTATACAGAAATCGTATTGATCAGATGTATTTTGTAACTTTTGTATTCGGCAAGGTGAATACCTTTCCATGTTAACCGCCGAAGAAACTCACTTTGCTGTGTTAACTGACTGGTTTAACATTTGGTTAATATGGTCATAAATCTTGGGAGAGCTGTTTCTCCCAAGCTTAGAGTAAGACCTGAAAAGGTATCCTTTCCGATTCCAATGGATCCTTTTTCTATCTACTACGTATATCCTCACATATTCAACGTTCACGATTATTGAGTACATACGGTAGTCTTTGATCAGCGTGAATTTGAACCAATGTTTTTTTTTTTTTTTTTTGTAATCCCCGAATGTGTTATCCCAGGTCTTGTTATAGAGCCTCCACCTGTAGAAAATAAGATATTGGAAAATTAATCTGTAAATTCAAAGACGTAAATCGCACTCCTATCGGCTTTTATCAATTTAATCCTTTATAAATAAGAACACTCACACACAGAGGATTTTAAAAGGCAAAATTACTTAAAAATATAAACTAACACACTTAAAAAATATACTTAGCAATAGATTCCCTTCAAATGGTACAAAAGGTCTACCCTTCTTCAGTCGGAAAAAAGGTTTCTATCCACATACTCAGAAGATAAGGACTCAGTCATTTATTATTTAATACTAGCTGAAGTACCCGTTCTTCGCACGGGAATGAATGGACTTTTTGATATTAATATTTGTTGTGATTACTATTTATTGTAATAAAGAGATATAGCAAAATGGATATCGCGTTATATTGTGTTCAATAATCATGCATACTGAATTTCAAGGCAATCGTTTTTACGGTGCAGAAGGCGATGCGGCGTAGCACAATCTAGTGGCGAGTATTAGCAAAACGGATACGGCAAAAATATTCTTCGCATTCAGATATCGATGTATACGAATTTTCATGACGATCGGCTGAATAGTCTTGAAGTTCATGTGTTGACGCGACATCTAGTGTCAAGTTATAGGAAAATGGATCGTGCCAAACTCTTCCCCGTGTTCAAATATCTATGTATACCTATTTTCATAGCGATCATTCGCACAGTCAAGAAGTGATATACTGCAGGGCCATCTAGTGGTTAATTAAAGTAATGATTTGCAGCGCCGTCATGTGGCGAGTTATAGCAAAATGGAAAACGCCAAAATATTCTCATTGTTCAAATAGCTATGTATACTGATTTTCATAGCCACCGTTTGAATGGTCAAAAATTTGGCCTGCTGCAGCGTCATCTAGTGGCGAGTTAAAATAATAATGCATTGCAGTGCCATCTAGTGGTGAGTAACATCAAAAGTAACGCAGTTAGAATATATTCTTCGTTCTCAAATGTGTAAGTATAAAAATTTTTATGCCGATCGGTCGAACGGTATAGAAGTTGATGCGTTGCAGCGCTATTTAGCGGTAAGTTACAGCAAATGGATAGTGAAAAATATTCTCCGTGTTCTAATATTCGCGTGTACCAAATTTCATCGAAATTGGTTGGACGATATTCGCATAGCAAATGGCTAAACGGAATATAATTCGACGTTCTGCTGCGCCACCTAGTGAAAAGTTAGAGGAAAACGGATAGCATAAAAACCTTCTCCATGATAAAAGACTTAGGTGAACCAAATTTCATGGTGATCGGTGAAACGGTGCTGGAGTTTTTCAACCTCCTACACACATACCAACATTCATTTTTATCTATAACCAGTCTTATTATACGTATATACCAGTCTCAAGTAAAATCCAGTTTCAAATCTAAGCCTCGCCAAAGTGCCAGCATACGCCATTTTGCAAGAGTTTTTTCAGGGAATCATTCGAAGCATTGACTTAGCAGCAATCAAAATGGGAAATGGTTCGACCGCCAGGCATTTATTTGGAAAGTGGAATCCCTTAATACAGCCGCATTTTTAAAATTATCAACTATAACATGTTTTATTCATCGTTACCTCGATGAACTAAATGCGAAGATTTCAATTTTCTGAAACTTGGCGGATTTCCCCCAAGTTAAATCAATGTACTCAATTGCCGAGAATTCTGAAGCTACATCGCTTGAAATGCCCTAATAACTGCATTATTTCTGCACGGATAGTTAAAATTTAATGCTGTATTCTAAGAAAACCTATACACTTGTTTTCAAAAATGCTATTCCCTTTAGCTCTCAGTAAATTGCGCCAAAAAGCCTAAAACTGTGCAAGCCGCTAGAACTCACTCTCTAAAAATCGGCCTATCAGCCACTTTATATTTCGCCAAACTAAAAAAAATTACATATTAGTCTCGGATATCTTCGATCCTCATTGTTTTGCGTATAAAACATTTCATTCCTGCTCTCATTTCTTATGCGCACACGATATTATAATTAAAAAAATAACCTAAAAAAATAACCTAAAAAAATCATTATTATTCTTTTATTTTTACTTTAAGAATTTAAAACTTTTTTCACTACAGGGGGTTAATATTACGTAAAGCTTTCTGCGTGGAGAACATAAAAAAATCTCTTAAATTCCGGGAACGTAAATTAAGAGAACCATTCAGTAGGAAAACGTTTTTAAGTGTAGTTTCAAGGTTTTAAAGTGGACTATCATTTATTCTATATTATTTTACATATCTGTGTAAAATTTCAGGCTGACAGGTCCATTTTTGTGGAATTGTATACTATAAAAATCAACAAATTGACAAACAGAATTTCATTTTTATTTATAAGATAACCTACGCTTGTTTTTAAAAATACCCTCTCATTAAATTGCGCCAAGCGCTAGAATCATAGAAAATCTGACACACTTTCAGATTTTTAAATACGCACTAAAGTGCTATATATAAAAAGAGTTATAATCCATGGGTCTTCCCTATTTTCGTTCCTTCTTTCATTAAGTTGGAAAGTGTATCATTATTCATGAGTGTGATTAAACAAAATTAAAATTGATATTTCTAACATCCTTTTTCCTGGATGTAATACATTAGATGCAGAAAAGCTGCTCAGAAAAATGCACAATTCCAACTGAATGAAAATTTAAACTTATATGCAGGTGTATTCATAACCCAAATAGCAGACGATTAAATTACGATAAATAGTGTTAGAATCCTCCTCAAAATCGCGAGAATGCTGAAGATAGATCGCTTGAAATCCCTTAATAACTTCATTATTTTCGCACGGATCATTAAAATTTAACGCTGTATTCTAATAAAACCCTTGCACTTGTTTTCAAAAATCCGTTTCCTTAAGCTCTCAGTAAATTGCGCCAAGCCGGAAACTGTGCAAACCGCTAGAACTCACTTTCTCGGCATTTGAGCCATTTTATTTTTTCGCCAAACTAAAAAATTTTAACATATTAGCCTCGGAAATCTTCAATTCTTATTGTTTTGCGTATAAAACATTTCATTCCTGCTCCGATTTCCCATGCACACGATATTATAATTAAAAAAAATATAACCTTACGAATATAAACTAACAAAAAAAAATCATTATTATTCTTTTATTTTTACTTTGAGAATTTAAAACATTTTATTCGGCAAAATCACCACACATGGCAACCACGATCCTTATTTCACACTTTTTTTCACTACAGGGGTTACAATTACGGAAAGCTTTTTGCGTGGAGAACATAAAAAATCTCTTAAATTCCTGGAACGGGTGGACTTTCAAAGTTTTAAAGTGGACTATGATTTATTCTATATTATTTTACATATCTGTGTAAAATTTCAGGCTGATAGGTCCATTTTTGTGGATTTGTATACAACTCAAATCCACAAACAAACAAACAAACACACAAACAAACAAACAGAATTTCATTTTTATTTATAAGATTGGGGAGTTATTCAATGACAGTTTATGTAGTCTTTGAATGTATATTTTTATTTTTATTTTTTGTAATTATGTATATTTAATTATGTATATTTTTATTTTTTAAAGAATAAATAATTTGTGTATTTCAAATTTACGGTCGATACCTTTACGTATATCTGTTTTACGAGTATGAATATACGCGAAAAATGAATAGTGAATATGTGCGTTTTCAAATTTAAGATTTTACCACTTGGAAAGATGAGAAAATGTAAATTTTACTTATATTTAAACATGGTTTAACAAGATTCTTTAAAAGAATAAGCAAAAGGGACATTTTTCGGAGGAAAAGCTAAAATTCACATTACCACAGCCTTATTATTCATGTGTAAGTTATAGTTCACATTCATAATATTTCCAAATTTTTTAACACTTAATATCAATGATTATATAACAAACTTAAGACAAATTTAATACAATTGGTTTAAAAAATGCATAAACTCACTTAAAAATCAATACTTGATATGCGCGTTCTTTTTATGTATAACTGTGCCTTATTTGTACCGCAAATAACGAAAGCGCACACGATAACTCCATTGAAGCATATCAAAGAGATTATCGTTCAGAGATTTTTAATTTATCATTAATAATTGTTTTCAATAACCTTGTAAAATAGCGATAAATACATTGATCCCGATTCACAAGAAAGGAATTATTGTGAGCAAATGTGAGTAAAGTGCTTTGATCTGTTGAAAGTTCATGCCTGTGTACGGATGTTGGATCGCTGACAAAGAGATGAGCCGAACTCAACATTTTTAAAAACTATCCTGAAAAGGGTTAGTAAATAAAATATTTAATATACTTTAAGAATGCCTATGAATTGACAAACATTTTAATAACTAAGTAAAAAAGCAGTATAAAATAAAAAAAATTATTTCATTTGAAATTGAACAAATTAATCAGCATGAGCTTTGAAGCTACTTCTGCCTCTAAAGCCAAGCACTGTCCAACTGCAACTGCTGTGACCTTACATAGGATTTATCAATGTTATGATTGCTATCTTCGGAATGCAATGTGCTTTTATAAGTAAATCTATACTGTTTCGGCGTATAATAACATCAAAGTACATTATAATTCTTGCCCATAAACAGTAATCTATTGATATTCTGTGTGTTACTTTAAAAAAAAAAAATATGTTACCCACAACATTTTGCAGTCGTGAACGTGTCAAAGTAAAATACGTATGAAACATAAATTTCTAGACAGTCAAAGATTTTAATGGTAATTTGAGACCGGGTGAACGAACAGAAATACACACAGACTAATAGACAGACAAAAGGAAATCAAATCATTGAAATAATTTGATTTTGTTAGAAGGTGTTTATAAAAGGCGTTAAAAAAAAAAAAAAGCGTAGTGTTACTGAAAACTGGGGAACACATTACAGATTCAAGAGTATAAAAATTTCTTGAGGTTTTTGGAAAAAAAGTTTTTTTTTTTTTCAAAAAAAGAAGTTGAGGGGGAACTGACACCTCAAACTCCACTGACGGTATACTTATGCTTATGATAAACTCTCTTAATTCTTCAAACTAGTCATAGCCGACAAGTTATGCAAAGTTTTAACTATGGGAGTTTGAAAAAGTAAGCAAAGTGATTAACGGAACAAAGTACCAACTGACAAAATGCACTTTAACAAAGAACATTCCTGTAAGTAATAATGTTCCATTTCAAGGAAATTTACCTTTGATACAAGTACTTTTCCTATTGATTTGAAATCACATTATTTTACGCTGGATAATTGATTGTGTTTTAAAATAAAACCACTCACCACAAACATCGATAAAACTTACATTGTATAACTTTACATATCGCGTGTAATTTCAGCTTATCACTTCACTAAAAAGTGCCTGTGACGTAACTAAAACTTCAGCTCGCGCGATATGGACACTCCTAAGAGATACTCTACTAGAATACGCTATTTTTTACATGGACGTGCACTCCAATGACATTGTATTTAATCGGCGCTATATCTCTTATCTAAAGTAATGCTAAAGGTAATCTACAAAAATCTTAATTCCAAAACTGAGAGAGCAAGGAGTTTTTTTACAGTCAAAAATGTAATCAGAATTCTTTGAAAAAATTGTTTTAAAAGAGTATATATGACTTAAAATTTGAAGCTGAAAAGAAAGAATAATTCATTTTAACTGGTACTATTAGAGTGCTTTTTTATTTAACAAAATTCTTGAAACTTGAAAACAGCTGTTTATATTTGTTCACTTATTCAACATGGTAAGTTCATGAACTTTATACAGTCATTTTCCCGAGACACTGATTTCTAATTTTCGATTAGCTACCTTCTCTGCATTATATACCCTTCTATTTCGAAAAGTGAAACAAACCGACACTGTCGACATATTTTTTTTTTTCAGGCTTGAAATGAAGGGAAGCTATTAACATGAAAGCATGAAATTTAAAATTATCTTCTGCATAATTAAGAAAACAACATCACAGAACTAGAGGTGACTCAACAGGGCCCGAAATCAGGAGATGCTGAGCGTAACTACGTTACTTGCTTAGATGAATCAAGCATAATGACTTAAAAAAAAATCACCCATTACACTTTATTCATGCAGAACAATAAGGCAATGTTCAATGTTTTGGGAAAAATGTTTTGAGTGATTTATTCATCAACGATAGTGCCCATCATAAACATGTCACTACCATCTACGATGTGGCCCTTATCACAGTGCGAAATTCGGTTAAGATCGCATAAGCGGTCTCGGAGGAGTTACCGAACAAATAGAGAAATGTTTTGAGTGATTATTACTCAATAACATGACCTATCACCACCATCTCCCTTTAGTACTACCTACGATATGGCCACTGTCATTGTGCCACATTTGGCCAAGA
Source organism: Cheiracanthium punctorium (assembly GCA_038373885.1). Lineage (NCBI taxonomy): Eukaryota > Metazoa > Arthropoda > Arachnida > Araneae > Cheiracanthiidae > Cheiracanthium > Cheiracanthium punctorium. The sequence continues at coordinate 398,538 of JAWZYV010005322.1, forward strand.
TCACATAAGCGGTCTTGGAACAGTTAGCGAACTAACATCTCAGAATCCATCCATTAAGCTTCACCCCCCCCCCCATTTGTTTACGCTTAACCCGAAAAATTAAATATTAAAAAAATATTCATATTTTTGTAATTTGAAAAGTGAAACGCAAGCTGGCTGTGCGCACACAGCCAGCTGTGTCAAAAAATGGTCTCTAGATCTGTGTTACGTGATGAACGATTTGATCGAACGCCATCTTGCTGGTAGTTAAAACGAGCGAAGGCAACGGCCGCCCTTTTTTCAGCATTGGGAAACGGTTGCGTTTCAAAGGGTTAATATATATATACTGGGTGACTGCTAATTCATAGTACAAACTTTGAGGGCTGGTACAGGACATTGTAACAATCACATTTTGTATAGGAATGTATGGTCAAAAGTAAAGCGTCGAAGCACAAACACAGAAAAGAACAAATTATAGGGAAAGTGTTTTATTTTCATAACCTCGTTTACAAGTGGAAATTAATTTACAATAAATGTTCAAAATTGCGTCCATCAGCATTGATACATGTTTGACAGCGACGGTGCAGCGATTGACGAACACTTTCAAAGATACCAGGAATTTCACGCACGCGTGCAGCAACTACGGATACTCGAGCAACGAGATCTTCATCGGAGTCTACTGGAGTGGCATAAACGTCATTCTTCAAATGCCCCCATAAAAAGAAATCGAGGAGAGTCAAATCGGGAAACCGAGGTGGCCAAGAGATAGATCCACCACGTCCAATCCATCGCATGCCAAATGTCGCATTCAAGTACTGACGAACATCTAGGGTGAAGTGTGGTGGCGTCCCATCATGCTGAAACCATGTGCGGTTTCTAATGGTGAATGGACGAAAAATGAAGCGAGAATGGCCTCTTTTCCCCAAATCAACTCCGACTGGCCATCTACTGGCAACGGAAGCAACCATTTCGTCTCCGTCTTCTGCATTTGTTCTTTCCTGTGCTAGTGCTTCGACGCTTCACTTTTGACCATACATTCCTATACAAAAATGTGATTGTTACAGCGCCCTGCAAAGTTTGTACACCCTCCAAAAAAGTATTCCAGCAAGAGAGAAATTTCCTATTTTAGATTTGCGAATAATAATTGAGTTTTTGAAAAACGCACAACTTGATAGAAATATGGAAAGTCATATTTATACATAGCCTATTTCATATTCTATGATAAATAATTTTTAATATACGAAACCTACGTAGGAAATTTCTATCTTGCTCGAATACTTTTTTTGGAGGGTGTACCATGAATTAGCAGTCACCCTGTATTTATACTTTCTGATTAGTTAAGATACAAAACTACGTATATGCATAAAACAAACAAATCTGTACTGAAATGCATATACTGGGCTTCCCCCTTCTCCCCCCCCCCCAAAAAAAAAGGTGGTAGCACACTTTAATTTTTTATCGATTAGAGATAACCTGGGTAAAGTAAGTTTAAAAAATGTTTAGAATAAGATAGAAAAAAAAGAATCCGTTCAGAAAGAAGTCATCTCGTTAATGTTTTAAAAGTTGAACTTTTTATAGCTGTAAGCAATTCTTTTACAAAATTTAGCAATTAGTAAAATGTGCCTCATACACTAGTGTGCTGATCCACAAAATTTTACCTTTTAATCATAAAACGTCTCGCAGGTTTCTTTAAATAATGATTATCTGGTATTATGCATGGGTTTGAATGTGAGCGTTTAATGTTGGAGAGCAAAATATTATTTTCTTTCGTAATTTCTGCTCAACACTTGTAACGCAATCATGCGGACGTAATTTCCTCCCCTTTGACAGCTGTTGAAAAGTGGTTTAAGTCAGCATATATTTATCATCACACCTCTACTTTTTGTGATATAATTCTGAAATTTTGTATATCACCCCATTAAAGTATGGGACACCTTTTAATAATTCGGAATTTTTTTTGTATGGGGGTCGTATACAAATTTAAAAAGTGAAACTTTTTGAAAATTAACGAGAGGATTTTTTTCTTAGCGTAGCCTTTTTTTCTAACTTATTTTGAACAATTTTCAATTTAATTTTCCCACTGATCTCGATAATAGCTAAAGAATCAATGCGCGTTACAACCTTTTTGGGACACATTGTATTTTTGTGAAATACCGGGAAATTTAATTAAAAATTGAGTGCACATGCTTTCTTTCAGCAGATCTCGCAGAGGAAATTCTTTTGGGAGACTTAAAAATTTTCCCACTTTCAGAAGAATTATTTTTCAACCTATTTAAAGCAGGATGAAATTGAGTCAACGAGTACTGTACCTCTCCCAATTATTAGGGACAGTTACAAAAAATTATAGTTCTGTATTTCAGTTACGGAAAAGAATTAGAAAAAGCCACTTCAGGAGGATGAATGATTTTATTTTTATTTACTGTACATCACTTCTGTATTTTCAGCTGAAGTAATAATAATAATAATAATAATAATAATAATAAAAGCTCCTAAAATAAGAATTAGAGGTGAAAAGAATGACAGTCAGTATTTGATGACACTTTATTTGGTTGCTATAGGTCTAGGCATACTATGTAGTTCTATATATTTGTAGAGAAATTATGTTTAACAGAGAATGATTCAATAAATAATAGTGTAAAATATTTTTGTGTACTAAATAGCTCTCATTACCTGTACCAGGTTACGATGTTACAGAGTCATCTAAGAAAACCAAATGTCCCCAATTTTCGGGGACAGTCTCCAATTTCAAGATTTTTTAAATTTATCCCCAAACTCTAAAACCGAAATTGGGGACGAAATGTTAACTATAATAGTTATTTTTTCCCAAATTAAAAAAAAAATCATCATATTTACTTCATTTGTTAGAATGTGGAATAATGAACTTTAGATGAATAAATAGAAATGTATTTGAGAAAAGCACAAAATTTATAAAATGCCCTCAATTTTTCTTTGAAAATTGGGGACATTACGCTGATTTATCCTCGATTCTTTATTCAAACATCTGGTCAATTTACCTTTATCACTCTGCTGCTTTTTTATAATTGAAATATTTTAAAACATAAAAACAACCCTAAAATTTCGTTGACTATTTAACATTTGAATTGTAGACAGACGCCTAATACTGTAAATTCAAACCAGTAACGCTATATCACTCCGAACTGCAGTCAACTGCTCCTGACCTAGTTGCAAAAATATTTGATTGTTCCCAATAATTTATCAATCCATCGTCCATAAATGTTCACTTGTTCTAGTACAGAGTCTTATTTGAAAAAATTAGAAAAAACTAATATGTATTTGATGCTTAGATTTAAGTTAACGTGTAGAATTTAGCGCCTGTTTTTATTTCTTGATCATTATGATTCCTAGATCACATGCTGTTACTTCAAAACGCATTGCACTGGTCACAAGGTTCTTGAACACATTTGTTACGAAACGATTATGTAAAAGTGTTAAAAAAATTCAGAATATTTCTTTCCAAACTGTACTATGTATGATTATCAATACTAACTCTTTTGGTTTATAAAACTTCCCGGTACAATTCTTAAAATCAGAAATCACATCTCAGATGTCGCTAAGTGTACCATCCATTTTGTAGAGCATCCCAGAATGCTATATGCTTGCTTCATTTTTTTTTTTCTGATTTTTCCATGGCTCTTATAAGTCGATCGTTTGAAATTGCACATTTCAGCACAGCTTGAGAGGATGCATTCTGAATTTTTTCGACCTGTTCATATACATATGGATAATAAGTTCTGCGACTTAATTTTACATATATTTAAATGCTATTACTTCACAACACCTTTAATCTATTGTTACTTATTTTTTATTTTATTTCCAATGCAGCGGGCGATTACATACATTATCCTTACGCCGTACAGAGATCACAGAAGCAAAACAAACTAAGAATATTTAAAACATTAAAAGCACTAAAAATGCAAAATCAGGCAACTAAACTGTTCAAAGAATCTCTAGCCTCCCAGTATCGGGAATAGATACAGTTCTTAGTTAGAGCAGAGCAAACGGGGATATGATCGGCATCCATTCTGGATATGATCGGCACCACTACGGCAGAGGGGGCAGGCAGGACTATCCACCAAGTTGAAGGGGTAAAGATGGGCATATAAACAGTCATGTCCAGATGCCAGTCGAAAGGCAGCCACTGCATTACTTCTTGGCCAGTCAGGGAGATTGAGGATGGCATTTCTCCACGATTTTTCCTTCGTTCGATCTTTTAGTAATGCCATATGTGTTGTCTTAAACATTTGATTAATTTGATGAGACTGACTTATAGCTAACCAGATAGCATGGGGCCTGCTTAAGAAAACAGCCCTTTTTGGCCAGCTCATCCGCTTTTTCGTTACCTGGGATACCACAGTGGGATGGGATCCATTGTAAGGCAATCGTTTTATATTTATTATGCATTTCTCTTATTAAAGTTCTATAGACATAGTATTGGGAGCCTGAAGGCAGTTGGCAATGGCTTGAATAGCAGCCTGAGAATCTGAAAAAATGACAACCTGGTCCTGTTCGGAGAGAGAAGAATCTATTGTTACTATATTTCATAAGCTGTAGAATATGCATCACATGTATTTTTAATGATTATGTCATTTTATCTCTCACCCGCTTTATTGAAAATTGTCCCAAAAATGCGACATAAAAGTATGCGACATAATTTTACATACATTTAAATACTATTAGTTCACAATAGCTTTAATCTATTGTCACAATATTTCTTAAGCTGTAGAATATGCATCACGTGTATTTTTCTATAAATAGGTTACAATCATAAACAACATAGGGTTACCAGGCGAAATACACGAAAGATAAGAGATAAAATGACATAGTCAATTACTATCGCTTTAATATGGCAATAATGAAACTAAAAAATTAGGGGTTTCAGGAGGGTCTCCCCCTGACGAGGCTCGAACAGCCGAGTTTTTAAATATACACATATTTATTACTAAGACTTCTTCTTTGACATATTGATTCTTTGACCATCTTAACCATCTTTGACCATCTTAATCATCTTAAATGCCTTTCCAATTCATCCCAAAGATTTTCGTTCACTTAGATGTCTGGACTTTTTGATGGCCATTTCAGATGAGCAAATTAACCCTAACGGTTCTCATCGGTCCATAGAAATTTTTTCTCCATTTCTAAGCCCAAGATTTTGTATTCTTTTTCCAAAGTATAACAATTTTCCTACTTGTTGCTGACAAAAAGGGTTTTCGTGTTGGACGTCAACTCTCAAGCCTAAGTTATATTCCCATCGTTCTGTGAGAGATCTTTGTTCCTGAGTTGCTGTCGTTGCTGCTATTGTTGTAACTGGAACATGCATTTTCGGATTAATGTGTATTTCTGAGTTCAAATTGGATTCTTTCGTAATTTCTAGACTTCTCAACGTTTGCTTCCCCTATTTTTCTACACATTTCGCTTCAATATTTTTTACAACACGTTTGGTCATTTTCTTGGCTCTGTGCCCCTTGATGTTGAAGCTTTAGTGCTATCTTCAGTTAAATATATTTTATATATCCTTTTTACGCTTCTATTTGATATTTTAAGTTGATTTGAAATGTCATGTACTTTTTCGCCGTTTTATCACAGATACACACACTATCTGCCCTTTTTAAAACTCATTCATGGCTTTCGTTGATGACATCTGAGAACACAAACAGTTTTAAAAAATTGAGTCTTAAATTTGAATATTAGAATCGTCTCCTTTGATATTTACTTTTTGGACGATATTAAAGATTTGAGTACAATGAAAACGTAAGAAAAAAAGAATAATAAAATGTGAAAATAAACACTCAAAAAACTGGTGTTATAAGATAAAATAAATAAAAACATGTGTGTTTTTTTTCACAAAGTTTTTATTTATTTTAATAATAAAATGTGTTGTGTGACAAGTCCTTTGGACACTGTTTATGCTGTGTTTATGTTCAGAAGAGCTTTAAAAGTAGAAACATTAATTAATACCTTTGATTCGACATATGAGATTAGAATAACATATTTGCTTTAATGATACATTAATTAATAAAGACAAATCATTTTAATTTTTATTATTTTCTTACCAAATATTATTATTTTTATTTTATAATTTTTATTATTTTCTTAAGAAGATTTTAAGAAAAACACCTTTTCTTGCTACGTTTATAAACCAATGTAACATGATCACTCTTTTAAGATTCTAAGCTAATAATTTTCAGAAAAATAAAAACCGGTACAATTTCTCAAATTTTTTTCAATAAGGTAAATTTAACAGTGAATTTCGTTCGTAGAGAATCATGACTTCACATTAACCTTTTTGAAATAGCTTCTAAATTTTCTTTCTACCTTTAATCGTTTAGTGAAATTAAATTTAAATGTCTTGTGAGAAATATTAATTTTTCTAAAATTAAATGTTTTCGGTGGTTCTGAAAATAGAAAACAGATGGCGCGACATCACCACTTTGATAGGAGCCTCTATTATGACCTAGATAATCACTTTCGTGACGGGTTTTAAGTTTTGATGAAACTGTTAGTGGATAAGAATTTTCCACTAAAAAGTCAGCAAAGCTAAGGCTAATTGCAAAAATTGTCTAAAACAATTTTTGCCTATTGGTAGGTTTAATCTTTTTCTTTTAAATTTCCAGTTTTAAGATTTCACCTTCTCTCTCAAAAAGTGTAAAGTATAAAAAAAAGTAAAATCATTTTTATTTTAGTTAGTTTAAGTCCCTTTTAATTACGGACAAGCAATAAACCCTACAATTTCGCAAATATGTGAAAACGTTTAAGATTTTGGAAAAGTAAAGGTAAAGAACTCAACATAGTATCTGTATTAATAATAAAGCTATCAGATTAAAAGTAATATTAAAATAAAATTCCTGCATTATTCAAGAAGCAAAGGGATAATCTGAAATCTTACATGAATACTGAAATCACAATACTTAGAGCTTATCAAAGAAAAAAATAAAAACTGTCGCCTTGAGTTCTGTTGATTAACAGATTAGAAACATAGTTTCAATTTATCTTGAAGGACCCCTGTATATTAAAGTAATAATTTTAAATTCATAATTTAAACTCTCGTTACCTGGGCATTTTAAAACACTTTGTTAGTTGTCCAATCAGTGTAAGAATGTAATTTTATATTAATGCAAGAAAAAAATTTTTGATACAAAAAATTCCTCATGGAATTGGACAATTTCAGGGTTATGATAAAGCTTACACATAAATAAATTCACTTAAATAAATGAAATTCGTGATAAAAAGAAATAGGTTAGTGTGGCGCTCACCAAAAATTTATAAAAATGATGGGTACACGTCAAATGTACAGCATTCTTCACCCTGTCAATAGCAAAACTTTTGTAACTTATTGAAACCTATGAACAGTTTATTTTATTCTCATGTGTGTTTTCTTTTTCAAGTTAATTATTTTTTATTATATTTAAAGCTACTCTTCAGTTTTAAGGCGGAAGTAGATTTTTATAATTGCATATTAAGTTTTATTTATTTATTTACTTATTATTATTATTATTTGAAAAATACTCTAATCAAAAATACAATTACCTACAAGTAGATTAAAATATTAGTAGGTTTATCAATTAATATTATTTAATTACGACTTTAATATAATTTATACACATTTTTATATGCATTAGAACAATTGCTATTAATCAGTAATTGTGGTTTATTTGTATTTCAGGCAGTTCAAAATATGTTAGTGAAAACAAATTGTGGCAGCAGTATTTACAAAATAATTAAAATCAAAATACTGTTCGATTTCGATACAATTTTCTTCAGAAATCTTATATATTACACGTTAAATGTGATCATGGATAATGACTGTCGCTCTTTTTAGTAACGTTTATTATAAGATTAATAGTTTTATGACGTCGTTTTCTAACTACCAAAATCTCTTGATATACGAATTAAAAAGCTCTCCACCTTTCACCCTTTCTATTAGATCTCAATTCCTTAACTGAATTGGTAGCTTAGTTTGAACTGAGTTTTGAAGTTCCCTTTTCTACTCTAAACTTATGCATACCTTTCTTTTATTAAAAATCATAAGAAAACTCAAGAAAACATAAATATTTGTTTATAATAAAATTGAAAACACCCTGCCATGTGATCTGGGAAAAAAATTCTTTTGTATTTCAAGTTTACCGCACAGTACCGATAAAAGGACAGATGTGCGCACAAGAAAGTATTTCAAGTGGCATTTTTTGCAAAAGAATGAAGAAAAATTTTATAATATGACGGTGTAAACTTTATCTGAAAATCATTTAAAAATTAGTTTTATGCCATGAATAACTTTTTACTTAATGAAGTTATTAAAAAAGTAAAAAAAAAAAAAAAACGACTGGGGCCTTGCGCACTAAAAATAGTCCCCCCCCCCCCGCGGAAGGGAAACTATAAAACTGCTCTTCTCCTAGAAGTATCAGTAATATTTCTTGACAAAAATAGGTGGAATATTTTAAACACGCTTGTATTAAAAAGTAATCGTTATTTTTTTTGGGGGCGTTGAGGCTTGAACTGCGTCCATAACAGAAATAAGAACATTCTAATAAAAGCTGTTGTTTAAAGGTGAAAAACAATAAAAACTTTAACGAATTTGTAAATAATTATTTCTTAAAGAACTTTAAATAATTATTAACAAAGTTCTTTATTTATTGAAACTATGATATCTGAGATGGGGGCGTGAGTCTCAAGTTGATTCACTACGATGGCCTAGACTGAGATACAAAGTTAAATAGAATTGCGATGTAATTGACTCTTATTCCATTTTGTTTCCTAGGCGTTGATATTGTTAAATGTTTTCGGCGAATGTTCACGAACTAGATAAATTCATTTTTAAAAGTTTTTCCTTGATGATTTTTCACATTGAACCGCCTAGACTTAAACTGACATTAGATTTTCTACAGAGCAGATTCAGTCCCTTTAAAAATCGTTTCAGACAGAAAGCACCAAAATACTGAGAGTTCTTTTTTTTAATTTTAAGTACAGACCCATGTATTAAAAATATTTATTTTGAGCATGTCGAAGAGTACTTGCAACTGTGTAGTGAAATTCCGTCTGTGTTTGAGCATGTCTGATACTTCACACAGAAAAATGATGGAGCATTGCAATGGCTTTTTTAAACAGTTTATTTGGAAACACAAATAATAAAAAACACAATGTTTTCAATAAATAACTTCAACTGCAGAAGGAGTCATCATTATCAACAAAACAGTGGTGAACTCTAGTGTGCGTCATTGAGCAGGTAGGTCTATTGTGAGGAGGAAGTTGGAATAGGATCCGAATTAACAGTATTCTGTTGGGAGAGAAAACATATATCATGAGATTGAAAAATAATTGATATGAGAATTTCCATAGTAACTTAACTTCTCTTTAATAATATTTCGAATGGGAAACAAGGTTTCATTGCTATTGCTGTTTCGAAATCGAATGAACACGACACAGTTTCGTCGAAAAATGCTTTTTCATTGTTCAATAGTGCAATAAATGATTCAATATATAAACATAGATATATAAAGTATTTAAAAATATTTTTTAAAACTTGTAATGAAGTTTCGAGCGCGAGAGTAAAAATAGAGTTTAAAATACAATAAGTTAGATGTATACCATATTGAACACCTTGGGAAAGAGATTTTAAAAACTGCTTCCTCGTTTTGAGATAGTTTGATTACATTTGCTTATAATTAAAAAAAAAAGTTAAACGAAGAGACAATTGAACTGAATTATAGGAAAAGTTTTAAGACTCGTTGTTTTGGCAAGTATCAGAAGAAAAAATTTTAAAATATCTGTTACTATATTTAAATGTGTATTGAGAAACCAAAGCTACAGAGTTGTTACAATCAAAGCAATAAAGTAGCCTTCAACTTGTTAATGAGCTAAAATTTTGAGATTAGCTCGGGCTCTAGCCCGAAAAAAATCTCTTTGGCAGGCTCAAAGTTCAACACTAGTCTTCAGGCTCGTACGGGCTCTAAATACTAGCCTTTGGCCTATGTAAATGCAAAATTCCGACTATCAAAAGTAAATTCAAATTTCTCCCTATTAGTTACAACAGCCAATTAGTTACAGGGCTCAAGCCAATCAAGCTTTTCAGTGGTTTCAGATAGAAAGAACGTGGCTATATCCGTAACTTTTATTTATTTATTTAATTAATTATTTTTTGCTCTAGCGAAGGAATATGACATTAACCACCAACAACCACCAACTTAACAATCAACCACCGACTTACTGTTATGATCTAGTATCTACCGTAACCGCCATGATGACTAGCAGGAGCGCTGTAGTGAGAGACTGGGGCATGGTGGTAGGTAGAATGGTGGACTGCCGGGGCGGCGTGGTGCATCTGGTGGTGTGCACTTCCGTAGCTTCCGTGGTGGGCGTTGTCATGGGCTCGGACTCCGTGAGCGCTGGCACCGTATCTGTTGTGGTGTCCGTATCTGTCGTGTCCGGCACTGGCGTGCGCACCGGTGTTGTGGTATGCATTTTTGTCGTGAACTCCGTAGTGTCCAGAACGGGCACCATGGTCGGCGGTGATAGCGTGGTGTCCGGCCTTCTTGTCGTAGGCGTAGGCCTTTTCGTATCCGGCACCCTGAAACGTGGAAAAGTGAAACGATGCAATCAGTTTGCTTTAACGAAAAATACTGGACAGATGAAACAAGAAAAAAAAATTAAAAAAAAAAAAAAAAAAAAAAAAATTCAAGAGAGGTGCGATAACTATGACGACGCATATTATCCGGGAACTCTTTTTCTTTTTACTTGTTCATTTTTAATCTAGAACCCTTCTTTAACCTGTTTCCTCTCATAATGAGAAAGACGCAACAAATGATAGACGCCTTCCTTGACCAGTATTACTTCCCTCGTAGGCGTAGAGTTATATGAGCTCATGAGGCTCAAGCCCCTCCAATAAAAATTTAGCAGGGGCTGAGCCCCCCCCCCCCTGTACACAGTAACTTACTATTGAAAGAAATGAAAATAGTTCACTCAAACACACAAATATTAAATAAAAAAACTTTCATTTCACCCCTCCCCTCCACGCAGCAAAAGAAAAGAAGTATAATTAATAAAATAAATTAAATCTATATATAAATAAAACAAAGTCGGGGGGGGGTAGTTACACCATTTATAACTCAAGAACGGCTGGACCGATTTTAATGGTTGATCCGATTTGTTGGATTCGTCACCGCTGCGAGCAGCAGAATAACTATTAAAATATTACAAATTCGAATTAGTTGATATTCATTAAAAACATCTCACAAAAGGCTAATTTTTGCTGTCCGTAATTCTGCAATTATAACCCCTGTTGTGAAAAAGTGAGAAATAAGCATCCTGGTTGACATGTTTGGCGATTTTATTAAATGATTTAGACTCTTGAAGTAAAAATAAAAGAATAATGATTTTTTTCTGTTTAGAATATTTGCTAGGTTATTTTTTAATTAAAATATCGTGTGAATAAGAAATCAGAGCAGGAATGCAATAATTTTTTATAAAAAAAAATAAGGACTTGGAGATTTCTAAGACTAATATGTATAATTTTTTTTTTCGGCAAAAAATAAAATGGCATATATGGCAATTTTGAGAAAGTAGTAGGTTTTACCAATTTCCACAGTTTTAGGCTTGGCGCAATTTACTGAGATCGAACCGAAATAGTATTTTTAAAAAACAAGTGTAGGTTTTAATAGAATTCGGCGTTAAACTAATTTTTTGTGCAGAAATAGTGCAGTTATTAAAGAGATCTTAAGCGATCTGTCTTCAGAATTTTCAGTAATTTTCAGTAATTAAGTAAATTGATTGTACAACAAATTTCAAAAGAAATGAAATTCTCGAATTTTATACATCGGTGTAAAAAAAGAAAGAAAAAAAAAACCGTTATAGTTGATAATTTAAAATAATGCTACTTTTCAATTAGATGCCTGCATTAATTTTTGACGATCGAACCATATAAGTGGCAGATAACTATTTCCCACTCTGATTGCTGTTAAATGAGTGCTTCGAATGATTCTCTTAAAAAAAATCTCGCAACGGTGTACGTTGGCATTGTGGCGATCGAAGTACTATATGTGTAATAAATAATTGATTCTTATTTGTTAAAGCAGTGATACGAAAGTTTCTTTTACTGGAAACTGTTAGAATGGCATAATTAATATTGTCTAATACATTTTTTGTTTTACGAATTAAGGTGTATGTTGATTCCTACTTTAGTACATTTCTTAGCAAAGTTGGCGAAAAATATTCAAATGTAGTGCAACTCTGTACGTATTACTAATTCCATTCTACAACTGAGATGAGCCGATGTCACTAGCGTATGCCTACATAATTTTTTTTTTTAATTCCGCCAAACAGGGTATTGCGTATTTCCAAGTTTAATTTGTGGTGTTAGCTATATGCCATCGACTGGCGGCGTTAATTACGCCAAAATGGCAGTTCTAAGAAACTAAACATAAATAACTCACTTCATGTTCTTGTTGTTGTTGTTGTTATTGTGAGCACGTATATCGGATTTGTGTGCTGGCTTGAAGCCCGCTTATAAATCCTCGTCAGTAGGACAACAAAAGGGAGGATGCCCACCGTTGTGGGGGGGGGGTCTTTCTAAGGAGTCCTAACCCGTATTTACGCTACCACGGAAATCACCAAACGGTTAGGTCGACGGACACGCGATGGGACCCGCGAACCCGGAACCTTCACACTTCGCCCGTTTACCATTTCCAGTGTCATAACCACAGTGCCTGTGCCACTGTGCTGTGTGAATCATACTGGGATGCAACATTGGTCGAAGAAGGATAGTCTTCTCCGTTGCGTCTTTCTGACAATGAGAGTGACCAGAATACACATAAGTTCAGTAGTGGGTTTAAGTGCTTTCAAGAGGGTTCGATCGTCAGAATGTAATCATTTGAATTGGCCGCTCGCTGAAATGCGCTGTAAACGGTCACATAAAAGAGAAATATAGTGTTACAGCAGCGTTTATCCCACAATAAGATATAGCGTTTAAAGCTTTCAAAGGCATATATCCCAGCAAACATATTCACTTTTCGTCAAGCTACACATGTGACGAGATGGCTGAATTTTTTGGGAACATTATGAGAAGTATCCGAACTGTGTTCGAAGTTCCCTTTGAACAGAAAACACAGTTTTGCGATACTGAGTGGATGAGGTATGGATTATAGGCTACAATTTAGATTAGTCGTATACCTATCCCTGTAATTGAATCGGTAGAGTTTCCACATACAGTCTGTCATACAATACTCAAGAAAAAGATTAAAGTGCATAGGCACAGAAAAAAAGGAAGGCAGGGATTGGAACTTTTTAGAAAACGCATAATAACATGAACACTTCTTAAAAGTATGATGCAGCTTTCCTCATAAGAAATCCCTCTCACCTTATCTTGGGCGTAGGCTCCTACATTCTTGTATTTGCCGTAGTGGGAGGCATGGGCTCCATGGGCATCGTGGGCTCGGGATGCTCCGATGTTGTGGTGCCCATGAGCGGAGTGGGCTCTGTCGGAGTGGACTCCGTGGTCACCGTGATGGGATTTTCCGTAGGCTCCGTACCCGTGGCTCCTTGCTCCGTGGGCTCCGTAGGCGTGTCCGGCTGAAGCTTGGGACAGCGCAGGCCCTTGGTGGTAGCTGGCCACTGGGTAGGATTCAGCGGCCATCATCATCTCTTTGGCGGCTGCTGCGGCCAACAAAACAGCGAATACGGCAAGCTGAAACGGAGAAATATATTAGAACAAGCAATTGCTCACTTATTAAAGTAAAGACGTCCTGTTCTTTTATAAAATAAATATATTGGAATATGAGGGAATTTTCAGAAGTTTTGAAGTAATTTTAAATACAACAGACTGTTGCAGAGGGTGGCGCATTAGCTCAAGGAAATGAATCGGAAACGCCAAACTTAAAAGTAATAAATATTGAAAAAAAAGGACCCCCCCAATAATTATCTAACTGGAACAAATCTATGAGTTAACGTCTGACTGAAGATAGTAAAGACAGTAATTTTTATTTATTTATTTTTCCTTTGAAAATGAAACAGTTGGCGTAATTTCCTTTGATAGCGGATGATGTTTCCGTATTATTATTCCATGGATTATTTATCTCCCTTCAAGCTGTGGTAAATTAAGAAAAAATGGTTGAATAAATTAATTCTATTAGTATTATTATAATTCGCAAATCATTTTGCAGAAAAAGTGCAGTATTTTTTCCCGCAACCGTAATTTTTAAGCTTGCACGATCATAATGCGAACGTTTTTTTAAAATAAAATAATAAATATTAAAAATAACTGATCGGAAACAGTGATATGCTAATAGTTATTGGATAATTCTATGTACTAAACAAGTAAAAGAAATATTTAGGTCGATGATGTAGTTGAAAGATATTGTTGTAGAGATAGAGAGATGAGATATCTGAAGTTTCATTTTTCTCTTTCTACTGTTTGTTCAGCCATTATATATTGTTAAAATTTCGAGAAAGTCGGAAATTTACCATGGTATTGTAATCTTAGAGAAGATATAGCGCAAGACATATTTGACCAAGAGAGTTGGAATTTATGTCACTTTGTTAGTTTTTTGTGGTCTTTCATAAAGCATATAACAATGCCAATTAAATAACATTTTTTCCTTATACTTTAGTTCAAAAATGGACGCTTTCTCCTAGTGTATTCAATGATGGAGGTGAGCAGAGCCAGATTATAGGAATAAGGGGCCCTGGGCAGTGTTAAATTTGGGGCCTTCCCGTTTTACTCTTAATTTAATATGTTACGTGGGAAGGAGGGGATACCCCGTAAAAATTGACATGCCATCCTAAATAAAACACTAGGGGTGGTTCAAGTGGATACGGATTAGTTTCATGAAAACTGCATTGCATTTTCATATATTATAAAGAGTTGCACTGCAAGTACATTAATTTGATATTAATTATGTAAAAAAGGATTCAGTTAAGTTAGTTTAAATACTGGAAAAAGTGTTTAAATTTTAAACAAATCTAACTTGACAGAGTACAACGTTATATTGTCCTGGATTTTAGATTCTCCCCCTCCCCCCAAGACTGGGCAAAATGTAAAACTGCCCCCATCCCCTCGTTATGTACCCATAGTGACGCACTTGAGTTGACTAATGGAAAGTTAAATTTTACGTGTATCTGTAAAAATCCTATATTTTAAAATAATGGGTGTTCTCTTGAACACGAAATTCACTTTTTTTAAAAGTGAATTTCGGCATAAAATTCAGCATAAAAGTGTATTATTTCAGCATAAAATTGTGAAGAAATGAATAAAGAATATTTAAGAACTTAAAATATGGATTTTGGGGCCCTTTCGGGGCGGGGGCCCAGGCAAAGTCCCGATTCGCCCATGCGATAATAAGGATCTGGAGATGAGCTCAGGGGAGAGAGTAGAGGAAGGTAAAAGAGAATGGGTTTTTTGACGCTCGCTACCTAACATCCACAAAGGTTGTCATGCTTTGACGGGGAAAACGGGGAAAGCGGGTTCCGGAAATTGACAGTTTGTGACAAGAGGGGGGGGGGGGACGAACCAGAAGTGTGACATTACACAATTTTGTTTAAATACAAAGCATTTCAATTCATCAGATTAAATTACTGACAAAATGATGTTCTTTTTTAATTGCCAAAAAATGAGGTTAATTTTTTAATTGAAGCTATGACAATTTTCATGCGATTTCCCCCCACACACTTATATTTCTTTCTTTTCGAAAAATGCATTCAGGATAGGTTCTAAGAATATGGTAGCAGCAGAAGTTCTTCACTTTGAAGATAGCCTCCTCCTATTGTCTATTAATACTCCTATTGTTTATTAATAACCTTGATTTTATTTAAACAAAATTCATACACGAATCATTAGTTCACAAATGGCATTAAAATTTAGCATCATGTTGTTAAAATTTAGAAATAAAATTTGGAATAGAATCTATAAAAAGCATTTACGTGATTAAAATTTTAAATTTAGAAATAAAATTTGAAATAGAATCCATAACGTAGTTTTTTTTTTTGTTTGTCTCTGAACTGCAAACATATTTAGCATGGCATGTGACAAGGTGCGTGTGTGTGAGTGTGTGTAGGGGGGTTAGGGTATCTGGTGAAATGCGACATTTTGTGACAAAGGGTAGGAGGGGAATTAAAAATACTGAAAAAAAATGTACAAGACAGAACTTTTGAAGGCTCCAAACCCCTTCAGAAATAATAATTACTGTGGCTAATGGCTGATTCCTAAGCCGTTTGTCATGAGATTTTTTATCCAACATTCATTACTGTATGTGGGAAATGGCAATATATAGTTAGGGAATGGTTTAAAACTGTTTGAGGGGTGTTTCTAGGTGTCTGAAATTATAACTACGTATACATTTCAAAAAGTCCTATTATATACCCTATCCCACTAAAGTGTAATGTTCACTCAAACGAGGCTCTTGGAACGCATTCCTTGCGTTAAGTTAAGAGTGTACTGTATTGTATATGTTATTTACAGTAAATTTATTGAATAAATCTTAATAATGAATAAGAAAATCGTGATTTATAGTTAAAATGTTGTTTTTTGTTGTTAATTGTTTCCATGATTTACTTATATATAGAGACGGGGAAGTTCTTGGTTTAGAGAGTGTAGGTAGTTTTTGATATCTGACATTACTATAAAATATATAAAATAAAACAGTTGTGATTTTGGTGTGTCTTTTATTTTTAAAAAATGCTAAAAATATTTTGGCATGCGTAATAATCAGTTTAAACTATTATGTTAAATTAGAAGTTATATTACGAAGTATGAACAGTGCTTGCATTTTTTAAAAAATTTGTTATTTTACTTGCACAGTTCTGAACTCTAATAAAGAATTATATGAGGTAGTAGTATTGAATATAGAATAAACTTCATCTTTGCGTCTTGGCATTGATGCAAGTAAGCATATTAATAATTTGGTACTCAGTAGTATATGTGTGAGTAATACAGATAGATTGGAAAGCGTTTTAGGATCGATAAAAAATATATTAATATAAAGAAATTTTTCAATTGCTTTTAAAAATCCTAATTACTTTGAAATATTGTAATTAGTATAATTTTGAGACAGAAATCGCGAAAAAAAGAAAAGTTATTTTTTTCACACTTGATTTAATTTAAAAACATCTCATTTTGAAGCAGCAGTCAATCGCAATTTCAGCCTAATTCATATCGCAGTCATTATCCAATTCATTCGGCGATCACTATTTCAATTACTATCCACAGATCACACGTTGCTAAGCAGAGATCGGGTTTCAGGTTGCGCATATCAGCTCAATAAGCTACTTACCACCTTCATGATTTGTTAAAATGGATTTTCCTTGCGTTGAAGTAGGATTAAATTTTACGTCGCATTCCGACCGTTCGCTTTTATACTCGAAAATTCAAGCGCTGACCCCGTGTCTATGAACATGGCCAATATGGTTACGAGAGAAGGGTGGAGGCCCCGTCACATGTGTGTTTTCTGAATCTGATCTCGATTCGGGATATTATTGGGGTCGAGACCTGACCCTGATCAGCTGGGACCGACTGTCGGAGACCTCCAGGGAATGCTGTCGGGAGACACTGCCGATCACTTACGATTCAATTAAGTTTTGATTTCTCGATGGGTCAAACATCGATAGAACTAGATTTGGCTGAAAAAAGATCTTTTTACTTCACTTTAATGTTGGATATAGGCAGCAACGTGTCCGATTTTGAAGGAAATAACAGAAGAATAGGGTAATTTAGTTAATCAGAAGGAAATGGCAAATTAAGAATGTTTTTTCCCCCCACAGAAATTGAACCGCGGAAAACAAGCATTTGCATTGTAAAATATTTTTTAATAATAATTTATCAAAAGGTAGTACTGGTGTTGCTTTTCAAATGGATTAATTTTATAAGCTATTAAAGCTAAAATATTAAACTGCTTTATTTCAAAGAAATTTAGTAAATGCAATTCATTTTTCAAATTACCTCAGGTCTTAGCATTGACTTCACGACTGCTGGGTGCATCTCTATTTAGTTTTAGTAAATTTTTGACGGTATTTAAGCAATCTTATATTAACTTTTAGTCTGAAGTTCATGTGGGATGCAGCGTTTATCAAAGTTAGATTTTTTATCATCTTGAAAGAGTTAATGAGTAAGCGATGGCCATGATAATGAATAATCAAAATGTACTGAAACAGAATCTGTATAAAAATATCAAAATTTATCTCTAAACAAACTATTTGCAACTATTAACAGTAGGAAAGCTTTCTTGGTATGACATTACACTTCGGATTTCATAATTAACGAATTAAAGACAAGGCAGTAACGTGCATGCATGCTAAATCGGTTGAACTAATGTCCTGCCACATGTTATTTGCAGTTTATGAGAGGTACCAATCTGTAAGAAGTTCTTTGTCCTTCTAATAACGATCCAAATCATGAAAAGATCATCGTTGGCGCAAGAAGCTCAAAGCCTAATTTGATGGCGTAAATTATTTTTGCTTTCGAATTTAAATAATTAGGAGCCAAAAAAAGTACTCTTTTACTATCCGATAAATAATAATAGCTCTACAAATTCAGCTACACAGTGAAAAGGCGTAGAGATTTTCCAAAAAAATACAACAACGAATTAGGCGTGGGTCGGACAATTCATGTGCAACGTCCGATTTATGCAGCCACACATGAACTATTGAAGAATGGTTAAAGAATCTGCGTGGTTATATCTTCCATCAGCCGTGTTTATTTTTATTGCTTTCCTGCCCTTTTGGGTGGAGTTGCCCAGAGAAAGAATCATTCTCTAATCGTAGGCAAAGAAGCTTTCACCATACAATGGAGTATCTGATGAAATAACCATTTGAAATTGCGAGCGGTTTTTACAAACAGGACACGTATGTGGATGATTAAGTTATATTAGGTTTATGAGGTGATAAAGTGGCATAAAAGCTATTAGCGCTTGTTTCTTTTTCATAAAATTATTACCCTATATTGCTTAAAATATCAGTTTACATTGATATGCTTAAATATTTGCGAGCGAGAAAATCATATGCATATACATTATGTAAATAAATTTTAATAGTAAAAAATACATTTAAGAAACGGCAGATTTGGAAGAATTTACGGATGTACATGCAGTATTGTTCAAGTGCGTTAACATAAGTGAGAGTTGAATGTTTGTGATGTTTAAGTAGCTTTTTAAACGTGTTTATGCTCAGCCCTTCATATTGCTTTCTAAATGTGTGAAGTAAAAACATTATTATATATAAAAATAATTAATAATAATAAATTTATCATTTTTTTAGGCACCTACCCAGAACAAAATTTCGGGGAAGGTTAAAAATTTCGGAGGGGGTCCAAACTGTGAAAAAGGCAGAATTTTTCACAAAAAGACCCCATCCTTATTATTTTGTTAAAAACTGAAATTTCGGGGGGTGTCCGGACCCCCTGGATCACCCCCTCGGGTACGTCATGGATTGTTTGTGACTTTACGTACTTACTATTTTTTTTATGTTTTATATATATTTCTTTTTAATCATGATTCAGAATTTTTCTTGCTCTTCTTCGTTATTTGGTCGGAAGACTCTCTTTCCTTTTGTTCATTAATGTTCCCCCTGGTTCAGTGAATATTTTATAGGTTAATATATTCATTTTATGTTTTATTTAATATACATACGTATGAATCGAAAAGAAGAGTAAACTTCCCTTGAAGAAAAGGAAACTTTTTCACTGCTTGAAACTTTCGGTGATTTGAACTCATTCAGTGTTTTCAGTTATACATTTCAATTACACAGATCGAAGTCATAGTTTCTTTTATAACTGGAAATACTTACTTTAAACTGTGAGTCAATTTCTTGATAGTATTATTTTACATTATGTAATTTAAAAACGATACATACCAATGTAAAATCATGTAAACGCGATATTCGGGGTATCGGAAATATATGTAGTATTTTCGTAAGTCAATATTCCACCTAGAAAAAACTATTGAAGCTGAAGCTAATAATAAGAAATTTGGAATGTACACCAGTTTTTTAATGCATGTGCTAGATTAGAGAGCATTTTTCTAACTTGGTAATGTGTGAAGGATAGGGGGCCAAAACGTTCTTTTCACATATATCTCTCAGTCTCAAACAAAAATAAAAGAGGTATCCATAAAATTTCTGCTGTGAAATACAATACTCACGAATTCCTATAAAACAATTTCAGGTTTGAATATCGTCCAAGATGGGTACAACCCCCCCCCCCTTTTTATTCAGACCTTTTTTTGAAAGAAAAGAATTATCTATAAAATGTAAAAAGTGCAAATCCTATATTTAGGCGCAGCTTGCTTGTAGTTAAAAACTCATTGAAAATTTGCTTGTTTAAATTTAATGTTTAAAAAAATCACTTTTCCATAACTTAAAAATTTCATTTAAACTGCCGATTCAAAAGCTATAAAAGGAGTTATTGGTAGAACGCAGATATTAATACAGTGGACTCTCTGTCTGAACACTCTCAAATGTGAACATCTCCGTATTATGAACATAGTACGGCTGTCCCAACAAAACTCCATAGACTTAACATGTTGTGTTGTGTTATGGCAAAGCTTTACGAAAGAGATATCTGCCAGGGATGGAAGGTGTATTGGTCTGAGGAATTTACACTTCGGGTTCAAACGCGTATTCACGTAACATTTGGAGAAAACCGACCAAAATTCCATACCGTTAAATCGGCAGCCGCGCGATGGGCCCGAACTCGGGACTTTTACGCTTCAGCTGTCTCCCATTTTGAGTTCTTATCCACTGAGCCATGGTGGGGCGACTTAACATAAGATTCTGAACACCCCAGTATTGTGCAAGCTACTTTTGATTCCCATTCTACCTGTGTCTCTCAATAAACTGAACGTCTGTTGTTAATCGGAGTTCGAGGAATTTACGCAGCATGGAAATTCAAAGAATCTTAAGTTGTGCGATCATACGCAACGCAAGATCAGGCTTAAAGTACACACTTTTTTTATAAAGGGTGTCCCAAAGGTGGTTTTAATTCTTTATCTATTAGAAATAAGTGGTAAATTAAAAATATGTTCGAAGAAAGTCGGATATAAGAATCCGCTGAGAAAAAACTTCCTCTCGTTAATTTTTTTTTTTTTTTTTTTTTAAGTTACACTTTTGAAATTTGTATACGATGCATGTACAAAAAAATTTCCGATTAGTAAAATGAGCCCTATACACTCATCAGGTCATGCACCGAATTTCGAGATTTCATCTTACGCATTAGAAACAGCTTTCACCTTTGAGGCGCAACCCTTTCCCAATGCTGAAAAAGGGCAGCCGTTGCAATCGCTCGACTTAACTACCAACAAGAGATAAAATCGATCTTCCGCCAACAAGATGGCGGAAGATCGAAACGTTCATCGCGTGCCACAGATCTAGAGACCCTTTTTTGACGACAGCTGGCTGTGCCCGCACAGCCAGCTGTCGTCAAAAAAGGGTCTCTAGATCTGTGGCACGCGATGAACGTTTAGATCATCCGCCATCTTGCTGGTAGTTAAGTCGAGCGATGGCAACGGCTGCCCTTTTTTCAGCATTGGGCAATCTTTCCAGCTGTTCTCGCATTCTTCCATTTTTCAGCAGATGTCAGTGCTATTAAAAATAATCGTGACCATTTTTTACGGAAAATGACGTGCAAAAAAGTAAAGGATTCTCGTGGAGCTATGTCACCCGCAACTATTTTTATAGAAATCAAATCTATTCTTCGTGACTGGCAACAGTCAAAACGTCAGTTTCGTGTTCTCAGAGCGGAAACACTGCGCGTTAAAGGGTTAAAGAAAGAAGATCGGGGACTGTACATGATTGTGAATATAAACTATATATATATTGCCAGCTTGGAAAAAGGATTTCTTTCGTAATTTTTGTACGACCCCTGAAATGCGATCATTCGACGTGACTTCTTCTCTTCAAGAGCCATTGATAAGTGGTTTAAGTCAGCGTTATATTTATCTTTATATCTCTGACGCTTTTTTAAGGCAAAGTTCTCAAATTTTGTTGGTTACCTCTTGAGTGTATGGGGCACATTTTACTAATTGGAAAATGATTTGCACTGCGGTCGTATACAAATTTAAAAAGTGTAACTTTTTGAAAATAAACGAGAGGAATTTTTTCTTAACAAAGCCTTATATCCGACCTCATTTTGAATATTTTTTCAATTTACAGTGCCCTCTTATCTCTATTACATAAAGAATTAAAGCCCGTTACCACTTTTGGAAACACCGTGTATAATGTACCGATTAGGTTGTCAAGTAGTAAGTAATGTAGTATATAGTGATGTAATTTGCTCACTTTTACATATAAAGTAGCGATTATGTTTCACCTTGCTTCTTGTCCTGATATGTTTCCGAATTCATCATGGGAACACTAATGGATTGCCTGATATGAGCTGATAGATTAAGTAATGTCACTTTTATGGATTGTATTCTTTTTTTTTGGGGGGGGGGCATGTGTTGTTCTGTTACTTGTCAAATTCTTTCAAGAAATATGTAGTATAATTATGTAGTTTTGTTGTACGCTTTGTAAAAAATTTTCAATTAAAAGAAAGATCCGACCACTGAGAACTGGTGGTTGGCTGAAGTGTGAAAGTCTAAGTTTTTGGCCTACCCCGCGTCTGTCGATCTAACGGTGTGGAGTTTTTGTCGGTTTTTCCCAGTTGTAATGCGAATAAACATTAGAACCCATTAGAAAATTCTTCGCGTAAGGCATTCTTACCTTTCGCAGAAAGCTCTGGTGTGCTTTAGCCTTAACAGATTATCAACAACAAAAAAATTAAAGTTAAAAGAGGTGGTAGAATACAGATTTGACGGAATTTAATTTGACTTAATTGACAGTAGCCGCAAAATATAAATTCAATTTTTCCATCTGGGTAATTAGCATGCCTATGTAGGGTAAGTATTCTATACAGTCTACAAACTCACGATGTACTTGCATTTCTCAGTCTCCCTCTATAATGGCAATCTCCCCGTATACTAAACAGTTTTGGTCGGTCCCATGAGTGTTCAGAATAGAAAGAGTCTACTGTATGCTCGCTTTAAGATCCCTGAATAGTGCATACAGCTTTATCCTAAAGCAATGTAGTGCAGACTTGTACTTCCTTCTACCTCCGTGTCACTACAGTGGTGAAACATTTATATATAGCCACGTATTTTTTCACATGCATTCAGGCTGCTAAAAAAAAAAAAAAAACCCATGAGATTTCCTCGTTGTGTACATGGCCTTCACGAGTTCGCCTTGGCCTTTGTGTTAGTCCACTTACTTTTTTTTCCCTTTCAGCTCACTATGCTTTCTCCCCAGAACACCAGACACGTTATCTATTGCAAAAGTAACTGGCTGATGCGTCGTCTATTGACGTTGTACGTGGTTTAGATTTGCCATCACGCAGGAGTGCTTTGGACAGGTATTCGAACTCTGACGTCATTCAGGGGTGTTTCAGCTGCCAAAAATGTTAAGTTTTTCAATTCCGAATTAAAAACATGATAAAGTTTATTAGAGATCTGATTTATTTGTCTATGTTATCTGCTATAATTTCATGGAAAATGTCTTGTAGAAAGACTGTATTCAAATGCTATTTTGACAAGCTTTTAATTTGAAAGTTATTATTTTTTTTTTTTTTTTGCTGAGCGTAGCAGAAGACGGAGCGAAGCTTTATGATTAAATTTTGCGATATTTCTGCGCTAACTCTTCCGTGACCGCTAATACAATCTTGACCAAATTTGGCACAGTGATAGTGGCTATGGGGCACAGGCTACTAAAGCCAGAAGGCGCTGATCGGTTGTGTCGTTGAGAAATAATTACTGAAAGAATTCTCCCCCCATTTTCCAACTAACTTATTGCTTTGCGTAAATGATTCCTCACCAGCAAGATTTTTTCTGTCATTCAATGAAAAAATGCTTGATTCATCTTAGGATATAAGCAATAATGTTGCTACGTTCATCAATTCCTGAGATCGACGTATCGTTGAGTCATTTGTAGTATCATAACATCCTAACAAACTGATATTACTAGTGCTACCATAACAACAAGTTTGAATCCTTTTGATATCCTACATATCTGGTTTTACTCATGTTGCACCAGTAAATTGGGTTATTTTATCTTAAGAGGAAGTTTACAGTAATAAAATTATAGAAATTTGTATAGATAAATGTTGCGCAGAATATATTTAATAAAGAACATACGTTGATACTTAAAAAAGTGAGGCAAAAAGAGCTCTCACGGGCAGGGCCCTTGCTAAAAAGGGGAATGGGGAGAGTGTCCCCTCCAACACTCGCAAATTCTGTTAAGAGTGGTAAAATTAGATACCTAGTTGACAAACTTAATAAACAATTTTTTACGAAAATTGTATTTTACACTCGATTTCTGGTACACTTCGCAAAATTATACAAACCCAGTTGGCAAAAGTAAGAAGTTAGTAATCTATAGTTTAAAAAAATAAAGTCGATAAAAACCGATATTTTATTTTCCAGTTATCGACATCTCTCCCCCCCCCCCCCTTAAAAAAGTCTTAGCAATGACCCTGCTCACGGGTGCACATAGTCCCCGAGTCAATGAAATTCTGTGTCTAGGTACATCAGACGATCACAGCATACAAATGCCACTAGATGGAGCTAACAATACCTTAAAGCTTCGAAATTTGAAATAGAAAAGATGGAGGTGTTGATAAATACGTGGTCAGCAATCGATGTGCGAAGTGTAATAAGTTTTCTGTGGTTAACCCTTTAGTGCACAATTCTGCACATATCCAAAGCTGTAACACTCCTTCAAAAAAAGTATTCAAGTGCAAGTCAATTGTATTACATCCATTTTATCATAAAGTGTTGTTCTTTATACAAAGTAGATTACAGTGATTTCGCGAAAAGTCAAATTCCTGGGGACCGACAAAAAACTTCGGCTTATCGTAAGTTTGACTAGTCGACTAATCTTAAATTCGTATTGGATCGAACTGGGACTGCATAAAATCTTCGACACAGCTGGATATTCGACTTGACTGACTTCGACTTATCGCGAAATCACTGTATCACTGGTGAAATAAATTAAGAGAATTTGCATATTTTATCGAATTTCAAGAAAAGAACTGAACTGAATGTAAAACCACTCTTTCTAGACAAAAATTCAAATCTTGTACTTCTAAGTAAGCGTACACGCGTGTGTAGGTGGAGCCAGGGGCTCTACTACCATGGTGTCGTAGAATATCCGTGACAGATATTTCTCGCTCACGGATAGTCAGATACTTCGAATAAATAGCCGAGACTCTCCTTTTGGCGCTACCACGATGAGTGTCGAATAAAACAAGCAGAGTATTTTTGTGCTTGCTAGAGGTCTATCCGACAGTCAGAGCGATCAACCAATCAAAACACTAGGATTTCCCCCCTTTTTCTTAAACGAAGGCGTTGTCTTCAGAATTTCCGAAGACTCCGGAGACATCCATCACGAGTGGTAGCCCGTTTTTGACAGACCCAACATGCTAGGGAGAGGGGTCCTTTTGTGGAAGTACTTGACACTCCACGATCCACACAATAAAAACCCATCCATCTCGTACTCCCCGATACCGGAATGCGAGTTTTCGCCTTCATCCAACGTGTCGGGAAAAAACAGCAATATTTCCGATAGTCAATACGACAGTGAAACTATCACGATACGATCGTAGTAGGGCATATCGGATATTTCTCGGATTGTGACGTCATGAGAAGAGAAGGCTCGATATATTCACTAGCGAAAGCTTTCCGATACTATGGTGGTAGAGTCCCTGTAGAGAAAACATACTTTATAAGCGCGCCTAAGTTAAGACGCTTTTCGTTCGCCAGCACACCTAGGCGAATTTCTTGGTGTTCTTTTGCAGCAATCGCTTAATTCACATTAAAACAGTAAAAATAAGAAACCACCAACTTCTAGATGATGTAATGAGGTGGCGAATTGTGAGGAGGCTAGAAGCAGGCTAATGTCAAGTTCAGATTTGTAGAGAGTTCAATGTAACGCCCAGCGTCGTGTGTAACTTATGGAAACAGTTCCAGGATAGCGGATCCATCGAGAGAAAGAGTGGGAAAGGTCGTCCAAGAGCCTCGACGGCCAGAGAAGATCGTCATTTTCCATATTATAGTGAGGCGTAACAGGAGTGCTACAGCTTCTCAGCTCTCTCGTGACTTGTATGTAGCCACAGGAACACATGTATCAAGGGTGACTGTTTCCAAAAGACTTCATGAGAGAGGATTGCTTGAAAGGAGGCTTGCTGTTTGCATCCCGCTCACTTCTACGAACAGGAGAATCCGTTTAGCATGGTGCAGAGAGTATAGAGATTGGAGTATGGATCAATGGGTGACCGTGTTCTCTTCAATGATGAGTCCCGGTTCAGCCTAAACATCGATTTTCGCCGTCCATTCATATGGAGAGTACGAGGGACCCGCTACCTACCCTCCAATGTCCACGAAATTGACCATTATGGGATAAGAGGTTTAATGGTCTGGACAGGCAAAATGCTGGATCGCCGCATACCTCTCCATGTCTCTGAAAGAGGCACTGTGACTCGTGTGAAGTTAGAGGTCTGCGCCGCACGGAAATTCGCGGCGGCGGCGTAACGACCTCAGAAAACCGGCGGCGGCGACGCGCCGCGGCGTGGAAAATTTTTTGAAAAAAAGCGTAATGAAAATGAGCGTATGCTTATAAATACACACAGACACACCTATGTAAATTGACGTTAAAAGATTTTTTAAGACTATGAAAACTAGCCTTGAGTATGATTTTCTGTTGTTGTGGGATTACAGCCAATTAGCTACATGTGGGCTCTAGGCCGAGGTGTGGAGTGCTCTCCGTGGGGGTCTTTCTAAGGGGTCTTAACAAGCATTTCGAGCGATGACTCGACGTTCGACGTAGCACTGGTGCAGCACCCACCATAGGCTCTGCGGTCGGCCAGTGATGGGGTCTAGAGAATGAGCCTGCCGTTTCGGTGCACTTTTAAAACATTTCTACTGCAAAACTGAAACAATAGATTTTATCAAAATCGGATAGGTTTATATACTGCTCTTATAGCACATTCGCGATACATTTAGCTGTCAGTGTATAATTGATACATTTGCTTTTAAGCGTTTTTTTTTTTTTCTCCACAACCTTCTCATGAACCATTCCAAACCTATGTATATGTTCTTTTTGAGGTATATGTGTTCTTTTGAGGATCTTTTGAGGTATAAAGCAACGTTCAAGCAGCTTTTAAAGCAATCAAATTACGCCATTGACTAAAAAAATTTAAATGGCATCTTTACAAGTTACTAGTGTTAACCTTTTACAGACCAAATTCAGATCCAGCCATATTTTGAATTCGTTTTCTGCATATTTTGTCTTCTAATGTGCTAATTAAAGGATATTAGTCATTTAAACGGGGGGGGGGAAATTGTATACAGTTTTCCTGTGTTCGCAATTGTGAGCATATTTCATTTCTGATTAATGACTTTCGACAAACTTTTACATTGGTTTCAAAAACGCAATTAGCATAGCTGCCAACCGTTCCGTTTTTATCGGAACATTTCCCACCACCAGGGGTAGAATCTTTTGATTTTTTTCGGTTGTCCATTGGGCAATCCCTGAAATTATTTTGGTTGCCTGCAAATGAAGTTTCTTGCCCATAAAATCTTCGCTAGACAACATTTTTTAAAAACATGCTGCCGTTAGAATGAAAATAAGTTGACAAACGTTTATTCATAAAATTGCCATTACTATACGGCAATAAAAATAGAAATAGAAAGAAGACGTTCAGAATTAAAATAGGAATAGGAAACTGCATTTTCAAGCTAAGCAATAAAAATGGGAATAGTTGTTTTTTTTTTTTTTTTTTTTTTGTTGCCCGAAGGGCAACCGAATTTTTTGTTTTACCACTTCTAGAAATACTGCCTGTCATCTTGGAAGAATACAATGAGAGAGGTGAAACGATAGGTGGCGCCGCTTACGTTGCCTACCTATCCCGAGATGTGGACAATTTAAATTAATATTGTTTATAACAAGAACTCTTAACAAATACTGATGTTAGAATGTAAAATTGATAAAAACTGTATAATAACACACATTGTTGATAAATACCATTTATGGATGTTTCACATGTTCTCCTCCTCTAGATCGTTTTAAAAAATTCTAAAACAACTAATGATTGTATTTTAAAAATAGTTTGTT
This sequence comes from Cheiracanthium punctorium, assembly GCA_038373885.1. Lineage (NCBI taxonomy): Eukaryota > Metazoa > Arthropoda > Arachnida > Araneae > Cheiracanthiidae > Cheiracanthium > Cheiracanthium punctorium. The sequence goes on from JAWZYV010005322.1 coordinate 426,642, forward strand.
TTCAATTCAAGGCCTCTCCACCTTTTTTTCTAAAATGAAATATATATGCATAAAATAATTTCTCCACTTAAAAAGGTTAAAAGATTTAGTTGCAGAACTTTGTGTTTAAGTCTTTATAAATTTTAAACAAGAAAAGCTACTAAATTTAGCTAAAACTCATTATAAATTAACAACAGATTATTTTATACCCTTACCATAAAAATATGGACATTAGCATTTCCAATATATTTTATTTAAAAAGAAATCATCATTTTAAGTTTTTCATGCACCTTTATCATGAGTTCTAAATTTAGTAGATTTGGTTTTTCATTTGAAATGTGCTATTATATGTGTGTGCTATTATACATTGTCAATTTTACATTCCAACATCAGTATTTATTAAGAGTTCTTGTTAAAAAAGAATTAATTCTAATCGGATCGTAACATGGGGAAAATAGGCAAAGTAAATAACATTTATCGCATTTATCGCATCACCTCTGCGGTTTTACTCGCCCGTTTAAAAATCTGATTCCCCCGGGAAACTGCAAATTTCGACCCCTGCCAACCACTAATTTTTTCTTGACAATTGAGCCTATATAATGTCCATATTTTTAATTTAAAATAAAATTGTTCAAAAATAGTGGTGGGATATATTCCGATAAAATCGGAACGGTTGGCAGCTATGATATAGTGATGGGTAACTTAAATCTGTGCTCTCCAACCTTTTTATCGCCACTAACCGGTCAACGTTTGATAATTTTACCGCGGCCGGCTGAGGGTGGGAGGGCGAGGGCGTTGAATGTTTCTAATTTAGATTGATTTGATTTAATAACTTTAATTTGATTGTATTTAAACATGTCTCCAAAATAAAATCCGGCAGAGTTGTCTGGAATAGTTTTAAGGAAAGAACATTTATTCTCTATTTTGCAATTTTAGACTGCAATTTTAACTCATGATCTTTAAATCTTTAATAAATAACAAAAAGAATGTTAAAAGAATTACAATATTTCTTCTGTTACAAAGGTATAAAGCAACACAAACACGATGAAGTCGCAAAAACCCGAGAGAAATACACCAAAGTAAATAAAATCCAAAGAACTTAATGTTCCTTGGCGGCCCGGTACTATTTGATCCCAGGACCGGGGGTTGTGGACCAATAATAATAAGCGAAATAAGATCAAATAATAAGCAGAATATTAAGAATTAATGAAAGATTTATTTTTAAATTTAAATAAAGATTGAATTAAGCTTGAAGGGATCAAGATAGCTGTGTAAAAATTTATGAAAATGGCTATTTTTATGATTTTTTCCCAGTTTTCCACTAAAAATAGAAATGCAACTTGCGTTTCAAACAATCAAGTCATCTTCTAACTTTATCTGCTATTTTTTTCCAGTCAACATTGATAAAATTTAATTTTTCAGAAATTTTTTAATTTGATGTTCGCAATTGGAAACATTGGCCAGTAAAAGGTTAAGAAGAATCCAGAAAAAAAATAAGCAGTTGAAAGTTTAGGTACAATTTTTTTTTTAAAGTTTTGAAGCCGATTATACGCTGCGGCATACAATCGGCGCTCTCTGTCGGCGCGCAGGCCTAGACCAGGCGTGGTACAAATGCCCTGCGGTGGCGGCGTGGCGCGGCGGCGCAGGCCTCTATGTGAGGTATAGAGACCTTTTCAGGGGTGCAGTTGGTCCTGAGTTCATTTTAATGGACGATAACGCGAGACCGCAAAGAGCCCTTCTGGTCGACAATTTCTAGAGAGTGAGGATATTTTCCGGATGGATTGCCAGCCAGATCTCCACACTTTAATCCTATAGAGTGTATCTGGGAAGCTCTGGGGAGGGCAATTGCAACTCTCAACCCTCCTCCGAGAATCATCCAGGGAATGAAAACAGTGTTGCTCAAAGAGTGGGACCAAATGCCACAGGAAATGATAAACTGCCGTATTTCAAGTTTGAAATCGCGCTGAGAGACCTGTGTATCTGTAAAATGGACCATATCTCCTAATAACTCATCTATTAACTGATTTTCGTGTTTATTCTTCAACCGCTGTTTCATACGTTCCGACTCAACGTGTGTTACGCACGATCATGCGTGTGTATTACAATTATTGAATAGTTATTTGTTTTGTATTATATCAATGTATGCAACATGTCAAATTTCATCAAAATCGGTCCAATAGCTCTCGAGATAATCGACCAAGTCTGCAAATTCTCTTAATTTCTTACACCAGTGTAATATAGAACAACAGCATCTAATATTCATTTTGAGCTGCATGTTTTTTAGAAAAATAATCAGTCAGTCACGTGATTAACATTTTTCTATCACTTGAATACTTTCTCGAGTGATCGTGCTAAATATTGATGTTTCCAGAAAATACGTGCGCAGGTTAAAAAGGGTTAAAGGAAATCTCCCCAGCAGAAATTCATCATCATCTGGTAGAAGTGTCATCTTGTTGCATGACAACGCTCGCCCGCATACGACCTCGAGTACACTGGTTGACTGCAGCGCTTCCGACGGAGCGCTTATTTTGCTAATGATTTCCATCACTTTGGACCATTAAAAAAAACACCTGGCATGAAGGTCCTTCCAAACCACAACCGCAGTTTAGGACGCCGTCGTCAAATGGCTCAGCGACCAGAACCATGCTTTTTTTCAAGGCCGGTTTCTTCTGATTCGTGTACAGATGAAATAAATGCTTTGATACGCAAGGAGGCTTTGTTGAAAAATAATCTGTGCCAAATGTCTTGCTATCTATGTGTGTGAATAAAAATTTTTGATAAACGGCTTGTTACCTTACTTTTTGAACCACCATCGTGTGTAGCACTCATGTATTGTAACTGTCCATCCGTTCGACTTTCCTTCAAAACAAAGTTTACTTCACTCAAAACTACGTATTTGTTTCACTTGTTTATTTGTTGCGGCTGGATCAATTCATTGAATTACAGTGTAAAATAAATAAAAAATTTTATTTGAACAAATGTAAGATATACATAATGATGTAAATGTCCATTCCTAGTAAGCACCTGTCCATTCAGAATTTGAGCATAGCTGCCTCGTTAAATGAGACTGTGCTCCTTTGAAACACGTTCCCAGCATCCGAAGTAACATTGTTTCCCTAGATCTGAAATAGTAAAAGTCAATTTTATTCACTTTGTTTTAAATTAAAAATTTTATAAAATAGACTAAAGTAGTAACTTTGCACTCAGTGACTTATCTTTCTTTCTTTTTTTTTTTTTAAATAAAAGAAACTTTATATGTTTTACTGTAAAATAGTCAAATAAAATAATTTTTCAAATTAAAAGAGAAACATCTTATTATAAAGGTGGTCCCAAAAATGTGATAAAACGCTTTAATGCTTTATGTATTAGAGATAAGTAGACAATGCAAGTTGAAACAATGTTCAAAATACAGGTTGATTCAAAATTAGTGTGACCAATTTTAAAGGCATATAACTATTTATGGTAAAATTCTAATTGCTTTACCACCAGTTTTATTTTAAAAATGAGATTATTTTTATTAGTGGGATTAAATTGAGATTCTGAAATTAGATCCTCAAACTCGAAACGAAATTTTAAAAATTTTAAAGGATGGTTGCTCAAATTCTGTTATAAATAAACATTTAAAAATCGCACATTTTTCTAATGGATTACTATCTAAACTAGGAAAAGAAATAAAATTTGGCTGGCAAGTAAAAGCTCCAGGGAAACAATATGGACGAAAGGAAGCCCTTGGTGAAAAAGTAAAAAAGAAGCAGGAAAGACTTATCGATGTATAAAATCCTCTGCCTCAAAAAAAAAAAAAAAAAAAAAAAAAAAAAAACTGTAGCAAAGAAACTACAGGTATCGCAATCGACAGTTTGTCGTCAGACAAACTGCCAGACAGTGTTCACAATCGACAGTGAAAATTCGTTATAAAAAAAGTGGAGAAACCAGTCTATCATCAAATGTCTGCAAAGAGAGAAGAAAATGAGGAAAACGTTCTTGGCCTCTGTATTTAATGTTGCGCAAAGGTAGATACAAAACATGGATAACTTCGGATGGAGCATTGTTTCATCTGTCATCGACAATTGGCAAAACGAAGATACAATAAATTTCACGCTAACAGCGTCACAAAGATGCAGCTGTTTTACAAAAGGCGAGTTGGCCGTCAAGTGTTATGGTATGGATGGGAATGCCCTCTCAAGTCTTAACAAAACCATTTTTTGTAGAACCAAAGGTAAAAATTGATGCTAAATGCTCAGAACAAAGTTTTGAAGCATATGATCAAAAACAGTCAGTAAACTTCTCTACCCTCAAGGAAACTTTGTTTTTCACGAAGATTCGCACTATGTCATGCTGCAAAGTCAACTATAAAACGGCTGAAAGATAAAGAAATGAATTTCTTTCTCCTGAGAAACGGGTTCCATCATCCCCGGACTGTGCTCCTTGCGATCATTTCTATGGGGATGCTTAAAAAAACTATAAAGTAAGAACACTCCAAGGGCTTAAAGAAAACGTTAAGAAAAAATTCATCTCGTTAATTAAAAAAAAATTAAATTTTACGAATTTGTATACGACGCCCCTACAGAAAAAAAAATTGCCCAATTAGCAAAATGTATCCCATTCACTAATGACGTGATGAATAAAATTTAAGAATAATATCCTAAAAAGTGTCAGAGATATGAAAGTAAATATGAGTTAATTTAAGCCACTTTTTCGTGACTCTTGAAGAAAAAAAAATCACGGACAATGATCACTTTTAAGGGGTCGTACAGAAATGACAACAGAAAATATTTTTTTGCACTCTGGCAATAAATGTTTATATCCAAATTCATGTATAGTTCCTGATCATCTTTGTTTCAAAATATCGCTGAGATGATTTGTGATGGAAGGGTTAAAATTTTATGATCACCAGGGTCCCTCCACAAAAGATTAATGTGCTAAACTGCAATCCCCCAATCCCCACCCTACAAACACACACAAAGGAGAGAGAGAGAGACAAGGTTTTTCTTCCATGGGCGCTTTCGCCTCCCATTCGAATGCATTGATTTCGCGTGAAGAGTGCATCAGCCTTAAACAATCAACTAGAAAGAAAGTCATATAATTTATGAGGTGTGGCTTATATGTTGAACCCGGGGCAAAGGGATTTTAAATGCATAGCAAATGTTTGCTAGCGAAATCTTGTCTAGTCCACGTAAAGTGGATTTATAGGTATCTTACGTAACATCACAGAAAAAGAGGGAAACCAGTTACTTTTGTTTACGATAACCATTTGAGTTATTCTAGGAGTGTAAGTTTCAACAGATTTCCAGAGTTCCCGAGAGCAGGTAACTGACCTATTGGTTTATAGTTAAGATGAAGCCTGCTGTCCAACTAACCTGTGAAATTACAGCCGTAGGCCTGAACAAGCCGAACACACGGGGTGAGACTCAATATGATTATTAAATTACAGGATTAATTTTTTACATAATTAACAAACAAGCAAACAACAAATAACTCAGAAACAGGAAAAAAAAAAAAAACTTGAGTACAGTATTGGTGTACAAAGTCCAATGGTACCAGTTCTAAGTTCAGAGAGGAGGTAAGAATTTTGACTTCCAGAATAGCCGATTTTAAGATAACTGTACCTCAGTTATTCGAAATATCTCTTGGTTAAGCAATCATTAACCCAATTTGAAAAGGATCTTGGATGGCGACAGAGATTCCATTATTTATTTTATTTTGTTCTCCTGGACAATCCATCTTTTTTTCCCCTTGATTAATATAAGAATACAGAATAGTGAATAGGGAAGGCCTTTTTAAAAAAAATTCCTTAACTTTGTTACTTCTGTTTTATTTGAGAGGTTTCTATTTTTGACTAGCTTAATTTAAAAAATCAGAGGCCCGAAAAATTGCCTTATTTTGTTTTTTATTTCCTTGTTTCCTACAGTACTTATGATTTTTTTTTTAAATTCAAAGGCGTTAATAAATTGTGAACCGCTAATAAATCAGAGAAACAAGAAAAAAGAAAAATCTAAGAAAAATTCGAGTCCGCGTCCGCTTTCAAAAATGAAATTGAAGGGAGGGATGGATTTGTGAACATATATTGGTGTTTTTCGAGCTATTTAATACAGGTTATGATTTTCTCTAGTAGACTGGAATTTTCTAGTGCATATTTTGTCCATAAATCTAAAGATTGTGATGGAGACTTTTTAATATGGTATTGTATGGTTAAGGGACACTCCAATATATAATGGAGAGTTGTTGCAAGTTTGTTACAAATAAAAAAAGGATTAGAGGCTTTGCCAAATTTTGAGAGGTAATCATTGAATGATCCCTGTCCGAGAAAAAATATGAATATGTTTCTATGAATTAGGCATACGTCTGTTGGAACTTTCGGAAAAAAATTAAAGGTATGACGGCGAGTTGTTTCCAAATCCCATCTGTTCTGCCAATCAGAATCAGATATTTTTAATAATTGATATTTTAAATAAGAAAGAAGGAGCGGTTGTTACATAATGTTAGTATTTTTTTAGATATTTCCTGTGACAGTTGTGTTTTAGAACAGGGGTTCTCACACTTTTTTCGCAGTGGCATTCTTGTCAGGCTAAAAGATTTCTCGGCAAATTAAGATATTAGATTTAGAAATATCTAGATGACCCATTTAATGCCTCTAATCGAGTGCTTTTTGATGCCTAAAACTCACTCCATTTATAACCACTATCATGACTGCCAGAATGTAAAATTAAAAATCCATTGTATTACTTTAGAAAAATAAATAAGTTCGAGAGGAAATATTTCGATACGATTAATTTTTAAAGTACAGATTGTTCTAAAATAATTGAAAATACCATTATAACTTAAGTTACTGCCATTCTGCGCATGCGCATGCCACTAGTATGGCTACTGCTTGGAGGCAACACATTTTCTCCCGTTATGCTCAATCTAGATATTCCTATATCAATGCAAGTTATTGTTAAAGCGGTAGGAATATGATGGTTCGAAAAAGAGCAAGTTTAATGGTCATTTTTCTTTGTTGTTGTGAATGGAACTGTTTGGGTACATTTTTAATTATTTCATTTATATTTATAGAGCTGACTATTAAGAAAGTACTCTTTTGGCAAAGAGATATAGAATTTTGCCTCCTCCGTCCCATAACCTTTTATAGTTTCTGGAAAAGAGAGGTAACTATAGACTCTCTCGAATTGAACTCAAAAACATTTTTGTTTTCACTTACTTGATCATAGGATTGGCGAAATTTTTCGCTCGATACTAGTCCCAGTAGATTCTTTATTTTATGATTATATTCCACCAATAGTGGGACTTTTTTAGATTATTTTCGCGGCACCTCTGATGCCCGCTACATCATACAGTTTGGGAACCACTGTTATATAATCCACCGGAGTGCAAATTGTTGTTACAATTATTTAGTACACTGATAATTATATATATTTCGGATCAATACGCGTTGAATCAAAGGAGTATATTATTCTTTTGGCGAAACAACTGAGAATGTCGATATAGTGTGTGTGAAAGTTTTAAATTCAAAATGCCACACAGACTAGTGACCCAACACTTTCATTAATGGTTAATGAAGTGAAATGGTCACTAAATAGTAAATATGGACATCTTAGACTCACATATTGTGTTGTGATCGATCATTATAAAATTTTGCCAAAGAAATCGTGTAAAAAGCAAATCAGACAAGGATATGAATGCTTTGCAAATTTACCTCTGCAAGGCTCAGTACCACCCACGTAAGATAGCTTTATTCTTTCGAAAAACACTAAGGACATATATGTAAATATGTTATATAATTACAAAATTTCACACACTCAGACAAATTTACAGGGACCGTGATCACTATTTTAAGACAATTTAAATTTTATGTTCGTGATTTGTTATTAAGGGCTGAAGAAAGTTACGAACTATGAAACGGCATAGTATAGTTTTAAGAATCGAAGGCCGTAGTAAAAAATATTTTTAAAGTGGATAATATTTGCCATTGTTCCAAAGTTTAAATAAATTAATCAATCAGTTGATTAGAGGAAAATTATAACGGCTATTTATTTTATTATCTTAAAAATATCTATTAAGTTATATGTCATCAAAAGTTTAGGATAATATCTCCACTTTCTTACTGTTATGGCGATTAAAATAAAAAAATGAAAGATAAACACTCCTCGCAAAATTATGAAGGAAAAATTCTTTATTTTGCAGTTAATAGCACCGAAATGCATAAAAAACCACTGCAAAAATTTAGGATTTCGTAAAAGATTACTTTGCTTTTAAAATATTCAGCTCTTTGACTTTGTATTTGAAGGTTAAAGAAAGGTACGCACACACAATCCAATCTGGTCATTCCCTCACAAAATCTGTATTGTAGCTTTTTCTTTTTAATGGTAGGCACTTGCCGTTTATTGGAGCTGGCTACTACTATGACCAGAATTACAGGTCAATTCATTATATGGGAACTAGCACTTAATAGGTCGACCAGAGTTGCTCCCTAAAAAGGGAAGGACGAAATAACACCCAGGCTTACTGTGTATCCCGGCGTATTATACGCATCAGTAAATTTAGGATATGTCAAGCAATTTATTTTATATTATGCATTTTATATTCAGTCCATACGACGCACATGAACCAATGAACTAATTTTTCAAAGTTGAAAGTGCGTGTTATAGGCCGAGATATGCGGTATGTCGAAAATCGAACCCGGACCCATGGTGTGTTAGAATGGTTTAGCCACTAAACAACTGCTCACTATTGTAACTTCAATAGAAATAAATTTCCTTACCATAGTTTATCACTTGTTTGCTTCAATAGTGGTATCCGCCACCTGGAGTCTTAAAGTATACTTTAGAGTATCCACCATGGGGTCCGTACGTCTTGGTGGCATATCCACCAGGTCCATATCCACCATGTCCATAAACGGGACCATGTCCTCCGACAACGGGCGGCACTCCGTGAGCTACTGGGTATGGAGCAATGCCGTGCCCGAGAACGTGACCTACTCCAGGACCGTATCCTCCGTGGGCGGAACCGTAGGTGCCGTGTCCGGAATTGACGTAACCGTGGTTACCGTGCACGTTGCCGGCGTGCTGGTCATGTGCTCCGTAAGTGTGGTGTCCGGCGGTGCCGTGGGAACCTGTGTCGTGGTACGACTTAACTCCGTGGTCGCCGTAAGACCCGTGCGACGAGCCATGGTCGGCAATGATGTCGTGATGACCTCGGACCTATAACAGAGTCATAAAACAGAGATTAATTCCCCCAGTACATATTCTTTTATCTGCTTTAGCAAAACGCTTCTAGTTACAGTAAGAGTTGAACTATAATCTGTCTAGATTGTCCAAAAAGTCAACACCGTCCAATCTGTAGGCAAACAAAGCAAATATCTTTGACGTCATTACATGTAAGATTGCGGTTAGAGTTCGATATTTGAAGTAAGATTTTGTAAAATTTCCGGCTCAAAATTTTTCTCATATTCTAGTTAAAAATTAAAATATACTATCTTTATAAAAATAATTATGTATATTTTTCATCATATTGGATAATTAATAATATTTAAAAATTATTATTTGTTTCAAAATCCATTTTTTTAATTAAGCAAAAAGTTTTATAATGCATCAGTATATTGATTAGAAAATTTATCGAATTTAAATTTGAAATTAATAATTGATAACACTGCCTACTTATCAGACGCCATAATAGTGATGAGGTTTGCATATTTCGTCTAGATGTTGGCACAATATAGAAGTTTAGAGGCACGTGTCCTCTGCTCCTCCTAAGGTTACACCTATGGCCTCCATTAAAATAATTTATGGTTTACTGAAAAATGTACTGTAATTTTAATCTGTCATATATTTTCTAAAGCAAATAGCCATATTCTAAAATTCTAGCCATAATTCATCCATGCAAAACCCAGAATCATTATACAGTAAATCTTAAATGGAATAGAAAAAAGTCAATTGCATTTTTCCTGTAAAAAAGAAATATTAGTTGAATAGAGGTAGAATTCACTGGATCAGAAAATATAACCGTTTAAATCACGTTTTGCTTAAAAGAAGTTTCATTGACGTACATATTTGATATTACTTTTATTTTATCACAAATTATCATAAATGAGCATGATATTACTTTTATTTATCACAAATTAGACAAAATTATAAAAATGAATCGTAGTAGCCCCATCTCCGGATTAAAAGATGTAGCGGAAAAAATACTACAAATACATAGACTAAGAATGTACCTAAATAACCGAACTATCTACAATCCCAACGGCACTCATTTAATAAAAGTTTGCATGGTTGATAGTATTACTCAAAAACATCATTTAGAGACTCCACTTTTAAGCTGGCATTTTTTTAGATATCCGAATTCTTCCTTTGAGATGTAAGATAAATGAAAATTATGTTTAGGTATTTTATCCTCCTCGAGGGAAGAAGTTTGAAAAAATTGCATTTTAATGATGCCTTCGGTGCAAATTGGTAAACTCGTAAAACTTCATATTCGATGGCTAGGGGTTGATGAGTCAGCCACGGCATTCTTACTTCATATATAAGTTTCTTTCATTAATACTTCAGACAGTAGTTTAAACTACTGTCTGAAGTATTAATGAAAATGGGAATGAATGGGAATTTATTTATATTTGGAAAATACTTTGATCGATTTTTTAATATTTTGTTATCTTAAAAATTTGTTATTCAAAATTAATGGCATGTTTTCAAAACATTTAATGCATTTTTGTTTAAGTTATACATAATGTAATCTATCATATTTGTTGAAATTCGCGAAATAAAATTTCCTATCAATTTACACTTATCTATTAATTTCAGCCATTTTTTGTAGGTTCCTTTGTGTAAAAAGGCAGGTTTTTTAAAGACAAACTTATTACCTCGTTACCAGGGTCTGACTATAACTTTTTTTGTGCTTATGGCACTTTTCAAATTTTGTGCAGTTTTACAAAGGCGGCTCGCGATGTTGCAATGAACGTTTCAGTCTAAATGTAATTTTTTTCCCGAAATGCTTATCGTTAGAAAAGTCAAATGAGAATTTTTAACTGTTTTATTTATGTTCTTCAGAAGAATAAATACATTAATCGTACCCTACTAATATTGGGAATTTATTCATCAGTGAAGTTAGCAATATATAAGTTGGAGAATGCGATAAAATTGACTAGGCACTAATGGGTTAAAGCATTTTGTAGGAATAACATTTAATACTCGTGAATAGAAGGCAGGAAAATCAATTAAAGCTTAGTGAATTTTTGCAGCTAGAAACGAAAATGGTGTGTGATTTAAATGTCCTACATAGTGTAAGATGCTAAGCGGAAATGGGTTACAACATTCAATACAGATACAAACTTTCTGAAAAATCTCAGGTACCTTGTCGTAGTAATAGGACTTTTCATATCCATCTCCTTTGTCGTGGCTGTAAGTTCCAATGTCCCTGTACTTTCCGTAGTGGTTGTCATGGGCCCCTACTGCAGAATGAGCACCATGAGCTCCTACAGCGTGGGAACCATGAGCTCCGTACCCGGAATCTCCGTGGTGCCCGCTGCTGAGAAGGTGGTGGTCTCCATGTGCTCCGTACCCGGAATGGTGAACTCCGTGGGACCCGTGCCCGTGATGTATGGGCAGAATGGCTTCCGACAAGGCAACACTGATGAGGAGGGAAACCCAAGTGAGCTGAAACAACGAAGACAGGTTACGTCAAACGTAAGGATGCATGCGAGACGAGATGAGACACAGATTTGCAGCTTTTTTGCGAGACGAGACAAACGTTTTTATCATTACAATATAGCGATTTTGAGAGACGGGGCAAAGCTTTTCGGCTATTTTGCGATACGAGATAGGCCAATTTTTCATTTCACATCCATCCCGAGAGAAAAGCCACGGAAGAAGCTTTCCACAGCAAATGTCTTATTTACAGGAAAATCTTTGTAAATATAAAAAATGAATCATTAAATAAAGGAAAAAAACCCAGAAAATATGCAGCTATTATTTCATTTACCACATGAAAATATACCTGAAATAACTACATACACAGAACATAATTAAATCTGTATAAAATATTATAAATGGCAGATTGCAGTAATAAAATCCGAAACTGTGCACCCACTTTAGTTCGAACACTTGGAGAAAGGAAATCGGTTCATATCTTTGTGTTTCACGTTATGATTTTTAAAAATAGAATTAATAATTGATACTTTCCATGAACAATTTTAAAGCTCACCTTCAAAGAAAAGTTACTTTATCTTTGGGCTTTTTAAAAAGTTAAAAAATATATATATACGAAATAGGAGCTATTACGATATTAGGAATTATGACTTAAAGTTTAAAAGTTCTATTTAACATTAGAAAAATAGTTTTTCAGTGCTTTATAACTAGATTCACTGAAAATTAATGAAAATTCATATTTGAAGTTTTGATGACATGCTGATTTTATCTGTCAAATAAAAAAAGTTAAGGCTCTTATTAAGTTTTCAAATTTCTGTTAGGTTTTAAAAACCTAACAAAAGAAGATGATCTAAAATATAAAATACCATATGGAATAGTCGAACTAATTTTAAGAATGAACACGATACCAATCTTTTGTCTTTGCAGGAATTAGAAAAGATCCCCCCCCCTCCCTCGATCTTTCGAGTCTGTTCTTTTTTCCCTTTACAAGCATAGTGAGGATGACCCACAGATTATTAAATTATTCTTCGATTGTTTACAGAGTACTAATTTGATAATAAAACAAATTTAATTTTGTTTGATATAGAATAACATCAAACAGTCTGCTCCATCATCGCATATGGGCTGTAACGTAATGGGGTATTTGTATAATAAATATTACAAATGTGCTATTCTCATTACTTTTGTGTGTAAAAAACTGTAGTAGACATCAGTAATGCATTTAAATTTGTGCATTTGCAAACTTAGTTTTGGAAATAAAAGTCCATAAAGACTAAACCGAAGTGATAAATACTTTTCAACTACGCTGTAAAGTTTTTATAAGGTGAAAAAGCACTCTTACAGCATAGTAATAAAATTTTAACTTAAAACGATTATCAAACTTACAAAAAGAAAAATCACGTACTAAGAATTATTATATAGTATTAACTTTTTTAAAAGGAATCTATGTTAAATAATGGGAAACCGGAAGAGATTGCTTCGTGTAGATAATAGATATGTGGATTATTTTAGTTTTACATAACTGTAAGGTTTGATTGAGAGACAAAATATCAGACATTATTAGTACAATTTTCGGGTTTTGATTTGACTACATCAAAGCTAAAATAAATTAAGATTTTTCAACATTTGGTTAATGGTCTGCATGGGAATGTTAATAATAGATTTTGATAAATAATAATAAACTATGCTAATTTATACACAAGAGTGTCCACAATCATTGTCCTTAATCTTTACGGTTCTTTTTTAAAGAAATAGGGTTTTTTAATTTATTAAATAGTAATTACAGCATAGCAATTATTATTTAATAAACTAAAGAAGTAAAATACGTGAGAGATTTTGAAACTTTAGAATGCGTATTCGTATGCTGTTTTATGTATTTTTAGAGATGGTGAATCTAATTTTCTTTCTTTTTTTACAAGTAAGTCAAAAGACCAGATTAGCTTTAGTCAGACGAAGACTTAACTTGGTCAGTAATCGAACTTATTTCTTAGCAATAGAATAGTATAACCCATGTTAAAGGCACTCGACACTGTAAAAATAGTATTTTATTATCATTAAAAAATAATTTTGGTTACATATATATATATATATACAGTGTGTCCCAAAAAGGTGGTAACACACTTCAATTCTTTATCTATTAGAAATAAGGAAGCAATGTAAATTGAAGAAATGTTCAAAATACGGTAGGAAAAAGCACTACTTTAAAACGAAATTCCTCTCGTTAATTTTCAAAAGGTTACACTTAATTTCGTTTCATTCGCTGTTGTCATTATTACTTGATGCACGAACAAAAATTTAAGAATTTTGACTAAATTTTTGCAAAATCTAACAATCTTATATTTTTAAAAAATCCGACACCTATAATTTTAGTTGAGTGACCAACGATAAAATCACCATTTGCTTTAGTCGTTACTGCGTGACATGCGAACAAAAATTTGTGCACTTCGAAATAATTTTCAGAAAATCTCAAACTTTAATAATTTTTCTTTTAAATGGAAGCTTATAGTTTAAATTGAGTGACCATCTATCATGTCACTAAATTCCATTACATTTGCTTTAATAATTTTTACGTGACAAAAATGACAGAACAACACAACGAACAGATAGACAAACGTTTTTTTGAGGGTCGGGTTCCCAAGTGCTTGAAACGAATAGAAGGCGAAAAAAAAATTAATTCCAAGTAAAGTACAGACAAAAGTATAATTTTACATAAATAGATTTTCATTTCATCAGTTGTGAACGCAGTATCTAAAAGGATTAATTTTAAAAGGTAGTAATTTTGCTACTAATTTGAAAACGGTAATCATTTTTTAATTTTTTGATTGAATTTTTTTTTTGTGTCGTAGATGATAATATTTTCAACAAATGTAAAAGCTGGATTTTAGCTTATTGGATCAGTTTCAGAGAAAAAAGTTAAACGACAACCATGTACAGAAAAGCTGAAAGAAATCATGGGTAATCCATCATTTGATTCGAATTATTTGATTTTATATTTATATTTTTAAAATTTTCAACGTATAGCTAATCCGATCCTCTAATCCCCTATTTTTCAAAGGTGTTACTATATTAAGGTTCAAGTCTAAAAATTGTCATATAATTTCATCAATATTTGGCAAAGCCGTAGGATTTCAAAGGCGATAGAATTAAAAACAAAAAAACATAGAAACAAACAAAAAACCCAATAAACTACGATTAAAGATTTCATTCAGTTGTAAGTTACTGAGGACAAGTATTCATATAAACAGCTGTAGCGGGAGTTCTAATTGAAATATGGTTTAGAAATTTTATGAAGATGTAATATATAAACTAGTTAGCATATAAATCTTAAAATTGATATTTTCATTAATTTTCTTACTATGTGGATACTTAAATATTACATCTAGCCAAAAGTATAAAATAAATGCTAATCCTTGATAATTGACAGTAAATAAGCTCGTTCCATTAAAGTAGCTATTATTTCCCAAAAGTTGTACCGTTAACAGAGCGGAATGCCTATTATGAAGACATATTGATAAACCTAACATTTCGTGACCCATAGGAATTGCATTTTTCTTTCAGTAGAAATAGAACAATTTACTACACGTTAGACGTGTGAATTTGAAAATGATGAGTCAAGGATAATTTTTAGAGGCACGTAGGTTTATAGTTTTAGTGTACTATATGCGCTTAAAAACACAGTATGAAAATTAATAACTTTCAAATATATTGCCAATAATCTTACGAATATCGCAAATACTACCATTGAAGGTTAACTTTAGGAACTGCTTAAGCCTTACTGATCAATTAGTTTTTAATAGTGCATCACTATCAGTAACGCAAAATAATAAAAGCGGAGAGTAAGTGACTAATTAATAATGCTCCTTAATAGACATCTAATGAAATTGATCTCATCAGACTATCAGTCGTCGACATGGAAAGTAACAAAGCACTTGTATTATCACTGCCTATCGGCAAATTTAATCCTGAGCGAGCGTTTGTTTTTATTACCATTAAAAAAACTTTGTGTTTGATTGCTAGAAAGAGTTCAGGGTTAAAATATCTTGTAGAACGAGGACTCATTTTTCGGCTTAATTGTTCAGATATTTTTCCCCCTTGTGACAGAGTGAAGTAATCCATAATGGAATTCAGCAAAAACACTGAAATACAAGAAAACGACAGTGGAAAGTCCTTCATAGACAGATAACTAATTCGATTCATTCAAAAACTGCATACGGTGAACAGAATTTAAAGTAACAAAACATTAGTATTGTTATCAGCGCCCATCCGTAAACATAACCCTGTGTAAGCGGAACGGGCTTACTCTTACTCTCACTGAAAAGTGAATAACTTACCATGTTTGGATGAATTTCAGAAAAATATTTAAGTCCAGGGACCAAATTTCCTTGAGGCACACACTCCTTCGCTGTTTGCACCCGATTTGAACCTTTTCCTCCGGAAACCCCCGCTTTTATAGTTATGTAACATTGGTACCCAAAGAATGGACACGAAACAAAACAAATTAAAAAAACAAAAAAATGAGAGAGAAAAGGTATGCCTTGTGTTTAACAATGGCCTGGCGTGGATAAAACTCGATATGGTGAAAGTGAATACCAGAGCTTTTACAAATTGTCTCCCCCATCTGATTTGGCGCGCTAAGGAGGTCACCAGCGAGCGGATGTTAAGTTGTAAGATAGGGACCTCCATTTAATGCCAGAGATTTGTAGGACCGCTAATGCACAATGGAAAATGGACTCTCCGAAAGAGTGTTAGAGAAAGGGTCAAGGAGGAAAAAATGTGCGGCTTTTCAATCATGGGCTTTTTTGTTTCTGGAATTGAGGGATTTTGTACAAATTGTTGGGTTGGGGAACATAAGGTGCTGTTGCGTGAGAAATGTCATCGAAAGCCACTTAGCGGTCAACGGGATTAGGAGAAAGTTATGCCTTTTTATTTTTTTTTTCTTCAACCGTACTTGGAATATGTAATTTTGCAGACATACTGCGAAAGATTATGCATGGAAAACGCATTGGTTTGTTTATGGTAAGACCAATAGAGTTTTCTCATGTAGATGTTAGTTTAAATGGATGGTCTTCAAATCTTTTTTTTCATGTGATAAAATACCTTTAAGCTATGTTAGTGGCATACAGGTGAAGTTTTACATTTTGCAGTATTTAGAAACCGCTGCGGATACAGAATTCTTTTTCGGACAGGCTAATCTAAAAAAGAGCTTATTTGACCTAAACAAACTATAGAATAAAGCAAAATATTACGCTATAGCAATGTATGCTTTGGGGGAAGGAAAAATTTATAAAAAAAAGCTCATGCGAATCAATTACGAACATACATTTTTTTGTATGATCTAATACAGGAAGGAATCTATTATGCCATTATAATTAAAGAAAAATGGAATGATATTTGAAGTGGATTTCATTTTGTTTTAATATAATGGCTTAATAGTCTCTTACCTGTATAAAATTATACAAAAAAAGTATGTTCATAGTTGATTTACGTAATTTGTAAAGAAAAATACTATAGAACTTTGAATTTTTAACAAAACAAAACTTATTACATCTTTCCGCAATCAAACGGGCAAGGTTATTTTCTGTTAAACCATATTACATTTCAAGGTCATGCAAAGTTCATATCAATAAACAGATTTTTGGAATGGCGCACCGATTTTATATGAATTCTGACTTTTGGTCGCTTGACGACAACCATTTATTAAAGTATTCCAAAAAGTGATTGTCACGTTTGAATGACATAAAAAAAGGAAGATGATAGAAATTACCATTGGTTCAATGAATCTAAGGAATTTTTAGCAGCAATTTTCAGAGGTCATAACAGAATGATGCAGATAAATAGATGACGTAACTGTATGAGAAAATCACTTTAAAAGAGTATGAAAATTTTATTAAAACTAAAATACGATTCTTTTAAAATAACTATTATGTGGTACAATGACATGGTGTCGGATTGGAAGGAAATCTGAAAACCACCAGTTCAAACTTTTCAGCCTAAATGATCGCACATGCAGAAGAATACCTTCCAACAAGATTGAAAAGTGTTTATAATTTCGGTTTATCCGTTTGTCAGTCCTCCCGTACGTTCTGTACCATGGGACCAATTGAAAATGATGTAAGTAGCACTTATGATTTTTACAGGATCACCTAAAACAATTTTAATAATTTACTCTCTAAGGGAAGTCATTTTTAAAAATGTACTTTAGAGCTAGGCTATTAAAAAAATGGTATATGCTATTGAGGATAACAAAATAAAACTCTCCATAAAAAAATTAAAAATCTTTTACAGGAGTATTCAAAAGAATTCCAATACATTGTAATACAGTAATTCAAAAGAATTCCAATACAGTTTGTATGCAATTTAGCGATGTTCATCCATTTCAAGCACAATAAGTATACAAACGATTGCACTTGGTTACTCTTCATTTAAATGTTGAAGGTAACATTTGGCGCTCTTTTACAGGGTCTCTCAAAATTACAGTGATACACAGCTGCTTTGAGGTTATACCGAACATATCCTTAAGCTTGACGAGGATACTTTGCCAAATTTTGGAACAAGGAAGACTTTTGTTGGAAAGTGTTTTATAACATGTACGTTAGGCATGATTTATCGTTCTTGTTTTAAATCAATTTTTTTTTTAGTGTTCTCACCAAAAACAATTCTGCTGTGATAGGCGATTTGATGATTTCTGTGAAGAATATTAGGGGGTGGGGGTTGAACAACAAGTCGAAGATGTTTTTGCTGTAGTTCTTTCTCAAGGCCGAGTATCTGTGAGCCTAGGATTTGAATAAATTGCTTAAGTTATTTTTTCTTATACGAGGAGAACTTTCAAAAGAAAACTTTTCCGAAGAAATAAGACAATCGACTTTAGCGGATGTGACCTTGATTTTCTTCAAAATAGCAACTAGACTTCGAAACGATTACGCGGGTGCTTAAGCGATTATGATTACGCTTATATTACCTTCTCAGCTACAGACTACGACACGATTACGGTAATCCCAAATATTAATTTTGTTGACTACAATTTGACTACAATATTCAAACAAATAAAATGTTTCGATTACGATTACGCTTGGTGCGATTACGATTAAATTACGATTACAGAAAAAAATTTTCGTAAAAATTCATAGCTTTTTAATTGAACAATTTTTTCGCAGGGGACACAACTAATTAACAAAAAACACTCAAAAGAAACTGGTGTTTAAAAGATAAAGTAATTAAAATTTTGTAAAATAAAATGATTACGATTAGAATAAACGATACAAGAAATTTAACGAAGATTTCACAAATTGTTTAATGAGATTTTCTGTTATATTCATTTGACTTTGTAAAATCTGAGTGAATGTAATCCTGTAATCGTGTCAAGTGATTATGATTTCAGTATGCTTAGATTACGACTATACTAAGATTAATTGATCATGATCAAGAAATTTAATTTTCTAGATTACGATTACACGCGGATTTAAGTTTTCAGATTACGATTGCATTATACTATTTATTTATTTGCCAGGAGAGGACAGCTCGCGTCACTGAATGTGTCGCTTAGAGCTACATATACGTTCTTCCCGTAATTTCCCGCCACAATTTGGAATCTCATCAGAAGGTGGGGGACTTCTGAATATTGGCGCCCCTCGGAAACTGCTAGCGACCGCCGAGAGGACTTTCGGAACCACGGATTTAACGTGCACGTACACCGCATGTACACGGTGGTCTTTAGATTATGACTAGATTAAGATTACAAAAAGTATTATCCATTATAATAGACTACAGCGTGGGCCGGCGTTGCCCGTGCAAATTAAGAGAAATGCGCATTGACCTTAAATGTAAATTCTAAAGGGAAGGAATGTGAATCCCCCCGCTTCAATAATAAAAAAAAGAAGACGGGACTTCCCACTGCAACGGAAAGAAAATGGACACGTCACCTGATAGCTCACAGAGGTTACCGGAAATTGGACGTAGCTAGACTGGAATGTGAATCCTCCAACTGCAATGATAAAAAAAGGACATGGGACTTCCCGCTGAAAAAAAAAATGAAAACGGCATCTGTTAGCGTTCAGAGGTTACCAGGAATCGGTCATGGCTAGGCTTCGCCCCTTGTACATGTCCCCCCCCCCTGAAATTTTGGATTTTTGTTAACTGGATATCAATAAATGAAGTATTTTTGTGAGAAATACTACCTGTTTCACTTTTTAGGCAACCTCCGATATTTTTTTCTCGCTACGTCCCTGTGTGACAGACAAATGGCTGTTAGTGTTTCTGATTTTTAGCAACAAAAGGCATAGTTAGGGGTGAATTATAATACAAAAATACGTTACAGAAAGGAAAAAACGTAAAAAACTAACATTGTCAGATTACAATAACTAAATGTTAAATTAAATTTGCGGTTTTAGTTTTTCAATTGTTTTTCATGAAATTCAAAGTTCTAATTTAGCCCATTAGATTGCACCGCACCAACTTGTTACGTACAATGTGACTCGAAATAAAAATCAGTTATTTAAAAAGCTCATTTTAACAGTAATTTTGTCATGCATGATACTTTGATTTAATTACGGTTAGCACCACCTTCAAAAGTACAATATTCAAGTTAAAAAAATAAGTATGGCGATTTAAATTTTCTTTTTTTTTAAATCAAAAAGCTACAGTAATATGCACTGCTGTATGCATAAATACATTCAGTATTCACGTACGCATGAATTTTCGCCGAAGAGCTGGTAGGAAAATACTATCTCGTTATGTGTATGTTGCATTGAACTATCTCACCAGAAAAGTTTTAAATTAAATTTACAATAGTAAATTCTTTCAACTTCACACATGATGATCCACACTAAGGTGAACACGCCTTTGTATCCAGATAGGTGCGCCTTTCTAAGGACGGGACGTACTAATTTCTGAAGCGGCATCATAGACTGTTTGAGGGTATTTCGCATGCGATCGGCAGCTCTGCAGAAAATCCACAGGAGTAGTGAAAAGTGCAGAGCCTCTAAAGAAGTTAGCATTCAAATTTCTATATTCATAAAGTCAACTAATGCTAATTCTTCCTTCTCCTCCCCCCAAAAAAGAAATATGATAAAGGAGTTATTCATACCACTCTCTGATATTGAAAATATTAATCACACGCCCACAAAGTGCATACTTCGTCTACCATTTGTCTTAGAAGAAATTCATTTCGTTTTAGTGTAATGCTCGAAATTAAGATAATGGCAATATTTAATCAAAAGCAAAAACATTTGTGACCGAAAGTTCTTCCAGTTTCGGTGGCATGATCTCTAGCTTTAGTATGCATAAAATAGTGGTGGTGTGACAAATTAAATCCAAATAAAATTACATATATTATTAAATGATGTGGTCTTTCCCAACTCTCTTCCACAGCTACATTAATGTTTAAGACAGATAAATGATCTAAGTTTTATATGTTTTCACGGGTTTTTATTTTGCTAGAATTTACTACTTCTTTAGCTATTTCAACTGCATGCGTAATATAATTTGTAGAGAGAGTGTTTCACTATTGATGGGCAAAACTTAAAAGGTGATGATACTTGTCCAAGCAAACAGCTTTCATCAGAAAATGCATGGTAGGAATTAAAATACTAAGGACCTAGATGGCGCAGGAGCTTATTTTGTTGTTAGAGAGTTCGTGTATTCAGATGTTCACCTGCCACTTTACTAAGCAAGCATTGTATTTACATGCCATGAAAAATTTTTGTGCACCTTAATTGTCCCTTGTGTGTTTTTGTGTACTCCCTCTAGAGTCTTTGTTTTTTTAATTCCAACCATGTAATCTTTGATGAAAATATTGTGTGTTTCGGCATGTGCTATCACATCTTAAAGTTTTCTCCATCTTTATATATAACCTAATCATTCTTTTTGTGTTTTTTTTTTTTTTTGTCAAGAGCTGCAAGATCACTTATGGCGACCTCTTGCACCTCTGTGTTTTGACTCCAATCATGGATTCTCTGATAAATGTCATCTATTTGGACGTGTACTATCACAAGATTCCTGTGCCTATGGTTCCTGAAACAACTTGCATATAACCTTAATGTATACACTTTTAGTCAGTTAATTATAATAATAATATTAGTGCATAAATCAATTTATTTTATTAAAAATCCTATTCTGTCATATATTTTATTTAATAACACAAAAAGTAACATTTTCTTTCGGAATATAACCCCCAATCTTTGCAGTTCACAATCCCATTTTTATTGGAAATGCATTCATGTTAATATTATTAAAGAATAAATTACTTTTGCTTTCATCTCTCGTGTAGCATTGTTTTTCGAGATCCGAATCTACTGTAGCTTAACGGTGTGTAAAATGTTCAACTTCCTACTCTATTCAAGATCATTCGGATAACAATGTCTTCTTCCTTATGATAAACATTTGGATCGGACCGATTGTAAATAAAAGATTGATCTACAGAATTTTTTTGTACTATTATTATTGTTTGCACTCATCTTGCGTTAAGCAAACTGGAAAAGGTCATCTCGAAATTTTCTCGACTGTTACGTAACTGGTTTTCATTTCTTCCTAGTTTGGATCCGGATTAAATAATACCCGCTGGATGTAGCGGTATAAATTAAATCAGAAAAAATTTGGGACTTTATCAAAAATCCCAAATGTTGAAAAAGTTTTTTTAGTTACATTTTAAATACGACTGATTACATGGCTGCAGGTTTTTTAAAATATCAATCCTCCTGTAATCATTTCTAATAGAAATCAGTATGTAATCATTAAGCCGGTATTGGCTCTGTAGTCGGCTTGCGGAGATTCAAGTCCCAATGCTTTGCTATGGAGAAAAGTGCCTTAACGCCTAATCAATTTTCTCAGAAAGTATTAGGTATTTTTAAATGAAATTTTCTTGTGTGAATCTTGAGAACTATTCGCAAGGATTGCGCGAATCAGATTTGAGTAAATTGATTCAAAAGAGATTTTATTGCAGCCTGAAAAGTATCATAAATTCTAGACTGCAATAAAATCTCTTTCGGCTAAATTAACTCAAATCTGATTCGCGCAATCCTTGCGAATAGTTCTCAAGATTCACACAGAAAAATTTCATTTAAAAATACCTAATACTTTCTGAGAAAATTGATTAGGCGTTAAGGCACTTTTCTCCATAGCAAAGCATTGTGACTTGAATCTACGCAAGCCGACTACAGAGCCTCTTAATACCGGCTTAATAATTATATTCTGATTTCTATTAGAAATGATTACAGGAGGATTGATATTTTAAAAAACCTGCAGCCATGTAATCAGTCGTATTTAAAATGTAACTAAAAAAACTTTTTTAAAAAAACTTTGATAAAGTCCCAAATTTTTCTGTTATATTCATTTGACTTTGTAAAATCTGAGTGAATGTAATCCTGTAATCGTGTCAAGTGATTATGATTTCAGTATGCTTAGATTACGACTATACTAAGATTAATTGATCATGATCAAGAAATTTAATTTTCTAGATTACGATTACACGCGGATTTAAGTTTTCAGATTACGATTGCATTATACTATTTATTTATTTGCCAGGAGAGGACAGCTCGCGTCACTGAATGTGTCGCTTAGAGCTACATATACGTTCTTCCCGTAATTTCCCGCCACAATTTGGAATCTCATCAGAAGGTGGGGGACTTCTGAATATTGGCGCCCCTCGGAAACTGCTAGCGACCGCCGAGAGGACTTTCGGAACCACGGATTTAACGTGCACGTACACCGCATGTACACGGTGGTCTTTAGATTATGACTAGATTAAGATTACAAAAAGTATTATCCATTATAATAGACTATATAAAGGTATTTTAGAAGCAAAGATAAAATTCTTGAAGCAGCTCAAAAATTTAGTTTGGGATCCAAATCCAAACGGCCGAAAAGTCAATGTGGCCGATTGTTTGCCAGGAGAGGACAGCTCGCGTCACTGATTGTGTCGCTTAAAGCTACATATACGTCCTTCCCGGAATTTCGCGCCACAATTTGGAACCTCATCAGAAGGTGGGGGACTTCTGAATATTGGCACCTCTCGGAAACTGCTAGCGACCGCCGAGAGGACTTTCGGAACCACGGATTTAACGTGCGCGTACACCGCATGTACACGGTGGTCTTTAGTGGTACGCCGGTATCGAACCCTGAACCTTCCGGTTACAAGTCCAACGCCTTAACCACTGGGCTACCACGGACCGGTCTGGAGTTTTGGTAAGTTTTCTCCGGATGTAACGTGAATGTGCGTTAGAACCCCTTAGAAAGTCCTCCTACCAAAGCTCCCCCCCTTGGCAGATCGCCCTAGTGTAGCGTTGCCATAATCACACACAACAAGAACCGAGAAAATCGGAAAGCACTACGATCTTTGACGTAATGCAGAAACGGAGCGATTTATCCGATATCCAAAAGGGCATGATCTTTAGCTTTCGGGCTGAGGGTGAAAGCATTTTCGAAACGGCTAATTTTGTAAACTATTCACACGTCGCGGTGGTAAAAGTATACTGTGCATGGCAAAATGACAGCTAGAGCGATATCCGGTGAATACGATGGTTGTTCGATGGTATTTCATAGCTGCCAACCTTCCACTATTTTTACCACCACTAATTTTTACGTATCAATTCATGCATAGGAAAACACCAAAAATTTAATGCAAAATAAAGCTGTTTAAAAATTGTGGTGGGAAATCTCCCGAAGAAATCGGGAAGGTTGGCAGCTATGGTATTTGTAGAAGTTTTTGGTCAGAAATCCATTCACAATGATAGCCTTATAAGATGGTGCGTTGTCGTGGTGCAAAATCCAAGAGTTTTCTTTCCACAAATCCGGCCTTTTTCGACGAATTTTCGCTCTCAATTGCTGCATAACGTTCAGATAATATTCTTTATTTACCGTCTGACCTTCTGGCAGGAATTCCGAGTGCACAACACCGCGATAATCAAAGAAAACAGTCAACATTACCTTGACTTTTCATCGACTTTGACGAGGTTTTTTTTCTTTTTCGGCTCAGTTGGAAGGCACCATTCCGAAGCTTGGTGACAGGTTTGCATGTCAAACCCCTTAAGCCTATGTATCACCACCAGTTACAATGCGTTTTATGAATGCAAAAATCGAAAAAATAGCAAAACACACTTGAAATGAACTGACAAAATCGAGCACTGTAATGACAGATAACGCTAAAACTCCACGTCAGTATAGAGGACAGTTGTGCTAACTTGGTGACAAAAATAATTTTGACAATCTCTTTAGGCGGGCTCTTTAAATGACCAATTCCCGGAACTTTTTTGACAGAATATACATGCACCTTTACAGCATTTTATGAAAAATAATCTCTTTCTTGGGAGAAAAGCAAAATTTGAATGAAATAAATCACCTAATCTCTTTCAAATATCAATTTTAATACCATTTAGTGAATATACTCGAAAAAACATAAACCTTCATATCATAACTTCATTTTAGAAGGCGTTCATAATATGATACAGGTTGTGTCACAATTTCTTCCCGTGTTTGGATGGCTTATAAAAAAATATATATTACTAATACAGCAACAAATTTGAGTTTATTGGAGAAATAAATGTTACAAGTTTTATTTCACAACTGTCCGATATGTGAACCTTTCGTGACAGGGACGGATTAATGCAGTAATATCGGGTGTGGATGTGGAGAGAAGGGAGTTAGTTTGTTCTACAGGAAAGACAAAACTTCCAGTGTTTTTTCTACAGTAAAGTCTTCTACAAGAAAGAAATATTGCAAGTTTTGTTTCACAAATAGCGAGCTTCCTCGTCATTGGATTGGACAAGGTTCTGTCGACGACTATCGCTTTTTTTCGTGGACTTCTCGCTCTCCGGACCTAATTCCAGGTGATATTTTACGGGGTTACTTAAAAGATTGTGTGTTCGTGTCAAAGACGAAATTTACGCCAAAGGATCACAACGGCATTTGTTACCATGTTAAAACGAGTGTGTGAGTAAAGGAAGAATTTCTGAACTTTATACTTAATACCTGCCGCATCACGAAACAAGGACAGATTACAAGGGGGGGACGGAGGGGCTACTACCAGAATTGAAAAAAAAGAAATTAGTGCAAAATATCCTGTTTTATTTCCATAAAATGAATGTATTTGTCAATCTTCTAACTAACCGCCCGCCCCCCCCCTCGACAAACTAACTACCGTCCCTCTAGCCCCACCCACCACTCCCTGCAATATTGCATTAATCCGTCTGTGTCACGAAAGGTTCACATACTGGACTTTTTTGAAATAAAAATTGCAACATTTCAGTCTTCAATAAAGTCAACTTTGCTGCCGTATTGATAATATATATAGTTTTTAAAAGCCTTCCGAACCCGGGAGGGAATTGTGACACACCCTGTATATATGTATTAATAAACCCTAAAAGATAAAACGCATTTTAATTTTACCCAGCATAATGATCTACATAATAATTTATATGTCAGCCTGATCTCCTATATACACTTTTCAAGGATAACGCTTATGTTATACTGTACAATGCGTTGTAATGTAACACTGTACGATTATTGTGCTTTATTGAATTCAACCTAATTATGACTCCTAGCCTCGCCCAGGTAGATACATATATACAATAGAAATTCTATTTTTACTAGCTATACATTTAAGCTAATGTTATACGCGTGAAACAACGCTTATCTTTCTCAACCATTATTTTTAAACGCTTGTTTCTTTGCTGAGCTTGTGTAACTTCTTTCAACTGTCAAACTAGATTAGCAAAAAAGAAGGCAGAGAATTGCTTATTGCAGGCGACATCACAAAGTAATAATAATGAAGCCACATACCTAAAGACTTTTCCTTGGACGTAACATTTTAATGCATAAATTATTTCCCTTTTGTTTTTTCCTTTTATATCATGTATTCCAGAGTTAGACCCATTATAAATTTTAAGTCCAAACTCAATTTTTTCTTGAATTTTCCTACAACATTAACTCAATTTCAATGTATTTTCAATTTTTTTGTGTGTCGTGCAATTGATCGAATTTTTTTATAAAAAAAAGATGTGAATTGATTTAAAACTTTTTTTTAGAGGTCGAATGTAAACATTAAGTAATAGGATTATTGAAAGGGGATTTTTAAACTTGGATCTTGATATATATGATATGAGACCAATGGCGGACTAAGGGGGTGGGGGAGGTCCGCCTCGGGCTCCGACCGGTAGGGGTGGCCACAAATAGATTGAAAAATTTAAATTGCAGTTTCAATTTTTTTAGAAGAGTTTAATGTTCAAGATTATTCTGAAATCTCCAGACGAAGCCAAAGGGGGGGGTCTCCCCCTCCCAACGAAATATTAAACGTAAAACCTGTCTTAAATGGGTGGCAAAGCCCGACTAAGTAAGTCAACATGAGAGAATTTCGCAGACATTTTCATGGATCCCCTTTCATTTCAATATATTTTTTTGTATTCTGTCATGCTTGAAACATACTGTATGTAAACAGATCTTGATTACCGCTTAGACGAACTAGGCTTCGTCCTAGAATCCCCAGCTTTTAGGGGGCCCAGAATTATTAAAATAGTTTAAGCTCTAGTCTTGAAAAAAGTTAGTGACTACATGTATGTGTAGTCACTAACAAGGTATGACTGCACAAGGGCCCCAAACTTGAAGAGCGCCCCTGGCCTCAGTTAACGTTAGTCCGCCTCTGTACGTGACTTAAAATAGTATAAACTAAACTAGAAAGCAATACTGTCTAAATAAAAGAATACACTTATTTTGTACACCTCATTAGTGAATAGGGCACATTTTACTAATTGGGAATTTCTTTTTATACGTCTCGGGACGCAAACCCGAGGCGTATACAAACAACTCGGGTCGTATACAAACGTTATACGACCATATAAAGTTTGTATACAAACTTTAAAAGTGTCACTTTTCGAAAACTAAAGAGAGTTTTTTTTTCTTAACATAGTCTTTTTTGTTTCCGTCTTATTTAAACGTTTTTCCAATTTACATTGCCTACTTATGTCTAATTGATAACGAATTAGAACATGTTAACGCAATTTCGGGACACCCTCTATGTCATAAGCACTACACTCTGAGCATCACTTGCATGATATTTTACTTTTTATTGTAGTTTTTGCTTGAGTGTTACTGTTTGCTTTTTCTTCAATAAAACAATACAAGAACTTTGCCTGCACTTCATTCATTTAAAGAATCTCTGACGACTAAAGTTACCACTTTCAGAATACGAATAGGAAACTTCTGATCTCAATGGACTTCAGCACCATTTTTATCAGTGGTACTTCAAATGACTGACTTTTGCTTTGTTTTGCTTTGCTTGATTAACAATCAGCACCTTACAAATGGATGGTTTATATGGGCTTCGTTCTAAGGATGTTCGAGAAACTCCTTACCTAGCCTTCATTTTCGCGAACGTTTGTCATGAACATTCTTCCAAACAAGAAGTCATAGCCCGATGTGGATTTAATTACAACGAGCGCTAGAACATTTGGAGGAAATATATGTATACTCAATATATAATTCATCTTCGTCCACCTAAAATTAATAAGTTCATATTCAATTTTTATTATACACCAAAATCGAATTTCATGCTCTTCTGGAAACGCGCGGAAACTTTTGGCATTCGAAAGATTTCATTTTGTGTACACAGCCTTTCATGTATCGATGCAGACGATTTATTTGTGAAAAAAAATAAAACAATGCAATCTGGAAAAACTATTTTAAAGGAATTGCCTGAAAATTGCCTTTCAAATCCGGATAAACTTGATGAATATGACTTTATACCGATTGCAACAGTTCATTTTGTCAAGCAAATGATTCACTTTTTTTACTCTCGGAAATAAAAGGGAGCTGAAAATAGAAAAAAAGAAAGAAAAAACCTTAAAAAAGGAGGGAACCCATGGATTCTCAGATTTTTAAAGTAGCAGAGATTGTTTATATTTTTATACATAATCATGAAAAATTTCAAGCGATCGTATTTTAATGGTGTAGATGTTGTTACGCTTTTTCTGCTTTTTAATCTTTTTGAACTTTTTAATCTTCTTGGAGTAATGGCGGTAAAATATTTATATTGAAGTGGTTGACCGGAATGGTTACAGAGTGAGTCAAGTATCAGCGTAACTATGTAGTAGGATGCTTCAGATAAGGAAAATAACCTTGACACCTATTTGATATAAACACGCCAATCTTTCTTTCTCAAAATTACAAAATTTAATTTTGTATATTTACACTGTATGATCAACCTCTGTATGGAGCCAGAAACCTCTGTAGAGCTTTTGAAAAGCACGTTTCATTTTAATATGTATATATATATGGACTCCATTAAAATATATAGAATAAAAATAAATATGTAAGAAATAGAACGATGAAAAGACATACGCAACGTAGTTTTATTATTATTACTTTATTTTCCTTTATCTTTCATATTTTTGTTCGCTTTACTATTTTATATTTGAACATATTAACCTGTTTTTGATAATTTCTCTCTTCCCCTTCCAACCTTTTTTTTTTCTTTTCTCTCTGGTATCTTACTTTTTCTCTCTCCAGAATGGCAAATTGCCTCTACAGTTTATTTTTCAACACTAAACTTTTTGGTCGCGTAAAAGATGGAACATTTTTGCAACTGAAAAAGGGTGAAATATCGTAAACCCCCACGATCGTTTTGATAAGTCCTTTTTTATGCGCATTATTTTACAAAATTTTTAAATAATTAAACGTATATCCCATTATTACTTAGGGATTTTACTAGACGAGACATCCCTACTTCCAGTTTCACAGCCATCTCCATAACTATCAGAAACTGTCACTTTCGAGCAGTTCCGCAATTTTAAAATATGACGTAACGAACTTAAACGTGGCTTATTTAATAATTGCTCCAGGTTGTGCAACTGCTTTCAGAGAAATGTCATCATTGTCAAAATCCAACAATGCACGTATCAACTCTTCGAGTCATTAACATCAATATAATTCCTATTCCATATCACAGCGTATGTCAACCGACCAGGTTTCCAGCATTCATTACCCGAACAAAACTTTGTGGTGTTTCTCCTACAGAACTTTCGAATGCGATGCAACACCAGAACTTGATGGGAATCGCCGAAACGTGATGCTTCTGATACTTAACACGTCTCATAAACATTTGGGACAGACAGACAATGGATTACTTTCACCTCAGCGCACGTGCATTCACTGCGTAATACGGATTCCTTTTTAATCGACTGTGGTCATCTGGCCGGAATAGTAACTTGTCCATCTTCTCTGGCGGAAGAGAACAAGTCAACCATGGGATCATTCGAGTAGATAGAAACACAATGGGCTTGTGAAAAATAACTATTACTATAAATCGAATGTTTGTGTAGTTAAGCTGCTCTTTAACGCCCAAGATAAGGAGATTTTTTTCCCTTCTTTAAATAATTATATTTTAGTTTGTTGCAATTATGTTACAAGCTGTTACGAAGTTTTGGATTATTAGATAGTTTATTGTTGTTCGCAAATTGTTTATTTTCTAGGTCATTCTTGTTTTAATTTTTTGGATTGTATGAAAGTTTGAATATTAAGTTTTAACTCACAAAACGAAATCTTTGAAAAATCAAAATAATAATTATGCTAAAATAATGGTTGTTAGCTCAGAAATGGTCGAAATTTAGTGGAACAAGGTTACTATTATCTACTGAAACCTTGATGTAATGAAATTTTAAATTATAATAATAAAAAATTCTGAAGCTTTCATTTATACAAAAAAAGGAAAAGAAAAAAGTATAAAAGAAAAGAACGAAAGAAAAAAATAATTTCTAAACAGCATTGCAAAGCAGCCTCTGTTTCGTATCTAAATTGTAGTGAGAACATTTGTATTTAAAAGAGCTGCAGTTAATATCAATCAGTTAATTGAAAACTCTTCACTAAAGTTCAGCTTATTTTATTGAATACTAGCTGAAGTACCCGTTTTTCGCACGGGAATGAATGGACTTTTTGATATTACGATTTTTGGGGATTACTATTTATTGTAATAAAGAGATATAACAAAATGGATATCGCTTTATATTGTGTTCAATAGCCATGCATACCGAATTTCAAGGCAATCATTTGTACGGTGCAGAAGGCCATGCGGCGTAGCGCAATCTAGTGGAGAGTTTTAGCAAAACGGAAACGGCGGAAATATTCTTCGCATTCAGATATCGATGAATACGAAATTTCAGGACGATCAGCTGGACAGCCCTGACGACGCAACATCTAGTGGCAAATTATATAGGAAAATGGATAGCGCCAAACTCTTCCCCGTGTTCAAATATCTATGTATACCTATTTTCATAGCGATCATTTGCACAGTCAAGAAGTGATACACTGCAGCGCGATCTAGTGGTTAATTAAAGTAATGATTTGCTACAGTGCCGTCAAGTGGCGGGTTATAGCAAAATGGATAACGCCAAAATATTCTCATTGTTCAAATGTATATACTGATACAAATATGTATACTGATTTTCATAGCGACCGTTTGAATGGTCAAGAATTTGGCGTGCTGCAGCGTCATCTAGCGGCGAGTTAAAATAATAATGCATTGCAGTGCCATCTAGTGGTGAATAACATCAAAAGGAACACAGTTAGAATATATTCTTCGTGCTGAAATGTGTAAGTATAAGAAATTTTATGCCGATCGGTCGAACGGTATAGAAATTGATGTGTTGCAGCGCCATTTAGCGGCAAGTTACAGCAAAATGGATACTGAAAAATATTCTCCGTGTTCTAATATCCGCGTGTACCAAATTTCATCGAAATGGGTTGGACGATATTCGCATAGCAAACGGCTAAACGGAATAGAATTCGACGTTCTGCTGCGCCACCTAGTGGCAAGTTAGAGGAAAACGTATAGCATAAAAACCTTCTCTATGATAAAAGACTTAGGTGAACCAAATTTCATGGTGATCGGTGAAACGGTGCTGAGTTTTTCAACCTCCTACATACATACCAACATTCATTTTTATCTATCACCAGTCTTATTATATATACCAGTCTCAAGTAAAATCCAGTTTCAAATCTAAGCCTCGCCAAAGTGCCAACATACGCCATTTTGCAAGAGTTTTTTCAGGAAATCATTCGAAGCATTGACTTAGCAGCAATCAATATGGGAAATGGTTCGGCCGCCTAAAAGTAAAGCACACATTTATTTGAAAAGGGGAATCCCTTAATACAACCGAATTTTTTTAAATTATCAACTATAACGTGTTTTATTCATCGTTACTCCGATGTACTAAATGAGAAGATTTCAATTTTCTGAAATTTGGCGGAATTCCCCCAACTTAAATCAATGTACTCAATTGGCGAGAATTCTGTAGATCGCTTGAAATCCCTTAATAACTGCATTATTTCTTCACGGATCATTAAAATTTAACGCTGTATTCTAATAAAACCTTTGCACTTGCTTTCAAAAATCTATTTCCTTAAGCTCTCAATAAATTGCGCCAAGCCGAAAACTGTGCAAACCGCTAGAACTCACTTACTCAAAATCAGCATTTGAGCCATTTTATTTTTTCGCCAAACTAAAAAAATATTACATATTAGCCTCGGAAATCTTCAATTCTTATTGTTTTGCGTATAAAACATTTCATTCCTGCTCCGATTTCCCATGCACACGATATTATAATAAAAAATTAATAATCTTACAAATATAAACTAACAAAAAAAAATCATTTTTATTCTTTTATTTTTACTTTGAGAATTTAAAACATCTTATTCGGCAAAATCGCCACACATGGCAACCACGATCCTTATTTCACACTTTTTTCACTACAGGGGTTACAATTACGGAAAGGTTTTTGCATGGAAAACATAAAAATCTCTTAAATTCCGGGAACGGGTGGACTTTCAACGTTTTAAAGTGGACTATGATTTATTCTATATTATTTTACATATCTGTGCAAAATTTTAGGCTGATAGGTCCATTTTTGTGGATTTGTATACAACTCAAATCCACAAACAAACAAACAAACAGAATTTCATTTTTATTTATAAGATTTAAGTGTTGAAATGAGATTCAGGAAAGAGATGTTGAAAGCCAAGTTCAACAAGAGATTGCATGTCAGAGAGAGAAGTTATCTGGTTGATAACCCGATTTAAAGTTTGTACAATTTACCTGTAGTAAAGAAAGCCATCTAAAACATTAAAAAACGAAGGAATTTTCAGGTTTTTAAAATTAAGTATGAATTTTTCTGTGTCACTGTAAATAATATGAACTGAATCTCAAGCTCATCGGTCTAGCACTGTATGTTTAGTTAAGATACAGCCAAATCACAATAAAAATATCCATTTTATACCATGGCTCGCGCTAGACATCAAAATCTGCAAGTCATGTTGACTCGCATTCAATAAAAGTGAGAGTCAATTTTTGAAAACTGCGAGTCAAAGTCAAAAATCTAGTTTTTTTTTCTTTAATCTAAGAAAGAAAAAAATAATTTTCACCTACATATTGATTTCTTCACAATGCACAATTAATATAAACTAGATTACAGACATGAGTAGCATGACTGTCCGGCTGAAATTTCGCGAGTCAAATTTGACTCGCAGTTTCAAACAGTGAGAGTCAATTTTTTCAAAAAATATTGATTTACGCGTAAAATGCGAGTACGCGCGAGCCCTGTATAAATATAGAAGCTGAGGCATTTGGTTTTTAATACTTTAAAGTATCTATCTCAAAACTTTTTTTTTCACAAATTTCACTCACAATGCAAAAGATACTTTGATATCCAAAGACAAATATTTTAAATGTCTATTTTTTGTTTAAAGTACATAGAGAAATGTCTTTGTAAATAACACATTTATAAAATTTTTAATTTAAAGCTGATAGTGAAATTCAGAATATATTTATTGTTCTAACTGAAAACAAATTGAAGTAAAAAAAGGAAATATTTTTTTACTATTGTTTAACTATATTAAAGCACACGTATAAAAATATAAATGAATGAATAAATAAATAAAAATTAACTCAGGAGATTTTTTTCAACAGAGCGAAGATCAAATGCTAAATGCATCAATACATATGGTAGTGTAAACAACAAAACATGCTTTTATGTGTATGGTAAACAAATATGTGCACTATAGAAAAAAATTACTTCTTAGCATAATCCTTATAAATAAAAATGAAATTCTGTTTGTTTGTTTGTGGATTTGATTCGTATACAAATCCACAAAAATGGACCTATCAGCCTGAAATTTTGCACAGATATGTAAAATAATATAGAATAAATGATAGTCCACTTTAAAACTTTGAAAGTCCACCCGTTCCCGGAATTTAAGAGATTTTTTATGTTCTCCACGCAAAAAGCTTTCGTAATTGTAACCCTTGTAGTGAAAAAAGTGTGAAATAAGGATCGTGGTTGCCATGTGTGGCGATTTTGCCGAATAAAATGTTTTAAATTCTCAAAGTAAAAATAAAAGAATAATAATGATTTTTTTTTGTTACTTTATATTCGTAAGGTTATTTTTTTTAAATTATAATATCGTGTGCATGGGAAATCGGAGCAGGAATGAAATGTTTTATACTCAAAACAATAAGAATTGAAGATTTACGAGGCTAATATGTTAAAATTTTTTAGTTTGGCGAAAAAATAAAATGGCTCAAATGCCGAGAAAGTGAGTTCTAGCGGTTTGCACTGTTTCCGGCTTGGCGCAATTTACTGAGAGCTTAAGGAAACGGATTTTTGAAAACAAGTGCAAAGATTTTATTAGAATACAGCGTTAAATTTTAATGATCCGTGCGGAAATAATGCAGTTATTAAGGGATTTCAAGCGATCTATCTTCAGCATTCTCGCCAATTGAGTGCATTGATTTTTGTTGGGGGAATTCCGCCAAATTTCAGATAATTGAAATCTTCGCATTTAGTACATCGAGGTAACGATGAATAAAACATGTTATAGTTGATAATTTAAAAAATGAGGCTGTATTAAGGGATTCCACTTTTCAAAAAAATGCCTGGTGGTCGCACCATTTCCCATTTTGATTGCTGCTAAGTCAATGCTTCGAATGATTCCCTGAAAAAACTCTTGCAAAATGGCGTATATTGGCACTTTGGCGAGGCTTAGATTTGAAACTGGATTTTATTTGAGACTGGTATCTATCTATATTAATAAAACAATGTGTGTAAACTGTTTGTTTGTCTGTGTCTCGCGTATCTGGCAAACGGGTGATCGTAGACCTACCAATTTTTGAACGGAAATTCTCCATGACAGGTCCCGACACACCTCGAAGCGATTTTTTTCAAAATTCGAACTATTTTAGGAAATATCGATAAAAACGTATCGCAAAAGGCTAATTTTTGCTTTCCGCCATTTCGTAATTGTAACCCCACAGTGCATTAAGCGAGAATTAAGCTTATCTAGGTTGCCACATTCGGCAGTTCATTAAATGATTAAGACTCTTAAGTAAAAATAAAAGAATAACGATTTTTTTATTTTGACTAGATTATTTGTAAGGTTGTTTTTAAATTAAAATATCGTGTGCATGTGAAATCAGAGCGGGAATGAAAGGATTTATACTCAAAAGAAAAATAGAATTTGGAAATTTTCCGAAAATAAATGTGCAACTTTTTAATTGGGCGAAAAATAAAAGGGGTTGATGTGCGATTTTGAGGAGGATTCTAACGCTTGGCGCTATTTATCGTAATTTAATAGTCAGCTATTTGGGTTATGAATACACCTGCGTATAAGTTTTTGAAATTTTCATTCAGTTGGAATTGTGCATTTTTCTGAGCAGCTTTATTGCATCTATTTCTAATATATTACATCCAGAAAAATGGATGTTAGAAATATCAATTTTAATTTTGTTTAATCACACTCATGAATAATGATACACTTTCCAACTTAATAAAATAAGAAACGAAAATAGGGAAGACCTATGGATTATAACTCTTTTTATATATAGCACTTTAGTGCGTATTTAAAATCTGAAAGTGTGTCAGATTTTCTATTATTCTAGCGCTTGGCGCAATTTAATGAGAGGGTATTTTTAAAAACAAGCGTAGGTTATCTTATAAATAAAAATGAAATTCTGTTTGTCAATTTGTTGATTTGGGATACAATTCCACAAAAATGGACCTGTCAGCTTGAAATTTTACACAGATATATGTAAAATAATATAGAATAAATGATAGTCCACTTTAAAACTTTGAAAGTCCACCCGTTCCCGGAATTTAAGAGATTTTTTATGTTCTCCACGCAGAAAGCTTTATGTAATTGTAACCCCTGTAGTGAAAGTGTGAAATAAGCATCTTGGTTGCCATGTGTGGCGATTTTGCCGAATATCGCCACACATGCGTCGAATAAAATGTTTTAAATTCTTAAAGTAAAAATAAAAGAATAATAATGATTTTTTTAGGTTATTTTTTAAATTATAATATCGTGTGCGCATAAGAAATGAGAGCAGGAATGAAATGTTTTATACGCAAAACAATGAGGATCGAAGATATCCGAGACTAATATGTAATTTTTTTTAGTTTGGCGAAATATAAAATGGCTGATAGGCCGATTTTTAGAGAGTGAGTTCTAGCGGCTTGCACAGTTTTAGGCTTTTTGGCGCAATTTACTGAGAGCTTAAGGGAATAGCATTTTTGAAAACAAGTGTATAGGTTTTCTCAGAATACAGCATTAAATTTTAACTATCCGTGCAGAAATAATGCAGTTATTAGGGCATTTCAAGCGATGTAGCTTCAGAATTCTCGCCAATTGAGTACATTGATTTAACTTGGGGGAAATCCGTCAAATTTCAGAAAATTGAAATCTTCGCATTTAGTACATCGAGGTAACGATGAATAAAACATGTTATAGTTGATAATTTAAAAAATGAGGCTGTATTAAGGGATTCCACTTTTCAAAAAAATGCCTAGCGATCGAACCATTTCCCATTTTGATTGCTGCTAAGTCAATGCTTCGAATGATTCCCTGAAAAAACTCTTGCAAAATGGCGTATGCTGGCACTTTGGCGAGGCTTAGATTTGAAACTGGATTTTACTTGAGACTGGTATATATAATAAGACTGGTGATAGATAAAAATGAATGTTGGTATGTATGTAGGAGGTTGAAAAACTCAGCACCGTTTCACCGATCACCATGAAATTTGGTTCACCTAAGTCTTTTATCATAGAGAAGGTTTTTATGCTATACGTTTTCCTCTAACTTGCCACTAGGTGGCGCAGCAGAACGTCGAATTCTATTCCGTTTAGCCATTTGCTATGCGAATATCGTCCAACCCATTTCGATGAAATTTGGTACACGCGGATATTAGAACACGGAGAATATTTTTCACTATCCATTTTGCTGTAACTTGCCGCTAAATGGCACTGCAACGCATCAACCTCTATACCGTTCGACTGATCGGAATAAAATTTTTTATACTTACACATTTGAGCACAAAAAATATATTCTAACTGTGTTCCTTTTGATGTTACTCACCATTAGATGACACTGCAATGCATTATTGTTTTAACTCGGCACTAGATGACCGTGCAGCAGGCCAAATTCATGACCATTCAAACGGTCGCTATGAAAATCAGTATACATAGCTATTTCAACAATGAGAATATTTTGGCGTTATCTATTTTGCTACAACTCGCCACTTGACGGCGCTGTAGCAAATCATTACTTTAATAATTCATTAGATGGTTAACTGACCACTAGATGGTAACTGATCGCTATGAAAATAGGTATACATAGATATTTGAACACGGGGATGAGTTTGGCGATATCCATTTTCCTATAATTTGCCACTCGATGTTGCGTCCACACATGAACTTCAGGACTATTCAGCCGATCGTCATGAAAATTCGTATACATCGATATCTGAATGCGAAGAATATTTTCGCCGTATCCGTTTTGCTAAAACTCGCCACTAGATTGCGCTACGTCGCATCGCCTTCTGCACCGTACAAACGATTGCCTTGAAATTCGGTATGCATGATTATTGAACACAATATAACGCGATATCAATTTTGCTATATCTGTTTATTATGATGAATAGTAATCACCACAAATCGTAATATCAAAAAGTCCATTCATTCCCGTGCGAAGAACGGGTACTTCAGCTAGTTAATTATAAATATATTGGTTCAGCTTATCAATTTTATTTAAAATAAATCTGTATATCCAATATGCCGCTAATAATTACATGAAGCTTAAATGCTCTTAAATAAACCAAATATATGCAGGTTTTAAAGTCGTAAAATATTTTATGAAACTGATTACATTTTTTAAAACAGAGCATTATTTGTGCTATGACCTATTTGATTATGCTTGTGTTAAATGCTACAATTAATATTTCTCAAAAAATTGTTACCGAAAGTAAAACTACCTTTGAAGTATTATGAATATAAATAAAATTCATAATAATAAATGATATTGAAAATTACATTTCTGAAACACATAAAGACAAAACACGCTTAGGGAGAGATTCAAGTGAAACGCACGCGATCGAGTTCGAATCGAACGTTTTTCAGTCCCCAGTTCAGTCCCCAGAATGCTTCCAATGAACAAAACTATCGCGCTGTCACGTGATTAAAACACGATTGTTTTGTTTCAGTTGAATAAGAAACATTGATATGTTTCGCAGTTTCCCCTGTTCGACGCGGAAAACGTTCGAATTGCGTTTCACTTGAATCTCGCCCTTAATGTACATAACATTAATCTGCAGTTTCACTTTATAAACCATATATAAATAAACACTCTATATTTTATTTCTTGGAAGATTTAAGGATTGAGTAAGATTAAAAATAAAAATTTCCAACTGAAGGAATTGTTAATGTCTACAGCGAAGTAGTTTTACATGTTGCACTCATTATGATAGTGCCGAAGCTCAATTCAATACATCAAAAATTGGCCAAAAATAATCGAACAACCAGGACGGAAGTTTTCATCTTATCAAAGCTTACCGATCTGGGACCTGACAAAAGTTTCTGTTTTCAATGGATCCCTTCGCATGTTGGAGTGCATGGAAATGAAATTGCTGAAAAACTAGCTAACAGTACTTGTGACCTCCCGATTCCTTCATTTAATACTACCTTGCAGCCATCAGAGATTTATGCAATCCATAAAATTAATTCCAATTCTGTCTGGCGAATCCCACCTGCAAATCACTGATATTCAGCTAAATGTCCTGACCTTTCCTTGTGTTGCAGAGGGCCTAGACCCACGCAGACTGCTTTAGCCAGATTCCGAACTGGTCATCTGAAATACCGCAAATTTTCCAGAAGAGAGAATTTTTTTCCATCCTGCGTGTGCTGACTTCCTGCTTCTTCTGACCATCTCTTCCTTTACATTGGCATCACATTGAATCAATTGTCAGACGACCAGGAGAGGATATTTGTGTCCATTGTGCAACAAGGCCTCTTGGACTTGGTGTAGTATATCTGCACCAAGGGGATAAGAAACAACAACAACAGGGAAGTGTCGGTTAAAAGTAAATTGGTAGATAAAACCGAAACCTGGTAGTTTTGACTTAATTGTTACTGAAATGTGTCAAAAGCATATGAAACTAGTTTCAGAAATCATCTTATTTGGAGTCGAATGAAAAACAGCGTAGACTATTTTTTTTTTTTTTTTCGGAAGCCGTTGTTTTGAAAAATTCGATAGGAAAAGTTTTTACACTTTATTCCACATGTTTACGCAGTAATGTTTAATATACTCAATGCTAGTTTAGTTAAGTTCAACATCTAATACCACTTTTAGTTATTTTAAAGGCTTAAACCAAGTTTGATCACATTCGAAATTACATTATCGGATAAAATCTGGACCTTAACAATCGGACAAAAATGTATGAAACCTGTACCTAGGTAGTTACAGGATTTGGACAGCCTTTTTTTTTTATAATGTCAAATAGATATAATTTGTTTAGTTTGTAAAATGCCCAACTATGAGCAAGTAAACTGCAATTTTATTTCAGTGCTATTTATCTTTACGAGGGCTAGAGCAAATTCCTTTCTGTTGAATGATACTTCCTCCCGGATCATTTGAAGCTTATAGTGAAAGTGGATGGATCACTAATGAAACCGTATAATTTTTGCAGTTTGTTGCATTCTCGCATTCATCTGCAAAGAGTCTTATTAGATTCGGGACAGCCAATGCTCGAGTGTCAAAAGTATCGAGCTAATAAATGCTGCAAGAGAAAAAAACACATGTAATCCTCTTATGACTTTCTCCTCATGAAACGTATGTCTATAGCCACTTGATATATACTAAGCGAAACCTTTAAGTGATTCAAGTGTGGAAGCGTTTAAAATTAGATTAATTAATTCAAAATAACAAATTCAACATTATTTATATTCCTTGATTCTTTAGCCAGCATCTGTTTCTTAGTGCAGAAAAACCTACTGTACAAATTGATATTGTAATCTTTAAAAATAATTCAGCAGTAAAACGTTTTTTTTCCGTATTATAACTGGTTTCATCTGACCAGCGTGGATAAAATGGGGTACTTGCATACTTTTAAAAATTAATTACATTATGTAACAAAATATAGTTTTTTTTTCCATTAAAAATTAGTTAAAGTTGAAAGACTAACTTATCATTTTAATAGAAATTCAAGCAATAATTTTTTTGAAAGATATGCGTGTACTCAGGACGATAAAAAAAAAATTCGTGATTTAGTTTGCTTGATTTTCACCATATTGAGACAAGAGGAAATTTATCAGTCATTTTAAGAGGTTTGGAACGACTTAGGTATTTTTCTACTTGAATACTAATCTGTCACAGTAATTAAAGAATAAAGAACTATTTGTTTTATGAGAAGGCTGTGTAAAATGTGAGAAATTAATGGTAGCTTTTATAGACAATAACGCATTACAAAATAGGATCATTTGTGAATTTACTAGAATGAACGGACAGCCCCGATTAAATTTTATGAGAGTGTCATTTTATATCTAATTAAAAAATATCAACAGTTCTGTATTAGGATAGACGGCAATCCCACTGAAATTATGTATGAGTTGTGAATATTTCGCGAGATGCGTTTGCATAAAAACACGCACTTTTCTGCTCCATTTTCCCCCTGTTCAAAACATGTTATCCCCCCCCGTAACCTCCCTAAAACGCAGAAAAGCATTTTCTATTTCATGATTGACCAACTGCAGGGCGTGGTATAAAAAATCTTGCAAAGAGCAAATAGAAAAGAATGACAAAAATGTTCTTTTCATTGCAGGGGGTTGCTACGCTGAAGTAATGAGACTTAAATAACAGCTTAAGTCTCGCTCTCTCTGAGTAAACGTTATTACTTAAATTCATTCCTGAGCTGTCCCAGAATGTTTATTGTTTCGCTTTCTGTTTTGATGTGGCATACTGACAATGGTTTTATCCGGTGGGGAGTTGGTTGGTATTTGAGACAAATGGATTTATCTGATATCTTTGTGAAACGTTTTGGTTGAAAGATATAATTTAAAAAATATAAATCTTAAGAAATAATACAGAAAGTATCTGTGTTACCAACAATAAAGGTTTGTATTACTGTCAGTCACCAACACGTAAACCATTTATTAAGTCAATAAGTGTAAAACATAAATGCTTAAGATTAACATTCAATTAATTAATTGCTTTTTTAAAACAATCAATAGTATTGTCTTGAAATTGTTATTTATTTGAGCATACGCTTGTGCATTCATATTTCTGTATATATAAATACGCTAAGGAAAACCTTTGTGCCCTTTTGCAGTACATTGCGCGAACGGATGGGGGCAAAATTCGGCATAGTTGAAGTTTGTATGGCGAATGTTAAAATTTTTATGTAATATGCTATTGCACCGTAAAAAATTAGAGAAGTAATTTGGCACGCAGTATTTCGCGCGATGGTTTCATTGTTGTGTCAATTTTGAAATAACAACACTAAAATTCAGGATTACTATAGAGTTATAGCATTAAACAAAATTTGCAAAAAGTAATTATTCCCCAGATTGGTGAAACGCCAATGATTGAAATGTGCTTTAGCTCTGTGTTTGGCGACTTTTTTTTTTTGACGGTCGATAAGTGCGCGAAGTGTAAATTCTATGATTTAAAGCTATGGAAAATGGAACCGAACAGGGCAGGTTGCAGTCCAAGAGACGCTCCACAGAAACGCACCAATTCGACAATTTCTTCACTATCTTCCATCACGCTATTCTAAAGCAAATTTTCTCCGAAAATATTATTGAAGAAATACCTCTGCAATTAATAGGGAATGAAAGCAATATTATTCATGAAGTGTATGGAAACATTTCCGAAAACATACTCTCAGATAACATATTGAAGTCAGTTACAATAGAACCAAAAAATGATGAACTTTTATTAATGCGGACTTAATCGGATATTTGATGAATAGAGAATATATCATCATAGCTATGATAAAGTAATTTGCTATGATGACAATGAAATCAATAACTATCCAGTAGAGATTTTGAATTCTTTGACTATGAGTGGTTTGTTTTTTTTTTTGAGGGGGGGGGGGTTAGCCGGGAGTAAGTGAAAAATTACCAAATAATTCTGATATCCGCCAAATGATTACAAATCTAAAGCGATTTCCAGCACACAGTTGTTTATCCCTTTCCTGTAATTTAATTTCGTATTTTAATTTTATTCCACACGTTTTCCTCTATTCCACATTATGTAACCAATAAGAATAAAAATTTCTTTTTAGTGTATTGATATTTTTGTGTTTATTGAATTCTGTACATAAATACTATTTTGTATAAGGATTAAAACTTCCGGCTTTGTTTTGGGGAACGACAGTGTTTTAGAGGTAGTCTTTAAACGTTTCCCAGAAAAAACCGTTGGCTGGATTTGCGCCTGGCTAACCGAAAAATATGATAGTTTGCCACCACATAAGTTTGGAAGTTAATTGCATCGTTATACTAATCAGAAACTTAAATACAAAGGAAGCAATAGTCAATGGAACAAGAATGCGCATCAATTTTTTATATCGTAATGTTATTGAATGAGAAGTTTGAACTGGAACCGCAGACAATAAAAGAATTTTAATTCCACTTATAAAATATTCTGGTACTATTTTACCATATCTTTAAAAAAATCAGTTTCCAGATATACCTGCATTTGCGATGAGAGTAAATAAATATCAAGGACAATCATTCAATAAACATGCAAAGGCAGTAAGTTCTTATACATGGCAAGTGGTACGCCTCAGCAAGTAGAGTTCAATCTTTCGACGGTTTAAGATTTTATGACTCGGAACATAATGGGCCTTTAGCCGAGAACGGCTCTAGACTGACAGAAGAACTTTATTCACACTCAAATAAAAAAAATTAATGCTTTATGTTCGAATTTTGACCACTGGCAGACAACTAGTTTATATAATTGAAACATATTTATATAATATAGGTATCGAAACTGGAGATACGTAATAGATTTAATTCCAATTTAATTTAATTTTTTAACCATCATGTTTTATAATTATTCATAATACATTTTATGATTATTAATTTATTATGTTTTATAAATATTTATAAGACCTCTCAAAGCACTCGATAAGTCATTTTCATTATCATGTTTTATTGTAATGTACTATA
Source organism: Cheiracanthium punctorium (assembly GCA_038373885.1). Lineage (NCBI taxonomy): Eukaryota > Metazoa > Arthropoda > Arachnida > Araneae > Cheiracanthiidae > Cheiracanthium > Cheiracanthium punctorium. Next base: position 469,723 of record JAWZYV010005322.1, read on the forward strand.
GCATTCCTGTATCTTCATATTTCTAAAATAACATATCCCTTTTACATGAACACTGTGTTCCAACAATTGATAATTCTAAAATAATCCCCCCAAAAAAATTTATGCTTTAATTTCAACTTTTTCTATATATCAACACTTTAACTGTCGTATTTGTATATATATAAAAATGAATAATTAAAGGAAATAAAATAAAGTCATTTAAATATTTCTTTCAATCAACAAAACTTAGAGCACAATTTGAACGATCTTGTAAAAGAAAATTTACACACGATACGCTCAGGCTTTTTGATGGAAAACCGCTTGCTGATTTAAACTCAATAATAGGTGAGATCGGAAGAGTCGTGCTATACGGGGGGTTATGCCGCCACCCTCCAAAACGGCAAAATAGCACCGGTCGGAAAGTCGTGATAAGTTCTGTATTGTAGGGAAGACTATGAAGAACTATCTCAGTGGGTGTTCAAGGTTCTGATCAAAATAATGTGTTTGTAATATCAGACAATAATGTATTGAACTCTTTTTGTATTAATTTATCTAAATCGAGATAAGTGTCTTTCTTTGTTACTGTATAGTTGTAATTATTGTGTGTACGATTTCGATTAACATTCAGTTACATTTCTGTCTTATATTTTTATGTGTGATCATCTTCACTAACAGTGAATTATGATCCCGAATGCCCAGGCGGCATTGATATGTGTTTTTAAAAAAGAAAGCAAGAAAAAAAAATGCGATTTTCATAAATAAAGAAAGAAATATTTCTGAATCAGCCGACAGAGCTGTATGGTGGGTAAAGCACCGTACTCCGGTTTCGGGTTCAACTCCCAGCTGCCGGGTTTCGATACCCGACTGGGCGTGGTTGTCACGCCCGTCCCTTCATAGGGAGCGACGTTGGTCCACCTACTAGGTGCTCCCATTAAAAAGATACCAACAATTTTGGCCTGTTGTGGCCAAATCCTTCAAGCAGAGGCTGGCCATTAGAAAAAAAAAATCTTAATTATGCTACTGAATCAGTTTGCTACAACTCTTTCTTCACAAGTCTTTTTGTGTGTGTTGTGTTTCGTGCAATGGGAAGCGTACACGAAGAGCTCCTGCCTACGGTAAGCGTTTTTAGAGCTTAATAACTCTTTATGGTATTAATAAAATTTTTGCTAAAAATAAAAGTTATTATTAAAAGTATTCTTCATTTGTCTGTTCAGATGCCCCTTGATGTGGCAATTTTTTTCGGGGCCACTTAAAAAGTCGTCAAAAGAGTATAACAAGTTCATGAAGTCAGATATAGAAGGAGAAAAATGTGGCGAAATTACCCGGGTATGAGGATAACCACGCCACAAAGTAATGTTCTCTAAACTCCTTTTTTTAAAAACACCAAAACCCCATTAGTTTTTAAGAGTATTATGCGATGCATAAGAAACTGTTAATTAAAATAACTTTCTCATTTAAGGTATTAAATCATTTTATCATTTTTCCTTATGGTGGTACCATTTATGATCGTTCTTCCCAGTTTGTTGATTTATTTTGCTTGAAACAGATGAACGTTCATAAAATGCGTTTTATCTGACAATCTTCTAAAGTGGTATATATAAAAGATCCAAAAAAATAAAACGTCTTGGAACATGGAGCATAAGAAATATGCGTTCCATAGAAAATGAGATATTTGAAATAATTTTTTTCTTATATTTTTCTGAAGAAAAATAATTTAAAATCAATTCCCTGAAAAAAAAGTATCGATTTGTTTACAAAAAAATTCTCAGGCATCAAAATTGATCTTCATAATGTGTAGTATTTGCATTTACAAACATGACGTTCTCGGGAATAGGTAAATAAAATATTTCATAATTTTCTATGATTTAAGATCACTTTTATAAATGACAATACGGATAACATATGAGAACTAAAAGTTACGTTTAAAAAGGTTTTTATGTAATATTTTTCTTAATCTTTAGATTTTTATACTTTTATTTTGCACTTTACGTAAAACAAAATCTGAGTTAAATGTCGATTGTTCTTTTGGGAGAAAATTTTTGACAAGTGTTTAATTTCGTAATATTTATCAATAAAATTTACAATTTAGATGAATATTCATGAATAAAATTCATTTTTAATGAAAGTAGTTTTTCATAGTCTGTTGTACTAGTACCTATAATGAATACAAAACGGATTTTTAAAAAATTTAATAATTAACAAAAGATTGTGAAATTTCTTATGTATTCAAAGGCCCACAGACCACTGTACTTAAGTTATCTGATGTGTTCCTATCAAAGAAGTAATATAATGCTAAAAGATGGTATATGTTGTGGAGAAAAGGTAAGAAAAAAATGCTATGGAAGAATGCATTGAAAATAGTGTTTTAATTGTATTCTACCATCGAAATGAATTGTACGCATTAATTATGTTTTACTTCAAGTACATCAAGTCTATAAAATGCACTTTAAGCAACGCCTGCTTATTAGGCAGTAATGTAGTAGGACTTTTTGTACACTGAAAAGAAATCTTATACGTTATTTTCAATATTGTTCAAGGCGTTGTGCATGTAAGAAACATATACATATTCTGAAGCAATCTATCCATACGTATGTTAAAGCATGGAATGGCGGTAAACAGAAATCATAAGCACTTTTCAGCTCTTGACGTCGGTTAAATGCTCTTTTTCTCCTCATTCGTACGTGAACTACGCTGAGCGTTATAAATTAAACATGACATTATCTCGCACAAGGTATTTAACTTATTGATTTATCTTTATCAATACATTATTTCTCTTTAAAACAAGAGTATGTATTACCTTGGCCAGGTTTAAAATGTCTAATTATTTTGGTGACCGCTTGACCTAGCCCAATTTGCTTTCTTTTTTCCTTCAATGAGAGTGTTAGCAAAATACCTTGTGGAATTTCAAAGTATAAAGCTAAATTGTACATATTTAATGTGCAACTAATTGGGTAAATTATGAATTGCTATTTTGTTATGTTCCAATCTAATTTGTTATGCTAACTAAAATTAAAGTAGGGCATCACAAGCCTAATAAAACTGTTTTACGAAGTTTATTTTTCCCCTTCTTGCTTCAAGACATTATGTATCTAAAAAAGAAAAAAAATCAAGAGTGACTACACTCGACTTTCCGAACACTTACGTTTAAGATCATTACCAAGCATTTAAATAAATTTTAATCGATGAATAATTCAGCGAAAATTCTTAGTTTTTTTTTCAATTTGAGCTTAATCGAATACCGTTTAAACGCTAGCGCACTTTCAAGAATTTCTCCCCATAGGCCATAATGTAAAAGAAATCTTTGTCGTAGCCCTGTAGAAAAACTATAAGTTCTATACACACCAAAATCAATACCGGTCTGGTGGCGGTGGTTTATGGCATATATACCTAATTTGAGCACACACACACATACATACATCTCGTAAAAATAGCATAAATGAATTCAGAAGACCTCAAAACGTGTCAATACACCAAAATCTCGAAGTCGATTTTTTTTCATGAGTACAATACTTTCCTTACATGGTACATGTTCGGAAAGTAAAAAGAACCATTAACCCTTTTTTTTTTCTAGGATTACCTGCCAAAGGTAGCAATTCTTGAGCGGAATACTTTTTTAGGGTAATGCGTATTAATGTTAATGAGTTTAAAAGCTCAAAAGAATAAATTTGGAAGAAAACAAGTATATTCACGAGAAAATTAGCTCCTAACATTTTTTCCAAACTTTAAAAGATGAGAAAGGATTTATGATGCAAGTGTAAAGGTTGTAAAACCTAGATGTCAGTAAACAGAATGATGCTCCTCTGCTGCTGTGAGAGTTAAATTAGGCTAGAAAAAGATTTCCTTTTTGAAGAACGAAAACCAATGGAAAAATATCACAACATAAATAAATAAATAAATAAATAAATAAATACAAGTTGTATCTTTTTCTTGAAACTTCTGCGGGATATATTAACGTCGTATTACTTATCGTTTATTTATTCATAAGGTGTCCGTTAAAATTTATGAATGTAAGACTTATTTTAAATTGAATGTGCACGAAATATTATCGACATTGTATGTTTTGCTTTAATATATACTATCGTAATAAATATTCGAATGAACCTCTGAAATTCATAATGTAATGTTGCAATCACATAAAAATAAAATAAATAAATAAAATAATAATAATTAAAGCAAGCTGTATAAATAGATCATATTTCAGTAAAAATAAGAACAATTAATGCAGAATCTCATATTTTTAGTTTAAATATTAGAATCCTGTATTATTCAGCAGAAGAAAATAGTTTTTTTTTTGTTTTAATTTTGTGAAAAATGCCAAACTATGAAATCTCGATGAGCTATTTAGACCCGGAATATTTTAATTGCGAATTTATTGTGACATGATGTAAACTTTGTGGCAGAGTTTATAATCTCGTGCAGTTTTTAATTTATGACGCTACTGTTTTTGCCTGAATTAAAAGTAGTCCCAATTATTTCACTTTGGTACTTAGCGTCACTCAGTGAAGTTAGTGCCACTTTTGTAATAACTTACGACGGACGTTTAATTATTTTTTTCTTTACTTAGGATCATTATGGACGATTGAAATCTTGCATTAAAAATATGGATCACTGAAAACATTTAGAAACTGTGGATCTAAGCAAGGTAATTGGACAAATCTCTCGATATTCCAGTAGAAGGTTCTGTACAGCGAATTATTTACGTCACAGCATAAGGTTCATTAGTGCTGATTAGGTAATGCGCGTTAGTGAACAATGGTCGTGCACCTCCAATTCCGTTAAAGCTCACGCAGCGACAATATTTAATTCACAATGCAGAGCACTCATGTATGAATAAGCTTATGCAATCGCGTTTTTAAATGAAAGATTGTGACTTAAAGACTTCCCGGGAAGCATGTGCCCCCTACTAAATGAGTGCAGACTCAGTTCTTAATGAGACATTAAATGCTCTCGTGTTTAGGAGTCACATTGTCCTGTCGTAAGAGTATAAATTTGATTTAAGTTTGGTTCAGTTATTCTTATTGTTATAAGACAAGCACGGCATCAGCAAACTTGTTGCATGGTATGAAATTGTGAAATCACGAAGAATTATTATCAGTAATACTCATTCAAAATTATTTAAGATATAAACTGTTTAAAATTCAAACAAATGGATGAAATAGAATACAAACTATATATATTTTAATAATAAACCAATATTGGTTGAAAAATATTCGATAAGCATTTGAATTTTTAACATTATTTCTATGAGCGAAACTTTTTGGTGAATAAGCACTCATTAGCTTTAAAAAACATTAACACAAAGTTTTTATTAATTCATCATAAAAACAAAGTTTCTCAGAGGTGCGTTTTATAGATAGTTAGAAAACTAACCCATTTAATTTGAATTTCGGGTCATTTTAAGTGAAAGTTAAAAAAAGTTTAAATTTTAGCAAAATTAGACAACTTTAATCGTGAGTTTCAAATTTTTGACCTTATTTAAATTGCAAGAAATTAAATTTTTTTATCTAAAATTCGTTTACTTCAGATAATTGTAGCACAGTACGATATATATGAAATGTCATCAATAGATATTTATTTGAATAAATGAAAATTCAACTGTAAAGAAAGCTTTTACTCAAAATTTAGTAGTTCATAAGTATTTATGTGAAAGTGTATACTAAGGGAACACATTTTTTATTCAATAAAAGGCTTTTTGTCACATAATTATTTTAACTTGTATTATTTTAAGTAAAAAATGAATAGCTTTTATAGAACAATTATGTAATTAGTCTATATGTATGTTTTGGATGGCACAAAGGGCAGTAGACTCATCATTCCGCACAAAAGTCGAAAATATGTTCAAAATTGACTTAATTTTACTTTTGACGTTTAAATTCTGATATTTTTTGAAATAGTGTGTTTAGTGGAGTTTATTGAGGCCACACTCCTACACTGTAGTATGATTTTGTCTTGAGGGATTAAAAAAAAATGGAATAAATACATCGTTATCTGTTATACTTTTACAAAATTAAGAATTATCTAAGAATGTCTGAAAATTATGTTAACAATGTAAACACAACAAAATAATACAGAAGGCGGCTTTTCTTTGAAGATAATGTTTAATGATAAGTCCCGATTTCTTCACGTTCCGATAATTCTTTTGTAAATAAAAGTTTAATTTATCCAGAATCGTGACTTAGAGATATTAATCTCTCTACTGCTTCAATAAAAGTCCAATATGTGAATATTTTCGCTTCCTAGAGGGAAAATAAAAATCTGCCTAAAGCGCACGGATGAAATCTACGTTTTCTTAACAAGTAAATTTTCCATCTATCTTGTTTTAGAAAGCCATATGCCGTTGTTCTTGAGTGACAGACATTTCCAGGTCGGATCTTACATTGAACGCGTTATGGAGTCTGGTGACTTGTTGGTGGGACAAACACACTGAATTGCTGCCAGTACTCCCTTTCGAGAGTTGTGCAACCGCTGCACCTGATTTGGCCTCGATTTCTGGAAAGGAAATGAATCGGCTCTGATTAGCTTGGTGACATTGGGTGTAGCATTGTTGTTATTCCATTGTAGGCCGGATGGATACTGACGATTGCACAAAAGATCAGAAGAGAGAGTTGTGCGTAATTAGAGATCAAACTCATTAGTTAACAGGTTATTATTGTTATTTTTTTTTCGGAGTCATTGAAAGGTGGACGGCGCTCGAAAGAAATCTGGAACGGGCGTGAAGGTAGTGCAAATAATGGTTGTAAATAAGTCGAGTTAGTTACAGAGGTTGACATAGGGGTTTTGGTATATGTTGCGTTAAAATTTTTCACTCTAAATTCTTAGATGGGGTTAAGCAGGAAATTATTTGAGACACTTTAATACGTATTTTGCGTATTTTCTGTTAAAATTTGGCTACTATTTTGTACATTAATGCAATGAAATACTGTATAGCTTCGGAAAAAAAAAAAAGGTCCACTTGATCTCTATTCGACCGTCGTTCGTCGTCAGGGCCGGACTGGCCAGTGTTTCTGACTGCCTGTAGACGGGCGGCCCCTCCCATCAGTCGGGCCCTATCTTCACTTGTCTGACACAAAGGATTCAGATATACAAATGTTCAGAAAACGACAAAAGTTCCCTTTTTCTTTGACGATGTCAAGTTTCCCGATTAGGATCAATTCAAATGTCTCCGCGTAAGCCAAAATTTTTGAAGTCGCAAATAAGCCTCAGAAGGCCACATAACGCATCATTTTATACCTAGTTCTGAAAATACAGTGCCCCCCCCTTCCGCTTTGTTGAATGTTGAGACGGGTGGGCCCCTACCCTTCCAGTTTGGGCCTGTTCGTCGAACAGCAAAGTTACCATTGCCAATCGTTTACGTTAATTTATTATACATGAAATTTGCATATGGGACCATCTTCATATTTAAATGCTCACCAATTTTTTTTTCACTAGCAACACTTAGATTTCCCTCCATATACTTAAAAAAAAATTAGCTCATTTTAGTCCCGGATACCAATTTTCAATATATTTGAACTAAAAATGAATAGGTCATGAGGTTCCACAGTTTCCTCCCGCAGTGTTAAAATGTTTTCCCCTATACTTTAATTCATATTTCATTTACTATTGATATTAAAAAGTTCATTCGCAATATTACAGCTAAACGGCCAAACATATAATTTACTGTTATCTTAATTTTTAATTAAATATTACTATGAATTATGAATTATAAAATTAATGTTGCAAAAATATGAATAGCCACTACTTAGCCATATTTCAACGGACATAGATGCAGAAAATTGTTTTAGATGACTGTGCAGAATTTCAAATTTTTGCGTTCAGTGGTTGATTTTATATTAATTAAAATGTCTTACTTTTAGGAGTTAAGGGGTCGTATATCAATTTACAATGTGATGATTTTTCGAAAGTTGTTTTTAAAATGCATATTTATGTACACAGTGTAAATTAGATTTATTTTGCACAAAAATAGTAAATATTAGAGGTATTAAAAATAGCAAATTTTGAAGCTAATAAACAACAGATTTGTAAAGTTTCATGGTGCTTTAGTCATGTCAATTTCCTTATGTAAATTTATCACATTTAAAAAAAAAGAAAATAACAACAACGCTCCTTTCTGTATGCTTAGTACACGAAAGTTATCTTATGCTTATTTCCCTATTTTACATGAAACCATTCTTCTAAGTAACTTTCATGCTCGTATTGGTCAGATGAGCAGAGGACAGCCTTTCACTCTTAACAATGTTTCTGTCAGCATTTCACCTATATAACAGAACCTTCAAACAATTTCAAAATGAATTAGAAAGTATGCAAATGTATGTGCGATAGTTTTATGAGAAACGCAAGTCCTACCCAGGCGCGTAGCCAGGAAAATTTTTCGGGGGGGGGGGGGATATGAACTTATATGTGTATAAATAGACGGAATTTCTGCACATCATTATTCTTGTGACCACTAGTCCAAAAAATTTGGGGGGGGGGGGATATCGGGAGATATCCCTCCCTCCTGGCTACGCCCCTGGTCCTAACGTCTTATTACTTTAAGATCAGTAATGCCATACTTAGCTATATCTAAAGTATGGCATTACAGTGCCGTACTTAAGTTATATCAAAATGAAAAATCTCAATGTATTAATAAAGTTTTGAAATATTTACTGGCTTATTAGAACGGTAGAACAGAAATATTACATTCAGTAATTTTATGCTAACAATTTTAATATTGATATAATACGACGAGATTAAGGACCAATTGATTAAAATACCATTAGGGAAATCATAAATGTAAAAAAACCATAACTAAGGTATTCTTTACTTCAGTTAAATTGAAACAGTGATTTTAAATTAATATTTTCGATTGGTAATGTAATTAACAACTAACGCATATTATCAAAATAGTTAATTTAAATATAACATTTCTCAAATAAAAATTATGTTAAAAGTTATCAGTAAAAGTTCGTTTATTGCACGATTATCACTTGCATTGCCTTAAACGTTTTGAAAATTGTATTATTAAGTTGCCGATGAAAAATAAAAAATGAAATTTTTGATACTCCCATTGTAAAAAGATTTAAAACTGGAAACATTATTTTCCTTGTAAATAGTACTTCTTATAATTCTCGAGAGCAATATTGATATGAATCGAAAAATTCGAAAACTGTTCTCAATTTAGGGATATCACCATAAAATCGTTCAAAAAAGAAAATCGCAATATCGTAGAAAAATGGTGAAAAGTTATATTTAGGCTAATTTGGAGGTTTTACCCGAGTAGCACAATTAGAACAAAAAACGTTTTAAATACGTTTTTTAACGTCAAAAAACATGTTTCCAACGTCATTTGAACGTTTTTTGAACTGGTTGTGCTACTAGGGTATTTGGTTTGATAAAATCAAAATAGGATCTTCCCGTTGAAAAAAATAAAGGAAGTTGATTCAAAATTAAATAAGCAGACTGTCCCTTATGCAAACCGCATGAATCAGAAATTAAAGCATACGTTATTTTTTAAAGAATGGTATGTATAATTTTAATGGTATATGTAATTATAGTAGTACGACAATCGGCGAACGAATAAAGAGCAAATGGACCTTTTTTCCCGGATCTGTAATTTAACAAATTAAATTTGAAATAAAATTTACTCTCGATAGCTGTCGGACAACAAGAATAGTTACTTGAAAAAGTGTAATTAAAAAAATTATTAGCTAATTTTCTTGAATGTTTGAGATTCGTTGTAATGTTCTCCATCAGCTGCCAAAACACAATGCTTAGTATTCCAAAATATGCTTAAAATTATTTAATTCTGAGCTTGAATAATAATATTTAAAAAATTCAGAATACTTATGAATTGATTCAGGGAGTTTGAGAGAGCTACTTTTTTATAAACTTTAAAATATATCACTTTATTTTCTAATTTAAATATACCAATATGTAAAAAAGGAAAAAAGAAGAGCTCTTTAAATATGAATCAGCAAGATCTTCAGATAGCTATCAATATGTTTATTTTGAATCTAATCGAAATGTTCGAGTTAATTGTCTATTTAATCTTTTTTTTTTAATCTCACACATGTTTCGTCCAGGGAATAAGATGAAACATTATCAATCTTATTCAACTACCTGTTTTTATCTCCTCACCATTGTTTTAGCGATTTAGGCGTATTATCATTACTCTTACACGTTCGATTTATGCTCCTCCATTTGGGGAATCTAGTGGCAGATGAGGGAGACATGGTTTCCATGACAGAACATCTTCCTCTACACATGGGGTAAGGATTAACCTTTTATATCTCAAGTTAAATTTTATTTATTTATTTTTTTTACTACAATTCGCGGAAACAGATTATAAATCTCTTGAAAGTTTTAATTTTACGGTTTTGTAAGTCATGCAAAATTTGACCAAAACGTGTTTGATTGTAGAATTCAATAAAACGGCTATTTTTATTTTTGTATTACTTAAAAATATTTCTGTAGTATGCCAAAGTGTTACTGAAATGTTTGTGAACAGTTTTAAGCTGATAACTTTTTAAGCAATCATTCACATTCCTGTTAGGTTGAGCTACGGAAAAACATCATAAATTCTGCAATAACCAATAGTACTGAACTACTCCCAAAAGATAAAATATAGTTTCGTGTTACAATATTAATTAAATATGACAAACTTTTCACAATTAAAAAAATATATTTTATGCTCACGTTATTTCGGAAAAAAACAGTCATTCAATTATTTTTAATACATCATAAATAATTTATTCAGCTTCAATTGGTATGTTGCAGATCTGCACGGTGATATAAAATGTTAAAAAGATTTCACAACATTCGCAATTTATATGTGGAAATACATTATAATTTATTCCGATCATATCTAAGTTTAATTCTATTTTCACATTCGGGTTGTTCTATTACACATTTCTGTTTTTAAACTAGTGAGTGAGGATTTTATTGTGAAAACAAAACAGAATGAATCTCATATTTATTATGGCATATTTTTAGGATATTCGAGTACATTTTTGGGGCGAATTTAAAATACTATGCAGTTGTTTGAGTAATATCGCATCATAATAAGAAGGATTTAGTCTGTAAGTAGAGTAAATGTCAAGCTTACAAATCATTTTTTTTAAATAATAAGATGAATTATGAAAGTACTTTTTGACCTTATAACTGATTTCAATAATAAGTGGATAACAAAAATGAATAAATGTTAAAATATATCATGGGACTTAACGTGTAATGAAAAAATGTATTGCCCAATTTATAGGTGCATTTGTGCTTTGTTGTAATTTTGTCCATACATTGTAGATATAAAGTCGAGTGTGCCAAAATATGTTTAAAATCGCTTTCGAAATTGATTTATCAAATCAATAAAAAAATATTTTGTAATTTATTAGTTGGTTCTCTAAGCTTTGTAGTGTTTTCTAGTGTAGGCATAAAATTTTAGTACTTAAGACCGAATGATGTAATTTATTTTGGTACTACTTTTGATACCACGACTTAAACAGTTCTTTATAGAATCTGTTTAAATCGCTTCCCAATTTGCTTAAAAGTCTACATATTTTTGAAACTTTGGAAAAATGTGATTTCATTTTACATTTAGTATTCCTGATATTGAAGTTTACTGCAAGGTACTAAGTATATTGAGTATTTCTGTACTGTGCTTTTGAAAAATTCTCTATTCCTCTAAAGCAACAAAGCAATAGTCTTGCACACAAAATCTAGTCACTTGGTTTGAGTTATAAAATCTTAATGTAGGACTTTTCCGAATCTGAATGAATATAACTTGATTTTATTTTGGAATGATATTTGAGTTGTTTCTAGACATTTCATTACTTAATAATTTTTAGGATTCAGTTGTTTCGACTTTGGAATTTTAAATCAGTTTGGAACGGAAAACTACTTTTTTAGCCTGATGAGTGTGATTTCCATCGAATATAATTGTTAAATTATATTAAAGTTTAATAAATTTTATACGTTCTAAGGGTTGAAAGAGTAACTAAAAAAGAATTCTTTTCACTTTTAAGGTGGTCCTGAATTGGCTTAAAATTACGGTGATAGTTTAGTAATTTTTATGGCTCTTTTTAAATGAAGCAATTATAGTCATCATTAGTTAACATAGTCTACTAAAAAATGGGTTTATATCCTTTAATTAACATCCCCCCCCCGTTGCCCTTTTGAATGATGTGATTAAAACAAAATGTTGTTCCTCAGAGATTTCTGTTTTTCCATAGTTTGCGCCAGTTACTCATACTCATCACTTCCCCAATTGCACTCATTGACATTTAAGAGTTATTGAAAACACTTGATGTAAATAACGTTTTTATTTCTTTCCTGCAACTTATCGAGCAAATACCGTTGGTATTTTTATCTTTATTTAACTTGCAATTATAACACAAAAGATTTTGAAAGTGAATAGCAGATTTCTTTACACTCGTGTCTTTCTCTTGAATAAGAAATGGTGAAATGTCATCGATAGCAACAAAAGGCTGAATAAACACATCACTCCAGATTGAGTGGTCCCTTATTGTTCCACAGTGACATCTGGAAACTGCAGAGTAAGAAAAGGTTCTTCTTGTCTACTTCTTCATGATAACTCTATCTGAAATGGGTTTTTTTTTTCTGTGTGTGTACGAAATTAATGAAACGTCCAAAGCTAGAAATTCTGGAGGTTAGCTGCTATTTTCCGAATAAGCGAATTTGGAACTATTGATGATTGACGTCTAAAGTAAAACTGTTCAATTATAAAATTTTTAATTTAATGATTTATATGATTCTTAGAACAGTATATATATTAGTATTATGCAGCATCCTCTACTAATTCAAGGACAGAAACTGCAAAGAATTCCCTTGAGATATCTGTGAACTGTGCTGGATAAAGATCTTTTTTTCACTCCAGTGTAAAAATCGGTTTAATTATGTTTTTCCTTCTAGCACCCATCAGGTGAGACATAATTACTTAAGTGACTTATTGTCTTAAATGTCTTTAATACTTAATTTACTGTGTTAAGACACACGTTTATAGTACTACACATTTCAATGTAACTTAGTGATAACTTTAATGTAAAGCCAATTATAACACTTGCACCACTTGTAAAAAATGGGCCCAAGTAAAGTGAGCGGAAAATTTTCCTTAAGTCAAATTTTTCCTTAAGCAAATATGAATGTCCAAATTGTTTTTCTGAGAGTCTTTTCTTAATAAAGTTAATAATTGCTAATAACTTGTTTAAATGTGTGGGCTGTTTTGGTTCTTTTATGCATCTTCAGTTTAAGTACATTTAATTATTTTTCATAATAGAAATTCATTGTTGTACTGAGCATTCTCTCTATTATGTTATTCATTGGATAATAAATTTTGTCTATAGTATGCTAACTTTAAGAAATACGCTTCTAAATATTATACCAAATATGTCTGCACTTAAAGTAAGAGAAATTTTCATGTTAGAATTGCCCAATGAAACTGTTACGATTGACCCAGGATTAAGGGGAATTATAACATTGCACTGACGTGTAAACATTAAAATCCTTCTCACATGTCAACTGTTATGGTTATAAGTCGACTGTTACTCACATGAAAATGTTTGTAAAGGTTATGCGTTGTCTAGTTCATATTTATACACGAAGTATTTCTTAAATCATTTAAATATTGATCGAAATATGCAAAATGTTACAACTGGCAATAGTCTTTCCTACTGAAAAATTTGTAATTATTCCGTATTTGAATTATTGAAAAGGGTGGTACAACTCCTTGGTAGTCATATTAACAGAAAAAATGTTAGAACTTTATACATTCATTTATTAGATAAACTAGTAAAAGAAATGAAAATTATGGTTCACTATATAAAATGCAATGGGCTGTTTCATGGATATGTGTTTAAATCAGATGAAATTTAAAAATTAAAAATGCTACATGAGTATTATCAATAGATTCTTAAATACTTAATAGTTTAGCTACTCCCTATGCAAACGCAGTATAGTGAGTGCGAAATTAAGATTGCTTGGGGGGGAAGTATTTTACAAACGATGCATTAGATAAAATTAATTTTTATTATTTTCTTTATTAAATCTGAGATTTGATAAGCTCAATGTTTTACAAGTATGGCGAAAAGACTTCTTCCCGCCGTAATGATAAAGCAACTTGAATGAAACCCCTTCGAAAGCGAGATAAAAATTTATCACATTTTTTCGAGTGTTTTGTAACGCAACAAGATGTATTCGACAGGTAAGTTCGCTCTTTTCAGCCTAAAACATGGAGCTCAACATCAGGTTGTATTATAATTGCTCAATCTTGTGAGTAATTTGCCTCAACCATGGATAACTACTAAGGATATAAAAGTTTTATTGTGGTCAAATTTAAAGAGCTGAGTCTGCCTGAGAAATATTGTTTTCTATTGTTCCAGTACAGAGTTGCAAACGTAACAGAAAGCACAAGCAAACGGTTGAAAAAACTTTGATTTTTTTCTGTGTATAAAAATTAAGGAAACATTATGCTAAAAAAGTATTTTAATGTAGCAAATTGGTTGCTTATTGACTCAGAAAGTTAACATATTTTGAGAAACATTGGACAGTTGCTATTGTATTATAATTACCTTGATTAGCTGTAGGGTATGCTCTCCAATTTCTTTCAACCAATGAGGAGCCTCTAATACTGCAGACGTACATAATTGTTGCTCAAATCAATCGAATTTTCTTAAATTAGCCATGCGAGTGACACTTTCTGAGTTGAAGAATTGACAGTGGTGGCTGAAAAGGCGGCGCTTTAGTTCAGCCTATAGGCGGCAAATTTGCAAATCTATGTGCCTTGTAAAGGATTTGTATCCTTGTAGTAATAATCCATGGTCATAATACTGAGTTCAGAATTCGGTAACTTAATTTCGTAAATGTACATTATTCTTATTTTATACTTTTCACAAACACTTATTTGGGTCAATGTCCCCAGGTTGAAATGCCACCTCTGGGGAGTGCTAATCGAGATGCAAGTCTCTCATCTGCAGTTGGCTTCAAATTAGGAGACTCAGTCCCCCAGGAGAGTACGTAGCCGCAAAATCTGCGGGGCAGTTCCCTCCTGTGTGTAACAACAACATGTATCTGGGGTGGAATCGTGTTTTAAATTTAAAAAAAATTAAATAATAAAAGGTGTCTTAATTTAAAACAAAATCGGTCGGGATCATATCATATCTTTCGAATATCTTTCACAAGTATATGATTTTGTAAAGTTTAGTTAGCTGTTGAATAAACCAAGATAAGAAACAAGAATACATGCTTGAACGGGCGTAAATGTACTTTTATTGTAATCGAAAATATGAACGAGTATTCAGAAATGTCATCACGTATAATGAGAGACTATAAACAAAAGTACTATAAAAATCAAGTTCCCCGAAATGATTTTTGTGGACTTGTCTGACTTTATGAAAGCAATTCTTTTAGATTTTGTTATTAATTAATGTGTATTCTACTTAAATAAATAAACAAATGTAACTAAAAAAAATTTTAGAATATTTTTGTTTTCGGAGGAATAATGCATTATTTGTAAAACTGCGATATGAAACATTCATGATTTTTAAGCGGATGTGTTGCAGAATGTGTGCTTTAATATTTTAAGTTCAAGAGATTCAGTTTCTTAGAGCTGTATAAATGGATCTCAAATAACATAACCCAAGCAGTTTCATTGTTTCAGTGACTTAATTTTAGAAATTTTGGTCGTTTGATGATTTTGAAACTACTGTTTAGTGTTCAGTTCAGCGAACTCAGAGTTAAAACAAATTCCAATCATAAAAAAAACTTCCTCATCTATAAAAAGTAATTTGAAAATTTTTGAACAAGTAAAATCTGTTTAAATTATTAATTGTAGTATTTGTTCAATACTTATACAAAAGAATTCATTTCTTACAATTGGTTAAATAAATATTTTTCACATCATTATTTCACTTTTTTATTAAATTTGTATGAAATTCTTCATAATGCAAACAACTTGAAATTATTCAGAAAGATTTTAAATTTGACCTTAGCATTTTATGTGCATCTTTTAAATTTAAAAATGAAGCAATACTTAATCACATTTTTTCTCTATTTTTCTATGTCTATGAACAGTTATTGTTGAAAAGACATTTTAAAGTTCACATCTTTCAGGTAAAGAACGTATTATTAAGCGTTTTGACAGCATGTCCTTCATCGAAAAGAATGCTGTTATTGTAGATCCCTTTCGAGGTTTGCACAATTGCCGTTCATCTGTAAAATAGCGTTGATTGAAAGAAATATTAGCGTCAAGCACTAGCGTTTGAAACTGCATTCGATTGAGATGAAAGAAATTTATTTCGTGCTTGGTAAAGATCAAGTGTTCGGAAAGTCGAGTGGAGTCATTCCAGATTTTTTTAATTTTTCGCCCGATTAGTGACTGAGAGCGTTGGCGCTTTCAACTGAGAGACGGAACGTGCCTGGTTCAAAACCAGGTCGAGTCCGCCGACCTAACCGTTCGGAATTTTCTGTGGTTTTCTCCAAAACTTTGCGTAAATATGGGTTAGGATCCGTAAGGAAGTCCCCCATTGAGGGCAATCCACCCGCCTCGGCCTAGATCTCTCGCGCAGATAATTGGTCATAACTTCACATTTCACATTTTGCCGACCGAGTTGTATGGTGGGTAAAGCACCGTATTCCGGTTCAACTCCCGGCGGTCGGGGTTCGATCCCCGACTGGGCGGGGTTGTCGTTGTGTCCGTCTCTTCATAGGGGGTTGCGCTGACAGCCCACTGGGTGCCCTCATAATAAAATGGTCACACCTTCGTTCCGTAGTAAGGGACAATTCCTAATCGGCAAGTTCCAGATCGTTATTTAAAAAAAAAAAAAAAAAAACTTCGCGTTTTCGCTTACTATCTAGTTTAATGGCCGTCTCTCATAAACAAAGATCTGCAAAATGAAGCTAAAAGTTTTTGCGATTTCGAGTTCACAGCAGTTCTCTAATTCAGAGGCCATTCATAAATGATGCTTGGAGGAGGGGGTGTCATAATATCATGACAGTTTGTGACAAAGCAGAGGAATGGGGCTTAACAAGAAATGCGACGTGGCACATTTCAGTTAAAATAAAATCACTTCAAATGAGCGGATGAGATTTGAAGCTATATTGATATTCCCAGCATTTGAGGGTATTTTTTACTGGGGTTAAAAACAATGTTCGTGTGATTTCTTTTTGATTTACATAGTTTTCTTTTCGAAAAAGGCATTCAGGGTTGGTTTTGAGAATATTGTAGCAGCAGAAATTCTTAATTATAAAAAAGTATGCTCTCTGAAGTCCTTAACTATTTAAAAAGTTTAAAAAAATATATGTGATCTATAGAGTAGTGCTTTTTTTTTAATTGAAAGTGTATGTTTACATAATATACCATGATATGTGACAAAGGGGTGAGGGACTACAGTGAACTGTGACACTTTGTGACAAAGTGGGGAAGGGGGGTCAAAAATATTGATAAAAGTATGATATCATTTATGGGCTTCCCCTTACAAGTTTTTCCGGGAAGTAAACAAAATTTGATATCAAAAATGCAGAAATTTTATCTTTATTGTTTGCTAACCTGCAATAAATGAAGTTACTGCTATTTCGAGAACCGTTATCGCTGGCAGCTCTTGAGAAGCGCGGAGGACTCACAGTGTTCTTATCTTTTGTGTGTGTGTGTGTGTAGGAGCGGCGACGCTAGCACCAGCCTCAGCAGTCGGAACTCTTCGTCTTCGGGCAAAAGTATGGCCGGACTGCTCATGGCCATCCGGAACAAGGCCAAGACCCCAGGTGGAAGCGGAAGCAGCAACAGCTCCGAAGCCACGCCCTTGCTCAACGGAAGCCAGGAGGGACCCTGCTACGCTTACTCCTACAGGAGCAGGTGAGTTGGACCTCTTAGCATCCTATATTTTAGTTTTAACCGGAAGAAATCCGATTCAAGACTCGACATTTTCCTAGAACATTTTTTTTTTTTTTTAAAATCTGTCCGGGCATGTGGGATAGATAGATGCCTTTGCAAGTATTTCTTGTGATATGGACCCAAATATTAGTATCAAATGCAATTGTTGTTGTGTGTGTTAAGGCAAACCTGCACGCGGGGTTTCTGCCTAGGATGGGGGTGCCTAGGTAGGAGGACTTTCTAAGGGGTTCTAACGCGTATTCACGTTACATCTGGAGAAAACCTACAGTATCAAATGCAAGCAATTCCTGCAGAACTTCCAGCAAGCAAATTTCTTCTTTTCTTGTCGCGTTAACCCTTGGAAGCGCAACCCTTTCCAAATGGTGAAAAAAGGGCAGCCGTTGTCATCGCTCGATTGAACTACCATCAAGATGGTGGTCGATCGAATCGTTCATCGCGTGCCACAGATCTAGAGACCTTTTGTGACACAGCTGGCTATGCGTTGTTTGTCGTTAGTTGTTGTTCTATATCAATGTATTTCCATCGTATTGTCACACAATAATAACTGTGTACTACGGCTGAAAACAAATATACTGTGTACTACGGCTTTTAAGAGCTTTCTAGTTTATGCTGTAAAAGAACACAACTAAAAGTAATTTTTACTTTCCGAATATGTACCACGTAAGGAAACTATTGTAATCAAGAAAAATTTTAACTTTGAGATTGTGATGCATTTACACGCTTCGAGGTATTCATCTATACTATTTTTACGGTGATATTTGAATGTGTGTGTGTGTTTGTAAGTGAACACGTTAGTTCCTAAACGGGGCATTCGGTTGAGTTCAAATGTGGTATATACTATAGAACATTCTCATACGACCGATATTAATTTTAATGCGCATGGAACGTAAAGTCTTTTTTCAGAGCTACGAAAAAGAATTCTTATACATTAAGCCTATGAAAAAAATTCTTGAAAATGCGCTATAGTCTAAATGGTGCATTCGATTGAGCCCAATAAACATTATACGTCACTGTCGCACAAAACCTGTATAAATTTTACTATACGTAGGACTAAAAGCTTTTTACAGGGATACAAAAAATATTCTTATGCATTAAATTCTAACACTCAAACTACTTGAAGTGCACTAGCGTCTGAAACAAGCACTAGAGTTGAATCAAATTTATTTCGACGCTAAGATTATGTGTTCGGAAAGTCAAATTTACAATACTCAGAAGGTATTATTTTAAATTTAGTTTCGAAATGTAATGTAAAAATAGGACATACACAGTAATATTTAAAAGACCTCTTTCTACACTTTTTTGAATAAACTTCCGGATAAATTCTTCGAAATTCACTGTGGAATTTCCAAAGTGAGACCCTCTAGGTCAAGGGGCCTTGGAGCGATCGATCCAACCGCTCTGTCCTAAATACGGCTTTGCCTACGCCACATGGTTTGAAATTAAATATTTGGTAAAGACATGGCGGGATATTCTGTTACACAACTCACATACCTCTTGCTTCTCTTCTATTCAATTTCATGCAGGAGCGTAGCCAAGGGGGGGTCCCATGAGAAATTTTTTACCATGCAAAATGTATATTCTTCACTACATTATCACACATATACAGTAAAACCTGTGTTGAACGACCCCCGTATTTAACGACCACCTGGTCTTGTCGACCATGTCTTAGCGGTCCCGAGAACTTATAATTATAAATAATGGTTTATTTTCCTTATTGAACGACCACCTGCCTAACGCGACCAACGACCGCTATGTATAAGAAACAAATTTATTTAAAATCCTATTTTAACGACCGCGAATTCTTTAAAAAAAAATCTTATTTCCCCCTATTTGAGTAAGTTCGTTGTTCAAATGATCAGCAATCTCGCGGTATGATGAAAACGAAAGTTGACACTTGTTTAGTTGAGTTGTAACGCAGCTTCCACTCACTAAATAATCCATGGAGTCAGTGAACGCAATAGCGCCATGCACGCAGTTACTTGTGTTACTGCTTCTTGGAAGATATTTATTGAAAATAGAATTTTATGCATTTAGACCTTACAGTGAATCGTTTAGCACAAATTTTTAAAAAAAACATTTTTTCGAAAAATAATTCCATCACAAAATCTGTGCTCCGTAGGAAAATACTACAGAGAATGACGTCATTGTTTCGACCAACGAGCGATGCCGATACTGGCGAGAGCTAAGCACGCAAAATTTTATTATATCCTTCATTTTTTTTTAATCTAAAGATATTCTAACTTCATTTATTAAAATATATATAAATTTCAATGTCTTTCTCTACATATTATAAAACAGTAAGTACACACATGCTTTTTATTATGTTATGTCTACTATATAAAAGCCCTTTCAGTGAGGACAGGTAATTATCAAATAAATTCCAATTCTATTGATAAAATTAAGTACGCTTAAAATTTTGTCAAAATGTATCGTATTACCTGAATTCAAAGACCGACCCTCCTTAAAGACCACATTTTCTTGGTCCCAGTGGTGGTCTTTAAAAACAGGTTTCACTGTATATGAGTTGCAGTAGTCGTAAGCCCCCACCCATGAAAAATTTCTGGCTACGCCCCTGATTTCATGAAATAAGCGCTAGCACAGATTCTGTCCTTGTAACTGCTCAGGCAGCGAAAGCGTGCACTGCAATTTGTAAATTGACAAAAATTTGTAAACCTTCTGTACTTTGTAAGCAAAAAGGGATCTGTAACCCCCCAGAGACGCCAGTACGTGGTTTCGACGGATAGTAGCTTTACAGTTGGAGATAGGAAAGGAATGCTTTAAACCCATTTGGGTCGGCATCCAATCCTCCGCAGACCTTAGACCGCTTTCTAGAAAGAAAATTTTCCTATTTTTTAGTTCAATAATTAACTGCTTTTTTAGTGCCCTCTCTTCTTGTCTTTTCGAGATTTTCTGATTCGTTTAAAAATGCCAAGTTCTCAAAAAGTAAAAAAAGTTTAGAATTACTAATTTTTCAAAGTTTCGCATAAAAACTTCGTTTTTAGCACTTCGAAATCAGGTTGCAAAATATTTATGAGTGCATCCATTACTACATTAAAAATATCGTGCATTTTTGCTTGATAAATTTATTTTCCAACCTGAAGCGCCTCACTTTTTTTGCAATAACAGGAAATCATAAAAACACTCTACAGAAACTTATACTACCAGGGTAAATGAACTCTTTTTATGGAATTCTCAAACGAAAAATATCCGTTATCATATGTAAACTGTGTTTTTATTTTTGTTGTTTTTAATTTCCAGATATCTGTTCTCTAAGTAAGTTACGAAATTTTACCTGTGATTCCGGATTTTAGTCCTGATTTTTTTCTTTGATGATGAAATAGTAAATAATAAGCAAACAAGTATTAACAAAATGCCTAATTTCTTCACAGGGGAGTATATGACGTAAGACTTTTGGGACTTCATTTTTTAGGGGTGCCTAGTCTGTCAGTTGTTCTTTTGTTAAGGCAAAGCAGACTAGAACTATTGAAGAGGTTCTAACGCGTAATCGGGTTACATCTAGACAAAACCGCCCAAAACTCCAGACCATTTGATCGACAGCCACGAGAAAGGCCAGAACCCTGAACCT
This sequence comes from Cheiracanthium punctorium, assembly GCA_038373885.1. NCBI lineage: Eukaryota > Metazoa > Arthropoda > Arachnida > Araneae > Cheiracanthiidae > Cheiracanthium > Cheiracanthium punctorium. The sequence goes on from JAWZYV010005322.1 coordinate 491,160, forward strand.
TCACCCTTCAGCCATCTACCAGTGTTCAGTATCTAATCAGCGTTAGTTTAATACTGATAGTAAATTTCGCTGCTTACATTCGTAATTGATTTGATTATCTTTTGGCATAATTTGTACATGTTTCCATATATACAGGGTGCACCAAAAAAAATTAGTATGCTTTAATTTTTTATCTATTTCACGTGAGTGGTGGGTGATGTAAATTGAAAAAAAGTTCAAAATAAGGTAGGAAAAAAGACTACGTTAGGAAATAATTCCTATCCTTAATTTTCAAATAATTACACATTTTAAATTTGTGCACGATCCCGAACAAAAAGAAGTCCCAGTTAGTAAAATGTGTCCCATACATTAATGAGGGGAGATGCAAAATTTGAGAATTACATCCTAAAGTGTATCAGAAATATGAAGATAACTATACACTGACTCAAACCACTATTAAATGGCTCTCAAAGAGAAAAAAATCCCTTCCGGCGATCGTGTTTCAGGGGTCATACAGAAATCACGAAAGAAAATCATTTTTTGCACTCAAACAATAAAAATTTACATTCCTGTAATGCCCCTGATCATCTTTGTGTAAATATTTCTCTGACACGTTTCAGGATGAAAGGTTGACATTTTGTGAATCATTATATATAATGTTCTTGTATGGAGATTGTACAAAAATTTAGAAAGTATAACTTTTTGAAAATTTACGGAAGGAATTTTTTCTTAAACTGGTCCTTTTTTCCTATCTTGTTTTGAACATTTTTTTTAAATTTACGCTACCACTTATCTCTAATAGGTAAAGAATTAAAGCGTGTTACTATGTTTTTGAGACACCCTAAGGCCACTTTTTGGAACATAATTTAATATTGCAATTAAGATAAACTATTTCATAAAGATATCATGCAATATCCTTTAACTTAAAATTAATAATTATTGTCTAATGGTATTATTAATATATTTTTTTGTAAAATAGCAATATAGCGAATGAGTAAACAGGGGTACTTTATATATTTCTGTTCAATATCCTACGCCATAAATCTAAGTTTAATCTCTGTGTTCATCAGTGCTATTCTTAATTTGGTATTTGGAAGCCTCACCGCGCAGTTGCGTATTTTCAACGATGGAAGCGAACAGATAAAACTGCCTTGAAGATTTTTGAAAAGTTTTGAATGATGTTTGAGTGCATTGTCACCACGGGTATTGAAATGTAGTACCAGAATTCCAAAATCTATAGGAATGCAATTTCGCAAATGTAGGCTTCATGCATTCGTGACTAAATAACTTTCAAAACTGCTAGAGTCGAACTATCAAATCCAATTAAATTTACTCCCTAAAAACTAAGTTATTTGAAATGGAATTTAATTTTCAAATCATTATTTTTAAGTCGTAGGTCGTACTAGCTCGAAGTTTGTTAAAATTTCAAAACTTTATTTTATTTTATTTTATTTGGTGTATTATACAAAGTCTTTATAAAACTCATTTTGAATTTGAATTGAACAAATTGATGAAAACTTAAGGTATTTAAAAAAGTATTAATATTTTTTCCAATGGCTGGGCACTTACTGCCACAAGCCTTTGCCCCTCTTATCTCTCAAACTACTGGCCATTTCATGAATGGACGGTCAGCTTTACTCCCTATGAAATAAGGGGTCTCCTAATTTTGAACCCATTCTAGATGAGAGACATAGCATCTGAAATCGGCACCCCCAGAGATATCGTTTAAACATGGAGAACATTGGAGCTATGAAAAGATTTTACGTGCACTTGCTCCCATTAGCGTGCACGGTCCCACAGCAGCGCAGCCGAGGTTTTCACCGAGAGAGGTTTTCACCGTCCAAAGCACTGGCCAAGCTTGTGCTGCTTCACTTTCTGTATTCATATGGGAACGGAGCTTAGCAAATCGGCCACCGTGGAAGAGTATTATAAAAACTCGGCAAAATAGCAAATGATTCCCTTGGTTTTAAATACATAATTTATTACTCGGAAACCACGCCTGAAAAATTTAACTAACACTAGTAATCAGAATGATTATTTATTTCTGCACGAAGACAATCGACACTGCATTGCACTGTGATTCTCATTTGTCTTATCTCTCCTTAAGAGGACAAGGGGCTTTAAAAATGAAAACTGTCATTTCTTAATTTTTAGTCTCAAAGTATACGTAATGTTGTTTAAAACAAAGGTTTACATTTACATTAATACTAAAAATTAAAAAAAAAAAAATATTAAAAAAAATATCTATTAATATCTTTGAGAAAAAAATGCGCATTCAATATTTTTTTTCAAAACACCCCACACGCATTCCAAAGTAATAAAAAGCTGTAATTTTTTATAGTACACGTGTAATGCATGCATGATCATAATTGAGCATTAAATTTTCAAACAAAGGTTATTTAATAGATATATAAGAATTTAAATGTAACAATAGAATGGAAATTTGAAAAAAAGCTGCATCTCACATGAATTTATTTTTTCTATAAAGCTTACCCTTGTCACACATAAAAATGAATGCCAGATATGTTCATACATATATTGCGAGTGTCTATTTTAAAAAATATAGCTTTTTATTAATTTGGAATGCGCATGGGATATTTTAAATAAGAAAATAGAAGGCGTACTTAAAAAAATATCAATTTTCATTCAAAAAATTAATACTATTTAAATTTTTAGTTTCGATATAGATGCAAACTACTATGCTAGACAACTATGATTTTGTGTTAAACAATTTTACATATAATTAAAAATAAAAATTCAAAATTGAAAATTTTGAATATTGAACGTCCCTTGTCTCTTTAATCATCACAAAAGTTTATATTGCGAGTTCTGAATCTCCCCTCAAATTCCTTTATTCGTAATACAAAATAGTAAAATTGATTGCGATGTGTGAAACTTTATTTTTTCCTTTAGGGAGGAGGACGAAGGAATAGCTGATTCGGTGTCCAGTGTTACGGACGATCAAGAGCAGCCACGCAGTACCGTTCTAAAGTACCTCAATGCTTTTAAAACGGCTGTGCTCACATTGGTACTCATCTTGTGCGCGGTGAGTTAGCACCATCCCTTCGTATGACTGCACTATACGCAACATTCACGCAGGGACAACAAAAACGTTCGTCAAATCGAGAGATGGTAAAACAGAAAATTTAGAAATATTAGCTATCCTATGCTTTTAGATCAGATTAGAGTTACATTAAATATGCAGTTTTTTAAACCCTAAAAATTTTGAGGCGCAACCCTTTCCCAATGCTGAAAAAAGGGCAGCCGTTGCCATCGCTCGACTTAACTACCAGCAAGATGGCGGACGATCGAAAGGGCACAGCCAGCTGTCGTCAAAAAAGGTTCTCTAGATCTGTGGCACGCGATGAATGTTTCGATCGTCCGCCATCTTGCTGGTAGTTAAGTCGAGCGATGGTAACGGCTGCCCTTTTTTCCAGCATTGGGCAATCTGTTCAGGTGTTCTCGCAGTCTTCCATTTTTCAGCAGATGTCAGTTCTGTTAAAAATAATCGTGACAGTTTTATTTACGGGGAATGACGTGCTAAAATGTAAAGGATTCACGTGGAGCTATGTCACCCGCAACTATTTTTATAGAAATCAAATCTATTGTTCGTGACTGGCAACAGTGAAAACGTCAGCGTTTGGTGTTCCCAGAGCGGGAACTGCGCGTTAAAGGGTTAAACGCCCTGAGTCTCAAATTTGGTACCGGACTGTCACTTCCGGATAAGAGTACACGTCAAATTTCTTATGTCAGTTTCACATATACAATCTAGTTTTTAATAAATGATTCATGTTGTGAATAATAACAATTTCTTTTCATAATAGAATGACTGAAAATACTGGTGTTCAGTGGTTAAATAACAAAAAACTTTACATAAATATAAAATCAAACAGTACAGGCTGTATCGGGTGGTACAAATAAGGATTCAATATTCTAGCTGGAAAAAATTCCCACCTTCCACGCAAGCAGAAGGTGAGAGAACCTTGTGTAGAAAGATGAACTTTTTCCATCTGCAGAAGGGTAGCCTCTTCTTACCAGCCGAAACGGTCCCTACTGATTAATTTTATATTTATGTAAATTTTTTTATTACTTTAACCATTTAATACCACTATTTTGAGTGAATCTATTATTAAATAAAATAGTAATTTGAAAATCCTATTTTATCCGAAGGACACATTATTCTTTCTTTTCTTTTTTCTTTTTACCCTTCTCTACTTTTATAAAACAATTGCAAGTCATTTGGTTCACATTAAAAAATTTTTGTAAGAGGGAAAAGTATGTAAACCCTTCGTTTAACATCTAATCTTTCTAGTTCACAGTATTTCTCAATTCGAGATGATTTAAAAGGACGTATATATATGGTTGAATTATTTCATCGTTGAATATTCTAATACCTGAGTAAGATTTAAATAGTTTTACAGATTTCTTCATATTTACAGGTTTCTTTGAGTTTCATCCAAGAATATGAGGGCCATTATCAGCCAGTGACTATTATACGTGAAAAAAGTGGTTGTATCCTTTTACGTGTTTTTTCTGGTTTTTCTTTCTTCCTTTTTCTTTTCTTTTGTTGTAGCGTTATACACTGATAGCTTTGAAGTTGCATGAAAACACAGATAATAATATTGTATTAACGCCTCCAAATGTTCCAATTTGGATATTTATCCTGCTGGCAAGATGTGAATTTGACCAACCGTAATAAGAATATAAAAAAATCATTTAAACAACATGTAAATTGTGGTTATTATCACAAGAGTGTCGCATGACTTTTGAATGATTTTAACAAGAGTGATGGCATTTAAAAAGTTGTATTTTAAACGTTTTTTATATGCAAAAGTGCAAATAATTGCTGTAACTTTGTTACCCAAATAAAATATTACATTTCTATCCATTCAAATTCTTGTGAACGAAGTTACAACAGTTACTATTATATTTAATTTCAAAAGATAGAAGAACATTGCCAATCGGTAAATACTGAAAATTTTTAAGGCTTCAAAATATAGTTTTATGAACTGCTGATTTTGGCATGACTTTATACAAATTTGTACTGTACTCTTAAGTACAACCTATCTTACTAACATCTTTAGAAGTCATAATTCTGATTCTGAAGAACTTCCAGATATAATATTTTTGTGCACAGATATGTATTAGAACGTGTACAGTTGGCTCCACTTGTTTCTAGCTTAGCAAATTTTATTTTTTTCCCCTTAACGTAACGTAACATTCGCTAAAGATTTAGCCCTTGAAAAATTATATTCAAAGGCAAGTTAAACAGCTTAAACTCTGATAGAACTTCAAAGAAACTGGAAATTCTTCCAGATAATCTATCCTCCTTACAAAAACATTGATAGACAATTTGAGAATGTTTATCTCTACATAAACTCTTTCTCAAAAAAGGATTTGAACTTAAATGGATATTATTCTGCGTTGTTTGCCAAAAAAAAAAAGAAAGAAAAGAAAACCCTGAAATTCTTCCAGAATCTATTTACGCACTCGTCTGGAAGAATTTCAGTTTTTTTTAAAAATCTGTTCAATCAATTCTGCCCTATAGAGGAAAATGATAACTGTAAGTGCTCATATAGATTTCTGTTCGCATAATTTTGTTGCTGAAAATTGCATCCATTGTTGTTTCGGCCCTAGTGGTCAAATGTTTTGGATTAGTTATTGGAAAATCTAAAGTATCCATTTCAGTTATGAAATCGAACCCTTGATCGGAATTTAATTCTACGTTAAAATCTCCTACTAAAACAGTCTTACAATAATCCTACTCCAGTAACGTTTCGAATAGAGCGTCAAATTTATCTTCATAAAAAATTCCAGGACTAGCTTATGTAACTGCAAATCTCACTTTATCTTGAGTATACGCAATGACCATTTAAACACCATTGATCTGGCTCGTGTAGGCACGGGTAAAGAGTTTCATATTCTTTTTAGAAAGATTTCCTCTATAAAAATCATAACTCCAGATGGCTTTCTGTTTTGGAAACCACTGTCTATCCGTTCGACCAAAGTGAATCCTGGTATTTGAAAGTCATCTGAAGGGATAGTCCATGTTTCCGTTAGCAATATCAAATCACTCTGCAGAAAACATGAATCAAACGGAAAAGAGACCAGAGCGCGCCGCGTAGACAAAAAATCCCGTGCTTGAAAGAAATAGTACCCAAGTGCTTTAAAAAAACAGAAGAAAGCATATCTCTTAGATGTATCTTGAATAATGATGTATTTTAGATGTATCTTGAATCCTAATTCAACCAAAATACTTGCCTGATGTGCACGTAGCTAGAAAAATTTCGGAAAAATCCCACAACGTGGGAAAGGTAGAATTTCTCACAGAAACACTTTATTGTTATCATGAGATTAACGAACAATCCAAATTTTGGAAAGGGCCCCTTGGCTTTATATCTTGACCAAAAGTGTCGTTCAGGCCTACTTACTCTCATCCCGGAGATTCTCTCTTGTATTTGTACAGAAGACTTCTGAATAGCATAGCTGCTAACATGTACAGAATACAATTAACTGCATTTTGTAATTTTTCGGAAACAGTTCGCAAGTCCGACGCAGAAGTTTTGGTGTTTTATAATACAAAAATTACTGTTTACAAAAAATGGTTAATTATATTCCGTACGCAGCTATATGTGTTGAAAGCTATGTGACTAGTGATACTCCTCAGACTTCCTCCCAAGGGCAGATTAAAGGGGGGGCGGAGGAGGCGACCGCCCCCCCCGAGAAAAAAGAAATTAATATAAAAGATCCTATTTTACTTCCATAAAATGAATGTATATGTCAATCTTTTGACTAACCGCCCCCCCCACAACCTAACCGCCCCCCCCCCGACAAACTTTCAATAATCCGCCACTGCTTCCTCCCCTATCTACAGTACTTTTGAAACGAGAAACGTAAACAGTACTCTTCACTAATCAAGGATCCAACTCGCGACTTTTCACTTATTAGCCCTATGCTTTTACTATCCGAACTGTCATTTAGCTGTATTTTCCCCAGTTCTCTTTCAATGCAACGTGAATATGCGACAGTCCTCTATCAAAAATACAGCAATGTATGTAAATAGTCCCTAGTCCTAAGTCCTACATGAAGATAATCGAGTTTCACAAACATGATGAATCACGGAAACCGTTATCACTTATTTACATAATTTCAAACGAATGTTCTTTTCTCAAACATCACAAATAAATCCCTCTTAACACCTTGACTTTAAAATAAAATAAATCTGCATTTTATATCTAAATGATTAAAGTAGGCCACAAATAATGGAAATTTAGTTTTTCGAATTATTTTCACGGATGGTTTTCAAACTAGAGCGGTGGGTATAGCCTGGCATATCCCAGGTGTATTTGATAGTAGGTTAAATAAGTATGTCCCAACAGTTGCAAGTGTAATTTTTTAATTCTTAGTAGGTCTTATGTACGCCGTTAATAGTTAGAGTTAGACTAACGTTTGTTTTTCCCTCACTCAAAAAAAAAAAAAAAAATGAAATTCGCAAAAAGTTTTGTCAGTTGTCCTCTATTCAGTTGTAGTTCTCCAATCGTCAGGTACAGACAACTTTTCTTTTGAGTTGTCAAGACTTTTGGCTGAAAAGATTTCAGCGATGTAAAGGCCATTTTGTTTTGGGTAATGGAAAGCCTACACGAGGGCATTTCCCTACGCTTTCAATAAGAGTAGTTAACATTTCACCATAAAATGTGGTACGAACTAGCTGCAACCTTTCTATGGAGAAACGTTGAACCATCATTTGGTGCTTAACTGATCCATTAAACCAAATTATGGTGAAACGTTTCTGCATAGAAAGGTTGCGGCTAATTTAGCTCCTTTGTATGGCGCAACGTTGAACTAGTTCTATTAAAGGTGTAGAAGGGGGGGGGAGGACTTTTTAAAGGATCCTAACGCGTATTCACGTTACATCTGGAGGAAACCTTTCAAAATTCCAGATCAACAGTCCCGAACCCGGGACCTTCACACGTAAGCCATCTATCATGTTCGTGTCTTATCCACTCAGCCATGGTGGGGCCGGAAACGCCATTTTGGGATAAGGTAGTAAGCATTGCTGCATAAATTGGAGTGTGAGTATTTTCCTTGACCCTCTCTTTTAATGACCAGACATCAATGTGACAGAGGTTGTCCATTTCGGAAGTGAACTGGTGCACCTGAACGTAATAGGACCCTTTCTACCGGAAAAAGACTATGGAGCAACCAGCACCGACGCGGTGTGGTTTCAGTTGTACAGAATGGGAATGGATGGAAGTTACGAGGCAAGTGTATTCTGTGCTCATTGCATTTTTATTTTTATACTAGTTCCTCGTGCGAAGAAAGAAAGAAAAACTTTTCTTTTAACCTACGAAAACCTCCAATACACGAAGCATTTAGAAACACAGGTTTGAAACTATTCAAAATGGTAAATAAGTTAACTTCGTTAATTTAAATATTATAAACACTCTTTCGGGATACTAGAGCAAAAAGTAACTAATTTTTGCCTGAAGTAAAAAACTATTTAAAACTCCGCATGAAAAATGTTGAAGTTTATATCGTATGCTAAGCAACCAAGCTGTGATAATACCAGTTTTAATCTGATTCTCTTGCACCGTCTTAAATAATAAGCGAACAAACATTTGCACAATTCTCAAATTCTCAACTTTTCACTAATTCTCAAAAAATAAATAACTAAAAAAGATTCAATAACAACAAAAAAGTTTATTCATTTTATTTTGTTTTGTTTTTGTAATGTCTTTTAACCACTTTTGGTGCAATCAGATTTGTTGTCGAATTTTATGTATATACGAGAATAGTTTCTTAAACTGTGGGTCGCGACCTCGATTCGGGTTGCTTGACCTGCTGCCGGGGTCGCTAGAAATTTCGCATTTTTTTTTTTTTTTTTTTTTTTAAACTTAGAATAATTTTGTGACATTTTCATCTTTAACTAGATTTTTGTCAATAATTATTTAAAAAGTGTCAGAATGTGACTAACATAAAAACAAGTTTTTATATTAGTTTTTACACTCTTAAAGGAATAAACATTTCGTTTCACTGCACACTGTCTAACAAAGTTGAAAAGTTTTTATGTTTTTTGTTCGTCTGTTTGCTTATCTATCGGTGTTCTAGCTGCCGTGAATATAGTCTTTTGCACGCAGAATTTGTATATTATTTTTTTTTCCATTCTACCCTACGACAGTGGCGTACACAAGGGAGGGGTCTAGGGGCTATGGACTCCTCTCAGAAGAGTTCATAACTGTACTTCGTGAAATCATCGTGTAATTTTTGACATTTTAACGAATTGTAAAACTTAATGAAATTCTTAATTTTAGCAGCTAAGATAAATATCTAAATACATAATTCAAAACCATGCAAGTATAAAGTACGGAAGGTCTTATAAAAGAAGGCTGCGAAGAATGATTTTTGCTCCGCATTTTTTCAGGTGGCTGGTGTCATAAAGTGGTGCACACATAGGAGGGGTCCAAGGAGTCTGGGTCCCTGCTAAAAGAATTATTAAGGCTGCTTTGTTAAATGATCTTATGATTTTGCCGAATTCTATGGATTTTAAAATACTGTTTCATTTCTATTTAAATGATATTATTATTTTTAACAGTGACGTCCAGGTGGTGTAGTGGCTTAAGAACCATTCTATCACGCCTTGGGTCCGAGTTCGAATCCTGCCTTGGGCATGGATGTGAACTTGCCCGTCCCTTCATAGGGGGTAACGCTGGCGGCCCACTGGGTGCCTTTATAATAAAATGGCCACAACACCTTCAGGCCAGGGGCGTAGCCAGAAATTTTTCATGGGGGGGGTTACGACTACTACAACTCATGTATATGTATACGCGTGTCTGATAATGTAGTGAAGAATATACATTTTGTATGGCAAAAATTTCTCATGGGGGGGTTATGACCCCCCTTACCCCCCCCCTTGGCTACGCCCCTGCTTCAGGCAGTTGTAGTGGACAATATCTAATCGGCAAATTGAAAACCATGCAAGTAGATTGAACTGCCGAAAAATCAAGAAACGTCTAGTAACTTTCATATTGAACGGGTCTTTTGATATGTGAATACGAAAATTTAAGGCTTTTTAAGGAAAAGTTTTTATGGGAAGTTTTTGCAAAAAAAGAATTTTGGCGGCACTTTTCCAGGTGGCTGATGTCACAGCTTATGTGGTCTGGACTGTCTCCAAGAGAAAACCCTGCGGGTGCCCAGCCCTAAGAGTTTCTCAACCTTTTTCTCTGGAGGAGCACTTCCAGGATTTTTTTAATTTGGACGGAGTACTTTCTGTACATTTGATACGAGTGAATTGGAGGCTGAAGATATTTTTTCGCGGAGCACTTGCTACCTTCGCGAGGAATGCAGTTTGAGAAACTCTGCTCTATATTATTTTGAAAATTGTTCTGAAGTGTATAAATAGGCTGCAGTGATTCTCTTTACGTGCCCATAGCGGGGTATTAAAACTAATAGTGGGCAGCGATGCATTCGTGTCTTGCTAACAAAGGCAACGAACAAGTTAAGCATATAGTTTTTCCGCTGCAGCAAATTATACACGAATGATACTATGCTGAAAAGTATTTTCTATAATCGATATTTTCGGCTTTACTTATTCTTCTTGGTTTTTTTTTTTCATTGTATTTTAGAGGGTGTCCAAAGTGTGGCGTGTCCTTATACAGGATCCAAATGACAGCCTTGAAGAAAACGTCGTCCTGCAGCATGATTTCAATCTTCTGTCGCATGAGATCTCAGAAAGGTGAGAGGAAGAACCGAGAAGCATGACAATGCACCGTTAAGCAAAGAACGACTATAGGGGGGAAAAATAATAATAAAATGAAATAAAGCATCCAGGTAGTCTCTTCTCTTGAAACTACCGTAGGATATATTAACGTAGGACTATTTATTGTTTAGTGACACTGTAAGAAATGCATGTAATTTTACCACATTTATTGCTCTAAAATAATACATCGCAAGTGCTGCAGCTTCGGAGTACAGAACTATGTATTCTAAATTCACTCACGAAATGGCTTAATGACGTTGCTAAGCCAATCACGAAGAATCTTGTACAACAAACTGACACAGATTTTAAATCACAGCGTGTTGGCGTTAGGTTTACCCACACTCTGTGCAGTAATCTAGGTAAATATTTTTTTTCAGTGTAGTTGTAAGGCACCAGCTGAAGATTCCAGAAAACATTTTTTATTTTATTTTAGCAAAATAGTTATTAACATGGTGCATTGAACTTTAATTCATATTATCCTGATAGTAAATCTTTTCTATTTTTTAAATTCATAATCTTGTGTTGCCATTACATAAAAATGTAAACATCATGAATTATTAAAAAATTAAAACATTGCTTCAGACTAAAAATAAAAATGATTCATATGTCGTGAAATTTTCAGTTTAAATAATTAAAATCATTATATTTTAGCAGAAGATTGTGATTTATTTTAATTTCGTGAAAAATATCAACGTGTCATCTCGAGGTGCTATTTAGAATAGCACAAATTAGGAATCTGCTTGATTTGACGTATATTCTGTGCTAGAGGATATTAGTCTCATGCAAATTTTAATTTGTGACGCCCTATTTTAAAATGCCGTCAAAGAAAACCCGTTTGCTTCATGTAGATCAACCTGGTTAGTTCGATCAGTTAGTTTCGTAACAGAATAATATTGAAACTTACGGCAACCTTGAAAAAAAAAGTTACAGAGGACGGTTATGGTGGAATGTAATCCCACATTAAAACACAACAGCTAGATGAGTTACCCTGTATTTCCGTTCTACTGAACGAAATGATGTGCTCAAGAATGATGTGAAAAAATAACAGCATATCTCTCAGTAACGGCGACGTACTTTCAAAAATTTGTAATACAAGTACGAATTTTTAAATGAATTCCTCAGAAAAAGGAAAAAAAAATGTGATTAAGACGGAAAAAATGTGACAAGAAAAATCACATAAGACACATGCAAAAACCATCACTGTAAATAACCAGAGTTGCCATTTGCTCTTGAATATAACTAACCAATTTTTGTGAACAGAAGTTTTTGGCTTAGATTATAGCAAAATTTTGAAGTTAAGCGTGTTAGCTGGTTACCATTGTGAAAACAAATATTTAAAAGAATTTACTGAAAACAAAAGTGGTAAATTATATTCCGAAGCAGCTGGATACTCTGAAATAAATAACAACATTTTGTTTTATAATTTAAACAGCAGTTTTTGAGTAATTTTACTATGTGGTAAAATACATATATTTATACCAATAAAAGCTTTCAATTTCTCGAATTTCTTTCAGCACTTGCTGCCGGGAATGCTGCTCGTTCCAAGTCTTTGCCAGTTGCCGTTTACTATATTTGCTATTGTAACGAAATTAATGAAATTATTTTTTTATTGAAAAATATGAACGTTCCAGTCTGAAGCTTATAAATTTTTGTTATGCAACTGTGAGAGCTAGACTCGTTTTTCACGTCATTCTTGAGTGGGTACCTCGCAAAATCTTTTCCCCAAAATTGTATTGTTTCCTCGAAAGGTATGATCTCTTAGGGACCTTATTGTATCAATCTTTTTTATGAACACCCTGTTCTCTGCATATGTTTAGAGTTCTACATTAGACTTTACAGTGTGTGTCCTTAGAGTTTTACTGTACTCTAACTTAACAAACAAATAGTCATGGATTTTCTTAGATGTTAAATTTCAACGTCAGTTTATCATTGAATTCTTTACTTCTTATTGTTTAGTTCTTTTCGTACTCAGATTGTTTGAGAATAAAGTTCTATGTTATTTTATTCTTCATAATGTAGTGGATTTGTCACGCAATGAGAAAACTGCGCCCCATGTAATGCATTTTGGATGTAAATCATATGAAAATTGCAAATCTAATATTATATAAATATATATCCAAATGATATTCATAAGTCGTCAGTGCGGAAACTTTTCGGACATTCTATATTATCCTGTAACTTTATTCCTACTTTAGTTGCACTTATCACTCCTATTAATATTCCTTACAGCAACACTTACCAGCTGGTGGTCAACACAAACAGGCGGCGAGACTTTGTGACCGTTGAAGTGGACATGTCTGTTAGACCGGAACTGCCTACTAGTCACATAATTTTGGCGGTTATCGTACTCATAGGGCTGTACATCCTCATCGTTTTCGAGGTAAATTTATAGTGACATATTTTTTTGAAGATACTTGATAGAGCTGAACGGTGTAACACTTCCAGTTAAATTCTAACCACACGACAAAGATTGGCTATGGAATGATCAAAATTTTGAATCATGCTGTAGTTCTGATAGTTTTCATTGGATCATGTTGTCCGCTACGGCACTGAGATTCTACAGCAAAGTTTCACATCCCGATGGTAACTATGTACCAACTTAGGGTTCCAAATCATACGCTGTGCCAACAACATGCCTAATTTTATGCACACACTGCAAGAAGTTAAGCACGAAGTGGTAAAATGTAAAAAAACCCAACAAGTACATCTTTGATTGCTACGAAATTCTGTAGTTAAATAGCAAATATCTTTATGCATGACACACGAATTGAAGAATTGTAGATATGTAACGAGCAACAATAAAAAGGATAGAGGGAAGATAGAGGGAAACAAATTTCTAGTATCCAAGCATACTAGTAGTAAGCAGTAGTAAAAAAAAAAATATATATATATATATATCATTTGAGGCTGCAGCCATAAATGTCACACCAGTTGAAGTTTCTCTTCCATTTCTTTTGGATACAACGGCAATATATCGATCTTCCGTAGGGGTTGTAACCCGACATCGGAAATCTGTAATCGATTACAAGAATTAATATGGATTATATCAATTCGACTACAACCTGTTTTATAAAAGATTAGGAGGAGTTAGTGTCAAATTTGTAGGTAGTAATCTTGGCTTAATTAAATCAAATTTCAAAAACTTCAAGAAAAATAAAGTTTAATAAAAGCATTACTGCAAAATTTACAAATTATCATGTTTACAAACATTCGAAACGAAATTATCATGTTTGCGAACATTGGAATCGCTCCGAAATCTGGTTGTAACCCTTGCGCAGCCGACCACAGGTCTTCGGACAACTGTTTGACTTATTTATGGACTTATTATACTATTGGAAGAGTCATATATGTGACTGTTCAGCTTATAGGCATCGAACTGAACGCCAACATACCTTGTCAGTCACTTGTCTTCTGCAAGCCATACAGAAATGTTTGACTTGAAAATTAATCATACGAAAGTGCTTATCAAGTTACAATTTTTTTCCAGCAATTACATTCAACTCTTATAACAATTCGTAGTGATGGCTTTAATATGCTTTATATAATTCAATAATATTTAGACTACATTGAAAGAAGTGTGGTGTTTTTCCAAAATTTCATTTAATGAACATATGTTTCATCATGTTCGTCATCGATTAAGGAGGTCCCACGAGCTCCCTTTATGAATACGATTTATTATGTCAGTTAAACAATGTATTTAACAAACTGTTTGATCACGACTGATCTCGTAAAATTAGATTTTTCAGATCAAGTGATAGATTGCGGTGATTGTAGCATCTTTCCGATAAAAGAGTCATCATCTTAATGAAAGTAGAACTCCCTTAATTAAACTAATTCGTTTCCACTCTCAACAATAAACTTAAAGAGCTTGTTTAAATTAAGAAAAGTGTGGATAGTTTATTTATCAAAAAAGAAATAAAAAGAAAATTTAAACAAATGAAAATTGTAAAAGATACTTTTAAACATAAGTGTATCTAAAAGTAAAATAATAAAATAAAAATCAATTAACTGATTACTTTTCTATCACTTTCAGCTTGTTCACCGTACGTTGGCTGCTATGATTGGAGCAACTGCGGCAATCGCTTGCTTAGCACTGGTCGGAGAAGTAAGTACATAGCTTTAGTATTAGCAAACATTGTTAATTTTTCTAAATCCAGATGCCTATGTTTAAATTATCTTTATTTTATAATTTTATGCCTTGATATATCGAACATTTAAAAAAATAATTATAAAATGTTACATTCATCTATGTATCTGTCTATTGCTAATTGGAAAATGCGTCTACAATACTCCATAAAACTTCAAGCAGTCAGTTTCCTAACTGGTTACTTTGCTAAAATAATTTCAATAAGAAAATTTTAAGTAAGAATTTTGAGATTACTTTGCCCACTGAAAAAGATCTGTGAATTTGGCTAATGGAATTATAGCTTTCGTTTGTTCAAGTAAATATGTAAGTCAAATCGTATTTTTCAAACCAGTAATTGAAATGTTTTCTCATACTTTTGAGTTACTCTGATTTTTTTTTCTTTTATTCGAATCTAGGTATTTTTGTCAAATGCGGTGTTTATATGAATGAATTATTTTCATTATCCTATCAACTTTGTCATATGAAGATTTACTAATATTATGATGATTTATATTTTAAGGATTCTGATACCATGATGTATTTTTATAATGTCTAAACTATTTCGAAACATCATAATACTTGAAATATTTGTTTATCGTGGTCCTTAGAAATAATTTACTGTAATCTCAAACATGCATACCGAGACCCACAGTACCAATACAAATAAAACACCGCAATATTTTGTGAATTCTTTAAAAGAAAAAAAAAAGATAAAAAAACCTAGTAGGATAATGTTGATATTATATTTAATTTTCCTTGAGGACATAATGTAAAAACATTATCACCAGCTGAAAAAAACGGATGAGCTTACGCTTATCTTTCTTTGTATCCATAAGAATGCTGGGAGCATCTCTTTAATTCTAATATTTGCAAACAAACAAAATAAAAGGATTCTTTATTTAGTTCTTGTTTTAACTGTTTTTGAAATATTGCTTGGATTATAATGATATTTAAAGTAAGTTATTGGGTTTCTCTCTCTTTTCTTTTTTATTTCCTTATATTCCTCCTTCCCTCCTGTAAATAGAGTGCTTTGACAGTGGATTTCACAAAAGGATTTTCATGAATTATGCTCCATGGGCGATTATTATTAGGATGCTGTTTATACAAGTTTAAATTTTTTACTTTGTAGCATATGAAAAAAAAACTGTAATATATTTTAATAGAACGTGAAAAAAAAATGGGCTGAAAAATGTCTTTCAATCGATGGTAATGATTTAATTTTCTTCTTTTCTGTTTTTCAGAGACCGACTTTGCAGGAAATTTTGAGTTGGGTAGATGTTGAAACCTTAAGTTTGTTGTTCGGGATGATGGTGTTAATATCAATCCTCAGCGAGACGGGATTCTTCGACTACGTTGCTGTACTGGTAAATATTATTGCTTAGAATATTTCAGTCTTCAACAGCAAAAAGTAATGAGCTGATTTAACCTACTGAATAAACTCATAAAGAAAGAAAAGTAAATGATTCATATGTAAATACATATTTCAACATGCCATCTCATCCAAAACAAGTTAGTACTAACTTATTTTTGGAAAATTAAAGATATGTATCAAATGTTTATTGAGTTTATTAATGACTAACGTTGTAAATTTACAGAGGGTGTTCACACATTTTTGTATCGATTTTGATTTTCTCCATGAAGTTAAATATTAATTTGAAAATAGAAATGTGATTGGCATCAAATTGTAACAAGGCTTATTTATCGTCTTCAGCATTAAAAATATTCTTTGCTTTAAAATGTCGCTGAAAAATAAACAATGGATCAAAGGCTATATTTTTGCGCTATCTGAAGAGAAATACTCTTATTCAGTTATCCAAAAAAGATGTCAAAATCGTGGTTTTAATATTTCTACACGTAAAATAAGTGACATAATTAATATGAAAGGAAAGAAACGTCAAAGTTTATATTTCACTGGGGAAAAGGCAAAAAATGCATGCCCAACAAAGGTACGTACACCTCTTATTAAATCTAAAGTCGCATCTCATGTTTTAAAATTAAAATCCAACTACCCAAAGAACTATCGCAAAATCTTTAAATATCTCTATACGAACTGTGAACAAAATTATAAAATCCGATTTAAAGTTAATCAAAGCAATAAAACACGATGTTCATCGCCTAATGCCGAAACACGCTTCTCAATCTAAGACTATGTGTAGATTATTGTATGAAAATTATTTGGCCGGTGAAAAATGGACTTAAAATTGATGAAGCTTGGATAAATTTATCCGACTGCAATAGAAAAAGATCGATTTATTACTGCAAAAGAGGAGAAAAAGACTTAACAAGTTGCTTTAGAGAAAACAAGGAAAGTTTTTCGAAAGGTTTTATGGTTATTACTGGATTTTCTTATAACGGAAAACTTACAATAAGGAAAGTACAAAAAAATGTCTAAATGAATTCGGATTACTATCAGAAGTATGTTTTAACAACTACTTTTAAAGAAGAAATCCCATCCCTTTATCCAAACAATCTTCACTGTGCTAAGTTCCAGCAGGATACTGCTCCAAGCCATAACTCTAAATCTTGCTCTATTTTTTAATAAAATGATAAATGAAGCTGGAATTGAAGCTATTCCTTTTAAATGCATCCCACCCAAGTCCCCTGACCCTGACGTGTCTCCTATGGATTACTGTGCATTTGGACTTTTAAAACCAGCTCTTTATAAGCGCCATCCCAAGACATTGGGCGGACTCTGGAAGATTGTGAAGGAGGAGTAGAATAATATCAGCCTTGATGTTTTAAGAAAAGGACTTTTATCTTGGAAATTAAGATGCAATATGATAGTTCAAAAAAAGGCTATCAGACACTATTGAACACATTAGAAAATAAAATTCTTATATTTATTTCTATATATATCTGTGCAAAATCGTTACAAAAATGTGCGAACACCCTCTGTACATTTTTTCATCAACAAACACCACTTTCGATTCTTTAATCGCCCTGATTGGCTCCGAAGCTTACTGTCTTAGAAGCTGGGGTGGCCCTAGGGTACATGGCACCCCCCCTGTAAACCTAAAAATGGCGCCTCCTTTATGCTCCAGATCAAGTTTTTCTCAAGTTATGCTCCAGATCAGTTTTTGAATTCGAAACGGCACCGCTTCGAAGATGGTGTCCCAGATGCGATGCTTACCTTCCTTACCGTGTCGGACTGCCCCTGCTTAGAAAAGTCTCCAGAGAAAAAGAGATTACGATTGGGGCTTGTAGATTACTCTCGCAGTACTCCATTTTTTCAGAAGTGTAAGGATTATTTAGCATGTTATCCCAGTCCCCTCAATACGCATTGCTAATCATGATAGCGGCAAACGGCTGGATATTTAGAGCTCGCTGATTTGTGCTTCTTTCTTAAAAGTCCTTATACCCAGTGGCACAGCCAGGTTTCATGTGAAGGGGGGGGGGCGATATGTAGGTTCGAAGGCGCAAGCCTGAGGAGAGTTGGTAGCTGGGGTAGGAGGTCCGGGCAGAGATTTTTAGGTCCTTGATTTTTCCTAGGTTATATATTTTTTTAACAAATGGAAAGAAAGGAATATAAGAGGATCCATGTATAATGCACCTGTACCTCCGGACCCCGAACTTCTTTCCACGGTCCTGCGACGTCTAAATTTTATTAGAATTACGAAGTTATTAAATCTACACTTACATGCATACAGTTAAACTTCTCAAATAGATTATTTATAAAATGTAGGGGAAAAAAAAGATTCGCGATGTAAACGGAGGTGCCAAACAGCGAATTAAAGTCTTAGGGGGAACAATTGCTCCCTCTGCTTATACTGCTTGTTAGTGCTGGAAACCAGATTTGAAGATTTATGGACCGCCTCTGCCAAAAGCTTAGGTGTTTTTCTATTATTTCGGATTAAATTTGAGTTACTGAGGCAGTTGTCTTGCAGGAACTTTAAGAGCGGTAATTACCAAACGCCATGATTCCGCGAGTCAGGTAACCTGAATGGCCGGCTTTATTCTCAAAGACAACTAAAGTTCAACTTTTTAAACTAAGCAGCTTATAGAAGTAATATCTATAGAGATGTTTTTCTATGTATGTGTTGGACTTTATAGATAAATACATTAATACGTGATTCGAAATTGCTTTCGTGCTTTTTACCATTACTGCAAGTTGTGCGTAATGTAACTGTATGAGAATTTCTAACAATAATATTATGGGTGTGTGTGTGCAGAATGTGTACATTCCATCAAAAGATTTTTTTTAGCTGTCATTGTCCCGCTATGCCATCTTTCATAACTTTTTTTTCTGTTTTACAGACATACCGGCTGGCCAAAGGACAGGTCTGGCCTTTAATTACAGCCCTTTGTTTGGTGACGGCCCTGCTTTCTGCTTTTCTTGACAACGTCACCACGCTACTGTTGATGTCGGCCGTCGCTATCAGGTAAGATAATAAAATGCCGCGAAGATGAATATGGTTATCGAAAACTATCGTTAAGTTTTTATCATGCGGCGGATGCGGCGAAAATATTCTTCGCGTTCAAACATCTATGTATATGTATTTGCATGGCGATCAGTTGAAGGGTCCTGAAGTTATTGGTTTGAAGTGACATCTAGTGGCAAGTTATAGCAAAATGGATAACGCCGATATATTCTCCGTGTTCAAATATCTATCTATACCAGTTTTCCTAGTGATCAGTTGAACAGTCTTTATTTCCTTCAGCTCCAACTAGCGGCGAGTTAAAGAAAGAAGTCGATGCGTTGCAGCGCCTTCTAGTGACGAGTTAAAGTAAAGATGTGCTACAGCACAATGAAGTGACGAATTATAGTAAAATGGATAACGTCGATATATTCTCCGTGTTCAAATATCTATCTATACCAGTTTTCCTAGTGATCAGTTGAACAGTCTTTATTTCCTTCAGCGCCAACTAGCGGCGAGTTAAAGAAAGAAGTCGATGCATTGCAGCGCCTTCTAGTGACGAGTTAAAGTAATGATGTGCTACAGCACAATGAAGTGGCGAATTATAGCAAAATGAATAACACGAAAATATTCTCCGTGTTCAAGAATCCAGGTATATCAATTTTCATAGAGATCAACTGTCCGGTCAAGAAGCTGGTGCGCTGCATTGCCTTCTAAAGGCGAGTTAAAGTAATAATGCGCTGCAGTGGAATCTAGTAGTGAGTAACAGCTAAATGGATAGTTAGAATATTTTTTCCGTGCTCAATTGTGTAAGTATAAAATTTTTTATGGCGATTGGTCGAGCGGTATATAAGTGGATGCGCTGCAGCGCCATCTTTCAGCAAGTTATAGCAAAATGGAGAGCGTAAAAATATTCTCCATATTCAAATATCCATGTGTACCAATTTTCATCAAAGCGGTTGAACGGAAGAATTGATTCACAGCAAGCGCTTAAACGGAATAGAATTAAACTTTCTGCAGCGTCGTCTAGCGGAAGATATATAGAAAAATGAATAGTGTAAAAATATTCTCCTTGTTCCAATATTCACAAATAACCAATTTTCATCAAAATCAGTTGAACGGTATTTTCATAGTAAGCGGTCGAATGGAATAGAATTCGACAAGCTACAGCGTCATCTAGCGGCAAGTTATAGCAAAATGTATGGTGTAAAAATATTCTCCGTTCTCAGATATCCATACGTACCAAATTTCATGAAAATACGTTAAAGGGTATTTTCATAGCAAGCGGTTGAATAGAATTCGACGATCGACGTTCTGCTGCACCACCTAGCGGCGAGTTAGAGGAAAATGGATATAATATTCTCCGCGCTCATGAAATATTCCCCGCGCTTTGTGCGGGATCCCGCACAAATATTTGCGGGACTAGTAAATATTTGCGGGACAAATATTTGTGGGACAAATATTTGCGGACAAATATTTGCGGGACAAATATTTGCGGGACAAATATTTGCGGGACCTAATCCCGCGGGATTGATACTGAGAAATAAATTATTTTTTATTAAAATTTCACGCCGCTTTCCCAATCAATAGACCGAAAATTTTTGAATAATCATGTCTCTTATCTAACAATAAACGAATCAATAATTAAAAATTTTAATTTAAAGTTTTATTTTTTTAAAATTATCTTCTAATAAGAGTATGGATAAAACAACTAAATCTAAACATCGTAATCTAAATTTTTCGCAAACTTCCCAGTCCCAAATGAACTGAAATATTTCATACTAATTTATTTCTTAGCGAACAGTCACAAATTAATTATAAAAGTTTTCATTTTAGTTTTTAATTGTTTTTAATCCACACTTTTAATTATTTTACTAAAGTTAAATCTAGACTAGGAAATGATTCATTGGATTGGTTCGATTTTGTACCGTTCTTTTTCCAGTAACTAAGAAAATAACGTAAGTATGGGAATGTATTTATAAATCGTATTTTTCTGTAAATTCCTGATTTTTAGCAACTAACATAACTAATACTAATATATTAAGACATAACTTAGATTCTGAAAATCATGATTATAATTTTCATATTTCCGTAAGTTATTGTATAAATGATCTCATAAGATTAATTATTAAAGTTAAGCTTCATAGTGCTTAAAGTCTTTTTTTTTAAACTTTTCTCTATTGAAATGAAGCCCTAGCTAAATGAAACGTCAATCCCGCGGGATCAATAAATCTCAATCCCGAAATCTCGCAAGACGTAAAACAGTGCGGGATTACATTCACTAGTCGAACGGGATTGAATTCGACGTATTGCGGCGCCATATAGCGACAATTCATGGCAAAACGGATAGTGTAAAACTATTCTCCGCGTTCAAATTTCCATACGTACCAATTATCGTCAAAATAAGTTAAACGGTATTTTCATAGCAAACGGTTGAATTGAATTCGACGTTCTGCAGCGCCACAAAGCGGCGAGATAGAGGAAAATGGATAGCATAAAAACCTACTCCATGATAAAAGACTAAGGTGTACCAAATTTCATGCTGATCGGTCAAACGGTTTTGGAGTTTTTCAGCGTCATACAAACACACATACACACACACTACCCACAAACATTCATTTATATATATATAGATTTGATACATTTCATCAAAATGGATGAATATGTATGTCATTAAATCTTATTAATGGATATTTCATATTTTTTCTTAAATAAATTAATGTTTATAAATAAAATGTTTCCTCAGTTATTAAAAATGCTTCTTTCACCATTAGCCAAGCTATGAGAACGTAAATGAATTATCTACTGCAGAGATTTCGCTAAAAAAACTCTGGGTCTCAGCGGACCATTCAGAGATTCTTGTTGAGAAACAACCCTGGTCACAAGTCTTCTCTGTTGCCTATTCTATTTCATGGTGTGATTGAGCAGGTTAAACCCGCGGGTCCCTAATTAAATATGAAACCCATATCTCATACACTAAAATGAGAGAGGGGATAATAGCACCAGGCTTCACTAAAATTATCCCGTCCTCAATTGAAACTTTTATGAATTCAATATTTTGCACATTAGTGCCGCTTAATTAGATTAAAATTTTATTTGCGCAAGATGTCCTGAGTTTTGCATCATTTCTAACAAAATTCAAAGCTTTATATAATTTCAAAAGCAAATGAAACTCTCATCAACCATATTACATTTACGCAGTTCCGGAAATTAATGAATAAAAACAAATATTTTTTTCGGTGTCATGTCACATTATATATACGGATCAAATCTGAATTTTTATCACTTCAAATGCACATATGCGTTAATATGGTAGCTAATATATGTACTAATATGGCAATATGTAATTAATTGTTATTATTAATATTAATTTTCTATGAAATTGCATTATTGTTACAAAAAATGTATGGTAACAAAATCGCAGTCCTTAATTTTGCGAGACGAGACAGGCAATTTCTCTGCGAGACGCGAGACGAGTCAGAGGTTTACCACTGCTGGAGGAGACGAGACAGCCATGTTTCTCGCCTCGCGTGTCTCGCGTCCATCCCTATTTGAGATCTACTTTCAGAAAATTGACACGGCATGATAATGGCAAAGGAAGAAAAATTATTGCGTTAACTGTAAAAACCAAAGTTATATTCTAAAAATCGAAGGAAATATCTGAACAACTTTAAAGGTGGGAATTAAAAAAATGGCAAAAGTATTAAATTTGGAATGGGGAATTAAAATTATGGTCAATTAAAAATGTGTGATGAACTGCATCACAAGTCCCAAGCCTACTAAATTTAATGTGGAGTTCCTTATTTCTAGTATAAATGTTTCTTGTGTTCCCAGGCTGTGTGAGGCGATGAACGTCGACCCTAAGCACATGTTGATAGCCATGGTAGTCTTTTCAAACATTGGTGGTGCAGCCACACCAGTCGGCGATCCACCCAACGTCATCATCATATCGACCAAGAAGATTGCAGCAGCCGTGAGTACATAAGATTGCTTCACACTAATACCTGTTACTTATTTAATACCAAATGTGCTTTTTACGAAATTCAGCAGAATTACACCAAATGCAGTTGGCTCCTTAGTTGTAAAGTAAGCTCCGTGCATTTCATATTTCATGAATAGTAAAAAAAAAAACAGTATCCCTGAAATAGTCAAAACATGCAATACCGTTAAATAATCAACACCTATAAACCCGTAAAGTCAACTCCCTTGAGCGGGCAATTTAGCAGTTGAAATATCGAATTTTGTTTCTTTTTCTCCAAATAACTTCATTTAGAGGTGCAATTGTAACTCCGCGTCTAATATTTCAAAAGATTTTTCAGATTTTTATTAAAGTGCTCGAGGGTTTCTATTTTATAAAAGCAATCTTTAGTTGTTTTCTGTTTTCTTCCTGTAAGTTTAGGATTTTTAAAAATTCATTTTCTTGATTTAAAATTAAAACTAATTTTTATACTAGTGTAAGGAGTTCATAATTGTTATGTATTCGATAAAGTGTAAATTGAATTTGAATTATGTGTTTTATAATTTTTCATAAAAAAGAAAATTCAGTGAGTAAGAGGTAAATGTTTCATCGCCTTGTACCATATATGAAAATATAAATTTGTACTAATTATTGATTATTAATTTAAAAATACGAGCGCAATTTTTCAATACATTGTTAAATATTTATGTTTTGGAAAAATTAAGCAAATATGTCAGGAACTAAAAAAGTCATGAAAATTTAAAACTATTTTAAAACGTTAATGAGATGTGTATTTTAAATAAGCTAGTTTTTCTAAAATGCACATTTATTTTAGTATTAAACTGAATTGCTGTCTTAATTTTCAACATGATTCTTAAGCAAATTTAAAAAAATTGAGATGCTTCTATTTTCTTCTGACTGGCTAGTGCATGCGTTCTTTCAATGGTCTACCTTTTTGTCTACAATAGTACATGCAAATTTTAAAATTTATATAAACTCAGTTTAGCATTTTTTATCCAACCTATTTGCATTCGCCTGCAGTAATTCTAATTTTTCGAATAATTATTAATTTTGTAAAAAAATAAATTGCTTATTGGAATGTTTTATAGTTAGTGTGCGTAAAAACTAACTTTACAATTTTGGTAGTCAGTCAGAAAATTAGCGGGGAAAACTACAGTTTGCAAACATATGTGAGTTTGTATTTTTGTGTGTGTGTCACATTTTTATGCAGCTGTTAGTTTTTTATTCTTCTTTTTTATCTGAATAGGGCGTTGGGTTCACTAATTTCACAGCCCACATGCTCCCAGCTGTTCTGTTTTGCTTGGCAGGAGCTTACGGACTGCTACGACTGCAATACAGAAACCCGAATAAACTAAGATTTACAGATCCTCCCGAAGTCGTAGGTAGGTAGTAACAACAAACACGAACTTTCATCTCTTAGCGATATCATCTTTAGCACTTTTAAAAAGTCTATACTTTAGTTATTTGGCGAATGTATAAATGTTGATATATCTTACTGTAGTGAAACTTACTTAACCCTTTCAGGCGCAACCCTTTCCCAATGCTGAAAAAAGAGCAGCCGTTGCCATCGCATCGGACGATCAAAACGTTCATCGCGTGCCACAGATCTAGAGACCCTTTTCTTGACGACAGCTGGCTGTGCCGGCACACCAGAGGAAAGGACGTATTTAAGGGGGGAGGGGTCCAGGGGTGCAAACCTCCTCTCCTACGAAATTTTGATTTTTGTTACTAAAATGACTGGTATAGTGTCCTTTTGAGAAAAATACTGCCTTTTTTACCGCTTGGATCCCCTCCGAAATTACCCCCTCCAAAATGTTCTTCATGGGGAGAGCGGATCCCTGACACCCCCCCCCTAAATACGTCATTGCCCCTGGTGTTGAATTTTTGAGCTTGTTTTCGGCGGATAATAAATCCCCTGACCACCTTTCCACAGTTTCCAAGTTTGATAACATTTGGTCCAGTAGTTTTCCTTTTCTGATCGTTTTAAACTGGAATTTCAATTATAATCATCCTGTAGCTTTACATCAATTAGAAAAGTGACAATCTATTATATAAATGTGAAAGTTTGTCTGTTTGTTTGTTTGTTCGTCCGGGAACTCCTCCCACACCGTTGAACCGATCGGCTTGAAATTTTGCACATACACGTAAAATGACATAGAATAGTCCATAGGCTGCTTTAAAATTCTGGAAATCCACCCGTTCCCCAATTTTTAACGATTTTTCGCAATTTTCAAGGTAGAAAGCTACTCAAATGTCCGATTTCAGCACATTCGTGAGCATAGTTAACAAAGTTAGATTTATTTATTTATTACTTTCAATAATTCAAGTGTGACTGACGTCATTTTGATGTCACGCGTGTAAAAATGCATTAAAACCCTAATGAAGTTCACAAGTTTTGACAAAAGCTACACCACGAGCGAAATAATAAACTTCCATCGAGATTATCAGATGCTGTATAGAAAATAAAATAACGCGTTTTTTTTTTCTTTCTTTTTCTTCTTACACTAATTCATGTTAGATATCACAACAGAGAATGATGTCACTTTGACGTCATGGGTTTAAAAATGATTTAGAAATCTAATTACATTAAAAGGCTTTGACGCAAAAATTTACTATTATAAAAATTCAAAGTATTTTGTTTAATGCGCGTGTTACCCTTAGCGATTATTGAGCTCTGTGATTTTTCAGCAACCATAATTACGAAAGGAAACTTTTTTAAAACGTGGGAAATTCAAATGTCGCCACAAGATGCAAAATACTAATTAACATAATGCATAGTATTCGGTATCGGTTTGACGACGGTCGTTGTATGTATTCCCAAAAATTGTGCAAAATGTCGCCAAGTTTGAACGACTTTTAAGAGTATATTATCTTTATCAGATATACTTTTTTTTGGTTAAATTTAAGCAACTTAACAAGCTCTTGCAGGAAAGTTACATCATTAGCAAAATAGCTCCGGAGAATATTTGAAATACCGATTAGTTAGAATAATCCCTATAATAATTCTCTAATTAACTTTAATAAAGGTTTGTTGCAAGCGAGTTTTTCAATGTCGTATGTTTCAATGTTACTCCTTTAACAATCTACTGCGCGAAATAACTAAATTCGACTACCCGGGTTAGAACGTGACGCCATAGATTAAAAGTTGTCTGAAATTCGTAAACTCTGCAATACAATTTAACTCCCTATTCGCAATTTGAGCTATTCCAAATAGTTCCTCGAGATTGCACAGTTTGATGTTTTGACGAGCCTGAACCATGGTGGATTTAAATACTATTTAAATTGGTACAGCTTGGATGTTTTCCACCACCACGAGATGAAATATTTTGCAGTTCTAAATACGCCAATCAGACAAGAATTATGCTTAAAAATATATGGAGATCTGTTTTAATGGAAATGCATAAATTCCACAGAATCACCAAAAAGCAGAAAACGCATCATTGGTTTAAAATATCTAATCTCTTTCTTTAAATTGAGCATTAAAGACGGAGAAACGAAGATACATAATATAAATATAAGTAATAGATAGTATTCTCATTTTTTTGTCTGTTAGTAATAGTAGATTTGTTTGGATAATATGGATTAAAGCACAGTATACCGCGTTAATAACTATTTCGTGAAATTAAACGTGTTATATTCATTATTTTTCAACGATCGTCTTACAATTAACTAAACCGTAATCCTACGTTGCGTAATATATCCCGCGGTAGTTTGAACAAAAAGACTACTTGAACTTTTTGACATTTTGTTTTCGCATAGATAGTTACGATTATATTTTAGTAAAATAGTATTCGTTTCCTACCGTGCAAAGAACGGGCACGCATCTAGTATTTTATAAAGAATAGCATCCAATGTGAGATAAAACTGGAATCCAGACGTATGGGCTACTTCTTTTCTTTCCATGTGATAAAGCATGGAGAATTCCAGAAATGGTAGGATACCCCTTTTTTCCAATTAGCCTTTCAAATAAAGGAACAATTTCGAGTTTTTCAACAGGGTAGCAATTTTACTCTTTAACTGAAAAGTTGAAAAATATTCTTTTCGGTAGGGGAAGGGTGAAGAGTGGTCCTTTAATTGAGAGAAAAGCCTATAGCCAGAAATTACGGACCAGAAATAAACGGTCTACATGAAAGGTAGTCTCTTAATAGAGGCAGTGTTTGGGGAGATTTCACTGTATTTTTAAAAAGTAGTCTTTATAACCAGGGATGACTCAAGGGAACCGAAGTCAGAAACTTCTGAGCGTGCCTATGTGACTTGATCTTCCCTATGAATCAAACATTATTTTTGCAGAGTCGCAGAAAAAAAAAATCACGCATGGAACCTCAACAATGCAAAACAATAGGACAATGTTAAATTTATATTGAAATTGTTTCCAGTGATTATTTCTCAAAAACATGTCCGATCACTACCATATCAGAACCATCTGCGTTATAATCCCTATCACTGTACCAAATAGCAAGGCCGTACCCAGGGGGGTGGTCCTATGGGTCCGCCCCCCCCAAAATTGTCAGATTATATATGTATTTATATGTATATGGAGTATATTTATATATAATATGGAGATATTTAATAAATCGGACCCCCCCCCCCGAAATTATTTTCTGGGTACGGCCCTGCCAAATAGGGTAAACATCGTATAAACGGTATCGGAGGAGTTCGGGCACAAATGCCGCAAAATTCAGTGATTCATATACAGTGATTTCCAGTGATTATTTTTCAATGACAGGACTGTTGATTACCACGTAGCTTCAGTACCATCATCGGAGTGGCGGTTCGTGGGTTATTTAAATGGAGGTTCACAAAACAAATTTCGAAGATTAAATATGCAGATACGACGCATCTTACACGTTGAAATATTCTTGCGTTTTCAGCAGTTAAAGGAAAGCAATGCATGCAACTTAAAACAAATAATCGCTAGTCTTACATTTCGCCATCTGGCTAAGTTTTAGCAAATGTGTTGGCTTGAGTAATTTTGTTTCAATTTTTCTTTCCAAAGATAACGTTGAAAAATATCATTGTTTTAGCTCCGAAACACTTATTTTACTGACATCGAATTATTTATACTAGTTCGTAAAATATATGGTACTGAAAAATGATTAAAATAAAGAAAATAATAAGAAAATGGGGGGAAAATGGATTAGCAAACCGAACGTAAGAAACCAAGCGAGAATACAGAAGCGCTAACAGCAGCAAAATGATCCGTTCGCACACTAGAGCCTAACCGCTCCCGCGACTCCATCCTGTTCTGTTCTCAGAGAGCGGTTCAGAAGAGCATTTCCCCGATAACACAGTGCGTTAGTTATGATAAGCGTATTTAATAATAGGTGGGGAGAGAAACATGCATTTATATTTAAACTTATAAAAATTTAAAAGTGTACTTCATGTTTTTTAAATAATTAATTTGTTAATGCGTTTATTTTGTATTTTTTCTTTGGGGTTCATGTGCTCATGTGCACAAATGGAGGAGCCACGACTGCATAGACGTCATATGCCTACTATCTCTGTTCCAAATTTCGTGTAGGTCGCATAAGTGGTCTCTGAGACTTTTTGCGACACTAATTTTTCGACACTTACGAATTTTGCGACACTTGTTCGCTTACACCTCAGAGACCACTTATGCGACCTACACGAAATTTGGAACAGAGATAGTAGGCATATGACGTCGATGCAGTCGTGGCTCCTCCATTTGAGCACATGAGGTTTTACGCAAAATTGTAAGGTCGCAAATTTCAACCATAAAGCTTCGCTCCGCCTTCAGCTACGCTCAGCAATAATGAAAGAGACTAAAACAAAATTCACGTGAAATCAAAAATCTTAAAAAGCATATATATGAACATAAATATATCTGTACTATGTATGTTAGGTTACTTCTTCAACAACAACAACCTATGTCCCAATGAACGATGAACGATGTAAACCAAAGAAGGCGGATGCTGCTGTCATTCTTTGCAGAAACCGAGCAAATTTTAGACCGCTCAAACGAGCAGAGGCAAATGATGAGATGAGCGACAGAGGGAAAAGAGGGCAGAGACTGTTCTAGGCAGCACCTTTTTTATGACGGAATAATGATGATGAAGATGAAATGATTTTTCTTTTTATCGCCTTTGTTGCTAAATTTTCATTGTTCTAGTGAATTACCAATCTGTAGCTTTCACGCTCGAAGGACGCTCCACCATATATACATGTATATGCTTGTGAAATTTTAACGTACTACAAAAATATTGTTTGCTTATGTTTAAGAGCTCTTGAATTGCAAACAGATAAATATGCCATTCAACAGTAACTAAGTTTTTAAATTTTTGTTGTTGACAGAGGTAAGGCGCGAGATCGAAGTATGGAAGAAAGCCTATAACTCTCTGCCTGGTTACTCCAGGGACGAGGACACTGTCCGAGACATCTTGCGAAAGAAGATAGCCCTCTTGGAAACACTGCTCAGGAAGAAGCTCTACGAGTGCAAGTGAGTGAGTATACGCTCTCTATATTTTCAGCAATGTTCATCATGTGTGGCAGGTAGGGACCCTGTCATGGGCGATTCTATAGAGGATTCGGTTGCGATCCGTCCAGAATTCCGTTGCGAGATGGATGCAACGGAAGAAGCATTTGATCTGTTCACTCTAAACTTCAAAGGACGTGACCGACGACATCAATCCTGCATCTATCGATGCTACCTGGATAGGTCTTTGGATGCTTCTGTTGTGGACCAGCGATTACGCGCGAGTGTATGCCGTCGCGTCCTTGTACCGTTGAGAGCGAATAGGTTAAGACCAATACGATACTTAATATTTATTTCAAATATCCGTCCTTAGAACCAAAATCTAAGAGAGTTTTTCATTTGCAAAATGAATCCCCACAACAGAAATCAATATAAATGGTCATTATGAAGGAATTTTAAGTATGACCATACAAACGAACGACGTCGTTCTTACTAAGAGAAAATAGCAGTTTCGTTTTCTGCTATGGCAGCTACATTACCTAGATACGCAGTGCTTAGAAACATTACGAGAAAGAAACTCTACGACTGCAAGAGAGTGAATATATGTTCTGTATATTCAGCAGAGTGCATGATGTGAAGCACGGTAATGAAGTGTCTATTTTCAAAGAGAAACGTGCCTTCTTTTGGGTGCAGCGTGCTCACGTCTTAGGTTTCGGAGTCTGCTTACGAGTCGGAGTGTTCGCATTGGAACATTAACAAATGGGGCGAGATGGATGCTCTTCATTCGTCATTAGGTTGCTTAAATTGCTGTTTTTTGTAAGTGTCCTACGCCTTCGTTTTTCATGCCACATACGCTACACGTGTTGCTCCAATGGTAAAAGTTCTGCTATGCAGTGATCCATTATGCGAATAGAGAAGTTTTTTGTAGCTGTTTTAAAAGTTGATTTAATTTTGAATGGTTGAACAAAGCTGTGCTATTAGATCTTTATCACACTTTTATCACACTGGGCATTAAGTGATATTTCGTAACGCTGTACTTGAAACGCAGTATTCAGCCACAATTTAAGGTCATATTCAAGGATATTACATTGCTAAAAGTTGTGAGAGAATAGAAGCATGAGTTTTTCTTCTTTTCATGTAAAAATTCAGAAATTTTCACCGAAAACATATTATTTACTTCATTCATCTCCTCTTTCTCCTTTCTCTTCCCAATTCCTCTTTCATCATTAAATACATGTTGAAGACATTTTTGCAACATAGAACTGCCAAATATCTAAAAAAAAAACAATTTTTCTCTAAAATAAGCAATAGAATAGATACAAAAAAGTTTATTAATGTCGCTTAATATTAATAATTTTACATACATATTATCCTTGCAAAATATTTGGCTTATGAAGCAACAATTTTGCAAAAATAAATCAGATTTTATTGCATGTTAATCGAATAATAAATGCAAGATACTAGTACTTAAATTCCCATTACTTAATATTAGGATTTAGCTATATCTCGCTAATACAGGGAATATCGTCATGCTGATCATCAGTTTAGAAACACATATTTTTGCCGCCAAATTTGGTTATATATAGCCAAAAATTGAAAACATTTTCGATCATTTGCCCAATACTGGGCATAGTCCCTATTATAAATAGTTATATTTCTTCTTAAAACATTTGTGGGAATCACATTCCTTGATGAATCACCCTTAATGGACGCACCTATTAGCTTAAAGCATTTCAACTACATCAGCCCTCATGCTTTTGGCAGTCTTCGTACAACGCCTGAAGTGGTGACGGTGTTAGGCTTTCTGAGGAGACGAGTACACAAACTATATCAAAACTGCTTTATGAGGAATCCATTTAGTTTGTTCTTCTTATTAAAAGTATTAGGTTGTAACGAAAGTTTTCCGCCACTGCAAGTATTGTCTGGATAGACAGTTCGCGTTGGTGTCTTTGCCAATATTTTGTTAAACAATTTTTGTTATTTGAAAGAAAAAGACTTATTTTAGAGCACTGTGTTGTGAAATCTGTAAAACAATTTCGTTATGATTAAGTATAAGGTGTCTGAAATGGAACTATCACGCTACCAGAGTGAACCATCATTTACTCTCAGTTCTGTTGCAAAAAGTCAGCGACAGAATGACACCGAATCATGTGTACAGCTAAAGGTACTACTGTTGAATCATACGACACTGAAGATTTGGTACCGAAAGTTCAAAAACGAGGACTAGGACATTTAAGAAGCAGAGCGCTCTGGCCGGCCTACTGAGGCTGATGAGGCCCGGCTACGAGAATTTGTGGAAGGAGATAAAGTATTGATCCACTCGAGAGCTAGCTAAAAGTGTTAGACTTTAGTGCCATGTCCATTAGTCGCGCTAGGCATCGCATAAACTTGACATATAAGGTCAATCGCTCGGTACTGCAGGAGCTGACTCAAGCAAATTTGGCGGAAAACTTTCGTTACAACCTGATATTTAAATGTACATAGCTTGTCTTTACACGCTTGTCGATGAGCATCGCCACAGAGATGTCCAAACATTCGGCGTAAGGGTCACGAAAACCGATAAAAGGAGGAAGTGGATGATCTCCAATAGCTAATCGTGAGTTGTCCGCACGCTGTTCATTAAAGATTCAAAGATCTCTGAGGATGTGGAAGGATTGTTTGTGCCGGTTTTTTTTTATGTAATCTATTATTTTCCTCTGTTTTGTTGGAGGAATGTATTATGGAATATTGAATGATACTGTTTATGTATTCCACCAAGTGTTTGTTTTTTAGTATGCCCTTTTATTTGATTTCTCTGAATATGTTATTTAAGTTATATTTTGAATTTTCCTGCTTGTAATATTTTAGGAATGCATAAATGTTTCTGAATTGTGAAAATTATGATCACTTAAAAACACTTATTATTACTGTTGAGTCATTCTCTGAATTTATCCATTGAGAATCAATTGATACATAAAAAATGCTATTGTGAAATCTGTTATATGCAGTTTCTTAGCAAACTGGTGAGATGCGAGATTGAATTTTACAGTGAAATGCTATTTGTACATTGCAAAGAGAGCTAGCTGTGTATATTATTCTACGAATTCTTAGAAGAAATACAATCATATTTTTATCCTCTAACCACGATATGGTTTCTGACTAATTTTTGGGACATTGTACTTTTATTAATTCACCCTTTTACACAATCGTCGCTGAAAACCTACAACTATACCATTTCATATACTGATACTAACATCTGGCATGCTTTTACTCGGAACGTAAAAGACAAAGTTCAGCTGTGTTTTACTATTTGCGTATTTTTCTGATGGCTAAAGGATTTCCTTTCGAATTATTTTCAGAGTAACCGAGGATGACTACAGAGCGAGCTTGAAAGAACTGAGCAACGCAGTAAGTATCCTTGTTTCTTCTTGCTGTATCCATCTATATATAGTAAGTTTATGTGTATCTGTAAATGTTTTATTTTACAATTATAAACTACTTCAATGCAAACTATTGTCAGCTCGTAATCGACTTTTATGCAGGGAGAAGGGATCTACTTCATAGTAAAGCAGAATATTATGGATACTAAGAATATCATCCAGTAGAGAAAAAATGTAAAATCATATTAAAAACTGAATGAATTTCAAAAACTTTTAAAAACCGTTTTTTAAATGATCTATTTCGGCCTGATCTAAATAAGCATCCAAAATCACATAAAATATTTAGGAACAAGAGTATATTCAAAGAGAGAATATTTTAAGACTTTTTATTGTAACAAATGATAATCAGGAAAATAATTCCTCCAATTTTCAGCACTCTCAGTTAAAGGAGCAATTTTAAAATAACTACTGTTTGCTCATTCTGTTTTCGTGTTTTCTGCTTTGCCCTGAGAAACATTTTGTACCTGTGTTGCAATGGTTTGGCACAAAAGAAAAATAAATCTTCGACGTCTGCTCTTTGTTACGATGAGATTTAATTGAAGAATTTTGCTTTACTCAATTGTAAAGCTTACAATCCTCTTCTTCCGGAGGCTCTCCGTTGTGTGTAGTCTTGATTTCAATCGAGAAGATCAAATTTGAGATATCATGACTTTATTGTGATTTCACAAAATATTTCAGAAATTTGAGGTTTGTAGGCAAGACAGACCATTCCACTTGATAATTTACTGAAATGTACTTTGAAGTTTTCGAGCATTTATTGCTAAACTAAAAGTATTTTCCGAGAAATCCAACAGCACTGTACAAAAATTATATTTAAGAGAGGTTTTTAAATTTTTGTGATTTCGTATCAAAAACGCTTATCACAAGTCACTAAAGCTGAAATATCTGCATATTTTTTAAAAGTATGTGAAGTGATTACTTGCAAAGTACAGGGAGGTTCACAGTATTTTCAGTTAGGTGAATACGACAGTGAGTGTCACTTGTTTATTTCAATAATTTAAATTAGTGATATTTAATCAAAGAACAATCTTTAAAAATTAAAAGGCTTTTTTTTCCATTTTCTACCAGTTCAAGGTAAGAAATAGGCCCTTACTGTGGAAATCTGGAATCGTAATTGGGGTGGTCATCCTTCTTTTCTTTGTAGAGAGCGTGCCGCAGCTGAAACTGAGCATAGGTAAGTAAACCGTATTTGTTATGTTAGTGTGTGTGTTTGTAAGAAAAGAGTTGGTGCTGTTGACAAGGGATGGGAGCCCTTGAGAATGCTTTTTTAACGTCTTCCAAATTTGGTGGTCTAATTGATAACAAACGACCGTCTATCTATATGTGACCCTGACTTGAAGCGATCGTAGAAGTTACCTTCAGGAGGGATACAGAGGGTCTCTGTAGGTTGGCTAAACACGTTATAAAAAGTCGGAAAGACAATAGATAGCTTCATTTTGTGCAAGACACTTTTATTTAGAACTGCAATTTGCGAGTAATGTCAAGTAATTGAGAACGAGAATTTATGGATTTTTTGAGTTTTAAAGTTGCTAAGATATTTTCAATATCAACTGTTCAGTATCAAGAAAAGAGGCGAGCCATTGGATTTATCGGAGCTGACGCTTCACAAAGAAAGAGAAAAGAACTACTCCGAAAAAACACGAGCGCGTATACTTAGTCAAACAATTTTTTTTAATTAATTTGATTTTATTTAGCTATTTACGACATTATTGACTATTGACGACGATTAATTTGATTTTTTTTTAGCTATTGACGACAGCTGGCTGCGCCGGGCACAACCAGCTGTCGTCAAAAAAGGGTCTCTAGATCTGTGGCACGCGATGAGCGTTTCGATCGTCTGCCATCTTCCTGATAGTTAAGTCGAGCGATGGCAACGGCTGCCCTTTTTCCAGCATTGGGAAAGGGTTGCGCCTCAAGGGTTAAGGAATTGCTTTATAAGCGTGCCATTTTGCAGAAGCTAGGATTCTTCGTGAGAAGTAAAGCAGAAAGTATTTTAAGATTGCAATTCGAAGAAACAAAACCTGCTTCATGGTCTTGGTACACAAATAAAATAAACTAATCGTGCCAGGGACTCGAAAAAAATCTCAAGATGATTCTTCATAATCTGCACTGCACAGTGAAATAAACGACAAACTCTGAATTTATATTTTCAGAAAAAAAATTCTTAAAGATGGAACTGCTATGAAACATTTATGAAAGAGTGAAGCATTCTGAAAATTTTTCCATTTTTACGAATGCTCCTAAAGTTCCGTAACTGATATGTAGTACAGTTTCTAAAGAGACATTCTAAAAATTTTGAAGTCTTCGATTTAGTTAGTTTATTTGTATTTATGCCCCAAAATCACATAATTTTTTCGAACTACAGTCTTAAATAAAAATGCGTTTAATCTGAGACATTGATCATGTATATTAAATGCCAGCAATGAATATTTAAGACGCACACGTCGGATTATTATTTCAGATAATAGTTTCCGAAAAGAAAACCTTTCAAGAACTCTTTTTAGTTTTGATTTTAAAAGAGAGGAACTTTGGTTTGACTTATTTGCCTATAAAGATTTGTTTTAACATTGGATTGCATTCCTCCATGATGATTCCCTTCAAATTTTATTATTTTATTTTTCAATGTCGTTGTAAGATATAGGATTAATTCAAAACATGCTTTGGCACGATTTACTCAGGAACCAGACCACAGGCAAACACGTGATAGGTATGAAATAAATTTGACAGAAATTCAAGCATGTCAGTTAGCTGATTTGAATTTCGAAATTGGAATTATTTTAGATGCTAATAAAAAGCTGAAAAAAGCATTTTAGTTTCAGTGCTTGATGATATTTGGTTGCAAAAAAATGATTCAGGTTCTTGGATCTAAGCAATGAACAGAACCTCCGTTCGTAAAAATATTTAACGGTTTAGTTCGAAAAAATCATGTGATTTTGGTACATAAGTACAAATAAACTAATTATGTCAGGCACGTCAAAAATTTTGAAACTGTCTCTTTACATACTGTACTACATACTGAAATAAACGATTAATCTGTATCAGTTTCAAAACTTTTAGAAAAAATTCTTAAAAATCGGAAATTTTCACAAAACGTGCCATTCTTCGAAAAATCCTGCAGTTCCGATCCATGTTTAAGATTTTTTTCTGAAAATTTAGCAAAAGGCACAGCTTTTTCGCTTATTACAGTGTGTAAAGCAGCTTATGAAGAGCCATCTGGAATTTTTTGGAGACCATGGTGCTATTAGTTTATTTCAATTTGTGTACCAAGACTAAAAACAGAGTTTTTTTTTCTTCGAGAAACAGCCTTAAATAATCTTGAATCATAATTTTTGATCGAAATATTGTCTGAATGTGAAAATATTCCGGAAATTAATTGTTTTATGTAAAAGAAAAAGGATTTATTACAACAAAATATACCTAATTTTAGAGTTTTGCGAAATAATAAAATAACTGGTTTGCAGAGTTTAGCAATTTTATGCTGATAGGTTTTAGAGATTGTTAAAAAAAAAGAAAAAGAAAAAAAAAAAAACCAGTAACGATTTAATCCTACGTTAGTAAATTCCACGATAGTTTTAACAGAAGAGACTACCTGAACGTGAATGCTCTGGTAACCAGGTACTATTTGATTTTAAAAAATTGTATTCTTAATTGTATTTTAATTTTTCAATTTTAGGGTGGGTCGCTGTTTTAGGAGCCCTTTGCTTGCTGGTTCTTGCCGATTTTGATGATCTAGAAAGCATCCTGGGCCGAGTTGAGTGGTCAACACTCTTGTTTTTTGCAGCTCTTTTCGTTGTCATGGAGGTAATTAAGTGTACTTTTTTTTTGTTTTCGAATTCAAATTTTATTAATTTTTGTTATGTTGACTGCAATAGACGAACAACAATAATAACGATAATAATAATAACAGTAATACTAATAATAATAAATGCAGTAATACAATCGAATAGTAAGAGGGGCAGAAGATAATACATGGCAGCCAAAGACAACGTATAAAAAAAGCACCAATATTAAAATTATAGTATAGACCGTTTTCGGCATGTATGACATACCGTTGTTAATGCACGTCGTAGTGGGGTGTTCTATGCCCCATCCGAATCCCTACTTTTCTGTTTGTCCTCGTAACACGATCTTGAATACCTACTTTTGCCCTTACTGATGATTGTTGGAAAACGTCTGAACAAGGGAAGACAGTTATTTTGTAACTGTCTTCCCTTGTTCAATAAAACAAATTGCCTTGATTAAATAAAACAAATAAATGAACTTGCATTTTTAAGTGTTGATTAATGCACTGTTGAAAAACGAACAACAACGAAATTGTCTACTTGCAATAATATTTCCCAATGTCCGATTTGTTCATATTATGAAAGATTTTCTTTTATGTTTTTACGTTCTTAACTTCTCCGAATACATGCAAGCATTCAATGCGCATATTCTTTGCTATTTTTCATCTTTGATATATTTCTTATCAAAATTTAGCATTTTATTCAATTAGTACATCTGACTATAATCGTCGGGTGGAAAAAAAAAAAAAAAAAAAAGAAAACAAGAAAACGTCACTTGGAAACTTCCGTTAATCACATTAAGATAAAAAGTAAAAGCCTTCTAAATGATACCACCCTTAATATTTTGTATATTTTTTTTAAACCGGAACTATTCTTAGATTCTTCTGTAGCTGGATTTATCTATCAGCCAGACTGCCACCAATTTCGGAGAGAGTACAGATGATGTGTAAAAAAAAAAAAAAAAAAAAAAGAGTAATTCCAAAAGTCACTATTCACAGCATTATTGAAGTCTATGTAGCTGAAAAATTAGCATTGACGGGGGGGGGGGGGGCGGGAATCCAAATGTAAATGTAGGCTTATGTGGGTTTAACAATCATAGCAACTACATTTATTCCGGTTATAAAGGTTGGGGAAAATAACTAAGTGCATTCCGAGTCTTTGTTTTCAATGCAATAGACTCTAATGATTGCACTGCACCTTACTTGTGAAATTAAGTTTCGTTATTATCCAATACAGCCTTCGCTCTTCACGAGTTTAGAAGCCTTATCTGTCTACATATATGCTCTAAACTTGCTCACATGTTGAATCTACACTAGCATCACTTTATGCTGATAGCGTCACAGTTCCCTCACTGGTGACTTCTAAGACATTTTTACCACGGAATCATCATCCACACCAAATTTTGTGCTGTTATATGATGGATTAAGCTAGAAATGACCTCAGCATCTGTTTGAAACACTCTATATACACATATTGCCCATACATTGTAAATCAGAATCATAGGGATGTGCTTAAGCATTGTTTCTTTATTTTTAAATTGAATCGGACAATACTTCTTGTTTCTTAATTCGAAAAACATACCATATTTCATAAAATTTAAAAAATATATATATTTAAGATTTAATAAAACTTTGCTTCTATTAACCCCTTGACACACAGACCGAATTTTTTAAGTACGTACGTGTCTACGAAGTGCAAATTTGTGAACTAGTTTCAATTAGTTTTAAATTAGTGAGAGTGCTTGTCAAATCAAAAAATCATTAAGTGAAAGATCTTTTCGGAGAAGGGATAACTTTACCAGAAAATGAAAAATACGACTGCTCAGTTACGAATAAAACAAGACGCACGCGCTGTACGCCTGGCAGTCTCTACGATAAAATACGGGCGTACGTTCTGGATACCAAGGAATTAAGGAGGGTCATTCTTGTAACAAAAGTACAAAACTGTCTGCCAAAACTTTACGAGGTATGTTACTCCTCTATGTTGTATATACATAAGGTATAAGACTATCTTAACACCTTTAAGAATAAATAACCATCTTACATTAGATTAAGTTGGGAACTGAAATAGAATATTCACTCTTTTCAAGATAATTAGATTAAAATACACACTTTTATCGTCTCAAAGTTGCACATATTCACACCGCTAACAGTTGGATGTTTCTGCTGTCATTTCACTTCTTAGAAGTGACTATTTGATTGTTTCACGTAAGAGTGTAATCGACATAATGCCCATAGGCCGCAGGTGCACCAAGCATCTTTTCTGAACCACACTTTTTAGTGTGGTTTAGAAAAGATGCTTGGTGGCTAAAGCTGATTTTTCTTTTCCAACTGGGATGTATTACTCGATTTTAACGTCATTATTCATGACCTTATTAAATTATTGAATAACCCTTTAACATGCAGTGTTCCCGCTCTGGGAACACCAAAATCTGACGTTTTGACTGCTGTCAGTCACGAAGAATAGATTTGATTTCTATAAAAATAGTTGCGGGTGACATAGCTCCACGAGAATCCTTTACTTTTTAGCACCACGTTTCCCGTAAAAAGATTGTCACGATTCTTTTTAACAGCACTGACATCTGCTGAAAAATGGAAGAACGCGAGAACAGCTGGATAGATTCCCCAATGCTGAAAAAAGGGCAGCCGTTGCCATCGCTCGACGTAACTACCAGCAAGATGGCGGACGATCGAAACGTTCATCACGTGCCGCAGATCTATCACTGCTGGCTGTGCCCGCGCACAGCCAGCTGTCGCCATTTTGCTGGTAGTTAAGTCGAGCGATGGCAATGGCTGCCCTTTTTTCAGCATTGGGAAAGGGTTGCGCCTCAAAGGGTTAAAGAACATTTAGAGGTGAACTCTTCCTAGCTTGCACTCATTTTCTTCTCTCCGTTTGTGTATTGGGTTTCCTTCCATCATTTTTAGATGGATCATTGCTTTTGAATATTAAATAGTGAGGGGGCAAGGCCTCTTTACTTACGGGAGAGAGGGGACAGCTGCCTCCCTTTCCCCCGTATGAGCCGTCTGTGATAGACCGCATATATTATTTTTTATATTCAGGCAGAGACTGGTTGTGACCAACAGGGGCCCTCCCAAACAGCACAGCAAACTTGCAGCAAGCTTGATTTATCAAGTCAATAAACTTGAATTAAGTTTGAAAATTTCAAGCGTGTAAGCTTAATGCAAGCTTGAATCAAGTGTTCTAGTTTACACCTGCCCAGCTTGCATTAAGCTTGACATAGCAAGCTTAATAAATTTCTTAAATACACGGGGTGCCCGCGCCCCACATACTTTATTTTTCCGCACGCATTCTACAAGCATTTTCCCCCTCTATGCTGAAATTTTAAGTTATTTTAATCTGTTCCATCAAACGTCGGCGGCTGGGTTCGATCCCGAGAACTTTAGGCTGGAAGGCCCACGTGCTAACCGTTCGGCAATTATGCCTCGAGCAGCTATGACTAAAGTTTGAAGTGACTGTTGTCACGCCAGATCGATAAGTATGGGCGATGCTGATAAGTTTCTTTTATTTTTCCATGGGATGAATCAAAATTTAAATAATGTTATGTGTGATTTATAAACTCTACTAATAGGGAAATAAGCATAATATAAACTTAAAAGCAGGACACGTTTTAAAACTTTCAATATCGCAACACTCATCGTTGAGCAGTACTGCTGGCCAAAATCGAGACAAATGACTGATTTTGAAATCAATTTCGTAGTATAATTGTATTTTACTTTGAAGAATTTCCATATTTGGAAATATAGAATATTTTTTTAATTCTATGGTCAAGTATATTTATGACTGATTAATTATTTTGTGGAGGCCGGATTACGCCTCATTCTACCACCCATAAAGTGAAGTATATTAACTAACTAAATTGTGTTAATTATATTAAAATTTATTTTTAGGATTAATTAATTAGTTAATTGAATTACTAATGTTAATTAGATGTAAATAAAACTAAAACTCCCCTCGTGTTATAGTAAAATAAAACACAACTTTTACGAACTTTTCTTTATTGAGCAAATTTGGGAAACGCTAAGACAATTAATGTCCATTCTCTTTCACAGATGGAGCCATCAACGCTCGCTTTCGAAAGAAAAAATCAAGCGAGTATCAATTGTCAAGCTTAAATCAAGCTGTATTTAAGCTTGACAATTCAACTTGACTCCTGCAAGCTTGTTGCCAGCTTAAAATGAGTTGAACAGTCAAGCTTGTATTAATACGTCAAATGCAAAGAAATGTCAAGCTTGATTTAAGCTTATGTCCTGTCTGGGCTGGACATTGATGAATTTGGGGGGCCTCGTCTATGATTTTCGTCTTATTTTAATTTCATATAAAATTTTCATATAAAAAATAATATTTCAGAACAACATTTTAAACTGGGAACCCTGGGCAAAGTCACGATTTGCCCATGCGATAATAAGGCAGAGTTTACAGGACTGTGTTATATGGTGAAAATCTTGAAAAGCAACATTTCCTTATAGCTTATCGTAACATTGCACAGCGCAAATGCCTACTTTCGTCACAAAGTATGCAATCTGCTCATTATGGTCTTAGTAAAATTTTGTTATTTAATAGTTACTTTTTCTCATGAGGCATTCTATTTTTCATGTATCTAGGCACTTTCGCGTTTGGATCTGGTTTGGTACATTGTGAGAGCGACGCAAGATGTGATCAGTAGCGTGGATGACAGTCACAGACTGACGGTCGCCCTAGTGGTGGTACTTTGGACTTCAGCAATTACGTCCAGTCTTATCGACAATATTCCGTTCACCACCGTCATGGTGAGTCACGTAATTTGATTGTTCAAACAATGAAGTGTTTGTATGACTTAAAAAAACAGAAAACTGGTTTCAAATCACATTACCTTAACGACATCACGATAACTCAAATATCCCGAAACACAGAACCGTATTTCTAAATAGGCCAGAGTAGGTCGCGGCCTAGGGCGGCATTTTTTTTTCTTCCTCCCTATTAAAAAGTATCTACCCAAGAATACATTCATTTCGTCGAGACTGGTCACTTTCAATGTCAAGTCATTTGCCAAGGTGAATGACTATGATAATATTAGCAGAGCTTGACCAAATTAATATGAGATTACTCATAAAGACCCCTTCCACCCCCACCCCCCCCAAAAAAAGCGAAATCGGTAAAGTTGGTAAAAAATTATCACTGAGCATACACTAAACAGTAGGAATAATAATTATAAACAAAAATAAAAATAAAAAAGATATATTCCAGTGAACTGATAATCTCCTCCTTTCTGAAGTCAGTTAAAAATACACTCATGTCCATAAATTAAGGATAATTCAGAATCACACAGAAATTGATCTCTAAAATAAAAATTTCACCTGTGGAATGATCACACACATCTTGAAGAAGAATATGCAAATTACAGGAAACCACCAGATGGCGTGGATGGTACGTCACAATGACGAGAGTGTAAGAGAGGGGTATATAAGGAATGGTGGCAAAGAAGTAAAATTGTTCACAAGCGCTGTGAAAGCCTTTCAGTGCAAAAACCGCATAGTTATGGCACAAAGGAGGCATTTGGATGATGTTTTACGTGGCAGAATTATCGAACGACTGGAATGTGGACGTACCCAGCTGGAAGTATCCGAGGAACTTGGAATCGTCCAGAGTGTCATCTCCAGGCTTTGGCAACGATTCCAAGATGATGGTAATGTGAGTAGACGTTACAGCACAGGTCGCCCCCGAATTACAACGCCGAATGAGGACCGCTATTTGGCAGTTACTGCCAAAAGAAACAGACGGAGTACAGCATCAGACATGTCTCGTCAGCTCTCTTCAGCTACCGGTACGACAGTTTCAAGGCAGACCGTGTACAGACGCTTAGGGCACATTGGTCTATATGCTCGTAGGCCTGCCAGATGTGTTCCACTACCCGCAACTCACTGTCGCCTGCGATTAACCTGGAGTAGAGAACATGCATTGTGGACACCGCAACAGTGGTCTTGTGTGATGTTTTCCGACGAGTTCAGGTTTAGTTTGGAGTCTGATTCTCGCCGGACATTCATCTGGAGAGCGCCAGGTACCCGTTACCACCAAGAGAACACCATTGAAAGACACCGTTACGGTGGTGCAGGATGGCTCGTTTGGGGAGAAATTATTCTTGGTTCCAGAACTGACCTGCATGTTCAGAGTGTAACGATGACAGGCCACATCTATCGGGATGTCATTCTGGAACAACATGTACGTTTGTTTCGGGGCGCCATGGGTGCTGAATTTGTGTTTATGGATGACAACTCCCGTCCTCACCGTGCAAACATTGTAGACGAATGCCTTCAATCGGAGGATATCACCCGTATGCATTGGCCAGAATACTCACCAGACTTGAATCCAATAGAGCATGTGTGGGATATGCTTGGCCGACGAATTGCAGCCCGTGAACCCCCTCCCACCTGTCTACCGGAACTTCGGAGTGCATTGCTTGATGAGTGGTGTAATATTCCCCAAGATCAGATTGATCATTTGATACTCAGCATGCCTAGGCGTTGTCAGGCCTGTATTGCATCGTCCGGGAGACATACTCCGTATTAACCATCCTACTAACCATGTTATACTGTTTTTTGTAAGTAGGTTCTTTTTTGAAATTTGGTCAAAGGACTAAAACTTGCAATTTTTATTAATTATGTCAAACATGTAGCATCTTTTTTGCTCTTTACTTTTTGTTTAATAAATAGACTTTACAAATAAGTCAAATTTGTTTTGCTTCTTTCTCTTTCTTTGCCTGAACTTCATTATCCTTAATTTATGGACATGAGTGTATATTTATCTATATTTATGTGACCAAATAATATGTTTATTTTATCACCTGAAAAACATTTTATTCAGATGACTTTTCTTGATTTTTCTTAGGTCCAGGTAGTAACCGACCTTGCAGCTAAGGAAGACATGAAGCTTCCATTGCAACCCCTGGTATACGCTCTAGCTCTAGGAGCATGTCTGGGAGGTAAGAGAACATCTA
Source organism: Cheiracanthium punctorium (assembly GCA_038373885.1). NCBI lineage: Eukaryota > Metazoa > Arthropoda > Arachnida > Araneae > Cheiracanthiidae > Cheiracanthium > Cheiracanthium punctorium. Next base: position 534,980 of record JAWZYV010005322.1, read on the forward strand.
AATTTGAAAATTTGGCTGTTTTTCTTTTATTATATTTTATCACAATTGTTATAGAGATCAAAAGACAAACATTATTTGAAACTCTCAAATCCCAACAGATACTCCTTTACGGTAAATGCTTTTCTCTTTAGAAGCTATCTCATTCATATTAGGAAAAACGAATTCGGGTAATATCTCGGGTCGATACAATGGAAAAGTAAAATTCTCCCAATTTATTCATCGCTAGGTATATTCAGGAACAGAAGGGAATTGCTTGTCTCCTTTGCTATGTTTGACAAAGTGGCAAAATTTTATTTCCAATGTGGGAAATTTAACATGTGTAAAGAACCTCAGTCAACAAAATCTTATTACGCAAATCAAAACAAGCCCTGGGCTCCTACGTCTCGTGATGATGCGAATGCGAAAGGACGTCAATATGATATATCACCAGTTCGAAATCGTTTTTAAACGAACATGGCAGATTAAAGCCCTGTCTCACAGCAAAATAACTTCTCTATCTAACAACCATTGCCATTTTTAGCTTTCTTGGAAAATAATTTTTTTACAGTATTTACTGTTTGACAACTTCCACAGACTCATTTTTTCTCCTCCAATTCATTCGAACAAGTGTCTCGGACACATAGCTGATGATACTTGGAAGCAATTTATGTGGTTAAATGACCTCTCCCTATCACCTTGCCTTGATTCAGTTGCATCAAGATTAATCTGCTAATTTTATCAATGTATTTCTGTCCATCACTCATCGGGATGGATCTCTATCTCAGAGTGAAATGAATGCAAAAATATCCTTTTCCAGGTAACGGAACCTTGATCGGTGCTTCAGCGAACGTCGTTACAGCAGGACTGTCTGAGCAGCACGGATACAGGTTCAGCTTCTTTGACTTCTTCAAGTACGTATGTTTTTTCGTTTTTTTTTAAACTCTGTCTTGTTCTTTTTAGTTTTACTGCATGAACTAAACTACTCACTACGGACCGAGTGATAATTTCAGGTATTACTCGTATTGCATTCCCGGACATTTATTAGAAGGTTGGACAGCATCCCCCCCCACCCCCGCCGCCTGCGTAGATTTATCTAAATTGAACCATTGTCGCATATTATTTCTAAAATCAGCCTTTTCGTTGAAAACAAAATATCCAATAAAAAAGGAAGAAAATCTGGAACTCTTTCAGATTTTAAATACGCACTAAAGTGCTATACATTAAAAGCGTATCATAATTTATGCGTCGTCTCTATTTTACTTCCTTATTCAATTAAGTTGGAAAGTGTATCATAATCCATGAGTGTGCCGTGTTTGTCTTTCTTGGGTTGATTCCTACTTTAACGGCCCGACTTGTGCTAAGGGGGCGATAATTAAATCTATGTAGTTACCATGACGATTTTTTGTGGCAATCGTAATTTAGAATTGAAATGGCGAATTGGAACAGCATGTAAGTACAGCATTCCGTTACATTTTTATTTATTTGGGGTTGCCAATTAATGTAGTTTTAATAATTAAGTGTCTTCAAATACTTAACTGGTGCGTCTATAGCTCATTTATTCATTTTAGTTTTCATCTAGTTCCTTTGGGAGCACTGAGACTTGTGCATAACTCCTAGAGGCGCATAACTGCAAAGCTCGCCATAGTGCGGGGATTTTTTAGGTTGGCGAGAGTAGGGGCGTTAAAATAGGAATCAACTCTTTCTTGTACCATAAAACACATATTTGGAATCGAAATATATCTTAAAATCGCCTACTGAAGCTGTTTTATAATCTTCGGCAGGCATATTCAAACCATAGGCATATTCCAACTATACCGCAAGGACATTTTAAATACTATTACATCATAATCCATGAGTGTACCGTGCTTTTCTTCCTTGTTCCATAAAACGCTTCTTTGGAATAGAAATCTATTAAAAATCGCCTACTAAAACTGTTTAACAATTTTCGCCAGGCATAATCAAACTGTACTTCACCTTTATAAACACCATTTGGAAAGTGTATCATAATCTATGAGTGTACCGTATTTGTCTTCTCTGTTCTATAAAACGCTTCTTCTGAATTAAAATCTACATTAAAATCGCCTGCTAAAACTATTTTACAATATCCGCCAGGCGTTTTCTAAGTGTACTCGAAATATATTTATAATAAATTGTAGCGTTTTGGCACCCAATTTAGCGATCCATAATCAAAAATTGCAAACCTTGTGCGACTTTCAACATTTTATTAACGCCCCCCCCCTCTCTCCACGTTACCTGGCAAACACATCTGAAAATATCAGGTTGTAACGAAAGTTTTCCGCCATATCTGCCTGAAATACTAACTTCTAACTCCTTAGATAACTGTTTTTGAACTTTCGGTACCAAACCTGCACAGTGTCACATGATACTCATAATTCGTTGATATTATGTAGCTGGCTTTTTGCAACACAACTGGAAGTAAATGATGGTTCTAATTCTCTAGAGTGATAGTTCTATTTGAGACACCTTATACTTAATGATAACTATATATTTTATAGATTTCACAACACAGTGTTATAAAGTAAACCTCTTTCTTTTAAATGCCAAAAATCGTTTGACAAAATATGAGCCAATACGCCAAAGAGAACTGTGTGCTGTCGAAGTTTGCGGTGGCGGGAAACTTTCGTTACAACCTAATATCTTCACCGTGACAGTTCATATGTACCAAACTTGTCGACAAGATCGCGCAGACAAAATAGCGTACACAAAAATGCGTAGAGAAAATTCTCGTACTGGGCGAAATAGCACCCTTGTGCTAATAAAAAACTGAATATCAAACTTTTTAGAACTTCCAGTATGTGAACAATTGCCCCAAATCGGAAACAAAAGACATGGACTGATGCTTGCCGTGACTGGTATTTCCTCTGATAATATGGGACAAAACTGCTGCCGTTCAAATAGCTAAAAAACTCGTAAAGGAATTGAAGTGTTGGGAACACTTGATCTTTGCTTGATTGGAACATGGGACTTTGTCTATCCCTTTGAGGCGCAATCCTTTCCCAATGCTGAAAAAAGGGCAGCCGTTGCCATCGCTCGCCTTTTTGGCACGCGATGAACGTTTCGATCGTCCGCCATCTTGCTGGTAGTTAAGTCGAGCGATGGCAAAGGCTGTTTTTTCAGAATTGGGCAATCTACCCAGCAGTTCTCGCGTTCTTCCATTTTTCAGCAGATCTCAGTGCTGTTCAAAATAACCGTGACAATTTATTTACGGGAAATGACGTGCTAAAAAGTAAAGGATTCTCGAGGAGCTATGTCACCCGCAACTATTTTTATAGAAATCCAATCTATTCTTCGTGACTGGCAACAGTCAAAACGTCAAGAGCTTGGTGTCCTCACGGCGAGGACACCGCGCGTTAAAGGGTTAAAACGTAATTTCTGAGATGTAAGGTATTGCCTAGAATATTAAATCGTTTACATAATTATCGGTATAATAACGAAGCAAATTTTTCTCTATCCATTTTGCAGGATTGGATTTCCGATGATGATTCTGACGACCACCATCTCTACTGCTTACCTGCTCACGTGTCACGTATGGATTGGCTGGAATGACTGACCGCTCTTTCACGCTCTACCCAAATCATCCACCTCGCTCAGTTGTGTTGACATCTCCTGACCAACACCACTCACTTGTACATAACAGCATGTGTTCACTGCACAACCATGTAATGTTAAGGCTTTCCAGAGAGGACTAAAATAAGCTGGAATGTCCTTCCATTTGGAAATCGAGTAGTCTCATGGAAGTGTACATATGTTTTTAAACTGTGAGTTGACGTGTAGATTTTGTACAAACATTCACTACCTGTGTAAATAAAACAAGAATTGTCTGTATCACTGCATGGATGCTCAAATTTTTTGCGTTAACCCTTTGAGGAACGTTAACCCTTTGCGTTAACCTTTTGACGCAGCTAGCTGTACCGGGCACAGCCAGCTGCGTCAAAAAAGGGTCGCTAGATCTGTGGCACGCGATGAACGTTTCGATCGTCCGCCATCTTGCTGGTAGTTAAGTCGAGCGATGGCAACAGCTGCCCTTTTTCCAGCATTGAGCAATCGATCCCGCTGTTCTCGCATTCTTCCATTTTTCAGCAGATGTCAGTGCTGTTAAAAATAATCGTGACCCTTTTTTTACGGGAAATGGTGTGCTAAAAAGTAAAGGATTCTCGTGGAGCTATGTCACCCGCAACTATTCTTATAGAAATCAAACCTATTCTTCGTGACTGGCAACAGTCAAAACGTCAGAGTTTGGTGCTCCCAGAGCGGGAACACTGCGCGTTAAAGGGTTAACTATTCTTTTCATACACTTGACACCTAAAACAACCACATTTTAAAAAATATCTTCTGGGATTGATGCTTTTTTGTTCACGAACCACAGTAAAATAGCTAAACCGAATAAAATTTAATTTAGAACCATGGAATGCCAAGTGGTAGATCAACTTAAAGTATCGGTTTTGATTTTCTCCCGTTCTTTTTTCAATTCATCAAAAATTCCGAATAGTTTGTAATTTTTTAAATATAGGACTTTAAGATGTGGCAAATGTTTTTCCTTGCGTCACGCAGATATGGCTCACTATAGAGTGAAATTTGAAAGCTAAACTACTTCAAAATATTCATTAAGTAATTTCAGAAAGATGGTGGAAAACAGAGAATGAGAAAAAAGCTGTAAAAATTGCCTGTACACCGCTATAATATAACTGAATTTAATCATATAGACAATAATTCAATCATATTATTCTGTGAATGCAAACTCGGTATGTATAGGGTGGTCATAAAAAAACCTTCCTCGATATTTGGACCTCCAGCCGCTGCTCTGTTCAACCAATCGACATTAGATATCAGATATAGTTATTCAGAGGCATGCGCTCGAGATCGGGATCGTTAGAAAACATAGAGTTCTCAAGGTTACGGTTACAATGAAAAAAAATCGAAATTTTAAAATGGCAACATCCCCCCCCCCCTTTTTTTAGCGCATTGTAAAAACAAATATTGGCGTTGGAACGATTCACGTATGATGAAAATTGACGGCATAGAACAATTGAAAAAAAAAAAAAAAAACAGCAGCAACAACAACATTGTAACAAACCAATGACAGCCCAAGAGAGGAGAGGGAAATTATTTTTATTGGAATTAAAAGTTTTATAATGCTTTACTATTACTTTAACATTTCTGCTGTCTATTCCAGTGAATTAATGCAAACTGTGTAAATGCTTTTTACAATGCTCTTTGCAAATGTTTTATGCCACCAATTTTCGTCATACGTGTATCGCTCCAACGCCATTTATGGTTTTTTGAATACGCCTATCACTTCCACAGAAAAAAAAAGTGTGGTTACTGAAAAGTTGTTTCAAATCAATGTTTCCTAACCTTTCTACTTCTGTAGACCGGTAAAAATAGGCAATATATTTCGGGGACCAGCGTCAGGCAAAACTATGAAATATTGTATGAACATTAATTCCGTTTACTTAATCAAATGTTATAAAAATATGATTTTTAGTCTGAACGACATTTTCTGCTGATCATTTTTTAATAAATTTGATACACCTTGATGTAGCAACGTTTCACGGGCCAGCGGTTGGAAAACAACTTAAACAGTCTCAATCTCGAGCATAAACTTCACAAAACTCATCTCGTTAGGTTGAACGGAATGGTCCATATATCGGGGCATCAGAATTTTTTATGACTGTATTTTTAAAAAAGTACTGTTGTCTCCAAAACAAAAGAATGTTTTGAAGAAATAGTTTTTTTAAATGTAGTTTAACATTTTTAGAACATGCAAAAAAGTATTTGAAAAACTTTTCCAAATTATTTATTTACATCTTACTAATATGAATCAAACATAAAAGTTAAATAATTTTGGATTTTTTTTATAACCTGTAGAAAATGTACGTAATTTTTGAAGTGTGACACTAAATGTAAAAAAAAAAAATCTAAAAAATATCTTTTAATAATTTAAAAATAAAGAGTACTTAAGGCTTGTTATATTCATGGGCGCCCATAAGGGGGGGGGCAATGTAAGGCATTTGCCCCCCCCCCTTGAGTTTTAGGTTAATGTCTCATGATGTATAAAAATGGCAAAAACAGAACTAAATTTGTTAAAAGTTTGAAATTTGCCCCCCTCTAAAAAATTTTTTTGGAGTTTGCCTCCCTCACCCCTAGAAAAATTCCTATGGGCGTCCATGGTTATATTCACTGCATCATAATACAGTGGATAAAGTGATAGATAAATTAGGGACAGGAAATTCTTCGTCTTCTCTAGTTACAAATCATGTTTACACCTCACAGTTTTAGACAAAGCTAATTTACTCTCCAGATATCCGTGACCTGAAATCTCAAATCCTACTTTCGTGTTTCGAAAAGAATACCTTGCGCCATCTATCAGTAAGCATAGTAAATGAAACACTATACTGAATTTATTATTAAATTTCATTTTTCAGATAATAAGAAGGCCTCACAACACTGACATTTTAAAAAATCTTAAAAGTTCTCATAAGGAATTGTTTTTTTTAAGCGAATACATTTATATAAAAAAAACTTATTTAACTGATTGACAGATAACAATTTAAAATTTTCTTAAAAATAATAGCATTTACATTACAGAAATAAAATTTAAATATTAAATCAGGGACTCTTCAATGGTTATTTTATATATTCTCAGGACCAGAATTAAGTAACGGACAATCGCTGCAATTGCCATTGGGGAAAATATTAAGGGGCATCATATTTAGTGGCCGCTACAGAAATATTTTTAGAGGGAGGGACGCAGGGGCGGATCCAGAGAAATCATCTAGGGGGGGGGGCTCCGTTTTTCATTAGGATGATACATTGATTTCCCAATACTTTTTCTCCCAATGTGTAATTAGACATGTTATATCACAACTAAATAAGCATGTTGTCTGCTGCAAGAACCGTCGAAGAAAACTCGGAAAGGGAAGGGAGGGCAGATATATCGTGCGCCCTATACCGATCAAGTAATACAGCTTCAACTTTTTAAATTAACAATATAAATAATTAGTAGATATTGATAATTATTACACTTCTCAAAACAGAATGATACACAAATCCTACTGTCTCTCATTAATCTGATAGATAATAAAATCATTAAATGTTTGATAATTCGTACTTTTGATAGTGTGTAATGGTTTAAAAATGAATCATTTTTTTAATTTCTGGACCAACATAATTAAAGTTCACGGGAGTCGCCAGTTTTCAAGTCACTGCCAAAAAGTTAACTTCTTTGCGACACAAAAAAGGAATAAATTGTTTTTACAAATAGGTTTCGTTTATAATTTTAGTATCATTAATTTTGTCATTGAAACAGCTACAATATGAAGAAAAATATTTTTGCTCGTTTTCAAGCTACGCCTTGGAGGGTCTAAATAAAAGATGCTTAAAAATGACGAGATTAAATGAAGGTTAAAGAAAAATCCAAAATGATAAACTAAATTCAATTTTCAAGTCTTAAAATAAAATTTCTTCTTAAAGTATCCATATTTAATGAAATTGATCTTCAGTGTTTTTGTTTTTATGATCATTGTTAACATGTTTTTCTGTGATTGATATGAACAAATTTTATCTGTTTTAATTCAGGCAAAGAACAAATTTTATCTGTTTTAATTTTCTAAGCAAGGTCTGGGTGCCATCGTCGAAAGGGGGGCCATTTCGAACTAAAACTGAGAAAATCTTGATCTAGCGCAGTGGTTCCCAAACTTTTTGTCCTTCTCTTCAAAAAATCTTCAACTAGATTTTTTTATATAGGCTATATAAAATAGTATAGGCTATATATAATAGTATAGGCTATATAAAATAGTATAGTTTACTAAACATATAAAATACTAAAGTTTAATTTTTCTCACCCTTTTCGACGCCTTTTTTTACGTTTGCAGAGGGGCACCATGTGTGTGTGTGTGGGGGGGGGGGGTATGTCCGACAAACGTCATTCGGTTCAAACCCTACCCCCGTTTGCATGCACAGAAATACGATTCACTTCCGATAGCAGAATGTTACTTTCTGTTTCAAATACTTCCGGCTAACTATGGTAAAATGTCTGTATCTGAAGTTCTCTAAGCTAAATAGAAACAAATTCCTCAAACGTATTTCGTAGGCTGAAATATTACACTTTAACACACATATAGGCAACCGCCGGTCTGCGGGCCGGATGTGGCTTTTGATCCGGCCCACGGAACACTTGAAAACTCCGTATAAACCATTCAATATCCCATATAAATCCCAATTATACGCCCCGCCACTTCGCTAAAATCCGCAAGTTTAGCCCGCGACTTCGCAACATCCTAAAGTTTAGTCCACAACTTTTCAAAGGTTTCCCATACCTGCTTTAACACTTTAACGGTCATCATCCCCTGAAATATCAAACGATGTCAAGGACCGTCTCCCCCATCAATTTTGATATCTATATCATACCCATTGATAGATTTGGGGGGGCCCCGATCTATGAAATTTGTTATATTTTTCATAAAATTTTGATATAAAAAAGAATACTACAGAAAAAACATTTTAAATTGGGGGCCCTTTCAAGTCAGGGGCTCTGGGCAAAGTCCCGAATCGCCCGTATAATAATAAGGCCCTGCGCTTCACGACCAAAAATATATCAAACTTTAATGCTTCAACCATTTAAAACCATTAAAAAGAGTTTTCCAAATGAAAGGAAATGTGCCTCACTCTATTTTCAGCGGACTTTTAAAAGTGAATATTTTTTTGAAAATTTAAAATCGCAGAATGCAAAACGGAATTTAGAAGTAAAATAAACGTAAGTGCATTATATTTTATTCTCTAAATTCGTGGATTGTCTTTACTTTTGAACATTTCATTTATACAATGAAAAGTAAGAAACCGTAAGTTTAGCAAATTTATAATAAATACCAATTTTTTTTAATTGAAAGTCATAATACTTTTAAAAATCGAATTAACTAAAAAGTTTGTAATATTTGCTGAAATAACTGAAATCTCTAATCTCTGAACAACGAAATTTTCTTTATAGCGAATTTTTAACTGGAACCGAACGAGTTCGTTATAGAGAGATTCAATTGTATGTATATATATATATATATGAATGAACTCTTTTTCGAGTCCACACAGTGAGAAAATAAACGCTTATAAAACTGAAGTAAAATTATAGCCTACCTCTCGACATTTGTTTTTTGCAATCCTTGCAGATAGCGTGTTTAGTGTTGAGCACCAATTCAAAATAATTTAGAAGGATAGACGATTGTCCTGTTAAACTGTCATATAACGATTCTTCGTCCATAATGTTGACCACACTTGGTGATACGACGTACATTTAGCGATGGTTAGAATTAAAAAAAAAAAAAAAAAAAAAAAAAAAAAAAAAAAAAAAACACAGTTCGAAAACACTCGCGCAAACAGATGTGCCAATGAAACGACGCCTCTCATCTCATTACCAAAATAAAGATTCTAGAATGGTGTTGCGCCTGCGTGGTTTCTTCTGAAAAGCGAAGTATCGGTTGAAAAGTATCGGTGAAAATGGATGAAAGCAACAGAAACCGATACTTTCCCGATACTTTTAGAATCGAAAGAACCGATACCGATACCTAAAAAATTAGGAGGTATCGGCGCCGATACTATCGGTTGCCGATACTATCGGTCGATCCCTAGTAATGACAGCTTTTTTGCGATTATCCCCGTAACATCGGGAAGTTTGATGACGATGCATCGCTAAATTTGGAGCATAAAAGACTGCTGTGTTAGAAAGTGTTCTATAATCGATGTTTTTTCTCATGATTTATCTTTCTTGTCGTAAACTCATCTTGGCTTCTAATTCACTGAATCATCCTTTCACTCATTGTTGAATTTTCATGAGAGTAATTGTTGCTGAAATATCTCATTTACCAGCCGCACTCTCATTTCTGTTCTTCTTCTGAATTTAAAATCTTGAATTTCATTATTTGACGCCTGCATCATTAGTTCAACAAGAGTTTCATATTCAACCTTGAAAGCTGATCTGCTGATTAACATATAGATAGGTTATTACGACATACCAGGAGAATTTCGTGTTTCCCCCTCGTATCATAAATATATATTAATCCAAAGAAATACTACATTGCTTGCTTATTACAGGGTCGAGCATAGCGGAGGGAAGCATGGTGCACAACGTATGGACGGCCAAGTTTAAGAACGGAGGAAAAAAGTTTAAAGCATAAGGTTTGTATAAAAAAAAAAGAGGTCAATATTAATTTGCACGTGGGAGGTCGACGTTCTGAGATCGGTTCTTCTTACTTATGATTTGAGAAAATTTTGCGATTTCACTTCAAAGATAAAAAAATATATTAATTAAAACAAGTAAACATTCGTAAAAATTTAAGAGTCAAAACACGATCCCAAAACAAATTTTAGAAAAAATTAACTGGCGCTGTGTTTATTCATCATTTAATAGTGATTCTTAAAAAGCGTGAAAGTGGTAATCACGTTTACTTTACTAAAACACTTCCTTTAGTCCTTTCAACTTGACCAATCAAAGTAGAATATGATTTCTAAACTATCAAATTAAGTAGCATGCATTTTTACAAAAGTTTAATTAATTAATCGTAGTATGAAAATTTTCGTAAGTATTTCAAACTTTTTATTTATGTGATTATTTAGTGCTGTTTGAAATGTTAGCTTTTCAGCTCCCTATTGCTTTGCAATTCCGAGTTGATTTCATACACAGCTCTATTCATATAAAAACTTGAAAGCAAAATTTTGTTTTACCAGTATTCTGGAAAATAGCCAAGGATGGAGACTTCTGACCTTCAAAAATTTGGATTTTTTTGTCAAAAATATAACAATCAAGACTCGGGATGGATGCGAATTGAGACGAGACAAAGATTTGAAGCTGTTAAGAGACGAAAAAGAAGTTTTTATCATCATTACTATGCAGGGATTTTGTGAGATGAGACAAAGCTTTACAGTTGTTTTGCGAGACGAGATAGGCCTACTTCCCTCTCGCGTCCAACCATAATGAAGACATTCTTCAGAAAATTTGCTTCGTCACCGCTTCCTTCTTCCCTCCAATCTGTTAGCCTCCGCCATCACGAAATTTTTACTGTTTATGTTCGGGAGAGTTATAAGTTTATTTCTCATACGATGTACATTAACCCTTTGAGACCCGGCCAGCGGCCGAGCGCAAAGCGCTCTCAACTGGGAGACAGAAGATACCTGTTCAAACCCAGGTCGCGTCCGTCGACCGAGCCGTTCGGAGTTTTCCGTGGTTTAATCCGGAATTTCGTAACTACGTAAATACGGGTTAGGACCCCTTAGAAAGGCCCCCTCGGAGGGCACGCCCTCGGCCAAGATCGCTAGTGTTGATAATCGGCCGTGTTCCCAAAACCAAATCAAATTAACCCGTTAATACCTGATTTAAAAAATCCGCTTTGAATTAAATAACGTCTCTTATAATAATGCAAATGAAATTTGTAGTTAAAATAGATATTCCTAATTATTAAATCATCACTCCAAACGCATCGCTTATAATTCACTTTCCAAAAACTTTCCGTCTTTTCTTCTGCTAAATTTGATGAATCGATATGTGGCGAACTATCGTCGTCAAACCCGTCGTCGATATTTTGATCATAACCGCAAAAAAGCTGTGTCACTATTAATGCAATTTGCAAGACGCTGTAAAAGAACTTTAAATGATTTTTTCATCCTTTAAATAAAGAGTAAGCTGTTATAAACGTCCATATATTTATTGTATAGTGATTAAAACGGATACAAGGTATTGGAACTGTAATGTATCGGAATTCTTTCCAGAGCTCCTGTAGAAGACCTGTAAGTTCGTTCTACTTGCCCAATTTTCGACGGAAAGAATGATTTTGTAAACCTTAATAACATATATCAATTTTGTTTTGTTTGAAACAGAACAATATCTCTAACAAACGCTTTAAACAATGGCTGCTCATGGAATGTAATGTATTGAAATTCTTTTCGTTGCTAATGTAAAAGAACTAGGAATGCTACTTGCACTATTTCCTGTGAAGTGTATGGCACATTTCACAGAAAATCATGTATACATTTCTTAGTAATCGATGGATATTTACTGTTGCTAGAGCACAAACAGGCAGACAAAAGAAAATCCTAGCACTTTTCATTTTTGTTGGAAAGTGCAAAAAATGAAGGCATTTAATAGGTTGATTTTAGTACCAGCATATTTCCTTAGTCACGATCTGATCGAAAGCAACTCTTAACGCACACAGAATATGCTCGTTAAACCTTTTGAAGCGCAACTATTTACCTATGCTGAAAAGAACAGCCGTTGCCATCACTCGATTTAACTACCAGCAAGATGGCGGTCGATCGAATCGTTCATCAAGTCAATGGTCTCTAGATCTGTGGTACGCGATGAATATTTCGATTGACCGCCATCTTAGTGGTAGTTAAATCGAGCGATGGTAACCGCTGTCCTTTTTTTCGGCATTGGGCAGTGTATCTAGTTGTTCTTCTATATCAAAGTATTTCCATCGTATTCTTCCAGTTTTCAGCAGATGCCATTGCTGTTTAAAATAATCCTGACAATTTTATAAATAATCGACAAGTTTTACGGGAAATGATGAGCTAAAAAGTAAAGCAATCTGCGTCACCCTGAAGTATTTTTATAGAAATCAAATTTATTCTTCGCTACTGACAACAGTCAAAACCTCAGGGTTCTGTGTCCTCACGGCAAGGACACTTCATTAGTTCAAGAGTTCTATCAACAATCTGTACAATTTTTTGGAACACCAAAGTTTAAGAGATATTTGCCTTACCGATAGGAACCTAACTGGGAAAGTCCCCGACGGAGAGAGCTGATGTTTTTGGCATTACCTAACCAACTACCTATTCAATTATGGAGGCATTGATGAATGCTACCCCAACTAATGTGCAAACGAATGAACGTTTATAAAGTTCTTTTTAGCGAATAATGCATTCAAACAAGGTTAAATGTTTAATGCAAATTTCAAGAAACAAAATTCTTTTTTATAAAATGGTCTTTCGATAACTACCTGAGACATTTGATTTAAAAATTGAAAATATAGAACGTAAATAAATTTTTTTTCAGGCGAATTAAAATGCCACATATTGTATATTGAAAATAGAGCCTAGTGGACGAGTAAACACGTTCCTGTCTGTGAGAGGGTGGGATGGAATATAACCGAAAATGGCTCCTGTTTCGAAACAGTAAAACTCCCTCCGTTCACCCTCCTAATTCTCATAACGCGTGCTAAGAAATGCGTAAAGAATTCTCTCTCGTCTGCATGCACAATTAATCCATTTCAAAATTGCATCTACCTTGAAATCATAATTGGACAGTATTTATTCCAATTATGTCCGACAAATCGTAATTTACTTCTATAATACGCCGTTCATTGTCAGCGATTGATCTTGAAATGACATTTTGTTAATCACCTGACCATCTAGAATACCTCAATCGGAAATGACGCCATCGTCGATCAGTTTTTCCATTCAGCAAGGAAAACGATGTCGCTCCCTTGAACCACATACGAGAGGCATTTCGCAACACCCTGTATTAAGAATTAGATATCCTCGTAATGGACGCCCTTAACTAGCCGGGTGGAGACGCGATTTACTTTCCCATGGACTTGATTTTTCTCTGAGCAGGCCAATATGCAAATCACAGGGCGTCGTTCGTAAGGAGAGAGCGAGATCGTCATATACGATTGACCTACTACTGAAATCGGACACTTGCGGTTGGATATTTTTTTCTCCTTCAGAAAATGAAAGTGACAAATATGGACGGTAACAAACAACTTTAGATTCTTTAGACAGTAAATCTGGTTTAACCCTTTGAGGCGCAATGTTCCCGCTCTGAGAACACCAAACTCTGACGTTTTGATTGTTGCCAGTCACGAAGAATAGATTGGATTTCTATAAAAATAGTTGCGGGTGACATAGCTCCTCGAGAATCCTTTACTTGTTAGCACGTCCTTTCCCGTAAAAAAAGGGTCACGATTATTTTTAACAGCACTGACATCTGCTGAAAAATGGAAGAATGCGAGAACAGCTGGATTGATTGCCCAATGCTGAAAAAAGGGCAACCATTGCCATCGCTCGGCTTAACTACCAGCAAGATGGCGGACGATCGAAATGTTCATTGCGTGCCACAGATCTAGAGACCCTTTTCTGACGCAGCTGGGCCCAGCCAGCTGTCGTCAAAAAAGGGTCTAGTATAAAGAGTAGTAAAAAGATTTTCTGTGTCGCTTCAACGAAGGTAACCGAACTCGAACATCTGAAAGGAATATAAAATGATAAAATGGTTTTTTTAAATCACAGCTGATAGATTCAGAAAATTTGGGAGACGAGTTTGTTATTGATTCCGCTCAATTTAAAACAAATGAAATATATTTAATAATAGAAGTAATGCTGCAGAAAATGATTTTCAGAAATTTTTTAGTTCTTTCATGGGTCACACAAAGCAGTTGGAAAGCATCAATGTCTATTTACTGTAATCGTTTGGAATGAAGTAGCACATTGTTAAAGATCACACTTTTTACTAACTTTTATTAATAGCAATAACCTGAGAAAAATTATTTTCATAAAATCTTTTAGAAAATTATTTTCAATCTAGAAAATTATTTTCATAAAATTATTTTCATCAAGTTCTTTCATGGGTCGCACAAACCAGTTAGAAAGCATCAATGCTTATTTACAGTAATTGCTTGAAATGAAATTGCACATTGTTAAAGATCACACTACTTGTTTATATTATTTCATTTCTGCATCAGTTTTCCAGTGAAGTAATCCACAGAAAGATGCTTGTGTTGTATCTTTCTGCTCTCTTTTATATTTCATGTATTTTTCTGGTCTAGATATCTAGTTCAACATAGTAAAGCCAAATAATAATTCGATAAATTTCATCAGGATCATGTGAACAACAGAAGAACGGGCAAAATTTAAATAATACCTTCCTGCAGTGAGAAGGACTTCAGTAATTCAGATAATTTTGCCGTTTTTTGTTTTGAAAATTCTACAGCTTGACAATCCGAAGGCCTCGTCACGTGAATAGCTGCCTCTAATTTCAAGTGACTTCAGGAAGATCTTTCTCAAGGAAAACTAGGATTTCCTTCATTTCTAAATATGATCACGCGCTTTTTTTAAACAAATACACAATGTTGTGCCGAGTGGCACATTAAGAATTCAGTTCATGATCAAGTATGTGTGAAAAAAACGAGGTGTGCCAATAAAAAAAAAATCATCTATCTGGCCACATTTCATTTACTTACTTATTTATATTTCAATTTGCATTAAACTGACAGAGGATCTTCCAAAGATTTGTAGATTACATAAGTATCGCATAAATTATTAAAGTGCATTTAATTATTCAATAAAAAACATATTTTAGAAAAATACATATAAATTCATAATTCAATTAAAGAATTAATTTGTCTTTAAAAATAAGTAGAACTCAATTTTTAAAGACTTTACTACGTTTCAAACATTGAAACTTGGATTTTTTAAATTATATTTTAGCATATATGCATATTATATTTGTATATTTTAAAGGCATTTTATTTAAGGTAGTACCTTTGAAATTTTGCTTTTTTTTTTCTAAAAATCTTCTGAGAAATACTGTTTCATTTTTTTATTATTTAAATCCGGTACTTGGTCGCAAAATGTGACTTTACTTCTCAAGTCAAAACTAAAAATCGGAAGAATTTCAATTCAACATGCTATAGTCTTCGACCTGTAAAAAAATCTGTTATGAGACTCATTTAGGAATCACAGTTTAGTGTTTTTAAGTAGACGATAAAGATCTCCTGAACATTTGTGTCGCTCAGAAGATGGTGTAATGGACAATATAAAATCAAATTTTGCTACTTTCCAATCTTCAAATGAGCTGGAATTTTGCATATTAATGCATTTTAGCTAACAGTACAATATTATGCAAAAAATTGCATTCGATACTAGTTTTAGACTCTATTTCAGCCGTTTATAGCCTGATTTAGACCTATGTAATTTAACAGCCTCCATCTTGGGTGAGGCTGTAACTGATGATATGCGATTTTGATTCTACGATATTTCAAGCAAGATAGACAAATAGGACCAAACAAATATAGATTATGATACATTTTCACAGATAATGAAACAAGGTAAAGAAATGAGGACGACACATGCTATATGACACTTTCTGACACAATGAAGCAAAATGAATGAAAGCTAGATAAGGTATACGTATGGATTATGACGCACCAAAATAATGAAGCAAGAAAGACAGATAGGGCCGAAGCATGAAGTACTACACTTCCAACCATATTGAAACAAAAAAAAAAAGGGGATATACACATGTATTATGATGTATTTTCAAACAAAATAAAGTGAGAAAGTCAAGTAGGGCTGAGACATGATTATAAGGCACTTTCCAAAAATATGAAGGAAGAAAGAGAAATTGGAGCGACGCGTGGATTATGATTCACTTTCAACATATTAAAACAATAAAGAGAGGATCGACACATGGATTATGATGCACTTTAAAACAAAACAAAACAAGAAAGGCAAATAGAGCTCAAGCATGATAATGTGGCACTTTTTAATATAATGAAACATGAAAGACAAATAGGACTGAAGCATGGATTATGATGCACTTTCCATGTACAATGAAAAATATTTGGAGCGCATAAGTGCATAGTTTATTTGAAGGAAAATTTCAACTTTTAAAAATCTATTTTGATGAAACGAATGTAAATTTGAAAGACAAATAGGGCGGACACATGAGTTATGCAGACCCGCCGACAGGAATTTTGAGCCCCAGAGCAGGTATGTACGACAGACCCCCCCTCTCCCCCTAAAAAAAACAGAACCCTCCCATTTTTTTTTATTCAGAAAATTTTCTCAAACACATTAAAATCGCTACATTTTAAATTTACCGTAGGCCTTACATACAAATCTTGTACATGATAAAACTTCCATCAAAAATTGCAAGTATTTTAACAGAATTATTTTAAAGTAATGTACTTTATATTCTGAAATTCTTTCTTAATGTATACATAGAATAACTTGATGAATTATCTAAGACTTTTTAAATGCTGAGTATTCGCAACTTGAAAATTAAAGCTAAGTTATTATGAAATTGATAGCCAAATGAGTAACACAGAAAAAAAAAAAAAAACGTTAGCAAACACCGAACAGAGTTAATGCCGCAGATTGATTTCGGTAAGTATGACTTAACAACATCAGTGTGAAAACGTATTCTTGCACTGATGATAGTAAGTTGTATTTATCGAAACCTGTTTGCGGCCTTAAATCTTATTGGTATTTGCTAAAGTTGTTTTTTCTGTGTTAAAAAGCAGATTTACCTTCGTTATCAAATTAGTCATTAAAAACTGCAATTTATAAAAAATATGAAAAATAGAAAATAATAAACACTTCAATCGCAAATTTGGTTGCTTATAAATGTTTCTATGAAGTTCCTACGAATGCAGCTACGCCAAAAAAGGTTTTTGGAGACAAAAATGTTTTATTTTCCAGTGAGATTTGTACGCTAAAAATTCGTAACATAGATCCTCCCGGCCCGGGCCCCGGTACAGTTGTCCCCTATGCTCCCCCCCCCCACCCCTCTCGCGGGCCTGAATTACGATACACTTTCCAGAACAATGGAGCAAGAAAGACATAGGCGGCCGTGCATGGATTATGATGCATAACGAAAAATAATTGTTTTCAGCATAATGAACAATAATTGGAGAACACACAAGTACGTTGTTAATCTGGAGCAATTTCATTTTTTAATATAAAACATAATTTACATTTCAAAGTACAAATTCTAATTTTAAAATTTATACAAAACATGTATTAATTGAAGTTTGACAACATTATCATATGTGAATTTTTGGCGCACGTTGTTTGCATTTACATGTGTAGAATTTTTAAAACGTAAAAACGTTTCTGAACGGAATTTAGATAGAGCAGTTTCTTTAATAAATAGAAATTGTCAAATACGAGATAGTAAAGCTTCAACGAATTATAAAGAATCCATTTCAAGACTATTCAATAGAAATGAACAGTAAAGTGCTATTAATCTGATAAGATTAATCTGAGATACTATATATATTTTTTTCAGTGCTTTTTATTTCGAACTTTTATATGATTATTGATTAATAAGGTTTAAATAATTTTGAAGATACGTCTGCTAATAAAAAACGGGTTTTTGTTCAAAACAAGCTATTGGATTAGCTATGAAATTATCTTCTACGGATTCCTTATTGATTTTCTGAATCAGCTAAGAAAATAGAAAAGTTGTATGGCCAGTGAGCTGAGATCATTACGTGATCGCAAAAGCGATTTCAGGGATTGGCGAGCATTAGCGAGCTGGGACCTGTGCCCTTTAGTTATTTATACATCATTACATACCAAAAGTATGAATCAAGAGCAAAACTATGATACTTTTATTTATTAAGGGATAATTTACCTTTAAATACTATAATTTTCTTTTATTATCCCTATATATCTGAAAAAAAGTATCAAAAGTAAAATATTTTGTATCTATGTACTTGAGCAAAGGATCACTTTGTTGTATTACTGTAAAATTATAAAAAGATAATGAAACATATTTTTAACTGGAAATTTTAAAATATCAATAAAATTTCGTGTTGATGAAAACTTTAGAAGTGTTTAACTCTCACGGCGTTGCTTCTTTTGCTTTTGTTTTGTCAGTTGAGATTTTTTTATGACAAAACTTTCCCTCATTACATTAAGTTGACACAAATTTTCATTATGATTTCTTTCATTCTAAAAATTTATTAAATTTTAGAGGTCTAAATTAGAAATTTACCGCTGATTGAGCAAGTTGTAATTCTCTAATTTTCCGATTAAGTCATCGCAAATTTCAAGTTGGCCTATTTCTTTTCTCTCTAATTCAGCATTTTATATATTTGGAAACGATTTTAAAAACTTTTCAAGTACACTACATGACCATTATAGAGTGGATTAAAACTCTAATAATTTTCTTTATGAATTTTAAATCGTAAATTTCTCTTGATTATGTCTATATAAGCTATTTCCTCTTATAGTTTCTTGGTTGAATATGAGAAAAAAAAAATGAATTGCTAGGTTTACTTAATCATTCCATCTAATATTTTTATTTCGTTTTAAACACTTAAGGTATTCATAAAGGTGATAAATTTCTGTAATTCCTTAAAGTAAATGAGACAAAGAGCATTTTATCGTGACAGGGAAGTGACACTCATATTGACACCCAGACATTGAGTGGAACCACCCACTCAATGTCAAAACAACTGCTTGCAATTTTGTAAGGTATATAAAAGCCTATTGCGTGCTACAAGCCGGTCACGCTTACAATGCTTTGGCAGTGTTTATGCAAGGAAAATCTGTTTAAGATATAATTTACTTCCATCAGCTAAAAGTGCAGTAAACCTAGCAATTAGAGAGTAGGATGAGATTTTTAGTGGCTTAAAAATCACTCATTTTTTTTTTAGTTCAGACTAGATGGAAATAATGCATGGGTTTTCTAAATGCATTTTCTTAATTGGTCTATGAGAAGAAAAATAAATATAAATCCAATTAAAACAGAATAATTGAACTGTGTGTTGTAAGAAAAACTTGTTGTCAAAAATATTGTACAACGATAATCAAAAATATTTTATGCATGTGATCCAAAACTTTTGTCAATATTTTAATAGTAATAACAATAATTAAAGAATTAAAACAACAATTTTGGGATGATTGTGTTGGATGCATTTGTTTAGAGAACAGCTTTTAAAGGAAACCGTTGCGGAAAATATGACCGAAAATTGGCGAGGAGTTTCTTTAATTATACGACCAACCACCTAAAGTAATAAAAATTTGCTTGAACGACTATACAGCTTTTTCAATTGAAAAAAATTCGTTCTGCTTCAGTGGAGATGTTCGCAGACTGGAAACCTGGAACAGGGAGTATGTGGCGCACATGATCGAAGTTCATTATATCTAAAAGGAATTCTGAAAATTGAGGCATCTGAAAACTGTATCACTCAAAATATGTGGAAAAAAATCCCCAAATCTAAGAAAAAGTTGGCTTTTAAAATTTATTTTTCACTTGTGAAGTAAAATTTGAAATACAGTTGCTAACAAGGGTGTTGGTACGTCATAGAACTCTAAAATTATCACTTAAAAATTACGCCTGTTCACAGTTACTTGGGATAAGAAAATAATAAGCTAAGAAGATACAGTTAAAACTAAAAAAAAAAAAAATACTGAAATAAACGTTTTGAAAATATTATAAGTCTAAATTACGGACCAAACAATTTCTCAAAATCTAGCCTGGAAAAGATTTTCTTTTTAATTGCATATATTATCGGTATTTTATATTGCATTATCGACTACATATAAATTTATTAATTTTCAAAATTTCTTTTAATAATAGCACTCATTTAGACCTGAAATCTAGCTCTACACTTTTGTTACCGTCATCTATAGAAGGCAACTGTTTTAATACGTCAGGATATTCAGAAGGCGTCTAATGATGTATAAGTTTTCAAATTCAGCCGTAAACTTCAGACAGCAAGCATTAAAATCATGTCAGGTATTTATTATCATTCATTTGCAGTCTCAAAGCTTTCAAAATTATTTTGCACGTGATGCGATTTTCTTGTTAAAACTTGATAACTAAGGTCGGTAAGACTTTCAGTGGTACATTATCCTCTTGTCATTCATTTAACTTACCGACATAATGGTATTAGAAAATATGTCTGAGAGAGATCAAAAGAAATCTATTTCTAAAATTTCGTTTTTCAAAAGTTCTGACTTACGTGATTTTTTAAATGATCGATTGAATTCAGATTCTTTATTTCTTTTTCTATTCTATTCTCTTATTCTGAAGGCTAAATAGGTATATTTTACAAAAATTTTTAGAATAAAGAATAAAAAATGAAATTGTTTTTTAAAATAAATTTTGAATGAAGATATAAATATTATTCAGCATAACATCACCATCCAGTGGTAAATATGCAAATTACCATCTATTTTTAGTATTCTGTAAACCACTACTTATGATCTGAGGCTTAAAAGAAATATAAAAGTAATTTAAATTTACATACATTTTTTTATTTATACCTTCATAAAACTTTAGTATGTATACTAATTTCAACTGTGCAATTATTTAAAACAAGTACCACAAAGTGTCTAAATACTGTTTTATTTTTAGCCGGCCTGTGCGGAGTTGGAAATGATACACCAAATTTCAATCGTGATTTCGCAAATAAATGACTTAAAAATATTGTTATAACTTTATGTGAAATATTTTATGCTTAAAATGAATAGTCTGAATATATATATATATATATATATATATGTGTGTGTGTGTGTGTGTGTGTGTGTGTGTGTATGTATGTATGTATATATATATATATATATATATATATATATATATATATATATATATCGTAATTCCATATTTATCATTATTTTGGTAACCAGGAGAAATGTAACCACTTAATTTTATAGATAAAATCTCTGTTTGCATGTACAGAATTGTCTTTTTTATTTCAAAGATTTTTAAAACAAAATTAGCTTAAACCCTTATTGTATGAATCATTAAGTTGGATTACATCAGTCAAATTGCCGCAGTTTTCCCTATAGCTTATAACCCTTTACCCCCCCCCCCTTTATTCTATCCATCCATTTTATGTGCATTCAAAGTTTAAAAATTAAAAAATACATAAAATCTAGTGTTTTACTTTTTCCTTAAATGAACAAATGCTAACAAGGATTTTGACGAATTTTATATTGACTTGAAAATGGAATAAATTATAATTATTAAAATTGTTACACACTTCAAAATGGAATTTTCTCTTGTATAATGGCTTAATCCTTGTAACACACAAACACACGTTTTATATTCAATAGAAAGTGAGAAAGACTTTTAATCCAATTCCAATAAAATAACAAATTAATTTTGATAGTTTCAAAGTGATTTTTTAAAAGTAATTCACAAGACAATTACCATGAGTGAATCGTGTGTTCTATGCATCTTATTATTGAGAGAGAAACTTCAGTAACGATACTCTGTCACATAGTCCCGATTTATATAAAAGGAGCTACAAAGTTGTATTGCAAGACTCGTCTTAAAATTCAAGCATCAGATTAACCATAACTATCTACCATTTTTAACAATGGACAGCAAAAGTGGTATGAGGCATGATAAGCCTAATCGTTTCATACAAGCGAGTAGCTATTGAATAGTTGCATAAATTTGTTAATATTCGTTTACGAACTTTATTTCACGTTTAGATATTTTCGTTTTACAAAGCTAGTTTTCGGTATCGACAAAACAGTAGCGGATGCAGATTTTTTTTTTTTTTTTTTTTTTTTTTTTTTTTTTTTGAGAGGAGGTGCTATTTTTTAAACAAAAGATAATTTGACTTAAGCAAAATACGCAGTACAGCAAAATACTACCCTAAAGCAATGTAAATATTTTTGAAAGCAGTTAATTAATAAAAAACGCTCATTTCACCTAAAAAGTGCAAAATGAAGCAAAATGTTAATCTTAAACATGTCTCTTTTAGGACGAGACTACAGCCTTCTTTAGCCCTTCCCTGTACCCTCCACTGGGGTAACTTTAATTGTAAATGGAACTTTGGGCAATAAACCTGATCGCTCATTTGACACTGTGCGAGAATTAGATGTCATGACTTGCGCTTCTTCAGATGTGCTACTTTACAAAAACATGTTATAAAAATAGAAGCGTAAGTAGCGTACGACAAAGAGTTAATACAAGATGGATGCCACTCGAAAAAGTTCCATAACTGACATAACGAAAGAAACATTTACAAAATATCTATGCTGAAAGTTTTTTTTTTTTTTTTTTTGGTTTATAAAATTTCATTGTAAAGGACAAAAATTGACGACTGAAAGTACGCTATTAACCCTTGAGATAGAATCCTTGAAATAGGTCGTCAAAACAAAATTTCATTAGAATTGATGACCAATTAAAGTTGTCGAGACCTAGTACAGAGATTATTGTTGCAAAGCACTCACCCTACAGGGAATTCATATACATATAGTTAATGTGTTCATCTGTGAAATACAGAGCACAGACATTCTAAAAACCCCTGATTATTAAAATTTCATGGAAACCAATGATGGACTGCCAAAGAACGCGCTATAATCAAATTTTTAAGTAATTCGTTTACAGAACAAGAAAAGGAACTGAGACCTCTTTTGTCATTACAGGAAACGTTGTCCAAACTAGGATTACTTAAACTTTTTGGTGTGGGGACCCCATATGTTTACGAAAATTTTGTGGGACCCCATAAGCATTGCGCAAATCCGATACACGTGAAAGTGAAACTGTCGGTTTCTTCACTTGTACTGTGATATATTATTACAATTTTAGGTCTTTAATTTTTAATTTTAAGACATAGACAGTGTGAAAATTTTAAATAAGTAACAAACTTAAAACTATAATACAATTACGAAAATTACAAATACTTGGGTAAATTCAAACATTATAGTCTGTCCATTAAGCGTAGACACTTGCAAGGTCACTACGGAGAAAACCCACTTACTTCTAATAGCGCACGTTTGAGGATTAAGTATCAACGAGAAGAGTGTGTCTGTTTATTTTTAATTATATAATTAAGTCTCTTAGCAAAATAGTCAACACTGCAGGATGAAGCGCATCATCAATATTTTTTATATTTGATAGACACTTTGATTTTATGGTGATTAAAGACACAGGGTTGTTTAGTACGAAAATGTCATAAAATTATTATTATTATTAGTTGAAGTACCAAATAGCTAAAATATTTAGTGACCCCTGCTGCAGCACCCGTTACCCCAATGGGGATCGCAACCCACTGTTTAAGAAGCTGTGGTCTAAACTGCTATAAATGTTGACGTGTGTGTACTTAGGTAAGCTGTAATGTGTGCGCACATTTATAGGAGGCTTGAGAGTAATTTTTCGTTTGCCATTCATGCTGCATGATCTACTGGTAAGACTATACATGATTTATATAGTGCTTGTATTGGCAATCGCTCTATAGAGGCATATCTATAGATACGTCTCTGTACAAAGATGCAGAATAAAATAGGTAGAGAGGAATCAAGAAACACACAACACAAGGTTTTCCTTTTTCATCTTGCAATTCGTCTTTCAGATACATATCAATGATATTGAAAATACCAAAGAGTATCAAAATTACAATAACCGACAGGACAAACATCGCTCTTCAACAGCATACAAAAATGACCCTCGATGCACGGACACACAGAGATGAGTTATAAGAAGACTGGATAAATACGATTAAATAAATAAATTATCGAAAAAACAATGTCTTTCTTGGCAGCCCTAGTAGAATGGAAGACCCATGCCCTTGATGAAGTCGTTGAAACCTCCATCTGAACCTGGTCCCATGGATCCCATGAGTTTCTTCATGGCAGCTTCTGCTTCAGCACCGTGCATTTGTCTGTTGCTGACCACGTGGGTCTCTGTGACGTGTGTGGTTCCCCTGTTTTGTGGGTCCTTGACAGTGTATTTCATCTCGCGTCCATGGGTCTGGGATGTGCTCTGGGCGTGCTGCTGTGAGTGAGCGTAGTTTTGCTGCTGAGGATAGCCGGACCTTGGGCTGCTGTGTCCGTAGGATGAGGATTCCTGGGGCTGTTGGTAGACGCTTCGCTTGGCGTTTGAGAAGTGACCGGCTGATCCTGAAAGAGAACGGTGAAGTGGGTTTAATCGGTATATCAGACAATACGTTCATGCAAAATGCTATTTGTGCTACAACTTTTCAAAATGGTTTGAAGATTGCACGACGCCTGCCCGAACGCTGAACATAGCAACTCGTATAAGAGGAATGCTGGAGGTTAAGTAAGGTACAGGGACAAGCATTTGTAACCCACGAAACCACTGGCAACCATTAACCTTGATCTTAACCTTTTCGCGTTTTCCTTGCGGCTGTTTGTCGTTTCTATGCCTGGTAGTTTAAAACGAGTTTATAATAGCTGCGTCGATTGAGACTGCTGCCAAATATATTGCAATCATAAGTATTTCTAATTTAGAAGGAGAATCATAAGTATTCTTCGTGTGTAACTCCACTACTTGAAGAAAATTACTGTTTTTGATGGGAAAATTATGATAGCCAATAACTTTAATGAACTTATATAAAAAGGATGTTTTGTTCAATCACCATAGGGACTGTTCATAAATGATGTCACTTTAAAAAAAAATTATTGAAATAACCCCAACCAATTTTTTTGTGAATTAATGAACTTTATTCAGTTCAACAAAACATTTCTTTTTTTTTTTTCGTGTATACATTTTTTTTTAATTTTAAAGGTTTACAAAAATAAAATCAATATGCAACAATGATAAAATAATAATATAAAATTAGAGCAATTAAAAACAGTCGTACAATAGAATTGCATATATTTTGCTTTATAAACACAAAATACAATAAAACAGTTTTAAAAAACTGCTTTGAAATGAGTTCTACTTAAAAGAAATTGCCATCTCATTTCATTTGACACATGAAAACATACACGAAAGTTTCTTGCCACAGTAAAAAAATTACCCTCAAATTTAGTCATTTTCAAAATAACACGAAAGCTTCCGATTTTAAATGTTTTTATTTTAACGGAAATATGTGCTGTCACATTGCTTGCTACATCTTATTAGGAGAAAGTAGCAACACGCTGATGAAGACATTAATTGAAAAAAAAGGTATTAAGAGGATTAATATAATTTAACACTTAATAAATAAATAAAATTGCAAACGATTTAGTCTTTCAAAATTTAATCACATCCCTTAAAGTTGGAATTTGATATTAAGATGATGACTACAATAAAGTATACTGCATTGTATGCTAAGCTTATAAAAACAGTTCCGTCAGTCCCACACTATCAATGGTTTACAAAAGGTGGGAGTTTGGCCGCTTAAAATCTTTAATTTTTATAGCATGTAAATTTAACGGACAGTTTTATTTTCTATGAGAATTTTAATCAATTTATATTTTTATTAAATTTTTAATAGCGTTGCTTGAAGAGCAACCGTCGTTAGAGGACTTCTGGAAAAGCTTTAAAAACAAACCAATGATGTTAAACACTCGAAAAAAATTAAAAGTGCTTCTTCACTCAGTGCACTATAAACTAAAACTAACAATAAAGCTATATGTCTCATGCATCAATCAAGAAAAATATATAAGCGCAAAATTTTCCTTAGGGCCTTCCTTCAGAAAAGGGCCGAAAAGTTATCTATTTATAGAGGAATATCGCAAAATTCCGTACGCTTAACATTTTTTCCTGAGTGTTTCGTGACTCCTGTGGGTTCATTGTTTGTAACTGTTCACAGTGCAACTTAAAAAGAGGTATTCTAAATTTTTCAGAGTGTAGTTAAGTTGTTTAGACAACTGGTGAAAATTTGTATAATTTCCAAGAAGGAAGGCCCTAAAAACAGCAATATGAAAAGAATTTGATTTCTACATAAATCCTAAAATCTGTAATCTACTACTGGCTTATTAATAGTTTTTTTTTAAATAGTAATTTTCCTGATTGGTTGTTTTTAAATCATTATATCAGTACACTGGAAGATTATTTACTGTGCGTTACAATATACACACACATGGATTAGATAGTCTGTCCATCCAAGAGTTCATCTGAATAAAGTTGAATTACGAATTCGCTGACAGTTTTGATAAAGTTTACATGTTTATGAAATATGCAATACATTAAAGCATGTTCAACAATTGTTATTAAGAAAATATTTTCTGTTATGGATATGACACAGAAAGATTTTTATTTTTTACGTTAATACTGAAATATACTTACCAACCAAGATGGATTAGATGATGATTTTATGCATGATTTATTAGCATCCAACAAACGTGGGAAAAAAAGAAACTTTTATTGTGATATATAAAAAGAAGTATCACTTTTGGTCGGTGCACTTAACCTTCTGCATAACGATTTACAATTCTTGCGTTAAAACTTTGGGAGATGATTTTAGTCTATGTAAGATAAAGATTTTGTTGATTTGTAAATATAAAATAATGGTTTTAGTATTAGATCATGTGAGAGTCATTCGCATTATTTTAAGCCTCTTTACAAAAATGTATTGCTTTAATACAAAAACCTTATAAAAGATATAAATATTAGTGTACAGTACCCTAAAAAATTTCAAACCAAAAGGGAGTTTTGGACATTAAATATTGTACAAATAAAATAAAATGATAATTTTACTTTAATAAGTGTTCTCATTCATTCTGTACCAGTTTTTGTTTGAAAAGTCATCTTCATATTAAAATACAGTGAATTAAAAAAGTTTTAAGCCAGTGAAAACTTTATGAAATTGAAAGTTTTGTAATAGTTATAGTAATAATAATGATAATAAACTTTATCAAAAATCAATTTTCCGTTCAAAGTTCCGTTCGAGTATTATAAAGCGTATTTTATTCTAGGTAAAAACTTTCAGGGCAATCGTAAAAATATTAAATTTATTGCCTCTCTAAAGAAAAATATTCAACTGTAAGAAACATTCAGAACAGCTTAAAATAAGGTTTTTTTGTACATTCGTATGTAGTATTTGTAGTCATTTACAATGATAATAAAAGCACAATTGGATTAAAAATACTTCAAAGAAGATACGTTCGTCGTCAGGTATGAGTAGTAGGTCTGTTTGTAGAACAATACGACATTCAAAATCTATCGTCAACAATTTTTGAAATTAAATGCTATTTACGTGACAGAAAATCCAGAGAGAGAAAAAATCATTAATTAGGTGCACATCTACCAAATAAAATTCGAATTAGACAAATTGTTCAAGCGATTGCACTGGGTATCTTAAGATATATATATATATATATACTATATATTAGCTTAAATTGTAAATCAGATACGAGACAGAACATTAGAACATTTAAAGTTCGCGGTCCATGCGATGTCAGACAAGAAATGAGAAATGATTCTAGGTCATTTTTTTCTGACGAAAAAGTAGAATTTAAATCTCTTAGATGAGTGGAAGTATCATTGGCAAAATTTGAAATGAGAGGAAGATTTTCTTTTTCAAAACGTCAAACGAGAGATTATATAATTTGATTTTTCTCCGATTTCACAGAAATATTTACTAATTTTTCTGAAAACAATAATTTTGCTGCATTTATAAAAAATTAAATTTATACTGATTATCTCTTCTCATTTGTACTCGTTTAGCAGTCACTATATAGATTTATAAACAGAATAACATAACTATTCACAAATTCAAATTTAAATTAACTTCCACAATACTGAAACTTTGGAATATACAGCAAAAATTGTTGTTTTAATATTCTGAAAGTTTGTGGCTTTACCACTAGACGTTTTACCGTAACCATATACATTTCCCCCTCTATTTAAGAACTTAGATCAACCATGAAAAATAAATGTATCGAAAAAATTCTTGATATGTAACAAAATCTAGTATTATTATCAGTAGAATAATGGATATCGAAAGTTGTTCAAAGCAATAAAGAGTTCACAAGTTCCCCCCCCCAAAAAAATTACCCGTTATATGCAATAAAAAGGCCTGGAAAATTTTTCACGGATTTAAAGTTTTTTTTTATCTAATAATTTTTTACTAGATTGCAGTAACGTACGTTGTCTATAGTATTACTTTTAAAACTTAATAATAAATGCTATGATTCAAATACCTGAAGCTTTAATCATCTATTTAATGAAATTCTCAATAGCTTCAATTGACCTTAACATTTTTTTAAAAGCAATATAAAAAGCTTCTTATTTGGTACTCTAAACTCATTTGCTGAAAATAAAAAAAATCATTTTGAAAGTTTAGATTTCAGATTATTAGAACAGAAATTAAACGGCAGTTTTATCATTGAATGTAGCCAACTTTCAGCGAAAATATTTACTTTATTCAACAGAGATCATTTTTGGAGAACATTTAAAATATCAATCAGAAATTATCAAGAATACTCATTTATGCATGAATTTTATACCAACTAAAATTTGAAAATCTGCAACCTTTTATCCACTTACAGTACTTAGAAGTACAGTAATACACAGTTTAATCACAGTACAGTTTAATCACATTATTACTGTAACTATGAAAAATCACTATAAATTACTCGTGTTAATGAGATTACTGCGTTTAATTAAAGTAATTCTTTTAATGGACAGATTTCCACTCACTTTCTAATCATGTCTAGCCAGAGAAAAAAGTATGAGCATTAATGAATTTTCAGACGTCGGTTTTATGATTAAAAGATTAGATTTTTCAAAAGTGTGCCAAACAAAGTATTAGTTGACTTCTTCAATTTTTGTTTGGGCTATATTGTTATGAAAAAGCCTCATCAATCGCTGATGAAACAGTCATTAGAGGTATAGCTAGTGTTTATATTTTTTTCTTAATTTTCTTTTTGTTACATTAATCAGTATTGATCATACACTGTCTAACTAAAACAAGAAAAAACATACAGTTTCATGTTGACATTCATAATGCAGGGGTTATCATGAATAATTCATATAGGAAAAATTATTAGAATAAAACAAGTTAATTTTTTTTTCTAGAAGGCATTTGTCTCTAGACATATTGTTCTCTGGGCATTTGTCTAGAACATCACGAACAATTTGTTAATTTTTTAATGAATTTTTAAATTTTAATTGAACACAATTGAAACAATTTTTTTCGGTGTATTTTAATAAACTTTAAGGCATCAATAACATTAATTTATGATCTAGAATGAAATTAGATTTTGCAGTCCTCAGTGAATAGATTTTAGGGGTCTATGGAAATTTGTGGACTCTTGAATGTAAAAATGTAAGGAATCAATAAAAACCCATAAATAGACCAATTTGTAGCTACGTTACAATTTTACTTTATCAATATTGATGTAAGAAATAGTTAAATACTATATTTGATAGTGTTCAGAAAAATCACTTTGTGTGTGATAATTAGTTAACTGGATTCCTCAACTTTTTGGAAAAGGGCAAATATGTAAAATTGTTTTTACTCTACAATAATCAACAATGTCATGGAATTGTATTAATGTAAAATGGTAATAAATGATTTTTAAAGCAATCGTAACTAGACAAATATATTCTAAATGTGACTTTTCAAGCTTTAAATTTGAAAAGCGTTCTTTGATGTGCATTCATTTTGGTCATTGTAAGATGAAGATGTATTGCCGTGTAAACTAGTTTTATTACGGGGATTTCGTTGAATTATGAAAAATTATGAACATTTTTATTTATAATTCAGAATTAAACTAATCTCATTTCTTTCAAAAATTCTAAATTTCGTTTTCATCACTTGAATTTGGGGGAAAAAAACTTTGTTTATCCGTCCGTGACATTTTTTTCTTCGCATATGATATGAAGATGATTTGGATTACTTACTTTAAAATATAAGTTTTTCTACAACTTTGAATAGTAAGACTTTGAATAATTACATACTTAGCAAATATTGTGTGCCAATAAGTAGCCGTTTGACAATTTTTATAGATATGTCACCAAGTTTTGAGCACACTTTTCTTTAAATTGTTTTCAGTTAGAGTTGTTTAAGATAGAGTTGAGGCTGTCGCCTCCTTCCAAATGATTGCCGGCCATGACTATCTCCAAGTTCAACTTTACCCCACATCGGACTAGCTGCTGTTGAAACTTTCCCATTGCAACCAGACAAGAATGGACACCGACCATCTGCCGGTCGCATGCTTGCCCAACGGATGACATCATCACACGATATTAGGAGGCTGGACGTAAAACGCTTAAAGAAACACGTTGGATAAGCGCATTAGATAAATAAAGTAAAATAAAAAATAAATAAGTAAATAAATGTAAACATACCGTGGGCTTGTCCTCCAAAGGGTACGTGTGCACCGTAATGCTGAGGACCTGAGTATTGGTTGAGGCCTGGACCGGCTGGAGCAAAGTGCCTGCCGCCTCCGTAAGGTCCAGGAGCGGACTGGTGGTGACCGTAGCCGGCGCTTCTAGCCGGAGCACCGTAAGAATGGGGAGGTCTGGGGAGGTGAGGAGACCTCGGTGAGTGCGGGGCGCTCGGGTGCTGGGGCGCAGAAGGATACCCAGGTGCGGAAATGCCGCCCCGGTGGTTCAGGGCATTCCTAGAGTGTGGTACGCCGTACCTGTTGTTGACGGCCAATGATGAGAATGACACCGCGAACACGCTCAATAGCGTGGAGAGAAGGAAGACCTAGAGGAAAAGAGAAAGGAAGACTGTTAATGTTATTGATATGATCAATGGGAGCGAATGTGTTACAGATAATGCAATGAGTAGGGGACGCTGGAGTCAAAAGTAACATGGGCTCAATTATCAGTTGTAACATTTCATATTTAACCCTTTGTAGCGAAACTATTTACCAATGCTGAAAAAAGGGCAGCCTTTGCGGCCACACAGCCACCTGTTTCAAAAATGGTATTGATGTGTGGCACGCGATTCGATCGACCTCTATGTTGCTGGTAGTTAAATGGAACGATGGCAACGGCTGCCCTTTTTTCAGCATTGGGCAGTCCATTCAGTTTTTCCTATCGTATTCTCCTGTTCTCAGCAGATGCCAGTACTGTTAAAAATAATTCTGATATCCATTTTACAAATAACTGACAGTTTTTACGGGAAATGATGTCCTAAATAGAAAAGGCTTCTCGTGTAGCCTTCCCTAATGTCTTCCTTAAATATTGAAATCCAATTTATTCTTCGTGAATCAAAACAATCAAGATGTCAGAGATTTGTCACGGCGAGGACAGCACGAGTTAAATTGTTAATGCGAAATATAGTTTCAAGAGCGGAGTGTGGTACATTTTTATTATTTCCTTAGTTAGCTCCCATTTGCAAAAATGTAGCAGTAACGAGTTTTCGCCTGGGCCCCATGCTACATCCCCGCATTGGCCTATGAGTCCCAAAAGAAACTCTTCGATATTAAGTCTTTGCAACGGTGGTAACAAATAGGCTAAACCTTGGCTCAGTGTTAAAAATTAATGAGAAAAAAATTATAGCAATTCCTTCCTCTAGGAAAACTTTTGTGTTCTCTACTGAGTTAATCAGCTATACCTATGAGGCAAAAAACAGCAATAAATTTTGTTAAAAACATGAAAATCAATTCTCAGACCTGTATCCAATCATTAACGTTAAAAAAATGTTTATTATGTGTGGCTGTATTTCAATTGACAAAAATTTGATGCATTTTAGGGAAAACTGAAGATTTTTGAAAAGAGTTTTACCTTTTACAGACCGAATTCACTTCCAGGCATATTTTAAATAAGTTTTTTGCATATTTTGCCTTCTAATGTGTTAGTTAAAGGATATTAGTCATTTAAATGCGGAAAAAAATTGTACCTCCCCAATTTTCAATGTGTTCCCAATTGGTCATTTTGGGTGGGGGAAAGATTGGTCATTTCTGACTACACTTTTAGGGGTTATACTTTGATTATACTTTTATGGAAATATTAATAATGCATGGAAGATTTATACTTAAATTTAAATAAGTATATGAATTAAGCTTGAAGGGGAGAGAGGTATATCAAGATAGCTCCGTAAATATTTATAAAAATGGCTATATTTATGATTTTATATCCAGTTTCCCACTATAAATAGTGATGATAGAAATGCAAATTCTATTTCAAAAATTCAAGTCATCTTTTAACTATATCAGCTAACTTTCTTCAAGTCAATATTGAAAAAAAAATTAATTTTTCAATAAATTTTTAATTTGATCTTCCCAATTGGGAACATTGGCCTGTGAAAGGTTAAGTATCAATCGCTCGAATGGTTAATAATATTAAAAATATTTTCTGGATAATGCAGTAGCTATATCCTAGAAGATTTTTTTTCTCTTTTATAATATTTGAAGGCAATTCTAATTTTTGAACATTTAGCTCGTTTTTAGAACATTCTGATTTAGAACAAAACTACAATAAAAGCATATCAGCAGTTTGTAAATATCGCACATAAATATCATAATTAAAGTATCGTTTGTAAATATCGTAAATAAAAATAATAGGTGTATATAGCGTCAAAGTCACGTTATATGCTTATTTGTATGTAATTGAACTTTTAAGTATATTTCTTTCAAAATGATGCACAATGACACACGGAATGCATTTGGATTAACTTGATATCTGCCGCACAAGACGAGATTCGGAGAAATAGATTCGTTTATCATAAAGCCTCAAAATCAAGCTATATGTTTATTTAGTTCCATAACTCTTTTTAAAATTATTTCGAATGTTTCACATTTTTCTTTCTCTTTTTTGTGTCATTTGTGTTGGTGTGCTTAACTCTCCTTTGATTATTTTTGCTGCTACCCAGCGAGTGGTTTAAGTCCTAAATTTTTTATCATTAATTATTTATATGATGTACTGTCTGGATAACAAAACCTTCATTTTAAAAATCTGTACGATCACAAATATTTGTTTATACTACATTTTTGGGGAGAATCTCTTAAGTAGCTTGCACTGTGGCTTGAGTAAAAATTTGTGGCCACAGTAAAAAACAATAGTTTCGGGGACTATTAATCAAGTAAATCGTACTGTGCTATTTTTTATTTAAAGTATTATTTACATTTTTAAAAAATTATTTTAACCTACAAACATCATGTCTTTTTAATGTTCATCAACAAAATGCATTAAAAAGTAAAATTCAACAAAAGCAATGAAAGATTTGAGTAAATAAATTTTTAATCCTTTCAGATTAGGGCGGCTGTAAATAAACTAAATCGTTAACTGGCGCTTAACCTTGAAATCAAGCATTTTCACAACTATATGAAGTCATGAACATGCTTTAAGAAGATAAAACACAAATATACCATTATGATATAAAGAACATTTTTATAAATAGATAATAAGATAGCCAAGAAGAAGAAGCATTATAGAATGGTTAAAACACATTAAAAGTGAAATTACATACGGAAAAAATGATGAAATGCTGAATTAGAATGCAAAAATTTCATCTAATTTGTCCATAATACATACGGAACCAGATCAAATTAAAAGTAATGTTACTTTTATCTGTAGAAAAAATATGAGCCCAATAAGTAGCTTCTGTAAATTGTTCAAAATCAAGACTTATAACTCGATTTTCTTTCAAACTAATTCTTTTAGAAATAATATAATTAAAATGAGAGTAAGTCTGAAAATTTAATAACATTAAGAACTCTAGGACTGACTTAAGGTTTGGTATTCAGGTCACATAACCAAGACTCTAGAATTTTTTAGACACCCTTAAAGTCGCACACGTTGAAATGCCACTGCTAACACTTAACACTAACATTAAAATGAATTAAAAACTTTTTGGCAGTGGTTTCAGTAGAAAATATGATTCATTTATACATAAAGTCCACCCTCATTCAACTACAAAAAAGCTGCACCATCCGCACAGACAGGATAGTTAGTAAGTTCTGAGCCTCTGCGTGTCCAGACGGTGTAGCTGCTTTTTGCAGCTGGCTGAAGGAACGAAGATATGCTGTACCACCTGAAACAATGGGCTTACGTTTTATTTTTGTGTGTGTGTGTGCTGTTCCAAAATGTTTTTGTTAAATTTTATCGTTAAACATCCGTTTTTTGCTTGGTGTTTTCCTAAAAAAGAAATCTAGACAACCCCCCCCCTTCAGTAACCAAAGGATTTTACGTGATGCAGAGTGATCTTGACACATTTCACAAAGCATTTCTGTAGGAAAGCTATGTTGCTTCTCCCCCTTCTCCCGAATTACATTCTGGGTTCAGCCTAAACGCCAACTTTTTTTTTTTTTTTTTTTTTGTGCGTGTGAGTAAAAATTTATTTACTAGGCCTTCCCCGAATTTTCCTTTTCTCCTATCGCTCCCCATAAAAAAAAAGGAAACGCCTAGTTAAGAGTGTTTTCATTTACCTATCAACTTCAGCAGAGTACGCAAGGGAAGGTTATGGGCTTTCTTCCCCTGTCCCTTTAATCCAGGTTCTAACCATCAAACCCAATGCAAAACCATTGGGTTTGATGGGGTAAGTAAATTATGTCCAGTAAATTATGGATATTCTCACATTTTCCCTTTCCAACATGGGTCTTTAAACACCTCAGTAGAATAGTGGAACTAGAAAAGAACGCTAGATGCAGAACAGAAATCTTCGCTGATGCGTCTTTGTAGATTTGGTTAAACGATTTTCAAGATTTTTTTCCAGAATTTGAAAAGAAATAAAATCTTAAGGTTTTGTCTCAAGAGGGCAAATAAAATGAAGAAGGACCCCGTCTGAAATGTTCTTCATATTCTATTGATGAAAATAAGTTTCATCAAATAAATGTCGTGGAGTGGATCCCTGTCAGTCCAATAACCGATATCAGACCCTTTTTCCCTTAAAAAAAAGAGAGAGAATAAGTAGGTTCGTAATTATACTTATTTATTTTAGTGTATTTTTAATATTAATATTGCATAAAGTTCATTAATTCAAAACAAAAATTTACATTGCTTTCCCCCCCCCCCCCTGCAATCACCTCTCACTGTCCATCATTTGAGTTAGAAAGTACTTGAGTTAGTATGGATTGTAAAAAGTGCCAGTTCCATATTATGAAATGGCACTTTTTACAATAACAGCAGCATCAGATAAGTTATTATCTTGCATAATCAATTTAATTTATAAGGTATAAAATCAGACAGTGAGTAAGTTAATAATTGAAAAAACTTCTTAAAGACTTCTTCAAGTAAATTATATTGTATTCCTAATAAACTAGTTAATTGGATTTTACCTGCTTTATGCCTGATCATGGTATCATAGTTCAAATTCCATAAAATTAAAGAAATTTATATTGTAACTGAATTTCCTTAGCAACCTTTGTATATACTAGGGGCCAAGGCCCCAAGACTCGCTACGCTCGCTTTTCGTATGAGACATTCGGCCCCTAATAAGGCTTATTCGTAAAAAAGACACAATTTCAACAGACAAAACCTGAAGATTGGATCAGATAGAATGTTACTGAGCTACATATTGCTTGGTTCTTGCATGTTCATTGGTACATAAAAATTTAAACTTCACACTACAGTAGACCCCCTCCCCTCATAACACAGAAGATATTTTGTTATGGGAATCCGTGTTGTACGGGTCCTGAGCTATACTCCACCTGGAGTGCGGACTCCGCTTATAATCGCTGGAAAAATTATTTGCATTCCTCTGAAACACAATGGTATTTAATGTTGCCATTCAAAAGTTATATTAATAAGGAGCTAAAGCGTGATAAAATCAGAACATCTATTTCAGCTGTATTTTTAATAATGTAAAACCTATTAGACACCTTGCGAATTTGCCAACCATGGTGATTTTTCATTATTTGGTGACTTGCGTACATGTAAAGTTAATAAAAGCTACGGAACAGATAGGATAGCTTGCCACCAATGGCGACTTTTCATTATTTGGCGATTTACACATGCTCACAACCTATAATTACTGTTCATTTAAGGTTACCGGAAAACCGTTATCCATATTTTCATTTACATAATCGTTTGCAGATTGGCGTACTTAGCACCACGAATTATACCATCTCGTCGCGCTAACAAATATCCAAAGTGTACTATAACTGCTATAATGGCAGTTAACGCCGCCAAATATATAGTTAACGCCGCCACATATTTCTACTGGTAGCAAATAATCCAGCTGGACCGAACCGGCTTTAAAATAATTTGCATTTTAATTATTTTTCATTTTCAAGATATTAGTTATTCTGTTTTGGAAAAACGAATAATCGCTGATTCTAAAATCCTGTTGTCTAAGCGAACTTACTATTTGAAAATTGTCAACTTTGTGTAACACATTTTGAGTTACTTATTTCATATAGTTTTTATTTTGGCGTAAAATGTGCGTAATTCTAACTCATGTTTGTAAATTTCACACGATTCTAGATACTTGGAAACGCTTTGTTGCAAAGGAATGAATTATTTTATGCCGAATCTGGACCCCATTATGTTTATTTTTTCAGTTTTTTACTAATATCTTCTAAAATAATTCAATTTTCGAAATTTAAGTCAGCTTAGCAGGTTCCTCGGAATTTTTCGAATCTGTGGGCACCTTAGTCGAAACTCAAATCCCCACGGTTTAGGAGGAGATAGGCCAACAAGCTTTGACAGAGCCAGCGGCCTTTACTTTTTTTTAGAATTGAGGGATTAGTTATTTTTTTAAAACATTTTATTGATCCTCATATAAAATTAACATTTAAAATATTCTGAGAGTTTGGATTGATGGCCTTTAATCTTTTTTTTTTTTTTTTTTTACATAATAATAGTTTACACTTTTTTGGTGATAGCAATATTTTTGAAACCACTTTTTTTTTCCCCCTTAAAAGAGGTTGTTACTGAGTTGACTGTAACATACTCAGACAGTTAAATTATTAGAAGGAAAAATATATAATACCATTTTCGTCTTCATTGCTTGGTTCTTTGTTATTTTTATTTTGGCACCCTCAAATTTCATGTGTTTATTTATTTATTTATTGCATTGTTACTTCCTTGTACGTAGTATAAGGAAGTAATGTGATCCCGAAAAATTTTGGGGGCCAAATTTCGACAAAAAAACCGATTTTGACTACCTCTAAATTTAATTAAAAATTTTTTTTTGATGCATCCTATCGTAGGCTAGCATGCACGATCATATTAACGCGTCTGCAACTCATTTTGACCAGCGGCGAGTCTGCTGTGGCCAGTTTTTCCATGCCGTCTGTACGTACGTACGTACGTATATATGTAACTCGCATGTCTCAAAAACTATTGGTCGTAGAATGTTGAGATTTGATATTTAGGATTGTTCTATGATCTAGTTGTGCACCTCCCCTTTTGGTGGCAATCGAATGGATAGTTTATGTACAGGACCGCCCAAAAGATTCGAAATACATTACGCTCTATGGGCCGAAATTCATTAAACTCGCCTAACTCAAAAGCTATTAAGCGTAGAATGTCGAAACTTCATATTTTGGATAGTTGTAACATCTAGTTGTGCACCTCTCCTTTTGGTTCCATTCGACTGGATAGTTTATCTACAGGACTGCCCAAAACATTCGAAATACATTACGCTCAATGGGCCGAAACTCATTAAACTCGCATATCTCAAAAACTATTAGGCGTAGAATGTTGAAACTTTATACTTAGGATTGCTGTAACATCTAGTTGTGCACCTCCCCTTTCGATTCCATTCGTCTGGATAGTTTATCTACAGCACCGCCCAAAAGATTCGAAATACATTACGCTCTATGGGCCGAAATTCATCAAAGCGTTTTTTAGAGGTATTGGGCTATTTCAAACGACTCAGAAGTGATGTATGCTGTAAAGAGTTAGAAAATGAATCTCTCCATTAAAAAAAGTGTCTTTATCATTTGTAGTTCTGCTACAGGAACACTCAAAAGATTTCCAATACATTACGGTCAATGGCAATTTTAGGGGCATTCATCCATTACAAGCACAATACCGTCCTACCACATAAGTTAGGTAATGGTCCGACCACGGTCACGTGCCTCCCTCAAGAACTATGCCCTCAAGAACTACACCAAAACTTTTGGTGTACGTGTGTGCATATTTAACTCTCAAATCTCAAAAACTATTATGAAATTTCATATATAAGAATGTTGTAACATCTAGTTGTGTATCTCGATTTTTGGTTCCAATCTACTGGAGAGTTTATTTACAGGACCACCGAAAAGAATTTTAGTACTTTAATGTCTATGGACATCTTCAATATAATACAACTGCAGACAGTCATTGTTTGGTACATGCCCAAAAACTCGCCGTCTGTCCTCGACCTTGGCGAGTTTTGGCGTAATATCGCCAAATTTGGCGATAGTCAGTCATTTGGTCCATGCCCAAAGTATCGCCATTTGTCATCTTTCTTGGCGAGTTTTGGCGAAATATCGCCAAATTTGGCGATAATCTGTCATTGTTTGGTTCATGCTTAAAATCTCGCCAAATTTCGTCGACATTGACGAGTTTCGCCGAAATATCGCCAAATTTGGCGCCAAAAATTATTTCGTATTTTGTATAACACTAAAACTTTAACCCGTAGATTTTTGAACTTTTGTATTTAGAACTATTGTAATATCTAACTGTTTTCCATATCTTTTTTGACAGCAATCGACTGAGAATTTATTTACAGGGTGAGCCAAATGACTTTAAATACATTGAGGTGTATGGATGCATTCAATTCATTGAAAGTCTGTGGTCAATGACTACTTTGGCTATCCCTAAAATCTCGCAAACTATCTCATGTTTGTCGGCTTTTGGTGAAATATCGCCAAATAAAGTGTCAGAAGGAAATCTTTCAAATTGAACTCAACTTGGCGATATCGAAATATTTGGCTAAAAATCGCTATACCTTACTATTATTGATATTTTATCTCTTTCAAACAAATAAGTTTAGAGGAAGTGCGTCGAAAATATTTTTGATCTAATGGACGTGCAAGGAAGTCATGTGTTGGACACATCAGATTTTTTTTATTTTGTTTTTCTTTCTACTTAAGCTTCTCACAGTGTCCTATTTCTTTTTAAGTACGTAAATTAGTTCTATGTGTATGTTTCATTTACACGAAACAATACTACGCAGCAATATTGGGACGATGGTTTTTTCTTATTAGTGGGAAACGTATGTTTGTACTATTTGCACAAATGATTATTTTGCATTGAATATATTTTATCAATTATTCTCAGTACCTGAATATAATTCCATCAAACGGTGGATTTTATCTAAAGTAAGTGCCTATTTAACATCTACTAAAGTGTGCAGCAATATTGTTTATTCCTCAATAACTGTAATACCATCCAGATCTTGAAAGGCAAATTTAAAAATGAAAAACATGGTAAACTTTGCAAGACTATCATTAACATAACCTTATGATGAATTTTGATGCACCTAGGAAGTGAGCTACAAACTCTCTAAAGGTCTATATCCCTATAATCTTTTATTAAAATAGAAATTTTACTTTTTCTAGAGGGAGCCATGAGGGCTTAGGTTTGCACTTGCACCCAATAAAAAACAATCATTACTAGTCATAAATTATTTTTTAAAATCGCATTTGCCGACTCATTGTTCTTTAACCCTTTGAGGCTCAACCCTTTCCCAATGCTGAAAAAGGGCAGCCGTTAGCATCGCTCGGCTTAACTACCAGCAACATGGCGGATGATCGAAACGTTCATCGCGTGCCACAGATCTAGAGACCCTTTCCTTGACGACAGCTGGCAACGGCTGCCCTGTTTTCAGCATTGGGTAATCTATCCAGCTGCTCTCGCATTTTTTCATTTTTCAGCAGATGTCAGTGCTGTTAAAAATAAGTGACATTTTTTTTTTTTTTTTTTTTTTTTTTTTACGGGAAATGACGTGCTTAAAAATTAAAGGATTCTCGTGGAGCTATGTCACCCGCAACTATTTTTATAGAAATCCAATCTATTCTTCGTGACTGGCAACAGTCAAAACGTCAGAGATTGGTGTTCCCAGAGCGGGAACACTGCGCGTTAAAGGGTTAGAGTGACCTGACTTCCCCTCCTCCAGTGATTCTTAGTGGAAACGTGTCTTGGAAGCGGCAGCGCATGGTGCGAATTTCAGACAGCTGGAAAGTCTCACATCTTCTCAATCGGAGATGTAATACGAGAACTTAGGTTTCTCCTTACATACATAATGGTTTACTTTCCTGAGGTTTTTAAATTGTCTGTTCAACTTTTAGGTTATTATTTCAGACAAAGTGTTTATGATTTTCGTGCTTTAACATAGTGTCATAAATATGCAATCATTAAAATTAATCAAAAAATTATAAACTGATACACACGAAAAAAGTGACTTAGCAAGACGATCATTCGGAGTCACACATAAGATCCACTCTTCTTCAGTTGCAAAAAAAGTGTCACCATCCACAAAATCGTAAAGATTAGGACTTTCTGCTTGCTTGAATATTTCAAGTGGAACTGAGTTTTAACCTTATTGACTGTGTGGGTGGTTGGAACTTTTTTGTGACTAAAGAAGGGTGGAGCTTCTGTAACACCCGAAACGACCGTATTGCTAAATATATTTTTAAAGTGCGTTAGTTTACAAAATTTTTAAGTTTTAGCACCAATTTTGTTTGTTGAGTATGTATAAAGGATTATACTCACATTCGCCATATAAGATTATTTTTCATACGATCTGTAAGTATGCCATTGATACTTACAGATTCTGGCACGCAATTATTACTTTATAAAAAAAGAGTAGAAAATAAATTTTTTTTCAAATGGATTATTTTTTTACGTGATTACAATGCATAATAAACGTGTTTTGAACTAACCATTTATTAAGTGGAAAACCTCTATGGAAATAGTTTCTGGTCCTCGTTGTAACGTAAAGATTAATTGAGTGGTAAAATAGAACGTTTACGGATTACGATTAAGGCAAGTAGTTTTTATGTGTGTTATTTTACAAAATTTTAAGTAATTTACCCTTATGACAACAGTGTTAGCCTTCAAAATATTAGGGGGAAGGCGAAAATTAATGTCGTTAATATTAACATTTCCCAGTAAGGTTGAAAAGTTTTTATGATTTCGCTTTAGGGATGGACGCGAGACGAGACAGAGATTTACAGATTTTTTGCGAGACGAGACACACATTTTTAACATTACGGTATAGGGGTTTTGCGAGACGAGACAAAGCTTTTGGGCTATTTTGCGAGACGCGAGACGCTTATTTTTCGTCTCGCGTCCATCCCTATTTCGCTTTGTCCATCTGTCAGTCAGTCCTCCCATGCTCTAAATGCCGTAAATATGCGCCGACTACTATTTTCTGTAGGTTATTCCTATGTACTGTACCAAGTACCCTATTGAAAGTGGTGCATGTAGCATTTGTAGTTCTTTTACAGGAGTACACAAAAGAATTCCAATAAATAAAGCTCTATGGGCAGCAAACTCCAAATTCTTAAACATCTCGAAAACTACTGATTTTTCAGTAAAATTAATTGAATGTTGGCCACCCACCACGACTTTTCATTTTCTAGCAATTCCTTGGCGATTTGCGTATGCGCACAATCGATTACCATTTCTCATTATCGTTGCCATTAAAACAGTTTTTTAATGGCAACCATAATAAAAATTTTTTGAAGATTGGCGTATTTAGCACCGCGAAATATTTCAAGACACCTCGGAGACAAACATACAATCTGTCGCCAAATTATTCCACCGTAACGAAAAATTATTCTCATCGTAAAACTATAGGGTTTAGTAATTTCTCGCCAAATGCAGAAGATATGGTCAAGCTGTGCTCAATTTTTTAGCGCCAACCTCGACGGACCGCCACTGTTTGCAAACCCAGATTGAAATATTAAATATGGAATTGTACTGAAATTACACCGCAACTCCAAAGACAGAGCAAGTTAAAGAAAAGCTTATGAAAACGACATTACTTATGGTCTCCCCAATACAATTCTTTTACGTGAAAAAGAAAATATTTTTTAATGTAAAACTAATTTATCACTTACGCCGACCGGATTGTATGGTGGGTGAAGCACCGTATTACGGTTTTAGGTTAAACTCCCGGCGGTCGGGGTTCGATCTCCGATTGAGCGTGGTTGTCATTGTCCGTCCCTTCATAGGGTGCGACGTTGGTCCACCTACTAGAGGCCAACAATTCCGGCCTGTTGAGGCCAAAGCCTTCAAAGCAGCGGCCGGTCATTGGGGGAAAAAATAAGTTTATCACTTAAACAGCGATTATGTGGCTTAATCCCTAGCCCTCTGAAGCAAATGCAACGCTGGACATAACATTGGAATCTTCACCCTTGCATCGTTGCAGTCATCGGAGTGAACTGTTGATGAGTGACTACTAATCAGTCTTGAACGAAGAATTATTTGGAATTTGAAGCCTTGCAGATGAGTGATAAAAGAGGTTATTGCTGGTGTTATTAATTATAACCAACTAATTATAAGGTGACCAAAGAAAATATGCATATTTAAAGCAGAAAAATTTGCTAAAGATGGTTTGACGACTAGCAATGAAAAAAGAAGAAAAGGGGATGTCCTCCCTCCTTGGAAAATTCTGCGGATATAGATTATAGATATTAACCCTTTAACGCGCAGTGTTCCCGCTCTGGGAACACCAAACTCGGACGTTTTCACTGTTGCCAGTCACGAAGAACAGATTTGATTTCCATAAAAATAGTGGCGGGTAACATAGCTCCACGAGAATCCTTTACTTTTTAGCACGTCATTTCCCGTAAAAAAATGGTCACGATTATTTCTAACAGCACTGACATCTGATGAAAAATGGAAGAATGCGAGAGCAGCTGGATAGATTGCCCAATGCTGAAAAAAAGGGCAGCCGTTGCCATCGCTCGACTTAACTACCAGCAAGATCTAGAGACCCTTTTTTGACGACAGCTGGCTGTGCCGGCACAGCCAGCTGTCGTCAAAAAAGGGTCTCTAGATCTGTGGCACGCGATGAACGTTTCGATCTTCCGCCATCTTGCTGGTAGTTAAGTCAAGCGATGCCAATGGCGGCGCTTTTTTCAGCATTGGGAAAGGGTTGCGCCTCAAAGGGCTAAACATTGTAAAAATGTTAAATGAAAGCAAGTCTACTA
This sequence comes from Cheiracanthium punctorium, assembly GCA_038373885.1. Classification (NCBI taxonomy): domain Eukaryota; kingdom Metazoa; phylum Arthropoda; class Arachnida; order Araneae; family Cheiracanthiidae; genus Cheiracanthium; species Cheiracanthium punctorium. The sequence goes on from JAWZYV010005322.1 coordinate 578,432, forward strand.
GAAAAGATAAGCTCTCAATACTGCTTTCATAATATTTCTGATAACATTCTGTAATTTTTTAATAATCTAATTAGCATTAAATGCAAATGTACTGCTGTAAAACTTGAGCCCAATGAACGAAACAATACGTTTCAGACGCTCAAAGTATTTAATATTCTGTGTTTAGTACACGTCGCTCTGATCTGTAGATAGGATTTCAATCGCTGCTCATAAGAAGAGCACGTATACACAATTCACAGCAGTGGACAATATATTGCATTGTTATCATAAAACATACATTTACATTTCAGTTTTAAGTAGGTAACTTTAAAGTGACTGAATTATTTTAAAAGATAAAGGCAAAATTGTTGATGAGTGACTAGTAATCAGTCTTGAACAAAGAAATATTTGGAGTTTGAAGCCTTGCAAATATTTGATAAAAGAACTATTGCTGGTGATATTAATTATAACCAACCAATTATAAAGAGCCTAAGGTGAACAATGAAAATATAAGTATTTAAAGCAGAAAAAATCGCTTATGCTCTTTATGGAATAAAGTTGTAAATCTAAGCTGCAGTAGAAATATTTTGTTTAAAAAAAAAACATAATTTTTATAGAATATTTCGTTTAAATGAACAAAATTTTTAGTTGTTTGGCAATATTCATTATGTTTTACAAATTTTTCTATAGTGCAACTAAAGATTTTGTTAATTTAAAAAATTTTAGTTGTAGTTATTACAACAATGTTTTTTCTTCTTTCTGAATGAACATTGTCTTTGAATGGTGTTATTTTGAAAATAAAATAGCATACAAATGTTTTATAACTGTATTTATTATTTCAATTTTCACTATAGTTTTTAGTGAAGGAAGAACATATTCACTTCAGTCAAACTAGGTTTATTTTTTTCTCTTTCATTATTTCTTTTTCTTTACTTTTACCTTTTTCTATAACTAGTTCTTGCAATCAAATTGCAGAGTAATTTGCCTATTACTGAATTTCATGTGAAAATTAGATTGCTTTCTTCTAAATTGATTTTTTCACATTTTTGGATGATTTTTTTTATTTAGCGCTAACTTAAACTGTTGGCAAAAACGACTGCACGGCTTGTCTGTTGCAAGAATTTTAAAATAAAGCTGAAGGGGTTCCCATTCCCTCTCCCACCCACCCCCTCCCTATTTCCAGTGTCCCTAGGTGTAATGGCTTGAAAAATATTAAGGGAAGCTTGACTCCCGTCCATAAATTAGCATTATAGAGTATCTAAAATAGAAAAAAAAAAAGATTAGAGGCAAGTAAAAAATTTTGGGCTCTCTTTGATTGGTCATATTATTCTTATCCTTATGCCTACCCTATCTCCCCCTGCCTCTGATGATATGCTTGTGTAGTTTTCTGTTCAAATATTTTCAGGCTCAGGCTCGCAGCTTTAAGTACAAGACAGTTTCAATTTTAACATTCAGATTATTACTGTTCATTCATTCCATTCTTTTACGAATCAAAATCAACCGAGAAGCAGAGTTGCATGTGGAAATCAGAAAGAAAGAATGATATAGTTATTGTTTTAATTTAAATTTAAAAATGCGAATTCTAAGGTCGTTAACACTGAAACTAATTTTAGTTTATTAATATCGACTCACATGTACACATATATATGTATAGATAGATAAGATAGATATATAAATATTCAAATGCAATATAATTCCGGAGAGTACCGGTAAAAAGTTTTTCACGCAGGGCGCAATAACCGATTGGCTGATAAAGCCCACATCGTTTAAAATAAATAAATAAAATAACGATTTCAATATCACAAACTAAATTATATGAATTTGAAAAAGTCCTTCTCTTATGCATCTTTAAAATAATTTGATTTTATACAGATTTCGAAACAAATTAACAATTGTGAAATTTGTTTTGAGATTATAAACAAGTTCCATGCATGCTTTAATATTGTCCACTGCGAAAACTGACAAAAATCACACTATTTTTTAATGATTTCTAGAAAACGAATACTGCGATATGTATATCATTTCATTACACAATTATGTTTATTAAAACCTCTCTTAAACGCTACTCTAAGTTAGGAATAATTTTCCCTCTAAGACGGGCTTCCGTTAAGCACGCATACAATTCACCGGATGAAGAATACACGGTACCAGAAAATATTTTCACTTACAGAAAATATTATCACAGTATTATCAAGTTCATATATTATATAATACATGTGAAAATACAAAAAATGCATAATTTTTAAAATATTAAATGCATAAAAAAACATAAATACATAAATAAATGTTGAATAATATGAATGCATGAATTTTTATCGTAACTTAACTTAATCTTGACAAAAACGTTTTAAAATTTGAACTATAAAATTTTGATACAACATTTATCTTGAAATATTTAATAATAGTAATAATAAATATAAATATGTATTTTTCAATTAAATGATGTGCAGTCATAATAAAGGTACAGATTTTTATATTTATTACATTTCTAATCAAATAAAGTTTTAGGTATAATTAAGACTAATTTGAAACCTCCATAAATATATTTAATAGCTTCCGGTCACTAAGCACTAGATACATATGCCTAAATTAAATTTAAATTATTTTTATAAAATTCAAAGTTTTACATTCTTTTAATATAAAGCCGCATCTTTTTCCATTAAATTGCTTCAGTAAATAAAATTTAATGAATACAGTTATTATAGTAAAAATTGGTAAGGTATTAAGTATGTCTGTTATTATTATTATAGAGTCTAATAAATTTGCTGTATTAAAGTTCTCTTGTGATAAAAATTGGAGTAAAATTCACGGATAAATATATACTATTAATGTCTTTTTACTGAGGTATAAAATTACGTCGACTTTCTTAAATCATGTTACAACTATGAGAGATGGATCTAAACTTACTCGATTCATGTCGTTGTTGTCAGTAGTTAATACTCTCTGCTGAATATCTGAACAAAATTTTGATCACGGTTACCCAGATATAGGGAATTAGAATAACACCTACTAGACAGTACCGCCCTCTATAAGATATATGTCTAATAATTGTGTTTTTCTTGCTTCTGCATTTGACCCCATTGGCGGCAACAACACCGGTTTGGCATGATCGGGAACCTTCATTCTCTCTGCATTCTTAATCTTGTAAGTAGGGTTACAGATGACACATCTAACGCAAACTCGCCCACTTGGCGAATATCGGCTAATTAAATGATTACCTTTCAGCGAAGGAGCAATTAAAGCAGAGAAGGGTCTGGTTTCTCTTAAAGAGTGATATCATGCGTGCCAAGGTGGCTCAGTATTGCTCTACATCGAAGTTCAAGAAAATGTAAGGTCACCGGTGGCTATCAAGGTTGAAAAAAACACTTTTGGTTTTTTCCTGGGTTTTTCCGAGACTCCATGAAATATAGGGCACATCGGAGAAAGTGAAATTCGATAACTGACCGGTTGTTTCTCTCTTTTTTTTAATGGATGCATCTTATGCACAATGTGCATTTCGAGTAAACGCGCTTATCAACGGCTGTCACCAACTTCTCTTTTAACAAGATAATATGCAATTAACAAGGAGATTAGAAAATGTTTTCATCTTCGATACAATATCCCTTCTCTCTCTCTCTCTCTCTCTCTCTCTCTCTCTCTCGCTTATTTTTTTCAACCTCTTTCTTCGTTTTATTTCCGAGAAGCAATTTTTTGTTTAAGAATTCCTCCATGAATATTGACCAATATGGACATTTCAATTCTGCTTTTTAAATAACGTTTCTAATTTTCAATAATAGGCTTTGGTGTTACCCAGATTGAATTCAAAACATTCGATGATCCAAATTATTTATAATCTTAAGTTTATTCCGTTGTTTATATATATATATATATATATATATATATACTTCAATTATCAACTTAATAATCTGCAAACTCATATTTTACTGTTCGAGTTATGTTTTTTAAACCCAAACAAATTAGAAAAACGGAATAAATAAATTTGAGTTGTCAATCTTACTCTGATGCGGAAACTATAAATCGCTCTAATCCCGGTAGCTTTTACTTCTGCACTATGTAGGTATTTTTCTCACTAAAGAAAAGAAAAACGTAATAAAATTCAGTAAAAAAATCCGATGTCATTTACTTCTCATTTACTTAATCTATATTAGGTTTTTTGAACGGCAGAGGTATATATATTTAAAATACATATTATTATTTTTTAAATCTTTGTTGAACAATTTTAAAATTTAAATTGTAAAACAATGGTTAAAATTTTTGGAACTAAAAATGTTTAAAGATGCCATAATATCATTCTTTAAATATTTTAGAAAGACCAAGAAGGAAACATGCAGAGTTATTACTCCGGGTAAGTCAAACTTAAAAATAAAAATAAAATAAGAAACTATAAAGTTTTTATTATTCAGAATCGCAGCAGACAGTTACTTTTAAATTTATTCATTCATACCGTATTTCTTTCTTTTAATTATGTCAGCTCATTTAATTATGTTGAAAATGCATTCCTTCCAAACATATTCTCTATTTATAATGAATTTCTTCAAATCTAATGTTTTATTTGCTCTGAATGGCATACAAATAAATTAACCAATACACTTATTTTATTTAAAAGGATTCAATATCTTTACGTTACATTTTTAGAAGAAAAATAACCAATTTAGTGCATTTAAATATTGAGTTAAAGTCGCACTTTAGAAAGTGAATATCTGTTGATTTCTTGTACATTTTTAATATAAAAATAGACATACTTTTTTAATACAAGCTACTTTTCTAGACATGGCCATTTTTGTTATAAAGTTTTCATTAATATTTATTATTTATTTAGTTAAAAAAGTTACATGCAGACTGTTACTATTTTTTTAAATAAATAAGTAAATGAATAAATATAATAATATTTTTAAATAAATAAGTAAATGAATAAATAAAATAACATTTATTATTTAATAAGATTATCTATGGATATAGTACGTGCATTTAATACAACGGTTCCCAACCTTTTAACATTGTGCCCACAATGTTCCCTGAACAAAGGATAAATCACCAAGGCGCTCCCTCCCTTTCTTCACATTCATACAGATTTTTATTTTTCAACAATGAACATTTAGCCGCTTTTTCTACAAAATAATGTTATTGCTAAAGTTTGATAAACATTTTAAACAAAAATAGGTATGTTTTAGAGTAAAAATCGGAATAATTAAGATGATTTTAAAAAATGCATTATCACTTGCTATTTGCCTGTTTTTCTCACAGCCTCCCTTCAAAAGTTTTGCGCCCCTCCTCATGGAGGGGGGCGCGCTCCACCGGTTAGAAATCGCAAATGTAATATGAGATTTGATAAAAAATAACTTACTGTGATATGCGCTGAAAAACAGTGAAGTAGAACATTTCTCTGTGCAAATTTATTTGTTAAAGTTACTAGACAAATCAATGCTGTTCTATGCACCTATTTGCCACTAAACCGTAAAATTTCGTAGGAAATTTGTGAATGTCTGTTTTATGCAAAAAGGAGGAAAAGAGTCATAACATTTTTTAAATTGAAAGGTCAAACGAAATAAATTCAGAGAAAAAGACAATTACTGTTGCCATTAATAAAAAAAGAACTCCGTTATTCTTCCAACAACATATTTTAAATAACTTTAAAACGCTAACGATGAAACTTAAAAATTTTCTTTTCTTACAAAAAGGATTATAACCAGGGGACAAAATCGTCATTTCAAATAAACAATCGATATGTTTACCAATCGACAATCAAATAATAAAGTGCAATAAATTGTATTTTTACAATCTTCGGTATTGTAATTTGTTTTTGCTTTAAATTAACAAAATTTCTTTTTCTTTCTATAATTTAGATTAGTTCACTGAATTTTGATCTGACAAGTAAGATTGCAGCTGAGCATACTAAATATTTTTTCATCAAAATGGAACAAAAGCTAGTATTTCTCCAGGGGTACTTAAAAGATCAGATCTATACAAGGGAAAAAGGAAGTAACACTAGTTAAATTGTTCTTGCATTGTATTTTAATCCACACATTAATAATTCTCATTTAACTCTTTGTATTCGAATATCATTGAAAATCACGTCTACATAATTCAACACACATGCAAATACAACTACACAAAGCAAAAACCTGTCATATCCTACATTTTTTGCTTCTGCTTCACCGAGGATCTGATAATGAGGAACAAAGCGCTTTCTACATGCAGAGATCCGTAACGATATTCGATTCCGGATTTTTTTTTTAGAATATGTATAAAATGCTGCTTATTATCTGGGAATTGATAGTTCGGAAAGATTATCTGCACGCTATAACTATTTTTCAAAAATAAATAAATAAAATAATAATTATTATTATAATAATTGGCCTACATCTTTTTCCTTGAAGGTTTAATATTCAGAAATATATATTTTTTTCTTTCCAATAACCTGGTCAGCTGCTGACGGTAAGTTTGACTATTAAGAGCGCAGGAGATTTTTTGTCATTTTATTATAAGGTTCCTGGTAGGTTGACCCCTATGAGTGGTTTCCTATTTTTGATCCAATTCCAGCTGAAAGACCTAGTACCTAGATTGGTACCCCCAGGGGTATCGTTTGAACACGGGGGACATTGGGGGCACAACAGATTTTATGCGCACCAATTCCCTTTAGGCCCCTCATCATTCCAGTCGAGAGAGGTTGTATGTCGGCAACCTCTCTCGACTCTTAATCCCTGAAAAAGCATTGACCTCGGTCCTCTAAAGCACTTACCAAAATCGGCGTTTCTTTACTTTCGGTGTTCTTGTGGTAACCAAGTTTAAGCCGACTCGTCCACTACGGGACACAGAAAAATAATAAATGGAATAAAAATTAAATTTAAATATATCGTTCGCTTTTCAAGAATAGTCAGTAATTGTAACATGATACACGTGAAATAGCAATATACATTTATTAATTTCGATTAAGTTCTTTACATTTATGTAGCAATGGGGATAAAATGTGTAAGAGATATTGTTTTAATTCCCAAAATTTCAAACTAACCAGCATTTTGTAGATGGATTTTCCAAAATTTGCCTTAATTTTTTGACAGTGTCCATTTTCCAATGTACGCCTGATAATTATTGCGTCTCCTCTAAGCGTGCTGGGATATAAAAAAGGATTTGGAAAGTAAAAATTTTATTTTACATACATTTGTAAAACAAAAATTTTACTTAGTAATGAATCACTCTTATAATAAATAAATATCTAACTCTAATCTTTTCATTCATATAAGTTTACTTATCATGGAAACTTACTCAAAGACGTACCTTTTAGTACAGATATTAGTTACAACAGTATTTAAAACTACAGATATTAGTTTCTTGAAATATGGGACACCCTTAATAACAGCGACGCATTATTAGATTTTTTAAGAACACTCGGTGTGAGAGAAAAGCAAAATGTTAACCAAAATCAATGTCAGTGAGAGCTGAAGGTCTCTATCCCCTTAGATCCTAGATCCACCACTGAAGAGAAACGGGGCGCATTTTAGGGAAAGGGGTCAAACTGGGAAAGCGTTCATAGGCATTCAAATCCTACGTAGATTTCAGATAGTCAAATCCTGTATTTTGTTTTTATTCCTTTACTTTTTCCCTGAGTTGGACCACTTTTCTTAAATATTCAGTATTTACAAAATTAATGAATTAATTGATCCTGGCTTAAATATATAAGTTTTGATTCTCCCAAATGAATTACCGGAAGAAGCTAAATTCCTCCTCTTCGTTAAAAAACCACTTGTCCAGTTAGAAATATTTCTTTCTAAGAATTACCTTCAATGAAGTTATATAAAATGCTGATTAGCTCACACATTTCGACATCATTTATAAAGCCTTCGGTAGCTATAAATAGTTATATGTACAAAAATTTATTGTTGACCTTCGTGTTATGACCGGCTCTCCGTTCAAATCACATAACTGTACACTGAAAGATAAATTTAAGCATTTCACTGTAGTCGAATACTTGGTTTCAAAGCAAACAACAAATCTGTCGGCAATCAGTGCTAAATGTGCCACACTTTTGGGGAAGATAAAATGTGGCTTTTAAATTGTAGAAATGTTTAATATTAAAATATTAATTAGTAGAATTATCAGCATAAACAAATAGATTTTTTGGGGAGGGAGGACAGAATCTTTCAAGAGAATTTTATTCCTGTAAATTTCAGAAGATATTCCGTTCCAGAGAGGAGCTGACCTTTAATTTATGGAAACTGTCTTGCATTCAAATATATTCTTGTAAAATTTCCAGGATAGTTTTCAGTAAATTTACTGTTAGAGTGAACAAGGTAAAATTTATTCTCATTTTCAATAAGAGCATGGGAAGTGAAGCAGCGTCGGTTTGGCCAGTCCTCGGAAGGGTGAAAACCTCTCTCGGCTAGACTGCTGTGGAACCGTGTACCTAAAGGAAGCTGGTGCAAATAAAATCTATCGTGACTCCAATGTTCACCATGTTTAAAGACACCTTTGGAGTGTCAATCCAGGTGCTAGGTCTCTAATCGAAAATTAGTTGAAAATTGGGAGACCTCTCATCGGAGACGACGTTGGTCTACCTAATAAGCGCCCTCACAATGAAATGACCAACATCTACGACCCTCGTAGCGGTCAAGCCTACAGCAGGTTTGTGACCCGGTTATTAGGAGGGAAAAAAGATAATAGTTAACAGTTTCGAAGTTTCACCTGCGTAGACACATTTTTATCAATAGAGAATAAACTTGAAGACCTAACAACTCTTTGACTGGAGTCAACAGAGATTTAACTATTAATATATCAGAGTAATATGGTTTCACTATTGCAGACAGAGTGACAGAATTCTACCTTTAAAGAGTCGTAACTTTATCACACATGATAATGACTTTACAGAAGGGGAATAATGTCAGATTTAGAGAGTATAATTATTGTGTGCATCACACTGTTTAAGTCAGCAAAGAAATAAAAATTATTATTAATAAGAGTGATAAATATAATAAACATTTTGTGATCGGTATTTTCAAATTTGCGCTTGGCAGTCAAAGACAATATTCGTATAAGATCCGCTTAGTTTTGTTTCATTTTATTGAAAAAAATCATACATTCTACCGTATTACATTTTGATATTAGACGAAATATACGTATTGAAGTAAAATAAATACCTAAATTGCTTGTTTAAAAGGAGAATTCGTTTTTATTAATTTTCATCAGATTTCAAATTTATCCGCTAATTTTTTTTTTTTTTTTTTTTTTTTTTTTTAGATTCTCTTTTTTAAATATTGGCGTTTTAATGGTCTTACATTTACATGATTAAATTTTAAAACTTGATATTGTCATTTACAGGGTGCTAACATTTTTTGGAGGGACAGGTTTTAAGAGGGTTTTTTTTCTGCATTGCAAAAAAAGTCTGTCAAATTTACAGAAAAAAACTGTCATCCAGGACGGCAGTTTATTTCCGTTTTTTTACAGAAGTCTTCCGTAAATTTTACAGATTATCAGTTTATTTTACAGAAATTTTCCGTATACGGGAAAAAATACGGAAGACTTCTGTAAAGTATACGGAAATAAACCGGCTTCCTGGCTGACAGTTTTTTTTTTCTGTCAGTTTAACAGACTTTTTTCTTCAGTGTGTGTGTGTGTGTGTTCTTACAATCAAGTTCAAATACTCAAATGTGTTTTGAATGAATAACATTAATGCTGGGTAAAAAAACCTACTATAGATTTAAGCTGATCCTTGTCTCATTCCCTGTAACCATTCTGGGCAACCACTTCAATGTAAATATTTTACCCCAATTATACTCCAAGATTAAAAAGTTCAAAAAGATTAAAAAGCAGAAAAAGCTTAGTAACATCCACAGCGTTTGTGCGATCCGCTTGAAAAATTTCATAAATATATATAAAAATATAAAAAAAATCTGTGCTACTTTAAAAATCTGAAAATCCACGGGTTCCCTACACTGCAAAAAAAAAGTCTGTTAAACTGACAGAAAAAAAATTGTCATCCAGGATATCAGTTTATTTCCGTATATTTTACATAAATCTTCCGTATTTTTTTTCTTATACGGAAGATTTCTGTAAAATAAACTGATAATCTGTAAAATTTATGAAAAAAGACTTCTGGAAAAAAAAAAGGGGGAAATAAACTGGCGTCCTGGCTGACAGTTTTTTTCTGTAAATTTGACACACTTTTTTGCTGTGCAATTTTAAAGCGATTTTTTTGCTATTTTCAGCTCCATTTTATTTCCGAGAGTTAAAACAAAATGAGTTGTTGCAATCGATATAACGTCATATTCATCACGGTCATCAGGCTTTGAAAGGAAAGTAGTGATTGCAATTCGTTTAAAATAGTTTTTCCAGACTACATAGTTTAATATTTTTCACAAATAAATCATCTGCATGGATATAAAAAAAGGGCTGTGTACACAAAACTAAATCTTTCAAATGCCAAAAGTTTCCGCGCGTTTCCAGAAGAGCATGAAATTCGATTTGGGTATATAATAAAATTTGAATATGAAGTTATTTATTTTAGGCGGACAAAGATTCAATATATTGAGTGTAGACATAGTTTCGTAATTTTTTTTTTTAGCGACCGTTGTAATTTCCTCCACAACGGGCTATCACTTCTGTTTTCTTTCACTTCTGTTTCGATTTTTTTCTGATAGCATGTAGTCCTTCTTCTACCTGTAGAAGGACTACATGCTATCATATAGCAGTGAACGTAACATACCGGAAATTACGACGTACAATTTATATTTACAGAAGCCTCTTAATGAATAAGTAAGTAATATAAACTAAAATATGTAACGTGAACTGAGCGTGGACCATGACCCTAAAATGACTATTGTGCTCCAGGGTCAGACTAAGGTAAAAAAACAGGGGCCACAGCCCTGGGTCTACATGAGAGAGGCATTTCCACAATACACACTTTTTGGTAACATTTCATACCAAATACCGAATAATTAACCCTTTCCGTTTGGGCACTGCGCATAAAAGTGTTCACCGGAATATTGCCAGAAAGGACGGCAGACATTTAAAGCAGATCGAATAGGCGAATGTTCGAAGCAGTTAGCGCGTCGCCAGCCCGGGTGCCATCTCATTCTCGATGGTTGACAGCAGTCAATCGAGTACTCCAAATCTACGCTTAGACCAAAAACCCTTTTCCTGAATTGGTACATCTCGTAGCATTTATAATGAGAATTTATGCACGAACTGATTCAGAATAAAGATAAATCAAAGCTGCGTGGAAGGCGCAAAACACCTGTGGCATTTCATTAAAAACTCGCGGTACTTACCAGAAAACTTGAAGAAAGTTGTTTATGATGTCATTTCAAAAACGCCTATTTAGCGCATCCCGAGAACTTACTGCTTTCTATGCTCGGAGACGATCGTCACAATGTGTTTCAACTTGCTGTTTTGAAAGTAAAAGGTCCAGAACAGAGTTTGTAAATGTGATTAACAGGGTATTTGTTGAAAGATAAACCAAAGATAAACTTCAAAGCCAGTGATTACTTCAGCTTGATTGACTGATCACAAATGCCACTTAGGAGATCCCTAAACCGCCACTTATCACTAAATTGTCCGTAGAAGAGCTCAAAGCAATAGTGAACAATGGGTTGACGGATTTTTTTTTTTTTCTTTCAGAAGCTTCCGGCTTATGCCCAAGCCGTTGAATGAGTAATCAAACTAGTGACAGAGGCTTCAGAGAAGGTTTCCAGACAAGAAAACCGTGAAGCCTTTATTGCGAGGGCCATTCAATCAATGAATAAAATGCCTGCATTTAACTCCAAAAACGAGCACAAATTTTAATTGTAAATCCAAGGACAAATGAATGGTTTTTTCCTATAACGTTTTCGGGATGCGCAAAACAGGCGTTTCTTGCAATGACGGCATCGACAACTTTCTTCACGTTTTCTGGTAAATACCGCGAATCTTTAGTTATATACCACTGGTGTTTTGCGCCATCCGCGCAGCTTTGATTCCTCTTTATATTCTGAATCAGTTCGTGCATAAGCTCTTATTATAAATGTTACGATATGTACCAATTCATGAGAAGGACTTTTTGTCTAAACATAGATTAGGAGTACTCGACTGGCTATCGTCAACCATCAAGATTGAGACAGGCATCCGGGTTGGCTACGCATTTACTGCTTGGATCATTCTCCTATTCAATCTGCTTCAAATGTCTCTCAAATATTCTTGATCTGAGCTCAAATCACAAACATTTATTTGAAGCGGCTCGCATTTTATGGCTTCGAAGTCGGCAATCTGTAAAGTCTCGCAAGCGATGAGACATTTTCTAATTGGTCCTTGTCAGCGCTTGGGACCGGTTGTCTGTCAGTCAATTTAATTAAAGAGGTGTCTGAGTGGTAGCTAGTTAAAGCGGAGAAGACAAATGAGATATTGAAGGGGGCGATCGAATCGATGCTCCAATAACCATATGGCTCCTCCTTTTTGTCCACAGTTCCGTCACACTGTTTACCACAGTTCCGTCACATACTGCAGCGCCGATGTCATTTTCTAAACCAGCTTTGGCTCTAATAAACTCTATTAAAAGATTGGAAATTTTAAGCGCACGGCCACTTTGCAGGCGCTCTGTCTTTTTGGGTACTCCTTGTGAGAACGTGTAGCGCGATAACCAAGTAGCACGAAAATATCATAGAAATCCAGACTAATGTATTTTTAGATTGTATACACTATAAATAATAATAGACTAAGCCAAGCTAATGAGGAAACGGAAAAATAAAGCGAGCTATTTGATTTTGAAAACTACAAATGATCATTCGTCGATATTGACAGAATTTTCAATAATAAAGCATTTTTCTCTTAATTGCGGATAATTTATATTCTACCTTAGGGCAACTCAAGTAATTTTTTGTGTTTTTACAGGTATGCAGTGCTTAAAAAAGAATGGTTTCATGAAAAATATCCCAGAAATTTAAATACTTTATTTTTAGAAAATATTCAAGTTTTTTCTCAAAAACTAATAAAATTTCGAAACTTTAAGCTGCTTGAGGAGGCCGAAAAAAAAAAAAAAAAAATCAACTATCGGACACCAGATTTCTATATGTTAATACGTTTGTGGTCAAGCACATTTTGCGCACTAACCGATTTTGAAAATCGAAAATTCGACTTTTTCGATCCACCCTAGTGTAGACCCGTGGACGTCTTCTTTACGATTACGACCATCTGAGGCTCCCAAACAGGATTTCATTTCACAAAAGACAAAAGTTAGTTATTCTCTTATCCAGCACATACGTTGGCTATAAACCACTGTAACCATCCGCTTCTTAGCTCTGGAATCAAAGGTGTATATGCTTTTAACCACACTCTTCAGTTTTTGCATGTATAGTGAAAAATTAAGTTCTTTTATTAATTTTGATAAATAATTTCTTCTTAAAAATATGAATCAAAAGTATGAAATATTTACACAACTTTTTATCATTGCTCAGTATTTATTGGTAATTAAATTATTAATTTTATCAGGAAATACTATATTCATGCTTATGTATTTGTGATTAGCTTGCAAAAAGGATAAAACTTCAATTGGTATCGCCACAAAATAACAGAGCTCTTAGGGATGAAAAATATATTAGTTATCGCGTTGGTTTCGTTCTCTGAACAGTTACTAACGGTTAGCAGATTCATTTAACACTCACAATTTAGTGGGCCGTATCACGTTTCATGGGTGTAAAGACAGCTCCTACTTTGTTTTTGATTGATAGTCTAAATTAAAATTTATTTATTTTAATTAAATTAAGATCCGTAAAGTATTCCGGATTGGGGCCAAACCCAACCCGTCTAGATGGACTTGACTGTCTAAACAAGAAAATCCACGTACAGAATTTCGTAAAATAATAAGCACTGGACAGCAGGCACCTTTTACTACTCTAGCAAGGAGACTTATCACATGTGCAACATTTGGACTCAATAGGAGTCTAAGCCGAAATGAGTGGCTTTGAATTTTTTGTTAAAATATTGGGCTAAAACTTTTAAAAATGCCTACCTAATTTTCTCGTGAAACGGGATTTCAGCAACTTAACATGAAATATGTATTTAAAGAAAATGTATATGTGAAGGTTAGAGTGTCCTCTATATATTATGCTTCAAAAGGCACTGCATATTTTTTTGTGCAAAACTCATTTTTTATAAATTTAGTTTTTGTTATCAAACTCAATAAAACTGTTTTTTTATAGTATGTTTATTTTTTGAAAAACTCAATTTAGTTTTACAGACCAGGAAAAAGTAATTTTATGTGCATTTTTACTATTTAGTTATGATAAAAAGCAGATACACACTTACAAAATGCAACAGAGAAAAACAAAAGTGGGTCATAAATCGTGCATCATAACTTTATTGGACACCTATTATTGTTAACCGTTGCTAAACACATTCTGAAGGATTTCAAACGTTATAAAGGAAAACATCAATGTAATTGTTTTTAGCTTTTTTCTTCTTCTATTAATTTACTAATATTTCAGCATCTAGTTTCATAAACTAGATACTAAACTATACATTCTGTATATAAAATACTACACAATAAACTAAAAAACTTCGATAATTCCTTTACAAAAACTGGGAATAATCTTTAAAAATAACATGCGAAGATTTCCTGTAAAAAAATCGCTGTTTATAAAGAACAGTGTAGAAATGTAAAGTTACGCATTAAAGTTTTTCCATTGTTAAAGGTAAAACATTCTAACAGTAGCTTCGAGTGCTTACAGACATTTAGGGAAGAAGAAAAATCAAGGTTGTCACTTTAAATTCAAATTATCACATTAATTAGGTTTTCAGCTAATTGCTACGGCGTTGTAATTGCTCAGGTGTTTTTTTTAATTTACACCACATTATTTATTACACATTTTAATTTATATGATTTCAGAATATGTTGTTACAAGTATACTTATCACTTAAAAGCATAATTAATTAAAAAGTCATTCAGTTTTGCATCAGTATCATGTAATGGATTTGATAAAAGAAAATTTATGTTCATTTCAAGTATTATCAAAGATTCTGTTTGAGCGATAATGTTTACCTTGTTAACTGAAACATTGGAGGTTGGTACTCATATTATTGTGCAGTAGGTGCCTGCCGATTTTTGCAGAATTCTATATGTTCAGATTGTCACATGACTGGAGTTGACATCCAACCTATTTCAGTTTGTTTTCTTTCCGTCACTTTTTCTCACACGAACACTACAAATTACATACATTACTAATTATTAGAAACAAATCAAACTGGTTTTTAAAGTATGCCATTTTAATCTTTTTTCACGGCAGATTTTCTGCTAGTGCGAGACACGCAGCTCGTTTTATATTATTTCATTATTTTTAATTAATTTTTTTAAATTTTTTTTAAATTTTTTGATTCTTTCTTCTTTTGTGGAAATCAAAGAGGACTACAAAGGTATATTTCAAAGGCCACTTGTGGTTCGTGAACTAGAATTTCAGAAAATTTGAAATACAATAACGAAATTTATAGGCAAGCATAAATTTCTAGAAACAACCCAATAACATTTGTATTTGTCTGAATGCATGGTCACTATCCAGTGCAATTATATCGGATCACTAGAAAAGACTAAGGCAAATACTTTATCAGTTATATTAATGAGCCATTAACACGATCAAAATGTTTTTGCATTTGCATTCACGTTAAGTAGAGATCCAATCACTCGAGGCATCGTAAAATTAAAATATTAATCCGCTAATAATTCGAGTGAATTACTCGCATGGGAAAGAATTTGCATAGACATCAGGTCTAATGTAATCGAAAGCCTAATCTTTCCAGTCATCATCATTCCAGTAATAGAATCCTAACAAAGTGCTTCATTAAATGCTTTTTAAGCTGGAAGTCGTTCCGATGACTCTACCCCAGACTGCAACCTTAGAAACTGGACGAGGTCCTTGTACTGACCATAGAGGGTGCGGTCCTGAGCGCCGACCCTGCCCTTTCGGCCCTTTCGAAAAACGGGGCCGCGACCCGAGGAGCAGTTTTCTCTGCCAGACACCTGAGTTGCCCCTGTTTTATTGAGACGAGATCAAAACTGGTTGACGCCTTCGGAGGAATAATTTCGAAAGGATACCATACACTTTCTCCAATCCAGTATAAATTGAGGTTTCCGTAGGTCACCAGTCGGGATGGGATTTTTAAAAATTTTTTTATTATTGTTATTTCGGACTCGAAATTCAGAGAACAGAAGTGAAACTGTACACGACGAGGGCGTTTTTAATAGACGAGACGACGTTCCAGTTAACTGAAACGATACCAGCGTGATCAGTTTGCGAAAGTCGAATTCTTTGGGAAAAACGGACGACACGTTCGTTATAAGGGCGTCCCTGGAAAGTGAATGTTTCGGAATATTTGATCCAGAAATTTTTCTTTTCCTTGCTTGTCATGCAAAACTTATAAAATGGTAACTCCCAAAATAAAGTGTAATTGAATCAACCCTGTTTTTATTATATTACACAATGTGCAGAGGTGTGTTAGTTTTAGAAATAAATTCGATGAAGGATTCCTTGGATGAAAAAGATAAGAACTATATTAACATTTGCTTTTGGAATTTCTTCTAAAACGCTTCTAATTATTAATCCAATTTCCTTCTAATTATTAATTCCAATTGGATTAATTATTAATCCAATTTCTTCTAAGTTTTGTCATTATACTTCAGCAATCTTGAAAGATATAATCTTGTAAATCTTACAATCTTGAAAGAAGTGCTTAACCCTTAAATGCATGAATTTTAAATAGGTACACTGCTGGTCACGCGATAGCGCGATATAGCCACGAGTGTAAACTAAATTTTCTACGTTCTGTGAATTTTGGGGGAAATATGCAGTTTGAAAGAAAAATGTGAAATTTTTATTTTTCATTCATGAATCATTTGTCATTAAAACTATATTTTATATGTGAAATTTACATAAGAAATTTGGCTTGTACTCTAATACTTTTTGGTTCGGCAGTGAACGTGTTTTAAACATACGATGCAGATATACATCGCTAAGCATTTAAGGGTTAATTGTTAAAAATTCTTAAATGTCGTCTCGTGGCTCTTAAGCAATTGCAAATACAATTGCGTCAGAAACATTCAAATCTTAAAAATATTTCTTCAAAAACTGCACAATACACTACTAAGAATGATAAAACACAACTTACGCCTCTTTAAAAATTTTTAGAAACAGAAATGGCATTGCAAAATGAACGAAGAAGTCATATCCTTTTCAGAATACATTACTAATCCTGCAAGTTTAAATTTTTTTCTATATGTTTCATAACGCTTGTAGGTTGCGAATTGTTTTTAATTTAAATTGGGGGTTTTCAACTTATTTTTTAACTTAAATAATAAGGTAAATCAGTACAGTAATGGAAACATGATATTAATACATGGTAAGATGCCACTAAAAAGTATATTATGAATAATAGAATGTTTTTATATGAACTTTCAATAGATAATTAACGACAAATTTTAATATAACTTTACAATTCCTACAGCTTTTATTTTAAATATTTACTTTTTACTTCATTATTTATCGTCACGTTAACTGAAATAGATTACTCCAGACTAATGGATTTTCAGATATTATCCAATTTGATTTAATACAACTGCTTTATTACAATATTTTAAAACTCAGACACACACACACAGTGCAAAATTATCTAATGTTTCTTTATATGGTGTTATTCTTCAAAAAAAAGTCCATTAAGCACTTAATTCTCATTCTGTACACAATAGTATTATCACATACATAATTAAAAAAAAAAACAGATTAAAAATTTATAAAGTTCTGTATTACACATGTTTCAAAAAAAATTACTTAAAGAAGCATATATGAACTTTTACTACATTTAAATATAATAAATTTAACAGTAATTAAATCTGATTTTTAAAATGCGCTTTTAAATATTTTAAAGTTGTAAAAGAGAGTCCCATTATCAAAAAACTAAATAATTATAAAAATTAGAGATACTGATTTGAAATTTTGCTTTTTTACATCACTGGTAAAGGATAAAAATAAAAATGAAATGTATCACACGTTATATTATTAATTATAATTGTCTGAGGAAAACATTGATTGTATGCATGTTTATGGTTTAATTATTTTCGTCGTTAAAATTTGGTGCTTTTCGGAAACCATTAATATATTCATTTTTACCATGTTCATACTTTTCATAGCTCAAATGTAAAAATAAAGCAAGTTAGTATTTGGTAATTTTTATGAGCTCCTGGACAAAAAGGAGGGGTCTGTGAGAGAATTTATTTTTGCTATTGTGTGCTGGCTTTTTTCGTAGATAAATCTACCTTGGCTGCGCACATTTTGATTTTAATTGGAAAGGCATCATCGTGCAGAATTAAAACCATTTATATGATATTAATTATACTGTAAAAGTTTTGAAACTTCATCCACTATCAAAGATTTCTTAAGATCTTGCAAGAACAAGAATGGCTTGACATAGACGTATCAATTTCTTCCAGAGTACAGGAAACTGTCCAGCAAAATAAAGGATTTCATCAGTGGAGTTTCATGTCAGCCACTTGGAAATCTTCTTGACCTTTGTTGTGATGGAAAGTTCGTTTGAAAAACAACAAGGTGAAATCGAAAAGCACTTTTGTTTCTCACGGTCAGCCATTGTTTGAGTTACAACCGTTTAGCAAGGGGAGAAATTCATCGGAGGCCAGTGGGTTCGTGACCTTGTAAAATAGAATATTTTCTACTACCGAGGATCTAGGTGAAGGTTGGAGTTAAACCGGGGAGAAGAAAAAGTCTCTCGTGAGCAGAGTCCCAATCTCACAAACCGCAATATCTTATCAAGATAATCCCATAGTTATTTGAAGATGCAGATTTTACGATAATTGCGAATACAGTTTATCGTACATGCAATCATTTCGCTTAGAGAAGATGTTTGCGATTGCGAATTTATTTCATTGGTTTAACTCTATAAATTTAGCGGTTTTTTTTTTTTTCCCAATGTAAAAACTCTTCTCATTATACGAAATGACGCATAAGGTCTCATTATACGATTTTTTTTTCACTTTCCATCAGCTCAGCAGTTGCACTAAAGCTCAGTAGTAGCATTACTGAAAGCCGTTTCAGGTAGTTTCTAGGGATATTTCGCCTCGCCATGGTGGTATGGATAAGACCCTGAGCATAGTGGATGACTGAAGTGGGAAGATCTCACGTTCGGACCTACCGCGCGAATGTCAATCTAACAGTCTGGAGTTTTTGACAGTTTTCTCCAGACGTAATGTGAATGCGTGTTAGAACCCCTTTAAAGTTCTACCCTCAAGGCACTCTCTTCCCGTAAGCAGATGCCTCGCGTATAGATTTGCCATAACAACACATGAGATACCTAGTCCTATTTTAATTTTATTCCATACGTAACCGACATTTCTAGGCAGATGCAAACACCCACTATCTTTTGACTGACTTGAAAATATTGTTATGGTATATTCTCTTTGTTACAATATTTTGAGCAATGAGATTGCTAGCTAGTATGCAAACATAACAATAGTAAAACCTGAGTTCAGAATTGTACACAACTGCTAGAGCCCTCCTCTTTGCATATTTACGCAACATAATCGCAGATAGCCCGACAAATGAGCTGGTGATCTGTGCCCATAATTACCTTCTTTACATTTTTGCATACCACTTAGTGGGCTGCAGCTAAAATGCAACCACATGATGCCAGCATCGATGGAAATCGGTATAATTTTTAAATATGTGGATGAATAGCTGTAACACCTATTCTTTAAACGGAAAAACCACACTATGGCCTTATGGATAACACACTGAACATGTTAGACGGCGGAAGTGTGAGAGTCCCGCATTCGGCCTAACGTCGATCGAACGAACAGTCTGGAGTTTTGGTCAGTTTTCCTCAGATGTAGCGCGAATAAGCGTTAGGACCCCTCTTAAAAAGTTCTTCGACCAAAGTAGCCAGATTCCCTTGGGTACGCTTGCCATAACACTAAACGCTTTACACGGAAATTATGCTTATTTTCTAAAAAACACAAATTAAAAAAAAAATTTATACGTTTAGTTTACTTTTTATTTTTCTGCCTATTTATGCAAATGTTCAAGTCCATGGGTGTCAACTTATAGCCCAAAAATTGATATCATACTTATCTACTATCTATATATATATATAAGTATGATATATATATATATATATGTATATATATGTTACAGTGAAAACCCGATATCTGTCCAGACCCGAATTAACTAGGGAAAACGCGTTTTAACTGACAGCGCTAGGCAAAACCCGAATTAACTACGGACAACACGTTCTAATTGACCGCGCTAGGCAAATCCCGAATTAACTAGGGAAAACCCGATTTATTAGGGTTCTGACTGATTTTTAGATAATGATTGTTATATCTATCAAAAATTCGATATGTGTTATATGACAGGTTGTTTTTTTTGGGGGGGAGAGAGTCTCGCAAAGGGCCATCGTTAGCATATTTTTGAGCCCCCCCCCCCCCACAGCGGTGGCCGGACCCAGTGATGTTGTTTTGGGTCTCGCAAAGGGCCAGCGTTAGCGTATTTTCAAGGGGGAGAGCGAGATAGGGATTCCAGTTCAACTCACCCATCGATTTGATTGACAGCTGTTGACGCGATGCAACTGACCCTCGTCCGTATTCATCACTGGTTATAACATTAAAGTTATTTTGTTTCTTATTAACAACTGTAAGTTTTCAAGAAATCTCTTTTCCCTATTTTTAGTGCATAAAACATTAACATTCCGAAATTAACTTGGGAAAACGGGTTTTCTAGAGTGCTGTCAGTCAGAACGCGTTTTGCCTAATGCTCTCAGTTAGAACGTGTTTTCCCTAGTTAATTCGGGTTCTGACTAATTTCTGGTTTTAACTGTAACACACACACACACACACACACACACACACACACACACATATATATATATATATATATATATATATATAAATCCGTATTGAACATTTAGAAATTTTAAGTTTATTTTTTCTTAATTTCTGTTTAAAATAAATAACATTTGTGAAATATAGTCAAGCAATCAGTACAAAGAGTTAATTTACTTTAATTCCAAATAAAAAAATGACTGAAAATAAATTCTAAAATTATACTGAAAAGGTTCTAATAATTTAGTAACTCGTAAGAAACTCAATCCATAATTAGATGTCTAATAACAACAACAACCTGAAATCTATTTTAATCCTGATGCGAAACAGGCACTAAAAAAAAAATAAATCCCCTCCCCCTAAAAAAGAAAAAGAATCAGTAGGGATGTACACAAATTTGAACATCTCTCAAATTGTATGCATACATTAGAACGATTTTTTAATAAACACCGACCACATGCATGCCTTTATAATTCAAAACATGTATAAAAATCTGAAGCCGGAAACAAGCCATAATATATACAGTGGCCTTACTCAAAATGAGATATACTTAAAGAGAATCAACGGTAAGTCTAAGCGGAAATACAGAGAGGAAATTTTAGCCAGAAAAGTGTCATATTAAAGGACTCCTTTTTGTCATGCACAAGGTAAGCTCAAGGTGAATATCGTTATACACCAATTAAAAACCTTTCCAATTCCTTCGGTATTTTTTATTACAAACCTTATGACAAGAAAATTTATAAAATTGACGTACATATAGAGTACATCCCAGTAACTGTGTTCTAATTTCTCCGTACAGGATAGGAGTGGATAAGCCACTGAACATGATAGATGGCTGAAATGCTAGTCCAGCGTTTGGGCTGGCCTCGCGGCTGTCGATCTAACACTGTGGAGTTTGGGTCGGTTTCCCCCAGACGCAACGTAAATATGCGTTAGAGCCCCTAACAAAGTCCACCGACCAAGGCCTCCTCTGTAGGCAGATAAAATTTTCTGTAGGCTTGCCAAAGAAATCAATCAATCAACCATAGAGGATAGCCAAAGCATATTTGGCTGAGGCTAGATGAGTATATTTTCAAAGTAAAAGTACATCTGAAAGATTTTGGCGATGTGAATATATACCGGGTGTCCCGGAACTTAGTGTACAAACTTGGAGGTAGGTAGACAATATCGTTAGGAACCATACTTACAAAGAAAAGCGTGGGCGGAAATCTATAGCCCTGTACGCCAGCTCTCAAAATCGGCATGCATGTCTTCTTCCCTTTTAACGTATTCTAGGGAACCCGATTGCAATTTTGTCGGGGTGTTCTAGGGAATGATTTGGTTTGGTTTGTGGGATTATGGCCGATTAGCTACCCATCTACCATTTCCAGTGGACGGGCGAAGTGTGAAGGTCTCGAGTTCGGGTCCCATCGTGCGCCCGTCGACCTAACCGTTCGGAGTTTTCCGTGGTTTTCTCCGAAACTTAGGGTAAATACGGGTTAGGACCCCTTAGGCAGACCCCCATGGAGGGCACCCCACCCATCGGCCTAGAGCCCACGGGTAGCTAATCGGCCGTAATCCCACAAACCAAACCAAATCACTCCCTAGAACACGGCGAAAAAACTGCAATCAAGTTCCCTAGATCACGTTAAAAGGGACTCGTATATCACTGTAAATTGAGACAGATGTTCTGATTTTACTACGCTTTAGCTCCAGTAATAGATATAACTTTTGAATTGCAACACTAAAAGAAATCATCGCCTATCCCAGAGAAATAGAGGCACAAGCCAACGTTTCGCGGGCCGCAGCATACGCCTCAAGCAAAAAACATATGGTGAGAAGAAGATCGTCTTTGCTTTCTAATTGTGGTGTACATTAAATGTATCGGAAAGAACTTTTGTATGATTTATTTTATTCTATTTCAACTTGGGAAAGAAAACGTTTATTAAAATTAATCTGCGAATTTAAACCCGATTTAATTTAGAGGAAGTGCTTATCAGCTATCTCTGTTGAATATGTAGTATCAAGTAAGCCAGCGGTTCTCAACCTTTTAACGTCACCCCCCCCCCAACAAAGGCTAACTTACGGTGGCGCCCCCCTTCACATTTTTCAGCATACATTCAGTTTTTTAATCTTAAACAATGAACATTTAGTCAAATTTTCTACAAAATTATGTTATCAGTAAAGTTTGAATGAACATTTTAAGCGAAAATGGAAATATTTTTGAATAAAAATGAGAATAAATAAGATGATTTTTTTTAAAAACATGCATCACTACTTGCTCTTTGGTTTTTTTCGCGCCCCCCTGCAAACGCTCTGCGCCCCACAGGTTGAGAAACGCTGAAGTAAGCAGTACTTTAATGAAATGTGAAATAAATTGAACAAATAAGGTGTGCAGCGGTTGAACAGCGTGATTTACATTCCAGATGGAGCATAGCTCAGGACAAGTACAGCACGGATCCCTATAACACGGAACCAGGGGCGGCCCTAGGGCCGGACAAACCGGACCCCTGTCCGGGGCGGCAAATTTTAGGGGCGGCATTTTGTCTCGAATTTGAAAATACATTTTGTATTAGCAAAGGAATTCCGAAAGATAAAAAAATATTCCGAAGAATATCATTCTATATAACTTTACTAACTGATGTATCCATCCGTCATTGATGGGTTTTTACTAACCGCGCGAAATTTCGTTTGCATTGTAAGAGTACAAAAAATGGAATTAGCATACTGGCAGAAATATAGAAAGCAAAGTTATAACTCTTGTGTATTGTTTAAAGATTACAGGTTAGAGAGTAACAAATTACTGAGACAAACTGTCAATAGAGAAAATATTTTACATTCAAAATTAACGTTTTCTTTTAGTGGATGAGCTTCCTACATCAAAAAGTCATTTAAACGTGCAAAAGAAGATGCTAGTAATGAATATTAAACTGAAAAGAGAATACCTGGAAAATGCTTTGTAATAGCAAGTAGCCTATATTTAACACTGCAACATCTGATTGAATTATATTTTGATGATTTTACTTGATGCGCAGAGAACTTTATCAAAGTTTACGTCATACCTCAAAAGTAATTCAAATTTGTAGAAAATTAAAAACCTGTAATTTTAATTTACTAACCGCCTACTTTTTAACAAAATTTCATTTCATTCCCTTTTGTCTGACCACTAGTTGTTTTCACGAAGTGGTCACACAAAATTTTCTCAAAATAATATATAAATATATATTTAATTAGGAAGAATTCAAACAATGTTATTTAACTCAATCTCCTCGTCAGTAACTGAATTTTGTTCTATTAACTTTAGAAATTTTAATATTATGCCTGAAAATTTTTGCACAATTTTCTCAAAATTAAAAAATAATAATAATAATTTAAAAAAAGAAATCGACGTAATTTGTATAAGTCGAACAGCCACTTTTGTATTACCTCCAGACGCCTTAAAGTGACGCCCCCCCCTCTCTCCCCGCCCCCTAAAAAAGAAAAAAAAATAGAATGCAACTTTTACAGACCCTTTCAATTTATTCAAATCTTTAAAAAATTTCGATGATGCTTTGTTAGCCATCATATGACCTAATTTCATTCTGTTCTCTTAATCCGTTTTTGATGGATGCCAGAACAAACTTTTTAAACGATTTTTACAAAATCTCAAAGTGTATGAATTACTTAAAACAATTTTGGTATCTATTGTTTCAATTAACTTACAATTCAATATAATTCCAAATTTCATTCTATTCCATTGAGCCATTTTTTAACAAAGGGCGAACATACATTTACACACAGTTTTCAAACAACTGTTTTAAATCTCAAACCTTTTAAACGAATTAGAAATATTTTATAGGTATGTATGATCAGTTATAAGTATGATCTATTATTATTTGGTATAAAATCTTCAATTCCATGAATCCATTAAGAAAGCTATTGCAGTCAAAAGACAACCATCTGTTCTAGAACTCTTAAGAAACTGTAAAGATTTTTTTGTAAGGATCTTCGATTGGATGTGATTTTAAATGAAATGTTCTGTTATGCAAGAGAACTGACCGACGAGATAGTATTCTGGTTAACACTGAGTTTAAGCAGCCGCGTAACCTATTAATTTGGATTGCGAATCACGAGATGATCTGGGGAAAGATCCTAAATTAAAATTTAAGATAGTTTTATTTTTTTACAGTAAACAAAGCGATTAATACCTAACAGTGCAGATTTAATTTAATAAGTACCCAATGTAATTATTTTACATTTTTGCACGGCATAAATGAGATAAAAGACACTCCTAAAAAGTATTATTAAACATTGTAACACAGTGTAACAGTGTTAACACTGTTTATAGTGTAAACAATTGGAGTTAATACTGACCGATGGGGAATCGGAAAATATAAACGCGCTTGATCTAGTAAATGAAATAGTGTCAGTTACGGCCTTATTAGGCAAAAAGGAAAGCCCAATTGAAATTTTAAAGCTAATTTCAACTCTAGATTTTACACGCACATCTTGCTATTGCTTCGAGAATTTCGCTTTCTTTGCCGATAAGTGTGGCAAGTGCAGAGAAGAGTTTCTCAAAATTAAAGTTAACTAAAAATTTCTTATGTTCCACAACTCTTCCAGATACGTTAAATAATTTAACTACATTGGCTATCGAACATGAATTAGTTGAAAAATTGATTTAAGAGAAAAAGTCAGGAATTTTGCGAAATTAAAAGTCAGAAAAATAACTCTTGATTTTTCTCTCTTTCTTTTGGTTTTTAGCTGGGCTGTTAGGCATGAAAACAGAATCTGTAAACAATTTATTTCTTTTAATAGTACTTTTACTGGGGGGGGGGGCGGCATTTTATATTTTTGTCCGGGGCGGCAAAACTGTTAGGGCCGGCCCTGACGGAACGTTATCTACCGTGTTATAGGGGGGTCTACTCTACTTTTGACTTTCATGATAAATTTATGCTGTTAAAGAACCAAAGTTATTTTACCCCCCTTTCTTTCAACGCCGAGGCTGTTCTATAAGAAAATCACAGTCATCACTAACTTTTTGAAAATTTTCAAAACAAATCAATTATACCATGAAACTCGAAAAATATCAGAATGTTTTTCACTTAGAGGCAGTTTCAGAAAACTTTCAAGGAGGGACGATAAATATGGCGAAGCGTTTCATGAGAGATGGGTCATTCTTGTCTTTTTTCATTTTTAATCTTACTTAAATCCACATTTAACATGTTTGTCCTCATCATTGACTATTCGCAGCAGTAGATAAGACTATTGCTTTCCAGAAAGATCCTCCTAATGTGAAGTGTCTGTGTGGTTTTCTGCTTGTTAAAAGAGTTACAAAAAATAATTTAAAGTTACAATTTATTTTCAAGTTTTCAGTAGCGGCGAAGCATTCAAAGACGCACCTGGGAAACAATAGTGGTCTTAGAATGTGAGTCTTCTTCGATACGACTTGCAAAAGATGTTAACGAACAGTTTAAACCAGGATTCAAATGTTTGGTAAACATTCGACAGATTTTTACGTGCAAGTGTGTTCAAAGGAGGGTAGATCCTCAACATCCCCAACTTTGGATCTGCAAACTATACTGTACATTCTTATAAACTGACAGAAAGTAAATAATTTTGATGGAACTTTCAAAAAGAAATCCTAAGCAATGCAATCATTTCGGAAAATCAACTACAACACAGTCCATTTGAGAAAATATTGGCTGTTTATGTTTTTCTTCTAGGCGTTACTTTAAAAGCTATCATGTATAACGCGTATATCTTGTGAATATATTTTTAAATTTTTTTCGGGTTTCTAATGTAATTTGATTTAAAAAGCCGTTTCAAAGTAACATTTTTCTTAGACAAGAGTCCTAAAGAATTACACAATATGTATATTTTGTCTGTAGCAGCTGCATCGGTCAACTAATATTTTACAGTAACAGTCACACATGCATAATATAAATCTATATAGGGAAATTAAAATTTATATGGCAGTAATAAAATGTGAATTTTTCTTGCATAATATTTTAACAAATATACATCTGTCTGTCACTATGCTGAACCAAGTAGTTGACGCGATAAATTTATCAAGTTTGGGCTTGAGTGTTTTTAGTATTCTCCAATTAGAATTTTTCAGTGAATTTATTACAGAAAATTTACTAAATGCTATTTAAAGCAAATGGAACTCACAGAAAATTAATTAAAAGTTATTTAAACCAAACGGAATTTTTTTCACTTACCTCTTTTGAAATCTCGCCAGTTGAAAAGTTTTGCAGCGTCTGCTGAAGATTTTAATCTCTGGCCAGCCCTATGGCAGTTTTTTCCTTATGTGAAGATCGTGTCCAGTTTTTCCTCTTATGTCATTTAGCGCCCCAGGCGGAAGAATTTCCCTTGATGGGCACAATCTAAAACAAAAAAAAAAGTTTCACAGAAAATGTTTTCTTTAAGCGAGATGAAAATACTTCATTATTTACATGGATGACTAACGCCATCTATTGTCTAATAAAACTAATATAATAAGAATATATTTTTTTAAATTTTATATCAAGTTGAAGTACGTGCATGTATTTTGATTAAGTAAATAAAAAACTTTGTAAAAAACACACATAAGATGTTGTAGGTAAGAAGATTTGATTGTTAATTCTGTTGATCCGTGTATCCAATTTTCTCTAGAAGAGGAGTGCAACAATTCTTTACCTTTTTGGATGTTCTTGTTTCTAGGAATCCTGACGGTTTCTCTACTTCTGTTTTCCGCAAACCCTTTTCTATATCTTTACCTCCTCATGCCCTATCTAATCATCCTTACCAGCAAAAACTTTCTGCTTTTTACACTTATGTGTTTCGTGCTATCAAAATTTGCTCTGATTCTTCATCTCTTAATAATAAGATTAGTTACTTAAAATCCTTACCAGAGGTTTTAGTCCCTCTATTATTGATAAAGCTGTTTCTAAATTTAATAACCCTAATACTTCTACTAATACTACAGTGAAACCCCGATCTATCATTCCCGCATTCATCGTTTTCCCGTATTGATCGTTTTATTTCTGTGGTCCCTGCACAAATTTTATTTGAATACTGTTAAAGAAACCCGCATGTATCGTTTGTCATAAATTGACTTTCTCGCATTCATCGTTGTAATTTTTTTCTTCTGGCTAAAATAAAATTAAAGGTTAAGTGGATCCATATGGCATACAAACTGTAATTGTTTCTTAGGATGATTTCTTGGTGTTGACGATCAGATGAACAATGGTTGTGTGTTGAAGAGGTTATGTATAGCGTGAAATTTAATAATTTTTCCATTAATCAAGAAGTTGAGGCATGTGATATCTTAAATATGGAAGAAAGATGTGATGATGCAAAAAATAAAATTAATAGCGAAGCAGAGGATAATATCCATGCCACTGAGGTAAAGATTACACTAGTACGAAGTTTGAAGCAAAAATGGTATTTGAACTGTATGAACTTTTTATACAAACATAAAATCACAGAAAAGGTCAAGAAAAGTATTATAAATCATGAAAATTTACTGTTTAATTTTAAAAATGATGAAAAACCCAACATAAAATACTGATTTTTAAAAAATAAGTATCACCTAATTTTCATCTTCGATTTATTTGACTTGTAACAAATTTGTATTTGTTATACAGTCATTGTGTGTATGCATAAAGATTGCTTTTCGTATTTTGACTTGAACCCGCATTTTTCGTTTTCCCGCATTCATCGTTCTTTCCTACACACCCCTTGAAAAACGATGAATCGGGGTTCTACTGTACTAATTTTCACAACGAATTGTACTACCTTTCTTTTCACCTTTATGCTACAAAATTTCTAAACTTCTCAAAAATTTCGGTTTCAAAGTCATTTTTAAACCTGTTAATAAACTTAAATTTTCTCCCCTTAAAGATCCTATTCCTACTGAGAACCGTCGGGGTGTTTATTATATTCCTTGTGGATCTTGTGATTTGGGCTATATTGGTCAGACCAGAAGAGCTCTCAAATTTAGGCTCAAAGAGCATGAGCGATATGTTTCTAATCACTAACTTTCCAAATCTTCTATTGCCTCACATTGTTGGAATTCCAATCATCGTTTTCAGTTTTCTAAGGCTAAGATTTTGTGCACTCGTCAGTCTTTGTCCCATCTTGATTTTTTGGAAGGTTTTTCCATTACCCAGCACTTAGAAAGTCTTGTGAACGATGGTTCTTCCGTTCGTTTCGTTCAATCTGCTTGGAAGCTGCTGTTATAAGGTTCTATTCGCTTTTTTCCTCTACTCCCCCCCTTCCCCTTTTTTCTTTCCCTTTCCCTACCTACTTCGTACTATGTTCCCTTTCCCTACCCTTTCCCTACCTCTCACTTTCGCGTCCGTCAACAGCACTGTATTCATACTCCATTCCTCGTTACCACGTCAAAGAAGATGATTTACGTATTTACACGCGGGAGTTAAATAATCTCCTTTTTAAACTGGATTTAAAAAAAAAGAGTTTTTTCTAAATAATCGGGCGACGTTAGTCATCGAATTTAGTACCGATTAAAATCATATATTAGTTTTTAAAAATCGTTAGAGCGGATTCCGAGATCCAAATGGCACAGATTTTTAACCCCCCGAACGAGCTGTAAATATAAGTGTCGCAGTATTTGGACGGCTAGTTGGTTGGTATTGGCTGCGTCACTCGTAGAACTGTCGTTCTCCATGATAGGTGGAAGTCAGCAGCCGATACCGCATATCCCTATACAGGATAACGGGGTTTTTAAGCCCCGTGATAGCGATCGCGAATATCGAGCTCGTAAAATAATAATTGTCAGTTTTTTCTCTTGTATTATTCCCGTTCTTTGAAATGAATAATTGTAGATTTTTCATAAGTTTGAATTTGGCAACCCCCCAAAATTTTCTAGCGACCCCCGGTTTGCGCACCGCTGACCTTCACTACAGTGCGTTAGCTATAATAAGCGTATTTAATAATAGTAGGAGGAGGGGTGAGAGAGTAAAACTCACGTTTTAAATACACATAAATCTAGAAGTGTGCTTAATATTTGCTTTAAAATTAATTTGTTAATGTGTTTATTCTTCAGTTTTTTCTTTGGGGGTTCACGTGCTCATGTGCTCAAATGGAGGAGCTGCCACTGCCTCTAGGTACGCCCTTGACAAGAGTAGAAAGCCTGGAACTTAAGTAAGCCTGTTGTCGAAAATGATCACATTGCTGATAAGTGACATTTTATGTTTAATTATACACGGTCTTTATTAATTTTAATGCTGGTATTTGCTGTTCGTCATCATAACTGAATGGTGCTTTTTGAGGAGATTTTCTGGAGATTTATAGCTTCTCTCGGTTCATTCTTCATTTTCCATTTTTTTTCTATGGGGGCTAAGAGTTTTCGAAGGAGTGATTATGGAGTAGTTATCCTCAACCAGTTGTCCTATTAATCATCCTTAAATTTTTTTGGTGCAGAATTCATAAAGTACTCATTATTCTCAGCCTATCACAGCTTTTAACTTTATAAAAACAATCTGCCTGTATAATTTTTTTTTTTTTTTGGCAGAGGCATGTTCGTGTGTGTGTGTGTGTACGGAGTAAAAAAATTACAATACTTTTGAATTAAAACTGTATGTTATAGGCATTGTAGTTGTATGTATTTCCTCTCAGAAAAGCACTCGAGCGTAATCTAAATTTTTTACTTTGTACACGTGAATAATTAATAAGTTTTTTTTAATTCAAAGCTCTAATATGAGGAGCTATTATTATACAGAGTATCCAATAAATATCACCCTGATTTCAAATTAAAAATCTTAGATACAAAGGTCAATAGACGAATGCTGAAAACGGTATGTTTATGGTAATAAATCAGTAAAATTTTTATTCCGAAGTTTGAAAATCAATTATAATTGCTGCAAACTGACAGTGATGACACAGACTTCCTTTAAGGGGGAAGGGAGTTATGGGCGTAATATTTGTGTTGAAAATTAAAAATTAATGAGCTTTATGTAAAAAAATCTTCGACAAGGGCATTAGAATCCCAAACCTTCCTCCTTGCGTACGCCACTGTTAACAGATGGCACTATACGTCAAAATCGACTGACGATCATCATGTATAAGTATAAACTCATTCTCTGCAAGCAGTCACAGCATAATCTTTCCAAAATGTCCAGCTTTCGACATAGTCGATAGGTGTTGGAAACGAATAATAAAATTTTTCATCGCAGTCTGTAATGTCTGAACAGAAATCTATTCGACTGCTAAAGAAATAATCGAGTCTAGCTCATCCAGTGTGTTTGAATGGATCCGGTAGACTGTGTCTTTCAATGTGCCTCACAGAATGCAGTCTTAAGGAGTCAGATCAGGAGAATATGCACGCGTATCTATTATGGACTCCTGCGATTACAGTGCCATCTGTTAAATATTTTCGTTACTACTCTTTTTACCTCGGGGGAGCCTGTAACCCCTAAAGGGCGCGTCCCCGGGTGGCGGATAGGGGAATGCTTCCATTAGACTTTCCTCTGGATGGTAGAAGTGAAATAAAATAACTTCCGCGGACCAACAAGGCAGAAGTCCAACCTCCTTGGAGACAATGGCCCAGGCCCGTGCTGGCGCGGGAGGACAGGGGAACGTGTCCCCCTGCGCCCTCTGCTTGATGCGCCCTTTGTACCTTAAGCCAATGAAAGAAATTGCGAAAGAATTACATTTTTATGTACAAAAGATTAACGTTGAAAAATTATTTTAAACTAAAATATTTTTTTCCTCGAATGCAAGGGCGGATTAAAGGGAGTGGGGCGGAGGGGCGATCGCCCCCCCCCCGGAGAGAAAGGAAATTAATGTAAAAGATCCTATTTTACTACCATAAAATGGGTGCATATGTCAATCTTCTAACTAACAGCCCCCCGCCCTCCCTCTCCCGACAAAATAGTATTAATCCACCACTGTTCGAGTGTTCTAGTTTTTAAAATACAAAATATAGATTTTCTACATTATTACGAAGACGAATGAAATGTACAAAAAGATAACATTTTAAATATCTATTAACTGTAATATTCCCCTACTCGATTTCCACCTGCACGAAGGACTAGCAGTCTGTGGTTTCTGAATGGCATCGACTCTCAGTCTGCTTTTACTTATATCAGTTAGTGGATTTTTCCGTTTGTCGATGGTAAAATACGATGTCTAAAAATATTCGCGACATTTCATATTGATAGTGTAATTTTCTTTGTTTCTCACAAAGTCATAGGGGTCGGAGATAAGATAGGGGTCATGAGGGTCCAGTGACGTACTATTCCAATTGTGTGTGTGTGTGTGGGGGGGGGGGGTGTTAGTTGGAAGATTCACACACACATCCATTTTATGGAAGTAAAATAGGATACTTTACTTTTTTTTTTCTTGGGAGGGGCGATCTCTCCTTCTACCCCCTTTAATCCTGCCTTATGAGGGCCATTGTCAAGATTTGAATTTTGTACCTCTAAGACTTCTTCTCACTAACAATTATGCGGGAAAAGACTACCAAGTGCGCCCTTCTGAGGCTTGCACCCCTGGCACTTGCCAACCTGGCCATCTCCTAGCTACGGCACTGATTTTGCAAATTAATATTATGGAAGGTCCCCCCCCCGCCCCTCCAAATAAAATAAAATAGAATGGAAATAGGGATGTAACGGATATCCGGCCTATCAGACTGATTTTTCAATATCCGAAATTCCATCGGATATCCGAATCATAGCTACCGGACAGGGGCGTAGCCAGAAATTTTTCATGGGGGGGGGGTTTACGACTACTACAACTCATATATATGTATACGTGGGTGTGGCAATGTAGTGAAGAATATACATTTTGTATGGCAAAAAATTCCTCATGGGGGTTATGACCCCCCTAACCCCCCCTTGGCCAGGCCCCTGCTACCGGATATCCGGGTATATACTACTAAAGTTCTATCTGTAATATGCATGGGACGGGATGGAAAATTATATTTGAACATTCTTGATAAAGTGATACATAAAACATGGATATATTTTTAAACTGAAAAATCAGCAAATTTAGCACTGGAAATGGATCATTCAAAATAAACATAGCAATTTCAACATTTGTTCAGTAGTTTTGGAGCACATTTATAACTGATCTTCTCAACCTTTTCAGCTGCAGACTGCTGTTTAGAGGGGAAGTCTAATTATAAGCAAGGTGCAGAATATCATTTGAAAAATAAGTATATTCAGTATATGCGATTTCTCTTATGGTAATCCCAGAAATAATCTAATTTTACACTCTCTCCCCATGGAGTTTCTCCGATATTTTTAATTTGCTCCGGAACTCTGATAATTAACAAACAAGAAAGATAAATCATGCCAAACCCATTGATTATATAAAACACTTTCCAACACATCAATATTTTTGCGCCAAATTTGGCAATGTATTTTCCTTATATCTGGTGAGATTTCGGAGATAAGATAATGTTGTATAATCACTATAAATGCAATTTTATGAGACCCTGCAAAGGAGATTTAAAAAAAAAACTCCATCGTTTAACTGAAGAATCTAAAAATTTTATACTCATTGTCTTGTACTAGAAATATATTAGTGTCTCTCAAATGCCCCAGATTGTAATGTATTGGAATTCTTTTGAGTGTTCCTGTAGAAGAACTATTAATAATACAGACACTATTTTCAATGGAGAGCATTATTTTGAGAGCCTTAATATTCTGTATGCCAACATTATTTTCTTTCAAAAAAGAGAGTCTCTAAAATAAGTTTTCAAGAAGGACTTTCCATAGAGTGCGATGTATTTGTTTGTTTTTCTCCTGTAAAAGAATTGTAAAGCTACTTACAATACTTTCAATAGTGTACATGGTACTGTACATAGAAAAAAAAATTCGCACATATATTTACGACAGTTAGAACACTGGACGGGTGGTCAACAGAACGGACAAACAAACTGAAATCATTCAAATTTGTTGTTAAGTTAAAAATATAAAGATTCATTTTATATAACATAACGGTATCGAACGAACACGGAGAACCAGAATCTTATTCTTTGAAGGGTTAGCAGTCTAAAATTTATTTTCCAAGCACAACACACTAAATCGGTTGATTACAGCGCGAGTAACGAATTTTCAAAATTCCCAATAAAATCGTCATAGCTTAATATTACCACATTAAATATTTTTCGATTTACTGCCAAATAATGAAAATATCGCCAATATCGGTTCATTTTTCAAAGCATTTTTTTCGTACCCTATTTAGCGATTTATCGCAAAAGTCGCCAACATTGGCGAATTTTGGCACAATTTGAGGGAATCACACGCATGTTGTCGGATTATTAGCTAATTATTGTAGCTTGTAGTATTATATGCTGTAAATAGATGCCTGTCTCTAAACTGCCATTGATCGTATTGTATTGGAAATATTTTGATTGCTCTTGTAGAAGAACTATTTAACTATACAGACACTATTTTCGATGGAATGGTAGTTCCTACTGCGAATTTTACAAATTCTAACTTCCTGTATAAATGCATTTTGAATTTTATCTTGTAATCCTTAACAACATATATTAATTTTGTTTCATTTCAAATAGCAGAATATCGCTAAAACTAGAAGCCCCTAGTGAAGGCAACTGCAACGGGATCTAGAAAAGAACGTTTGACGAAAGCGTGTCTACACTTAATAATTCATCATCATGGTGTCAATCATCTTATCAGTTTCAGCTGCTTAATTATAACTAACTACCTCATATGAAGAAAAGCAATTTTTATGTGTCCATCGTTGCTTCCCAGAATGGACTCTCATCTCTGCTTCAGGTGTTAATGATGCTGATTTAAACGATTTCTGGTTAAGATTAGTAGCTTTTGGCTGTTGGTAATTTTTCTATTTTGGTATTAGTGACTTTTCTTTTATTTTTTTGGAGATAAGTGTGCAATGTAAGATTAAAAAATGCTCAAAGTAAGGTCAGAAAAAGACTATGTTTAAAAAAAAACTTCCTCTCGTTAATTTTAAAAAAAAATGCAAATTTTAAATTTGCATATGACCCCCGTACAAAAAAAAATCCCGATTAGGAAAATGTGCCCGATACACTCATGAGGTGATTCAGAAAATTTCAGCCTTTCATCATAAAATGCCTCAGCGATATCTTTAAAAAAGGATGATCAGGGGCTGTACATGATTTTGAATTTGAACGTTTATTGCTAGATTGGAAAAAATAGTTTTATTTCGTAATTTCTGTACGGCCCCTGAACTGCAATCATTCGACGTGATTTTTCCCCCTTCTAGAGCCATTGAAAAGTGGTTTAAGTCAGCCTATATTTAACTTCATATCTCTGACACTTTTTAGAATATAATTCTCGAAATTTGTAAGCAACCTCAACAGTGTATGAGGAACATTTTACTCATTGGGGAATTTTTTTTATACGAGGGTCGTATGCAAATTTAAAAAGTGTAACTTTTTGAAAATTAATGAAAAGAATTTTTCCTTGATGGAGTCTTATTTACGACCTTATTTCGAACGTTTTTTCAGTTTACATTGTCCACTTATCTTCAACAGATAAAGAATTAAAGGTCGTTACCACACCAATATACCTTAACATATCGCGCATCGAATGTATTTTGTATGTCTCTGTAAACAGTTGATTAATTTTGCGGTTTACCATTTTAAATGGCAAGCATGTAGGTATACAACTCAAGATAAAACATGTACTTTCTTGTGTCCCGCAATTACCATCAAAAGACCGTAACGTATCGAAAATATTTAGTGTGTCCCTGTAAAAAGTATATTAACTTTACGTCAGTGGCGAGCATGCAGTTATGTACCTCAATATTAAATATTTAATTTGTTATGTTCCACTACTACCGCCTACAGGCCGTAAATTTAGCATTTCGGTAGTCTTTTGTGCAGCCCTGTAAAAAGTATTAATTTTACGTTTAGCTTTTTTAAGGGCAATTGCGTAATTATAACCTCAGTATTAAACATTTATTTATTTATTGTCTATTTCACTATTACTAACAATAGACCAGAACGTATCGAAAATATTTTACTGAAATATTTATCATTTCGAGGTATCGAAAATATTTATCATTTCATCTGTAAGCGTGTATACGGCACAATAATAAATATTTATTTTGTTATGTTGCATTATTACTGTCGGTAGATCGCAAAATTAACAATCGTAAATCTCTAGTAACCCTGTAAAAAAGTATATCATTTATACGTTCATTAGTTCAGTTGCAAGCAAGTAATTATACAACTGAACAATAATTATTAATTTTGTATGAATCACGACCAATTCACATGTAGAAAATAACATGTAGGAAGGGTTTTGTATGTCCCTTTAATATGTGTATTTAAGTGCGTTATGTCCCCATCTTAACAAGTGCAAAGTAGAGCGCCAATCCAAGAAAAATATTAGTCAAAGAAGTCCACGGAAGAGTGCTTCAAAATCAATGGTTGCAGAGCGATTTTTTTTTCATCTTCTAGAATAATAAATAGTTGAAATGTATGAAACCATATTCCATAATGTTGCAGAAATACTCTGCTTGTTTCCGGGGTTCGTCGTTCTAAAGTCCAGTTGGTGTAGAAAGTTCTAGTAAAAAGTCACTTATCGGGATGGAACACAAACTTTATTGCTTCTAGAACTTAGGTGAACAATCAGCTGTACAAAATTCACAAACACAATCAATCCGTAATGTGCTTTTAACAGTCCACTTAGATCAGAAGCTCTCACAAAGGCTGTAATTCTCACGTCAGGTGCGTAAATTATTAGATGAAAACATAATGAAACCTTCCACTTCCGACTACGCATCGCCCGCCGGTCGTATTAACAAAAAAGAAAAATGGCGAATATAGAATGTGCATCGATTACCGCTAAATAAATAAAAAAATTCTCACAGACAGATTTCCCTAGTGCCATATTACTGGCAGGGAATATGGGGCAACAGCCCAGGGCCCACCAGATTTTAGGGCCCAAAAATCTTACATCTTACACTTTTATAATTTTACAATAAAATTACAACGGATAAAAAAATTCAAAAGTTAAATGATTTTTTAATTATAAAGTATGAACAATGAAAATAATTCAAATTTATGTTTGTGTATAAATTAATTTAAACTTATTTTTAATTCTTCGAAGTGCTCTATAGTCGATATAGCATACCAATATGTAGGAAAATAACTAACCACATTTTGTAAAGAGTATTTTTAATGTTAAAAAATAGCAAAATCTTTGAATTATTTGTTATTTTAAGAAATATTTACAAAAATGACTGTTTACGAAAAGTGGTTGTATTCCGTTACATGTTAGCAACTGTGACATAGCATTTCAATGTAACGTTTAACTATCTGTTTCATTGACATCATGCAACTATATTCGTTTATTTCAGATTACTTAAAACAAAATTTGTGTTTGAAAGGGGTAAAATATTTAAAACTCAGCATAAACCAATCATATATATATATATATATATATATATTTAAGGGGAGGTTATTGCAAGGGGCCTAATTTTCTTTCTTCCGCCCAGGGCCCACAATATTGGATTTCCCCTACCACTAATTGACAACGTCTTAGATAAGCTGCACGATGCAAAAGTTTTCACGACGTTGGATTTAAAAAACGGGTTTTATCACGTAGATATCGATGAGGATAGTAAAAAATACACATCTTTTGTGACTTTAGAAGGCTCCTGGATGTTTAATAAAGCCCCATTTGGTTTATGTTTATCACCAGCAGTTTTTCAACGCTATGTTATTTACGTGATGCACGAGCTATTACAAGATAACACCGTCATAATATACATGGATGATATCATTATCCCATCAATTGATATGCAGCAGGGAATACAGAAACTAGCACGTGTGTTAAATGTCACGGGTTTTTGGTTCAGCTTTGGTTTATTCACCTACAGGAGCTGAACATCTAAACTGTGAGACGCTTATATACTAGAGGTAATAACTTCACAGGTAAAATATACATTTCTTTATTTAAAGCCGATTCGTATAGGGTTACATAATTAAATCCAAAATAACATTCCCATCAATCGTAAACTAAACCAATTTAATAAAAATAACATTATTATTTGATTAAGGGAAGATGAACCAATTTAATTAAAATATCATTAGAAACAATACCTAGGGAAGATGGAAATTCATAACTATTTTACAATGCTTACCCATGCCTCCAGGGGTCTCTTTGTTGTCGGAGTAAAGCCTTTCTGCGGTTGGAAGATAATCTTGTTTCTCTCTTAATCGCTTGAGCTTTATATATGTTTTTGTTTTGGACCTTCGGACAAGCATGTGAAAATCACGCCGATATCCCGTTACTTCTCACGCTGATTATCTTATTTGTAGTTTAAAAGTTAACTTGATTAATTTGGGGTCAAGGGTTCACTAACTAACGAGTGCTCGAGTTTATCATGAGCAAATGACATTTTCCAGAATTTCTCATGATTCATGTAGTCATGCGCTTTTAGCAGCGTGACAGTCCACTAAAAGCCAGGAAAAAAAAAATTGTAAAAAAAAAAGGATATATACGTACATGAGGGTGCAGAAAGAGGCACGGGAATGAATAAGCATTTGATTTTCCATCGTTTAAAAAACTAACTTCCATCTTCCTATTAAAGCTTAACAATTCTTCAATACACAAACAAATAAAACATAAAAAAAATATCATCAAAATAGTAGCACAAAGGTTATGCAAATGCTATAGAATTATAAAAAAAATAAAAAATGTCTAAAAAAAAAAAAAAAAAATACAAAACGTTGTTGCAATAATATGTAGACACTGTTGTCAGCGTTTGCAGCAAGTTACACAAGCAGAAAAAATTGTCAAGCTGAGACAAATTATTAGAAGGGTTGCACCTATTATTTTTAAAAGAAAAAATATATTTGTAAAAGTCGGCATTGATAATAATTCAAAGAAACTCGAGCCAGAGGAATCGTGTTCCATAAATGATTTAGTGTACGAAGTATTCAGTTCTACCAGGTGGAGACTGGGTTCGCTTAAACAAAATGAGACAAGCTGACAATTTTTCATAGTCCTCGAAACAAGACAAATTTTTTCATCGTAGCACTTTTGATTTGCCAAAAATTGAATCACAAATCGCTTTGGCTCGGTTTCTAGAGAGATTGTTTGCGTGTATAGTCTTAGGACTTGGAGTTCTATGGATACAGTTCCTGCATGGCAACTGGAAAATGCTTCGATTATCATCTCACTCAAAATTTGACAGGAGTAACAGCCTTTCGTCTTGATTTCTCTATCATTAATTTTTGGACAAATGTCCTGTGTTTCAATATGGATTTTAAAGTTTTTGAAGTGCATCTGAAGACGAACAGGAGCCGTTGACAACAATTGCGATCGGAGGGTTCCTTTGTCAACACTTAACAGATGCAGATCTCTAGAGGAGGGTAAGGCACGGTCCTTTGATTGAACCATACTCATGATGGGATCAGGAACTTCTGCGCAGCGAAGGGTCGTCTCAAAGAAATCACAACGAACCATGTCTCTGTGAAAAAGAAAATTTTTCGTATAGCTTTCGTTAGCTTGGATTTGCCCGACGAGACCAGCAGTGGGCCTATTGGGAGGGCTTGTTGGAACTAAATAAGCCTCTGTTGGGTGACCAACTCGAAGGACAAGCGAATCAGTAAAATGCAAAGGAGCTTGATTGTAGGATCCCAGGAGGTCGAATTGAATCCCATCCGATGTTTGCGCTGATGAGTGGAAAGTGAGAATTTCTCTAGTGTTATTCTGTACTCGCTCAAGAGATATAGTATAGGTGCACTGATGACCAGTAATGCTGCGAACTTCGTAAGAATGCAGTAACTCAGGTACAAAGTAGACGCGATAAAAGAGGCATCCCATACGGGAAATGATTGTACATCCACTGCCAACACTCGACGGCTTGCAACCGGTAAATCCAGGATAATTCATGCTCTCGTCTGTAAGAGCTTCGAATTTTTGATTTTCGACGCAGTGTTCACCCCAAGCACAGTAGTAGTTTTGAGGGCATGCCAGTTGCGTTACAGTACGCTTCTGTACTGGGAAAGTAAAGTATAACCTTCTCGATGAAAATGTACATTGGGCAGAAACTAATTTTAATTTAATATTAAAAATGTTATTTTGTTTCAAATCCTGAAACCAAATACATGCTTCGTAATCGAGGCCTTTAAGTGT
This sequence comes from Cheiracanthium punctorium, assembly GCA_038373885.1. Taxonomy (NCBI): domain Eukaryota; kingdom Metazoa; phylum Arthropoda; class Arachnida; order Araneae; family Cheiracanthiidae; genus Cheiracanthium; species Cheiracanthium punctorium. The sequence continues at coordinate 618,314 of JAWZYV010005322.1, forward strand.
GATTTCCGCTGTTGTAAAAAGTTCGCAGTGTTTTTGACCTTCTTGAGTGTGACAGTTCTTTATATCAGATGACAATATAGCGTGAGTAGTACAAGTTGAGGAAGCCAAAGATATCAGGGTGCACACCAAGGCCATTGTCAAGGCAGGTTGTACACGAAAATTTGGATTATGTTCTTCAAGATAGGCGTGTAAATTCGCCAAACGTATGCGCATGCCAGTACCAAAAACAGCTCCACATAGCATGAAAAGTCGTATAATAGATTTTAATATTTTGAACAGTAAAAGAAAAATTGAAAAAAATAATTTGAAAGTAGATACTAGTCCAGTGACCGCAACTCTGAGAAAACATAGCAAAACAAGTGTCAAAATAGTGATTACTGCATAAAAAATATACATGACGCAAGGAGGCCAACATGTAAGTTGTGCAAAAAATTCTCTACATAATACACAGTGTGTGGCGCGGCACATGGATTTTCCATCAAGTAAAACTTCTCCGCGCACAGCTTTGCCAGATGACGAAACAAAAATTAAAGTTAGCGTGTCTTTATAGACTGTAAACTCGACAGGTAAAACTACACTCAAGTCCTGTGAGACCTGGAAAATTATTTCATTTCCAGAAATTCGAACGATAAGTGTTCCAGGTTCGGAAACTGAAATAACAGGATCATTAAATTGTAATGTGAGGTTATGCTGAGAAAATGTGGCAGCTTCATTTTCTAAAAGTTGACGCCTGAATTTCTTCTTTGTCGTTGGAATACGGTATAAGCAAATGTCTATGGACAGAAACGTAGGATTAACAATTACCTCATCGTCTGAAAGGTATGACAGTTCATATGACGTTGTCGTAATATCACAGAAACACGTTGCATGGGGGTCGCAAGGAAAATGCTCACAAAATGCAGGCGTCCCAGTGCAATTGTCGGCACAGTCGCAGGGGATGGGGAGCTCGTCGCCCCTGGTTTCTGATGAAAGGTGACATGCGAATGTCTCCATGTGTCCCTGGTGCTCTGTAGGACGGTCGAAGAAAGATGTGGCAGGAATTAATTTGTCGTCCTTGATGATGAATGTGGATATTCCCACCACACATCCCTGGCAGTTCACGTCTGCACATGAACCTGGTGGTAATTCGGGGAGATCAGCCAATTTGGTAGAGTATGTGCATTCATATTCTATGGTCCTGCTGCACAACTTCAGTTGGTGCGCCACCACGAGCGCTGGTAGCCAGAACAAGAGCAGAAGTTCACCACCTGGAATGCAAGGTTCGCAAAAAAAAAAAAATAGCCAGAATTCCATCTTCCAGTAAAAAAAAATTAAAATAAATAAATTTTGAAACAAAAGAAATGAGGTGGACGTGATTATATCTCTATTCTATCTAATAAAAAGAACTAAGGGGGAAAAAAAAGTAAAGAATGGTCACTCTAATAGACCTTTGTATGATTTTTTTTTTTTTCTTCAAACAGGAATCACATGTATGTTTCCTGTTTTGCATGTCTGTTGTACAGGTTCATTCATCGGGGCACAGTTGGGAAAAAGAAAAAGGGGGGGGGGATGCGAGATGAGAGGTACGTACACTTCTTCCGTTTATCATGCCTTATTCGAAAGATACTCTTATATATGTACGTGGATGCATGTGTGTATGTGTTTGCGTTTTCGGAAGGAAAATCGGAACTCAAAGTACTTGAGTAAAACTAGATTATCTCCCCTATCACGCCCGCATGAAAAAAAAAGGGAAATTATCAGTTCCACCCAAGCACAAACTCTGTGCAATGAAGCGCTAGCAACCTCCTTACAACGAGAATACAGTGTAGAGTCCTTTTTACCTAATATCGTCTGGGGGAGAGAAAAAAAAAAAAAATGGTAGGGGGGGGGGTTACGTTCTTGAATAGAAATACCGTGTTTTGAATATCTTATTGTCTCTCAATAAATTTACTCGTTCACTACTCGTGTCTTGCGCTAATTTACTTGCTAGTACGTCCGAAAATTTATCAATCAAATTTTTATCTGACTGCGGAGTGTTACTTTGCAGAGCCCAGCCGAGAACCTTATCTGAAAAAGTAGTAGGTGTCGTTTCCGCCGGTTTAGTTGCGTTAGCCAATGACCTCAGATTGTAACTATGCGAAGGAGCACTAATCGCGGATTGTGCATTGTTGGCAAATGGGGGTGTCGTATTCTGAGAGGACTTATCGTCTGAACCTTGGCCTTCCCCCGATATAGTCAAATTAGGGGTCTCTGGTGTTATATCAGAGTGATCTGGATATAATGGTATCTGAGGCACATAATCGTTATCATCGTCGTCAGTTTCGTCATATAAGTTATACCGTGAAGTGGAAGGGATGTCACGAATGGGGGCCGGAAACTGCCTTTGACTGAACTCATCATTCGGGAGTTTTAAATCGGGGCGCCTTTCACTATAGTGAAACATCCTATCGACATGCATGCGTCTTGGTTTTGCACGAGGTTTATCAATTTCCTGGATTGTGTAATTAAGGTCTGAATGTTTTTCCAAGACTCGAAAAGGACCAGAAAATTTCTTAGCGAAAGCTCGTCCTGTTTCTGTCGTTGTCGCGGGGGTGTACAAATAAATCTTTTCACCTAATTGAAAAGTTTTGTTTTTCGCAATCTTTTCTCGCAACCTAGTTTGTTTCTGCTGAACCATTTCTAAGTTTTTATAAACGTTTTGGTGCACATATCTCATTTTTGCCAAATTTTCTTCAATATAATCGTCACACGGAAAATAATGGAAGTTAGTCTTTGACTCAAACAGGTGAAAGGGTAACTGGATATCACGATTAAACATCAAAAAGGAAGGTTTTTCATGTGTGCTGTCATGGTAGGAATTATTATAAATAAAATTATAGTATCCTAAATACGTATCCCAGTCCGTGATATCATCACTTAGGCTTGTCAGACTATTTTTTATGCTGGAATTCAATCTTTCGGCTGCGGTATTAGTTTGCGGGTGAAAAGCCGTAGTCTTTAGTTTGCGCACCTGTAATTTGCGTGATAGTTCCGTCAATAGTATGCTTTGAAAATTTGTTCCAAGGTCAGTTAAAATAGACTGGGGGACTCCGAAAGTAAAAATAACTTCCAGAAGCTTAGATGCTATAGTTGGAGCTGTGATATCCTGGTCACGGCACCACATGTCACGGGTTTTTGGTTCAGCTTTGGTTTATTCACCTACAGGAGCTGAACATCTAAACTGTGAGATGGTTAGGTGCTCAGGTTATTAAAAAAAAGTTTATATTTTTGCACTAGACCTATTCTTAAGAAGTTAAACCTCAGCAAAATAAAATAAGCGTTCCTTTTACGGCACCACATGTCACGGGTTTTTGGTTCAGCTTTGGTTTATTCACCTACAGGAGCTGAACATCTAAACTGTGAGACGCTTATATACTAGAGGTAATAACTTCACAGGTAAAATATACATTTCTTTATTTAAAGCCGATTCGTATAGGGTTACATAATTAAATCCAAAATAACATTCCCATCAATCGTAAACTAAACCAATTTAATAAAAATAACATTATTATTTGATTAAGGGAAGATGAACCAATTTAATTAAAATATCATTAGAAACAATACCTAGGGAAGATGGAAATTCATAACTATTTTACAATGCTTACCCATGCCTCCAGGGGTCTCTTTGTTGTCGGAGTAAAGCCTTTCTGCGGTTGGAAGATAATCTTGTTTCTCTCTTAATCGCTTGAGCTTTATATATGTTTTTGTTTTGGACCTTCGGACAAGCATGTGAAAATCACGCCGATATCCCGTTACTTCTCACGCTGATTATCTTATTTGTAGTTTAAAAGTTAACTTGATTAATTTGGGGTCAAGGGTTCACTAACTAACGAGTGCTCGAGTTTATCATGAGCAAATGACATTTTCCAGAATTTCTCATGATTCATGTAGTCATGCGCTTTTAGCAGCGTGACATAAATACGGCATCACAATATGGACAATTTTAAAAAGTGTCACTTTTTAAAACAAAAAATTGAATTCTTGGGCTATATCATACAAAACGGAACGATTCGCCCGTCACCAGACAAAAGACCACTAAGGCCGTTCAAAAGTTTCCCGAGCCTCGTACCGTAAAACAAATTCAACAATTCCTTGGCTTTACTGGTTATTTTCGAAAAGTTATTAAAAAGTTATTCAATAATCGCTAAACCTTTGAGTGACTTATTTTCGGGACCTCAGACGATAATCGTGTACCCTGAGGCCTACTGATGACGACAATGAGGCCGATGAACGCCGAGGACGTCTCCGAGCAGAATGGCCGAATGTCAAGGCCAGGCCTGCGAAGCCCTCACGAATGACCAAACACCACTGGCTCAACATTCATCAGCACTCAGCGACAACCCGGAAAAGCCCCAACAACTTTCCCCCCTGATTAAAAAAAATGTGAACGACCACAACGCAAGAACTATCAACTTTTTTTTTTTTTTTTTTGAAGGAACATTCTAGGAAGAGCTGCGGCCCCAAGCAGTTGATTGCCGTATGCTTTATGTACGACGATATATAACGACGTACAATGTAAATTTGATTTTTTGATCATGTACATACTTGTAAATACAATACTAAAATATTAACTGAAGTAGTTATTCATCCCTAGTCACCAGCCTAGAACTCACTCTTAATATCTATGTATACCTATTTTCATAGCGATCAGTTGCACAGTCAAGAAGTGACCAGGGTATCAAATGGAAGACAATATCCATTAAATTTGTAAAGAAATATCACAAAACCTTGAGCGTAGCTTTATGACACTTGCACATTTCAATTCAGATTCAGGGATTCATTCACTTCACTGGAATAGCGAGGATCCAATTATTACTTTCCGTACCTGTACAATGTAAGGAAAGTATTGTAATCATGAGATTTTGATGATTTTAGACGTTTTGAGGTATTTCGAATTCATTTATGCAGCTTTTACGCTGGTGTATGTATGTGTGTGTGAGTGAACACGATAGCTCCTAAACAATACATCCGATTGAGCTCAATTTTGGTGTATATATATATAATAGTGTATAGGTAGCTCATTTACTAGGCTTTTACTAAATGGCTCATCTGATTATTTTCCCCCCTTCAAAACTTCGGAATTTCATTTTGTTTGTTTGGTTGATTTTTTAAGACTGCATTTTCTGTAAGACTTATGAAATTTGGTATAAAACTTTAGATGCCATAGGAAAAATATTTTTAAATATTTGGCAGATTTTGAAGAAATTGTTTATGAGTTCGTGGATATAAGTGATGTCAGGATATCATTATTATGATGGACGAGAACATAGCTAATAATAAGAAAAGCAATATGCAGTAGAAATATAAAGTATGAAGTATCTAATTTATTTGACTTAAAAGTGATCAAGCTTGCAGTTTAATTAGAAGAAAAACGTGTTAAGCAAACTCATTTCCCAAGATTATTTTTGATCTAGAAATAAATGCCGTACATTCCTGCTCGTTTCGGTTTACGTAAAGGGAAACAAAAATATTTGTGGTAACAAAATATTTTTTCAATTCTATGAGTAGGATTATGTACATTAGCATAACTAAATGGAAATTTTTAAGATTTTGGGAAGGGGTCTGCAGACTTCTGCCGTCTCACAATCGAAACTTTTTTTTGTGTGTGGGAACAGAAATCTTTCTAAGAAACTAGCTTTCATCCATATAATGCCAATAATTCCTTTAATTTAAAGCAATATTTTAGAAGCAGTTTAAATAATCCATTACTGTTTAAACTAATTAAGAAGTCTGTAAAAAAACAAATTTATCTTCGTCATTTTTTCTTAATTTCGTTTTTCAATTTTAATCTCCAATCTTAAACTCCATTTTTTGAGTGCCCTTATGAATCCATTATTTTTTTTTACATCTTTGATAATTTTTTCCTTATTGAATTTTAAAAAATAAAAATATTGTTTGAAAAACCAAAAAACACGCTTTAGAGATAAATTGAACTAAATAAAAAGCGAAAAATAATTCTTAATATAGAAATAAATTAATGAACGAAAAATAGTATTATTGTGAAAAAAGCGTGGGGCGCTTTGTGCTATATTTTTTGTATCATTGTTGTACTAATCGTACCGTTCGAATATTCTCAAGAACTGATATATGGAGCACCCCAGGCTTTTTTTACAATAATACTATTTTTCGTTCATTAATTTATTTCTATATTAAGAATTATTTTTCGCTTTTTAGTTACTTCAATTTATCACGAAAGCGTGTTTTTTGGTTTTTTAAATTATATTTTTATTTTTCACTTTTTAGTTCGATTTGCTTTAAAGGCATGTCTTTTAGTTTTTGTTAAACTGTATATATTTGAAATTTATTTTTAATTTTCGATATCTCTCATAAGACACTAAGGAACACTAAGTTGGAAAGTACAAACTGTGAGATAATTTATTTTCACTGTGCACCAGTGGCGTAGCCAGAATTTTATTTCGGGATGGGCTGGGTATCAAACTTAAAGCTAAAGTTTAATTGTAAGCTAAATATCAAATTGTAAGCTAAGTAAAGGGTCCCATTTTGGGTGGAGCATCCCCCTGAGCCCCCCTCTTGCTACGCCCCTGCTGTGCACCAAAGTATTAATCAACCTGCAGTTAAATGCTATCTTCCTCACTAAAAAGGAAAAATAGGTCTCTAATCAACAAATAAAAGCGTGTTAAAAAGAATGGCCTTAACATGTTCTTGTACTCAACTCTTCCATAATGTAATGGATCACGATATTTTGTAAAAATAAAAATATTACCGTGCCCAAGATTCGAACCTTATTGCGGCTACAACACAATAAAAACATACATACAGGTGAAGCTAATAAATAAAAGCGTGTTAAAATCAGGATAATGGGATAAACTTATCAAATTATTGTATTGTCATCGATCCTTGATATATCTACAAAGTTTAAATTAAATCTGACCGTTTAAAGTGGGTCAAAATAGAGTTCAAAGGAGTCGGTTACAAACATACAAGCATACAAATATACATACAGCTGAAGCTAATAAAAGCATGTTAAAAAATATTTACATACTTTTACAAGTAAAATTATATACGTACATTAGCGCTACTAGAGAGGGGGGTTAACAATATTAGTAGCAACAAAATATTTAAATTTTGTTTACACATTTTTACAAATAGGATTACGTACTTTTACATTAGCACAACTGCATGGGATTTTTGAACAATTCTATGGGGGGGTGGGGGATCATAGCCTTTCTAGTAGTCTATCTCTCATATCCTTTCAATCGAAATCAAAATTTTCTACTAGGGAAAAAAAATGTTTATAAGAAGGATCTAACCCATTTCCAGCTACGCCAATACTTATGCACAATTAAAGCAAGCTTTTAGACACGAATTAAATGGTTCATAATTGCTTTGCAATTCTTTGACTTTTCGCGTTCAAATTCTTATAAAATTGGTTTATTGTGTAGTAAACTTTTCTGTGCCTCGAAATAATCCAGCAAATAATTACAAGCTACGGTCGATTTCTCACTACTGGTAACTCAGATGTACATGTACCGAACGATTAGAACAAAAAATTATTCCCTTTGGTATTCAAATCAAAATAAACGTACACAGTTGAGATAACGAGATTCATCTTTCTAATAAATAAAAGATACCCGTACTATGAAAGAAACTGACAATTATGCTGTTCTGTTTTATTTTTGTTAGGAAGAAAACCTTGTTAATAATAGTTAACGCTATTTGGGTTTGTTTCAAGCGGTTTGTTAAACCCATAGCGGACCGCCGTCCTATTTATAGGACAGCTGAATTAAATTCGGATAAAATAAAATAAAAAATAAAATTCTTGTAAATTATTGCAAACAGGCAAAATTTAATATATTAAATAATAAAAATAGAATAAAAATCTATTAAATTTACCCCTAAAAATGTCATATCTTTAAGCCATTATATAATAAAACAATATTATTTTTTCTTGTACAAAGATATGCAATATTTTAGTATTCAAATTTATTCAAAACATTAAGCTTGACCATGAAAAAAAAATATTACAGACTTGGTCATTCCATGGTGACTGACGTTACAATTTGACAACATTTGTAAACTTTGAAATTCACCAGTGGCTTGAAATATATATATTTATTTATTTAAATTGATCAAGAATATCATAAATATGTACTATACTGTTATCCATTTTCAATATAATAAGTCTTTTTTTTTAATTAAGGGAAATCAAAAAACGTGACTGATGTTACACAGAAGAGACATTGAGAAAAATGAATTTTATATAAATTCAAATCCTCTTCGAACTAATAGTATGAGAAGTAAAATAATTTTTTTCTAGTTAAGTACAGATTTCAATCTTTAGGAAAACCTTTTCATTCATTTAAGAAATTAAAAAATTTCCAATGTAGAAAATATTTTATTCCTGTGACTCATGTTACATATATTTTGTGACTGATGTTACATTCACATAAACATGCTATAATTATATATTATTTCTTCTTAAAAACAAAACTACCAAATTTACTTTTTGAAATTGTATTAATCTAGTTTAATCATAATAAATAAATAATAGTAAGGCTTATTGTACGTTAATAAAATTAAAAAAACAATGTTGTTAGTGAATATCTCTAAAGGGTGATTCCATAGAACTAGGGACACCAGTGAAGAAAACAAATATTCTTATAAAGAATAATAGTTTTTTCCTCTATAAAGTAAACATTTGTGGATTTCTGTAAAATTACGCTAAAAAGTTGGCAAAACATTTTTACATATATTTTTGTCTTTAGAGGTGTAGAAAGTTCATCTTGTTTTATAAAAGAAATCAACGGGTATGTAAAAAATATTATTTTTTACTGAAATTTTGGTCATTTATTAGAAGATCAGACAAGCGCAGAAAACTTTAACTGCAATGTTTGCCTTGAGAACAATTTTTATAAATTAGACCTAACACCAATGTAACATCTCTCCTAATATCATAAAAAGTCGTAGTTTCATTTGTGAATTTTAAAGTTATAAAAATGTGTAAATGTGTATTATAAAATATCTGAAACATTAGACACATTTCTGTTTTTCAGTTAGAAAGCTACTTAAAAATATTGGGAAAATAGCATTGTCTGCTGCTGAAAGACAGAAAAGGTGATGAGATAAATTAAATAATGATGGAAAATATGAAGATCATAAAAACATAGCAGAAGCAATAAAGAGCCAAAATTAAAGAAGAAATGATCCAGCTGAATTATCTCAGTCAATGCAGAAGAATGTAAAAAGATTAATTTATCTTGAAATTAAAAAAAAAAATGTTTGAAAAAGAGTATTCTGAATTGATTGAGGTAATTTAGCTAGGTCATTTCCTTTTTTACTTTGGCTATTTATTGCTTATGCTTTGTTTTTCTTTTATAATCATTATAGTTCCCTTCATTCTTTGATTTATCTCTCCTCCTTTTCTCTCTTTCTGCAGTAGTAAATGCGATTTCCCCAATATTTTTATGTAGGTATCTAATTAAAAAATAGAAATGTGACTGATGTTACATGTTTTGTATATGTTTAAAATTCATAAATTGTATCAATATTAAATATTCAAAGACTAATATTAAAGATATCTTCATAAACGAAGAGAAAATGACTTTTTATGTTTTTAGGATTAATTTTACTTAATCAAGAAAAACTTTTATAGAATTTTGTGACTGATAATACATTAAATATTTGGCCTAATTTACAAAAATTGTTTTTAAGATAAATATTGCCCTTAAAGGTTTCTGCACTGGTCTAATCTTTTCATACATAAACTAAATTTAAATAAAAAAATAAGATTTGTTGATTTCTTTTATAAAACAAGATGAACTTCCTATACTTATTTAAGACGAGAACTCATGCAAAAACAGTAATGTTGCCAAACATTGTGTATAAAACTTTTAAAAAGGTGTTGTTAATTTTTTTAAAGTTATTTTATAGAAATTCACATATTTTTACTTCATAGGGGACTTAAGTATTGTTTTTTTATAGAATTTTTTTTTTTTTTTGCCATTGGTGTCCCTAGTTCCATGGAATCACCCGCATGTGAAACGTGTTTTCTAACTGTACTATAAATAGGACAAAGGCCCTAAACCCATCTTTATTTTTTAAATCACTCATACTTCTAGATCACATTCCTTGAATTTAGAGAACAATGTACCTTTTTGTGGAAAGTTTTTCCATTTTTTTTTTTTTTTTTTTTTTTTTAATCAGACCCCATCGTTCGTTTGCAACTAAAAGGATTTTGTGCCACTGAAACTGTTGGAGACAATCAAATGTTAAAATGCATCAATATCTTTGAAATCATTAACAAAAACTTAAGAGAAGAATATCTGATTCACTGTTTGAGAAATTCACTGTTTTTAAAATCATAAAATAGCATCTGCTCGCTAGAATGATAACCGTGTACTTTCATTACTAGCAAATTTCGTTACAAAAGCGGACAGCAAATTACAGGGTCATGTGATCGATATTTTCCTCTAACAATGCACACGATTTATTAATATTTCGCAGGTCAAAGTGGGAAGCAAGGTGACATTGTTACAATAACTTACAGAGATGAAACATTTGCCGCAAACGACATCACACAAAGAGAATAGCGAAGAACTCCGTCTTATCCGAATATATGTTGGAACATGTATTCCGATTTGTGTGCTTGTGCAGAAGGAACAGCTTATAAATCCACGTCAAAGAAAGGGCAAACACAAGGGGGGGGGCAAATACTTTGCGGGAGGACTTTTCTGGGTATCCAGCGCGTATCCACGTTACATCTGAAGAAAACCGCCCCAAACTCCAGACCGCTAGAAAGATGGCCTGGCGAGAGAACAGAACCCTATTCCTCCACCTGAGCCATCTACCAATGTCAGTGGCTTTAACCACTGTGCTACACATTGGTGTTTGGGGCTTTAGCAGAAAAAATTTGTAAACAAAGTTATTATTTTGCTGTGTGTGAAAATTCCCCTCTTTAGGAATCCTTTTAGTATCTTTTCGTATTTTCAGGGATTGAATGTACTTACATCTTTAGAAGTTGAATGTTATGGTTCTGTTTCACGCCTTAAGAATGACTATTCACTCTTTTCCCTTTAAATCGAACGTGAAATGGATTGTGTAAAATACATCCAGTTGATACAAGATCAAATTAAAATGGAATAAAAAAAAACATGCTCAAAACAGTTAAATAAATAAGTTTGTAAATAAAAAACTTTGTAAAAACACACATAAGATGTTATAGGTAAGAAGATACGTACGTTTCGGCCAAAAATTGTTTTGGCCTTCCTCAGTCCAAGCCCTTCGTCACAAGGAACACAGGGAACTGAAAAGAGATAAACAAGCAAGCATGTTGCCACAAGGGGCAAAGAAAAGTCGAACAAAACCACGGAGAGGGGGGGGAAAAAAGGAAAGAAAAGAAGCACAAAAATACAAAAAGAAAAAAAAATAATAAAAAAAAGAAAAAAAAGGAACGCACGAATACAAACACACACACAAAAAAAGAGAACTAAAAGAAAACAAATTAACAACAGTGTCCTGAACAAGAGGACTGACAAAAGCGAGGGAAGACCTAACCGGAAGAAGAGCTTGGAATTTCTTATCCAAAGTAGCTCTGTGAGAAATAGAACGTTGTTCAACATAAGCGAAATTCCTACATTTTATGAGAAAAGTAACAAACTTTTAAATTAAATATCTCCATCAGCTTTTTTTTTCAATCATAAAAAAGAGAGTTTTGTTTTATTTAGAGCATATATTATAAGAACAAATTTTTACAACAGAAGCTAGAAGCATTCTATGTACAACTAAATTTTGTAATTATTACAGGAGCTAATTGGGTCATTTATGGCTGTGAAAGTACTATAATTTGAATTTTTACCTGGGATAATAAATCTATGAAACGTTTCTAACTACGGTAGTCTTATTTACATTTCAGACACATTAAAAATGTGTCCAGACACATTAAAAATGTGTGTTCAGACACATTAAAAATGTGTGTGTGTGTGTGTGTTCAGACACATTAACTTTTCACCTTCTAAATGAGCATTTTTATTTTGTGATGACCTCGACTATTTGAAAATATTCATTGCTTTCTAGGTATATTTCTTTTTTTATATTTTTTCTTAACAAACAGGCAATATTGAAAAGTTGAGCTTTGCAACCGACTTTCAAAAATAACATTCCATATTTTTTCTTTTTTTTCCCGAATTTCAAGAAATAAATTCGTGCTTTGAGGATTAATATCTATATCATATAAAAGGTTTGATTCTAAAATTGCAGAAAATTTTGTTTTCAAAATTTATAAATTTGCTTGTACTTTAATGAAGAATGAAGCATATTCAACGTAAATGCACAGTCTTGTCAGTTAAGAGGATATTTTCAATGTTAAAAGTTTGTGTTGATAAAAACGGAAACCAGAAGAGTATTAGAAGTTTAATCAAAAATTGCATACAGCATTTACAGAAAGCGTTTTCAAAAGTAAGATCTATAAATAATTTTAAATAAATTAAATTATTAAGTTGACATTTTTTCACAAGTTATAAACGTTCAAAAGGAATATTTCATCTAATAAAAGTGTTTTCTTTTCGTCACCCCAGAAAAATAGCTTCAACAATAATAAATTTTGGCAAATGCCTCATTATGTAACCATGTTCTATCACAGATTCGTCAGGAGGATTGTCTGAAAAGGTTTATCCAATATTCAGTCTCAGTGAGGTCTGTAGCCGAAATATGGCTCTTTCCTGCCCTCATAGTCGAAAGGCTTTTCGTCTCTTGGTGGACAAAGATGATCTGGAAGTTTGCAATGGTCCCTTCCAAGGGCACGAATGTATCCGTATCCCTTTTCGAACACCTTCCCAGGCTCCTTGCTTCCGTATGTAATTCCATGTCCATAAGTCAGGTATCTCCAGGGTCCTTTGCCGTACTTATCGACTGGATCCTGAATGACGCGCTTTTCGTACATAGTGAAGTACAGCGGTAATTTGGGGTCAGTCGGTACAGGAGCTGGGTGTGAAGAAGGAGATCTTTGGTGTTCTGGAACAGACTTGAGTTCTGAAGCATATTTTGGATCCGGGACGTATTCGTGTTCTGAAACATATTTCGGTTCCGAAGCGTATTCGGGTTTTGAAGTGTATTTCGGCTCTGGAGCATACTTCGCTTCCGGAACATATTTCGGTTCAGGATCATATTTCGGTTCTACAGAATATTTGGGCTCCGAATCATATTTAAGCTCTGGAGAATAACTAGGTTCTACCGCTGCATAATTACCGGCTTTGTCTTCCGGTTCAACGTGGTAGGAAGGTTGTCTATAGTTGGGAGCCACACGTTGGTGTTTTTCAGGAGATGAATGGTACACGATTTCTTGAGGTCTGTGGTACGACGGATCTTCGGGGTGGTGATATTGAACAGGTTGCGGAGCTGCGTGGTACGGGGGTTGCGACCTTGCATGTGTTTCAGGTTCGTCCCGGTGATATCTTGGTTCTAATGACTGATAGTGTCTGGGGTCTCTACCTTCTTCGTGCGATTCGTAGTGTCTTGGTGAATGATAGCTCCTGGTACTCAGGTGGTAAGGTGCCTCTTGCGAATCATCATGAGTGCTCTGGTGCAAATATTTTGGATGATAACTGCGCTGAGAGAAAGCAGGTGAAACCAGGATTCCAAGGAGAATCTGCAAAGAAAAAGAATTCTTATTTTAAAACATCTCAAATTATATGTCTACGTTTCAGTAGCGGATGGGTAAAGAAAAAAAGGGATTTCACTACACCCTCATCAAATAGAGAGCTCCTGATGATAAGGATGATCTTTCAAGAAATCATTCAAGCTTTAAAAAGCTTACATATAATCCATAAATAGTACATTTGGTGGGAAAATATTAATCTTTCCTTTAACGTCTTTTAACACCATTGGTTTGTTTTTAAAGCTGTCCAAAAGCTATTTGATGATTATCTCTTTTTAAAAGGAACAGCCTTAAAAATGATGCAGTAGACTTCAGATTATCTAAGATATTTCGTCAACAATATTTTCAAAAATCTTCTTTTTATATAAATTTATCAAACTGAAACAAACAAATAACCACAGATTGGACCCCCCCCCCCTGTTCGATTTCATCAACCCGCGATTATCATAACATTTCGCAATGCCCACACGCTCTATCCACGTGATAAGTCAAGGATCAACCTAGTAACCATGCGGGTAGGGAATGCAATCCCGATCCCGCTTGAACGGGATCCTTCGGGATCCCGCCCAAATGTTTACGGGAGTAGTCCCGCGGGATTAAGACCGTAATCTCGAGGGATTAAAACTGAAAAATAAGTTATTTTAATTACAATTTCACGCCTCTTTCCCGATCTTCAATTGGCTAAAGATTTTTGCATAAGATGTACGATATGAACCACTGATCTTGGGCGCTCATACCTATTGGCAAGTAGGGGCCTTAGTACCCCCAGCTCCCATATTGTTATGATTTACGCACTGGTATGATGCAGAAGTGCTTCAATACTAAATATTGTATCTTTCTAATTCACGACCCTTGACTTGTGATTCCCCCCCCCCTATAAACAACCAAATGGCCACACATGCCAGTGATATCTTTAAACGGTGAACTGCAGTTAACCATAAAACATGTATGGTTCCCTCAGGGTTTCATAGAAAGAAAAAAAAGTCTTTTATTAAGCACTTTTGTATTCTCTATCAAAATTAGATGAAGACTAGGGAAACGGGTGCCTCTTTACGTTGTCTTTTTTACATTATTCGTTTATAGAAACTACGAAATAACAGTATATTATTATGAATATCATGACAGAATTATCATATTTATGTAGGGCATTGTATTAATTATCAAATAAGAGAAAGTGTTATTGTTAAACTTCATAGAGTTCTTACTTTTCCCTATCCAAGCCTCACCATAGCACAGTGGTTATGCCACTGAAAATGGGAGATGGCCGAGGTGTGAAGGTCCCGGGTTCGGGTCCCATCGCTCGGCTGTCGATCTAACGGTCTGGAGTTTTGGTAGGTTTCCTTCAAATGTAACGTGAATACGCGTTAGAACCCCTTAGAAAGTCCTCCTACCAAGGCACCCCCCATCCTAGGCAGATACCCCGCGAGCAGGTTTGGTAACACACGCAACACAACACATTTCCCTATCAAATCAATTTTTAGTTGAACAAAATATTAATCCCAATTTAGTTGAACAAATTAAACAGTGCGGGTTGTTTAGAATATATATATATATATATATGTGTGTGTGTGTGTGTGTGTGTGTGTGTGTGTGTCTACGTCTTTCAGTTTTTCTTTTCTTTCCCATTCCTTTTTTTTTAAATCAAGAGTCCAGCAAAACTCTAGTGCAGTGTCGTACTTACATAAGGGGTACAAACTGGGCAACTACCCAAACCAATTAAAATTTAAAGCAACAAAAAGATCATTTAATTCACATTTGAAATAATAAAAAATGTGGTAAATAACACACATAAGTATAAAAATAAACAATGCAGATCGTTTTGACCAACCCGAAACATAGATTTTTTTAAACTTATGTGTGTTATTTACAATGTTCTTGGTTGCTTTAACAATTTAGAACCTTTAACACTTTTTTTAATGCGCCAAATAATAAAATTCTACTATGAGCTTCGAGTTGGGACCTAAGCCTTTCTATTTCGAGATTCTTGTTATTAATTATTTCTTGTTCTTTTAATTTCCGAACTTCAATTATATTTGATAGGACATCTTTTACAAACACTTCCTCATAATTCTTAGACTTCATAATTAAATTTCTAAGATCTATAATCTTTAAATCTGTACTAACTTCTTCCTCACCAATTTCTTGGGCAAGCAGGATTAAATCTTCTTTCCGCGCTTTACCTAAATACGCCATATTTCCTGAATTTAAAGTAAAACGTCACTCACGTAAAAATAAAACGTCACTCACTTATCTGTACCATTTTTTACGTTGGGCGCCACTTATAGCTATAAACATCATTTTATTTTATACAACCATTACAAAATCCTCTTACAATATTTTCTTGCAAACATCTTTCACTCAAAAAAACTTTAGAACACCAAGATTAGGCGAATTACTGGATAAATGAAAATCGCGAGCTCGCGCCATGGAGTTAGTTGGGTGGATTGTAACTAAAAGGATGACGATGCTTTGACGTCATTTTACGATTGTTACATCATTGATTTTTTTATTAATGAGGTCATTATCAGAAACTTTTTTAAAGCAAGGGTTGCTGTTTTGTATGTGAGATAGGTATTTTAAGACCTATAACTGTAGAGGTCAGGCAGGAAAATTTTAAATCTTCATAAATTAATTTTGCCGAGGGCCATGAAACCTTAATCACGCCCATAATCAACTATCTAACTGAATTAATTCAGTTTCTAGACACTGATGCAACTTTAAAGTGTTAGCAAAAAAGTTATGACTAAAAAAGTGAAAAGCAACATAAGCAGCAAGCATTTATTAATTAAAAAAGAAATAGTTCGCTGCAGATCGTGTATAATCAACAAAATCCAAGAAAAGACTGTGATTTTATTTCATTATTAAAGAAGAAAGAAACTAAAAAATGTTAGGGAAAAACAAACTGGATAGAACCGTTTTGAATCTCTTGACATGGCCAAGAGCACAAATCTCTTCTTGCCCATTCGTGAGCCATGCAATATATGAAATGTATCAAACACTTATTTCTGTTTTGATAACTTTCTGCTTGATTAAATTACGCATCAGTCTTATTAAAGAGTAGTAGTTCTGCTATACACAGAGAAAAAGGCACACATGACCTTTGAATAGGGTGTCCCTAACACCCTATTCAAAACAATATGCCATTAAAAAATCAAACACATGTATCATAACACGCATTCAAAGTAATCAGAATGGTCCAATAATTCTTCTCATTGTTGTTACTGTTTAATTTAGCTTACAATTATAAGATGCGTTTAAGTCTAATTATTACGCTCATAGCTCAGCAGCTTGTACAAACAACGAGTATCACACTGGAAGAACAAAACTCGGTCAAAAAGTCACCTTATCTTTTCAAACAATGCGAATGAGTTCTCAGGTGGGCATTAAGTTGGATAAGTGATTTTTTTGGTCGCGAAAGACTGAAGTAGTCCGCCTCGAGTACTACACTCTAAAAAAATTGTGCACCTTCTAACCGCACAATCAATGTGCGATCCGTGAGAGCACATACTATTTGCACGATCATTGCACAATAGTTTGACGAACATTGACGTCATGACTAAAGACTTGACTTCAGAGAGACATTGAATTTCTGGTTTTTAAAAAATAACTACGAATAGATGGATATAACTGTTTACTTGTTGAAGCCTTAAGTTAAATTAAATCTAAAATTAAATTTGTATTTTAAATGTGGAAATGAAATCCCTCAGCTAACCACACCAACGCCACTTACTCTTGCAGACGGCAACTGCTCTGGTAGTACAGACGCAGGCGGCTCCAAGACGTGCGCGAGAGCAGACGTGCTCTTTACTTGACGATACTATTTTAAAAAGCACTGTAAATATTCATATTGTTTTGGTGAAATAAAATATTAATCAATACATAATCGTGTGTTATGCTGGCATCCCCACTTAAACATTATTTAGTATCGTTGTAAGTTAAACATTGTACTTTATTTAGTATCAGGATTTTAGATTCATGCCAAACTCTATGAGATTGACTGCTGTTTCTAACGTTATTATAAAATAACAACTTACAGTATAGCTTCGTTGAAATTACTATATAAAAATGTTTCTCGGTGGTCTACGAATTTCGATATATAAAGAGTAGATTGCACCATACATCTTGATTTATTTAGCATAGAAAATTGCATATTTTGTTGTTTAAATTAAAATGATTTTGTTCTGAAATTTTAAATTAATGTTAAAACGTTACTGTTAGACCTACAGCTGAATATTCGTTATAATATACATTTTTGCATG
Organism: Cheiracanthium punctorium; assembly: GCA_038373885.1. Lineage (NCBI taxonomy): Eukaryota > Metazoa > Arthropoda > Arachnida > Araneae > Cheiracanthiidae > Cheiracanthium > Cheiracanthium punctorium. The sequence goes on from JAWZYV010005322.1 coordinate 636,203, forward strand.
TTCATAGTGAAATGGAATTGAATATCATTTTATAACTAAAATTTAAAATGTTAAACTTTTGCAATAGAAAAATAAGATTTCTAAAACACAAATTACCATTCAAAATTAGTATTAAAATCAACAGAAACTCAAGTTTTCAGGTGTCAAACACGTTCATTTTCTTGCAGATGCAACAGCTACATACCCAAATTATATAACTAATAATTAAAACATGTATTTTGCTTTGTACAGTATGTGTAAGTACGAAAATCTCAGTATTAAGTAACAAATTTTAAGTTTAAAACATTTCACTATCCAATCTCTTTTCTTTATTCAGGAATTTTAAAGTTTCGAATTCGAATATTTTTATGTGATTTGTTATTAGCAAAAAAATGAAATTTTTAAAAATTATTTAAAACACATAGTAAAAGAATATGACTGTCGCAAAGTCTCCCTTTAACATTGAAAAACGTGTTACGGTGCTTAATAACATATAATTACAGTTAAAAATATAAACAAGTTAGAACAAACACCATTCATTGATTGTTTCGAGTTCGATGTTGATGTGGATAAATATCTGGGAATTTGTCCTGATTTTCAGTGATGTTTTGGAAATTTTCAAATTTGAAAGGAATTGATTCCCACACCTTTGAATCAATGTAAGTGAAATTTTTTACTCGTGTGGAAAAAATAAATTAAAAACACAGTGCAAAAGCTTGTATATTTTAAAATGCTGAAACTCCACATGCTCCGCGGATTGAAACGATATATTTTTTTAATTTTTAAGTGTGAAATTTTTGTACATCGCTAGACTAATCGGCAGGGAAGTTTGCTGCATTAAAAATTATATTTACAGAGTTTTATTTTAAGGATGCTCCATAACATTTTGCGCCGTTACCATCCAGTAGATTTTACGCCCCTGCTGTGACCACGAGATTGCATTATGAACACCAGTAACGTTATTTAATAGTACCATCTACCCAATCTTTGCTTATGAAAAAAAATTCTACTTTCTAAACTCTGTATGCAGTACATTCAGATTCTTTTACCGGAATATTGACAAAAGAACTTCTACTCCTCTGTTATTACCATCCTCTATCTTAATCGTTTATTTCAAGAAAGTCGTCATTTTTAACTATTTTACATGTTATATTAGGAGTATTTTTGTTCAAAATGGGCAAAACTTGTAATATAACAGTAGCAAAACTTTATTCTGTGTGGTGTGAAATAGGATGAAATGTCATCACCAGAAATAGAATTTAAATTGTAATTATGTGTATATAATTATTGTTTATATAGAATAACCAGAGTTAAGAATAATCACACTAGTCATAAACCTTTGAATAACTGAGCATTCAGCTTTCAGAAAAATATTAAAATCGAGCTATATACAGTAGTATAAAATGAAATAACAATCACTCAGCTCTTATAGGTCATTTCCTTCCATTGGTTTTGGAAAAAAACGGCTCAAGAATGGGTCAGAGAGTTGTGCGAGGCAGAGTAGTGATTTTCATCGACAATACTGTATATGCAAACGTGTGGCAGCCCTATTTGTTAACTGAGGATTCAGTGGCTTTATATAAGAATAGAAAGACACTTAAAATCATGAAATGAACATACAGTCTATTCCTTAATAGCAAGAACAAAGGAGATTTTTATTTGCAAAAGCCTGTTCTCCGAGGGGAAAGACTCCCACTGCTTATCATTACTTCGGAGTATTGTATTGAAATGTCTTTAAAAGAGCGAACTCTTTCTCATCGTTCTAAAGATCTACATGAGATTGTCGTAAATTCAGAAATACCGATGATAAACTTTTATGAATTATTGAAAAGGCAATTGAAATGAAAACCACTTTTGAATTTTCTGAAGCGCAGAATTACCATTATTGATTCAATAAATATTGTCTGAGTGGTTGCTCAGTTTTCCTGCAAAGATCGTCTCATGCCGCGTTTGTTCGTTTTTTTATTTCGGGATTCGAATTCACTCTTGAAAGACGAAAATGTTTAAAAAAATTTTTCCAACTTTAATTCCCCTCCCTCCCTTCTTTTAGCAGACAGCCGTCGGTGTATGCAAAAATTAAAAGTTTGGGGTATGACGACATTACTCTTCATAATAAAAATATGACTTTGGTTCATTGAGATAGAGAACATTTTTAACGACATTATTTTATTAGACCATACTTAAAAATGAATTTTACTGTGCTGAAGGTATTTGCAAAATTATTTAATACTATTAGGTTAAGCACGTTGCGGTGGCAATTACGACAAGCGCTAGAAAAAACTTAATATTTCTCAAAAAATCAGTATAGCTTCGCAAAGAATCTATTAACGGTCTACACTCAATACATTTAAGTTTTGTCCACTTAAAAACAAATAATTTCGTATTCTATTTTTAGTCTTATAGTAACCAAAGTAACAATGTAGCCACTTAAGTTTTCAAATCAATTTTAAATTCAAGGTAACATGGAAACAGAAATCTGAATGTTTTCGAGAAACTATTCCGAGCTTACTTAAATCGCAAAAATTATAAATCAGTAAATTTGAAAACGAAACTGTCACGTAGATGAGATAGCTTTTAAATTTTCTACCCCAATGAACCGATTTGCTGCAGCTAAAACTGACGAAAAAATTGTTAAAATTTCAAGAAATGGCGGATCCTCAAATGTTTAAAGCAACGCAGATTTTTTTCTAGATTTTCTTACAAAATTATACAAAATTTTCATAGTGGTGTAACCAACTGCGTGGATATTACTTTTTTGAGCTAAACTTTATCACTTTTTTAAGTGATGGCGGTAAAAGTTTGTTTTGGAGTGGTTGAACCGGAAACGAGTGAGTGAATCAATGAGTGAATTAGCCAGTGATTCAGTGATCACCATAACTAATATTAGAATATCATATTTAACTTTTTAGGCATCAATTTTGATTTAACGAATAAAATAGACAAAAAAATATGTGTTGAAAAGTTATATATATATAAGTTATATTTGAATATAAGTTGTGTTGAAAAGAAAAAATAATACGACTGTAAATTTGCAAATCATATTATATATTTTTTTTATTAATCAAAGCTTCAGATTTTCAGTTTATTTTATTCACTGCAACAAAATTTATGTGGAAAAAAATCATCAAGTTGATATTTTAAATAGTTTTTGAATATGTAGTAGAAAAGTACTTTGGACTTTTAAATATCTTCTCATGAAATAATATTTTAAACTGTTCTATTTCTTAATGAGTCAAAATAATATTTTTATTATAAAGAGTAATGTCGTAGTGATCAATCCAAAAAGTTCTCATTATTACATGCATTGGTTATTTTTGGAAGTTAAGAAAATTTTTGTATATTTTCTAATGTTTAGGAGTGAACTGTGACCCTGAGGAAGTTATTTGGAAAACTATAATGCATGCATGTCCTATTTTATTTTAGCGTTTCAAAGTAAATCACTACAAAGCTTAAAACTCAGAATGTTTCTTCATAAGCAATACATAACCATAAAAATTATAAATCGATGATTTTTATAAAGCTTGTCCAAAAAAAATATATCTTCTGCAACTCATTCAAAAATAAAGCATAGTTAAGCGACATATATAATAATAGATGCAATTCAATGCATGCATTGCTTAATCAATTCTTTATTAAAAGTTTTTTTTTTGCAAAGGGTGATATATATATATATATATATATGTGTGTGTGTGTGTGTGTGTGTGTGTGTATTTATAGATACAGATATAGAGAGATATAGATATATCATATATAATAAAAAGTACTACATGATGACGTAATGATGATGTAATATTTGCTTTACCCTCACCACTGAAAAGATACTACAGAGAAGACTCCCCTTCTGTGACTAGTGTCGCGAAATGTTTTTAATACGATGCGCAAGAGCAACGCATGACCTCAGTGGAGCATTCAAAGTCTCAAGATCAGAAGCAACAACGGCCACGAAAAAAGGGTTTTCTCCGCAGTGTCTTTCGAATGATCAGAGCGAACGATTCTCACTCTTAAGTAACGCAACTAAAGAATAAATGTATTCGTAAGTTAAACTGAAATTAGGGGCTGTATAAAAATTTCTAAATTTGAAACTCGAACTGGAAAGATTTTTTTTTTAATTTGTGCATTAGATTTTTTTTTTGTGGTGGTGGTGGGTTGTGTTATAAAATATTTTTTTCAATGCATAAATAAATGAAATTTCTGCAAAATATAAATATAATGATAATGAGAGAATACATATATCTCGATATTCATACCTCCCCTAGCTATGCAGCTGTAGAGATTATTTCAAATTTATGTTTAAAAATTCACCTTGAATTTAACTTTTATATTGAAATTTTGCTTAGATATGTAAAAAGATGTATATTTTTAAGTCTTAACCGTTTTCAATTTTAAAGTGTCTCTGGCAGCGCTTTCCGAATATATGTAAAATTGTGCCCAGATAATCAGAAAAGTATAGAAAAGAAACTGGGCTACTTTAAAAATGAAAAATTCCATCCATTTTCTTAAATTTTAGCGACATTTCACAAATTTTAACTTCAGAAGAGAACATTTTCAACACTACTTGATCAATCTACTTAATTTTGTACAGAATGCCATTAAAAATAACTTAGCTAATCTAAAAATCTGAAAATTATTCTGTTGAGTTTTCGCATTTTTTCATCTTTCATTGAGTTTTTTACACCATTAGATCAATTAGTTAAAATAGTCCTCTATATGCAGAAGGATGTACTCTTTGAGAGGAAAAAAATCTGAAAAAATCTATTCGCTTACGAAGTTTTCACAAATTTCATAACTTTCCATTTTGAAAAAAAAAAACACCTTAAAATCCTATAAATCAATCAGTTCAGAAATTCGTGCAGATAAACTGAAATATATAAATTATACAAACTATATATGTGTACTTATATATTAATTTTGCACTTACTTAAATTATTAAAATGGGTATCATTACTTAGCGAAGAAGGATTAATTAAATAAGAAATTAAATCATGAAATCCCATCCAATTTGAAAAATATATATATATATATATATATATATATATATATATATATATATTTTAATTTGCATGTCTGGAATTTATTATATTTCCGACGTAATTGAAAATGCTTGTTCTTTATATTGTGCAACTGCTATAAAAATTGAATATTAATTGACATAAACAAAAGAAAACACAAAATGCCACCAACAGCTTTTCGAAAAAGAATACACAAATTTATGCCAATGGCAATTAAAATAAAAATAAGAGTACAAATATTTCTCTTCTCACCCAAACATTAAACATTGTCTTCATTTTTCACTACAGAGACCAACCACTGCCCAAAATCTCAACACCGCGCCTAGGATCTCACAAAAAAGCGGCCCTGCCTAAAAACTGACCGCGAAACCCAAGATCTGCAAATCAGTTTACTAGCGATAAAGGTTGCAGATTCTGAAATGGATTTCGTCGCCAAGTCAAGTCGCCAAGATCTTTGTAAATAGTCAAGTTTCCTTTCAAAAGATTGATTGTTTACCTGAGCAGAATGAGAGGTGTGTTTATTTAGATAGGTATCGGGCACCGGACACATACGACCGTTCGCTGCTTTTGTTTGCAGGAAGGAAAAATAATGAGGGTCGTTTGTTTGTTGAATTGGGCTTGCTTGTATTTTATAGAAAGAACAGTAAAATAATACATAGTCACATTCAATGCAACGTTAAAGGTTAAGTGTTTCATTTATATCTAAATTTAAAAGAAAAATCACATGTCAAAACACTCTAAGACAGGTATTAAAGAGGCTCCAAAAATGTTTGAATTTCTTCATAAAGTATATATCATCCACTATTACAAACATCAAAACTTTGCGGCAGGTTCAACTTTTAAAAAATAAATTCTCAAGTGCACCATTACAAAAATCTCTTAAGCTGGACTCAAAAATATCGTAACCTTAAAATTTTTATGAATGTTTTGTAAATATTTAGGTTTTTTACCGTTTGTAAACATACACTGTACGCTAAAGTGTTATTTTTTTTATCCGAGCCTCTTATGCAATTAAGTTTTTCATCAAGTTGTGCGAATTTCCTAAAAACAGCCATGAGGCTAATCAAAAATACATAACTTTCAAAGAGCTCACCTGTATAAAAATAAGACTAGGTACGTTTCGGATGGTGCAAAGGGAACCACCCTTTTTAGCAGCAAAATCACTAACCTAAAGGACTACTCTTCTTCAAAAGTAAAACCTCGCGCGAAGCAAAGAGCAAAACTCAACAATCCACACACTGTTAGGAAAACTTTCCTGTTGAAGAAATGTGGACCTTATATAGTACATGACTTTTTATACTACATTCGTTCTGCATGTGTGTGTTTAAACAAAGTTATTTGTTTTAAATTTTTTCTTATGCCAGCTTTTTTGAGTGTTTCTATAGCCATGAACACCTGCATTAAAAAGTGTTTTGTCAAGCGATTTTTCAAAATATTAAAAAATAAATAAATAAATAGATTGAAAGCATAAAAAAAATTCTTTCACAAGTTTTACGATAAAATAGAAATGAGGAAATCTACAGGGTTTGTAAAATTTTGAAAAAAATTTAAGCATAACAGTATAATAGCCATAGTAATATTTAATAATAGCAACAAGTAATAAACAATAACAAACGTTTGCCTGGAAAATTTCTTCAAAATTCTCTGGTACGCGACTGAGAAACAGCCAAATGTTTTGCTCTTTCCTTATACGGCTCATTCTGCAGTAGGAGCTTTATGCTTGCTTATTTAAATGCTCTCCTCTGATTTGTTGATCGAAATAGAATCGGCCATGCCTTCCGTATAATTATACACAGTGCTCACTTTAGAGTAGTTAAATGATAGTTCTCCCTTCATTAGTAGAAATAAAAATAGCCATAGCTTCTGTTCTCATATCATTTCAAGTTATGCCTACTTCCGGTATGTGAGCTGGAACAACAAAAGCCATAATTTATGCTCTAATGATCTCAGTGACAAAATAAAAATTGTTTTGTATAGTTGTCGTTCGTTCATTTTAAAAAATAATATTTTAAATGCTAATTTTAATTTGGAATGTATCGTCTGAGCTCAGTCAAATAGTTTAATGTGAAAAATTACACTTAACGTTTCAAGGGAAAATTTCATATCTTCATAAGAACAACAAGAAAATTTTAGATACTTTCATTAAATTTTGCATCCAAAATTAATTTAAATAAAACGAAATGAAGCTGGATTCATTGTTTTCCAAAAAACTTGTCCTGTTTCTACAAATACAAGTATATCACTATTAATGTAAGGAACTACAATAATTTCAGAAAAGTACCTGCACTTCGAACGCCATTAATTAAAGTGATTTTGTGAGCAATTGTGAAAAAGCAACATGTTTGTTAACATTAAGGTAAATGTACCAGTAATGAGCTGGACCAATTATTTTCACAAATTAAAGAAAGTTCATAGATCACTCTTAGAAGCAATTGAAGTAAAAGATTGCCAAGACAAAAAAGTTCTATAACTTCAGCTGCTTCCAGATGTGAACTATGAACATGTTCTTTAATTTGTAAAAGTAAGTGGTCCATAATTCATTGTTGGTGCATTTACTTTAATGTGGAATGTGGCCAGGACAAATATTTGTACTAAGTCTGATTAGAATTGATGTTAGATTAATAGTAATGAACATGCCAATCATTTTTTATGATGAAAAACTGAAATTTTGCAAATCAATTAATGTACGGGGCAAATTTTGCTAACTCGGATTTTTTTTTTTTTGAGCGGAGGTCGTGTAATGTTCAAGTTTTGTATTTATTTAGATTTAATCTCCGAAAAATTTTTATCCACGCCATAAAATTCTGTATCTTTTTCATGTAACTTATTGTATATTTAAGGAATAAAAGCCTAATCTGTGTTCTATATCAATGTTTAAGGTCTGAATCTATGATCAAAATTTAAGGAATAAAAGCCTAGGTCAGTGTTTTTTGGATACCCTGTATACTATCATATGATTATAATTTTTTTATAAATATTTATATTACTAATAATTTGCATGAATAACTTCCTCCACTATCTTACATACTATTTAGCTCAAACCTCCTTCTAAATACAATAAAATCTGCCGAAACGAAATCAGCAGTACGAACAGAAATATCTTATCAACTGAACTTAATGGAAAAAATGTTAATGGCTGCATTTATTTAGAAATTTCGTACTTAATTTTTCGTTTTATGCATAAGGTAATTCGGGGGAAGTAGCCAGTTGGGGAAAGACGCAAGTTTGGGAATAAAATTTTTATGCTTTGATAGATGAAAATACTGAGCCACTTGTGTGAAGAGTCTGGCCCGAAATTATTTGTGGCTTGTGAATTTATATGAATTAATCGTATTTAATCGGCTTTATTTTTGGATCTCGTAAGATTAAACGTGGTGAATACCACTTTTACAATATTCCGTTCTTCATATTTAAAGTTCATAACCGTGCTTGTTATTTTAAATAAGATATTAGCAATATAAGTGAGTTGTTCATTATGTTACACATACGATGCATGTAGAAGCGGCCACAACACTGTAGCAATAAGGAAATAAGCGTGTGTGGCATCTTATCCGCATAGTTGGGGGAAGACGCCACATGGTTCAGAAATAAATGAAATGGACTTTAAAATTTGCTTTTTTAAATTTCATAACGCTGTATATGATCGTACAAATTATAAATTCAATAAATAATTATCATTATAATTAATTATAAATTTTAATAAATAGAATTCACATTGTATTACCACACAGAAAATGCCTCGAAACTACAAAAGAAAAACTGATCACGCTTCTTGGTTGAAATGTTGTGTAGGCTATCATTCGAGCCTGTGCTGTTACTATTTTTAGCAAACTAATTATGAAAGAATTTAAAAGGTTTTTTTCTATAGTTATTGTTAATTCACATTTATGTTGTTGCTGTGGGATTAAGGCCAATTATCTACACAAAGGATCTAGGTCTATGAGTGGGGTTCCCTCCGTGTGTGTGTGGGGGGGGGGCTTTCTAAGGAGTCCTAACCCGTATTTACTCTAAGTTCTGGAGGAAACCACGGAAAACTCCGAACGATTAGGTCAGCGGACGCGACCCGGGTTTGAAACAGGGCCCTTCCGTCTCCCAGTTCAAAGCGCTATGCACTAGGCCACTGGCCAGGCTAATCCACATTTAATTTTGCAATGCGTGTCTTATTTTCTTATTTACTATGGTGTTGTTGCATCTTACCACAACTGCTGGCATCTTCCCCATATATATGGGGGAAGATGCCACAATCAAACGACTTTCTTTAAATTTCTTATTTATTTTGATGCTGAGAAGAGAATTAACTTGCATATATGACCAATTTAATATTGAAAAATACAGTGTATTTTTTCATGATCTTGTTACTTCAATTTCCAATGGATTTAATCGAAAATTCCTTAAGTGTGGCGTCTTCCCCCGGTTTACCTTATTCTTTTTTCTTTTTTTCTGGATAAGTGTTCTGATACTTTTTTTTTCCATTTTTGTTTTGTTTTCCATGCCAGACAGGTTCAGTTTGCATGACAAGATGCCCTATTTAGAACTCTTTCCCCAGTTTATTCAGGCTTCCATTTTCATAGCTTTTACTGTAATGTAAAATTATTGTTTTATTTTTCCGTCATTTAATATGTGGCATGCACACATTATTCTATTATAAATGCGTGACCGACATGATGCAAATGAATTTAATTGAAAAACAAATTGCAAATATTGGTGAAATATTACAAGACAAATGGCAAATGCCTATTCTTTCTTAAATATATTCGGAAATTTTCTATTATCGCATGATCCTAATTTTCCCTGCAAACAAAAAAGTAGGGACAAGAAATCTATTACATCATGACGTGATTGATTAGATGAATGGCAGGTAGAAACATTCGAGCTAATAACAACGTGACGAACATCTATTAATTTTTTTTTACAGCAGCATAAATATGATAAACGAGATCGAAATAGGTTGCTTCATTTGTCAACGCATGCTTCAACTTTCCCAAACTAGTTAGTTGAGTTTGTGATTTTTATTCAACTAGACTTCAATTTTCATATATTTACTTTCTTAAAAATGCTTTTAGCTGTATCATTTTTACTTAGCCTACAAAAGTAGAAAGTTATATGTTATGTGTACTAGTGCATGTAATAGAACATTTATGACTAGTACATGTAACAGAAAAAAGGTGTGAAAAAAACCATGATAACAAATCGAGAGTGAGATTGGTCACTTTTTATTGGTTTCAATAAAAATGTAAAGTTTTAACATTTTTCAAACTTTGGAAAAATGACAATTCAAGAACTATCAGAGTTTAAAAGTAACATTCCATGGGATTATAAAAAACATTTTAAAAAGCTGGTGCTATGAACGAATTCAACATAAATAACTTTGCATTAACATTCCAGATTTCTGTTTCAATGCGTGTATACGAAGTTATTTATTTTTAATTCAAAGGAATTGTCAAATGTAAGCCGATTATATGATTTGGGGATGAATGTTTTTTGTATTAGGAATCTGTTAAGAGAGTTTGTATGTCTAAGCCACCACTATCCGTCTTAAGAGATTCCGGTGAGATTAAATTAAGTAATGGTGAATCAGCGGGTTAAAATAGCTTAACCCTTTGAAATGCTTTGGTTGCGCCGTGAAGCCACCTTATGTCAGCCCTTTCGCAGGTAGTCGCAAAAATAGGGTTAAATGGACCCAATTCTGAGAAAACGCAGCCATTTTCATTGATCCATTTGACTACCAACAACATGGCAGTCGACTGTATGGCCCAAAGGAGCCACAAAGAAGCTTTTTGACATAGTTGGCTGTGCGGCCGCTCTAAATCAAATCATGGCCATAAAATTGCCGCCCAGCGAAAAAAAAAAAGGTGGGGATAGGAGTTCTAGAAACCGCTGTGCGATGGAACAAAATGGGCGTCATATTTAGATTCAGGATGCCATTTTACTGAATTATAAGAATTATCCGCAGTGGTATCAGTGATAGAAAAAAGTTATTTTCTCAGAACGGTGTACTTTTTTACTTTTTACTGAATATGCTGCAAAAATACGCCTGCATTTAAGTAAGTTAAATATTAAAAACGCTATAAGTTTTTTTTTTATTTTTATTTTTTAATGTAAGAATGTCCGAAAGGTAAAAGTTAAAATATTTTACAAATGCCTTTTGAGAAAATGAGTATGTTTGAAATTCAGCGTCTTTTAAATATTCATTGGGTTCTAATTTTTTAAGAAGTCTTAAATTACACAATAAGTACAAAATTTATTGTGCATACTCTTAAAAGACATAAAGACAAATTCGGGTAGCCATTTTAGTTTTTGTGTCCATTAAGATAACTTATATGAAATACTAAATTCTTGTGAAATTTCCATAGTATAAAAATTTTCCTACAATTTAACTTTTAATGAATCTTTAAAATGATACCCAAACATGTTCAAAACATATTTTTAAATAATCACAAGGTGAAATTTAAGGGAGAATTAAAAATTTTCAAAATTTTTAAATTGTTCTGAAAAGTTAAATATAGTTTATTTATTTATTTAATTAATTAGTTTTGTACAAAATATTTTCATACTTCGATGCATATGTATGAAAAAATTAATAATTTTTACTCAAAAATTGAAAAAAAAAACTTTCATACCATCCTCCGTCCTTTTAACATTTTCAAGTGAAAAATTTTTTGAAGCGTCTTCAGATTTTGGAAGAAAAGGGAGGAGGGATGTGTGTTTGAAGTGGAACGTTTTCTAATCCAAACTGAGAGGACACGTGCCCCTCTCACTCCACTTACGCCCTCAACCGTCAAAGTCTCCGGAGTGATTAACATCAAACTTATCAAACACTCCACTCTGCCTTATCCCTTGACTCCGAGCACGAAAAGCCAACGATTTATTTGTATCATTCCACGTTTATTTATAATCCCGCTTTCTCAATGTCAATGCTTATTGTACCATGAAATCGCTAAACAACGTAATTGGGACTGGATTGTCAGTCTCTCTTTTTATACATTTTTTCGCCAAATGAGCGATTAAGCTGCCAAGTACACTAAGTCTAAACGGAGCCGAACGTCCATGGATACGGAGGCCTACTTTTTATACATTATTATTTTTTTTAATACACTGGAATATCATTTTAAATGGAATAAAAGCAGGGTGTGAGCGCCGAAAGGGAGTTCAGAAATAAAATAAAAAGTAAAATTTGATTTTTCATTCAGTGTGTCTCGTTTGTTTTCGTTTTTGACAAAAGTTGGTTGATTACTTTCCCTTTCAGATCGTTTACTTTCAGAAAGAAAACGACGGAGATAATTCCTACGTTGAAATGAAAGCTAGATAACAAGGTATTCTGTGAATAAACGCATACAAAAAAGAAACATTTTTTTAGAGGGGAGGCGGTTGTTTTGTGATTTATTAGTCGATGATCAAAGAAAGGAAGCCAAGTTTCTGAGGCACTTCCTGTAGGTTTGTCATTTGTCATACGCCAGTGTAATTGTGGAGAATGCTATTTGCTTGAACGCGATAGGATCGGCCTGTGGAAAATGAACTATCAACGAGCATGTAGCTAAGATGAGATCGAACTGGTACACAGGTCAGGGGTGGATCCAGAAAAGTTTCAAAGGGGGGGGGGGGGGAGGAAGGCGATAATAAGGGCGAAACATATTTTCAGAGATGGGACTTATTTTTTTTTAAATCTTGAATCCATGCTTAACCTGTTCACTATCATTTAAAAAGATGCAGCGGTTAAGATTCTACTTCTGCGATTGATGTGTCTTCCCAGAATTATTCTTTGAGGGTCTGTGTCAGGGGCCCCGCTTTGTGCTTCGCAGTCACTGGGTTCCGGTAGAACGAATCAAAGAATCGCTCTGGGAAGCAGCTTTCAAAGAAGGAGAGTCTTCTCAGTTGCTTCTTTTTAACCCTTTGAGGCGCAGCCTTTTCCCAATGCTGAAAAAAGGGCAGCCGTTGCCATCGCTGGACTTAGCTACCAGCAAGAGGGCGGACGATCGAAACGTTCATCGCGTGCCACAGATCAAGAGACCCTTTTTTGACCCCCCCTCCAGCTGGCTGTGCGCGCACAGCCAGCTGAAAAATACTCGTGACCATTTTTCTTACGGGAAATGACGTGCTAAAAAGTAAAAGATTTTCGTGGAGCTGTGTCACCCGCAACTATTTTTATAGAAATCAAATCTATTCTCCGTGACTGGCAGCAGTCAAAAGTCACTGAGTTTGGTGTTCCCAGAGCGGGAACACTGCGCGTTAAAGGGTTAATGAGGAGCGCGAACAGGTTAACAGTGTTATAAGTGAGTTAAGTGCACGGGTGTGATCGTTCCAACTCCTTATCCTCCTTTGGCTAGACTTACCAGACGTCCGGGATTAGCCCAGGCAGCCCTGAATTTTTAGTGCTGTCGGGGGTAACGTCTGAGGCTCGAAAATGTCCGGTGCTATTGGAATTCGAGTGCACTACGCTTAGTGACGTTAATCTCGTTACAATAAACTAAACTTTTACGAATACTTTTAAATTAACGAATAAAATCGCATTTATTAAAGAAAATCATCAGAGCTCATTAAATCAATGAGATTTCACTTTAACGAATTTTTGAGAATTACAATTTTCCCACGAAATTTCTTACAACGAGATTTTATTGAAGTTCTAGGTTGGTGGACCCTCCAAAAATACTATTTTTTACAGTTTTGGACTTAAAAAAAGATATGGTAAACCTACCTTTGGCTCCGCTAATGATGCAGGATGGCTAATCAAACTTCCTCTGATTTAGAAAAGTTTCAATGAAGTAAATGAGAAGATTTATGTCGCGAAACATTTCATCTGAAGTGTCTTATTATTATATCTTTTGTTTTAGTACTAGGGTGCTATTTCGTTCAAGCCCAGATTTTGTCTACCCGATTTTGTAGACATGATTTGTAGACATGAACTGACACGGTGAAGATCTTTTCAAATGTGTGTGCTAGAATACGCGGAGGTGGAGGGTGGGTTAGAGGGGGGGGAGAGAATAAAATGTTGAATGTCGCACAAGGTTTGCAATTTTTGATAATTGATCGCCAAGTTTGCTGCCAAAGAATAACTTCAAAACCGAACCAAGCCTGGTGATATCTTCCGAATTCGACTAGAAACTGGCAAACGCGACAGTTTATTATTATAATGGAAAAGTATAGTTAGTATATGCCTGGCGAAGATCGTAAAATAGTTTTAGTAGGCGATTTTAAGGTAGATTGCAATTCCAAAATATGTGTTTTATAGAACAATTGAGAAAAATACGGCACATTCATGAATAATGATACACTTTCCAACTTAGCGGAATAAGGAAAGAAACTAGGGAAGACGTATGGATTGTGATACACTTTTAGTATATAGCACTTTAGTGCGTATTTAAAATCTGGAAGTGTTTCAGATTTTCTTACTATTTTTTTTTTCTTTCCCATTTCTAATCTTAATCGAGATTTGACCTACTCGACCTGATCCTTTAAAAGTAGCAGCGGAAATTTCTCACTTCTATGACCCGTGTTGCTCACCAGAATGGGCTTTAAAGAGATTTTTCGTGGAATTCGGTATTTTTATTCCCTAGTTTCTTAATGGATCCCATTTTCCAAAATACTTGAATACTGAAATTAAAGAATCGATTCATTATTCCAAGATACTGCAGTCAGATTATTTATTTTTGAGCTCAGCTCGGTTTCCCAACATAAGTTTATGAATGCTCCTCTGAAACTTTGTCTTTCTTTCCTGGGTCCGAGAGGAGTAACGTAGTGTTTAAATAGTCATCACATCATTGCTTCATTGTAACTCTGGAAGGCCGAACAAATTAGATCTAACAAACTCGATGAGATTTACCTCTCAAGTACACAAGTTCTTTAACCCTTTGAGGCGCAACCCTTTCCCAATGCTGAAAAAAGGGCAGCCGTTGCCATCGCTCGACTTAACGACCAGCAAGATGGCGGACGATCGAAACATTCATCGCGTGCCACAGATCTAGAGACCCTTTTTTTGACGCAGCTGGCTCTGCCGCACAGCCAGCTGCGTCAAAAAAGGTTCTCTAGATCTGTGGCACGCGATGAACGTTTCTATCGTCCGCCATTTTGCTGGTCGTTAAGTCGAGCGATGGCAACGGCTGCCCTTTTTTCAGCATTGGGCAATCTATCCAGCTGTTCTTCTATTCTTCCATTTTGCAGCAGATATCAGTGCTGTTAAAAATAATCGCGACAATTTTTTTTCCGGGAAATGGCGTGCTAAAAAGTAAAGGATTCTAGTGGAGCTATAACACCCGCAACTTTTTTTATAGGAATCAAATCTATTATTCGTGACTAGCAACAGTCAAAACGTCAGAGTTTGGTGTTCCCAGAGCGGGAACACTGCGCGTTAAAGGTTTAAGTTCATGAAGAATGAAACCGAACGTACATTTTTTACCCTTCTCCTTGAGAAGAAAGATTAAAATACATTTGTTATTGTCTTACATATAAAACCAAAGTCTGAGTAAGATACATAAGCATTTCAGAAGTTTATAGCGCAATGCTCAATTTACATTACGATAGTGCCTCAGATGATAAAAGTTCATTTGCATTGGTAAAGCTAAAGGATTTCTATACCTTTCACAGATCATTTGATACTTTAAACACTTTAATAGCGGCAACCCTAAATTATCGGAGGAAAATTCACCTGAGCCACTTTCGCCTCAAATGCTCGAGTCACATACCACAATTGATTCATTTCCCCCAGACTATTGGTTTTTAGCATTGATCCAATAAATGCAATTTAGAGTCCTCGCATGTCATACAATCGCAGCACACTTGCAGAGTTCCAAGAGCGAGAGATTTTAGTTTTCCTCCTAAAACTTTACTTGCTGCTGCCTATTTTCTTTTTATAAAATTGGCCTTCTGAACGAATCGGACATAAAACGCTGTACATGAGTTTTCACTATAATACGCTCTTTTTGTCGTTTTTGCCGATTAAAACGCACATATATACAAATCAATTTGGAGAATGTTTGAATTTGAAAATGGCATTTAATTTTCTCTTATTTTTGTTGAACATGAGATTAAGAAATTATGCAACATCTGAATAGTTTCAAAAAACAAAAAATTACGCGAGAGACTTCTTAATCCTTTAACGCGCAACCATTTTCATATATATATATATATATATATATATATATATATAGATGAACAACTTTTTATAGAGCCAGACGCTGAAAAAGTTGCTATCTCTCCAGTTAACTACCAGCAACTGAAAAAGTTCACGCGTTGCCATCTCTCCAGTTAACAATCAGCAACCCGGCTGTGTGGGCCGGGTTGCTCGTAGTCAAAAAGAGTCTTAGCGCTGTAACACTCTATGCGCGATTCGATCAACCGCCCTGTTGCTGGTAGTTAACTCGAGAGATGACAACAGGTGTAGCGCCCTACTACCATCCTTTGGGCCCGGGTTCGACTCAAGGCTTTGGGTGTGGACGTAAAATTGTCAATTGGACTTTGATATAAATAAATATGATTGTGTACTTATGAACAACTGAGATGACAGCCATAAAAGTGCTATAGATCTCGAAAAAACTGACAACGGGTCTCTGATGTCTCTCAAACAAACAGCCAACAGGTGCACTTTTTCGGCTTTGGGACCATTCAACCCTATTTTTTACCAATAGCTGTTGAAAGCGTTGGAAAGAGGTGGTTTCACGGAGTGATCACCGCGAGTCGAAGGGTTAAAGTTAGGAATTGCAATTCATAAGCTGTATTGTATACCTAACCCGTAAGATTCATGGAACAGGAATACTTTGGAAATTTTTCGAACATGCAGTATTGTGCAACAGATTTCGAATTAAATTGTACTTGAATCCATTTTACAATGTGCTTAAATATATATTCTGGAAGTAAAATGCGACATATTGGGTATATTGCTCATTTTAGTGTGTTGTGCACTGCGTGAAGTGACATTCTCTGATTTATTTTTCCAAGTACCTGGCATTATTGGTTAGTTTTAGCTGTTCGGTAATCATGTGAGTAGCTTAGTTTTTTCCTCTCACTAGAACAGTCTTGAACCTGAATTAAGTGGAAGGTTCGGGACTTAAAACAAACAACCTAATCGTATTATTCAAATGTTTTCTCCTCTTCTGTGTTGTCCTAAACACTTTCAGAATGTGTGAAAGCGAAATAATGATTAAGTAAAACCAAAGCTTGAGAAAGTAAAGTTTCTTCAAAAAATTTCCTTGTCACATACTACTACCCACTACCGCTATTTGTTTGTAATACTAGGGGCCAAGGCCCCCAGACTCGCTACGCTCGCTTTTCATATGAGGCATTCGGCCCCTAATCGGGCTTATTCGTAAAAAAGACATAATTTCAACAGAGAAAACCCGAAGATTGGATCAAATAGAATGTTACTGAGCTAAGCTACACATTGCTTAGTTCTTGCATCTTCATTGGTACATAAAAATTTAAACTTCACACTACAGTAGACCCCCTACCCCTCATAATACGGAAGATATTTTGTTATGGGAATCCGTGTTGTACGGGTCTTGAGCTATACTCCACCTGGAGTGCGGACTCCGCTTATAATCGCTGGAAAAATTATTTGTACTCCTCAGAAACGCAATGATGTTTAATGTTGCCATTCAAAGGTTATACTAATTAGGAGCTAAAGCGTAATAAAATAAGAACATATGTTTCAGCTGTAGTTTTAATAATGTAAAACCTATTGGACACCTTGCGAATTTGCCACCCATGGCGATTTTTCATTATTTGGCGACTTGCGTACATGTAAAGTTAATAAAAGCTACGCAACAGATAGAATAGCCTGCCACCCATGGCGACTTTTCATTATTTGGCGATTTACACATACTCACAACCTATATTTACTGTTCATTTAAGGTTACCGGAAAACCGTTATCCATACTTTCATTTACATAATCGTTTGCAGATTGGCGTACTTAACACCACGAATTATACCATCTCGTCGCGCTAGCAAATATCCAAAGTGTACTATAACTGCTATAATGGCATAGTTAACGCCAAATATTTCTACTGGTAGCAAATAATCCAGCTGGACGAGAACCGGCTTTAAAATAATCTGCATTTTAATTATTTTTCATTTTCAAGATATTAGTTATTCTGTTTTGGAAAAACGAATAATCGCTAATTATAAACTTCTGTTGTCTAAGCGAACTTACTATTTGAAAATTGTCAACTTTGTGTAACACATTTTGAGTTACTTATTTCATATAGTTTTTATTTTGTCGTAAAATGGGCGTAATTCTAACTCTTTGTAAATTTCACGCGATTCTAGATACTTGGAAACGCTTTGTTGCAAAGGAATGAATGATTTCATGCCAAATCTCTCAACCATTCTGTTTATTTTTTCAGTTTTTTATTAATATCTTCTAAAATAATTCGATTTTCGAAATTTAACTTAGCTCATCAGGTTCCTCGGAATTTTTCGAATCTGTGGGCACCTTAATTGAAAATTAAATCCCCACGGTTTAGGAGGAAATAGGCCAACAAGCTTTGACAGCGCCAGCGGCCTTTACTTTTTTTTAGAATAGAGAGATACCCAAATTAAATTTCATGCTGTTCTGGAAACTCGCGGAATCTTTTCGCAATCGAAAGATTTCGTTTTGAATCCCAATTGTATGACGTCATATTCACTTGAAAAGGGTAATTTTGTCACGCAAATGATTTACTTTTTTGACTCTCGGAAATAAAATGGTGCTGAAAATAGCGAAAAATCGCTTAAAAAGGAGGGAACGGGTAGATTTTCAGATTTTTAAAGAAGCCCAGATTGTTTTCTATATCATGAAAATTTTCAAGCGGATCGTGCAAACGGTGAAGAAGTTATTAGGCTTTTTTGTTAACTTCGTAAATTTCACGCGATTCTAGATACTTGGAAACGCTTTGTTGCAAAGGAATGAATGATTTTATGCCAAATCTGGCAACCATTCGCTTTATTTTTTCAGTTTTTTTATTAATATCTTCTAAAATAATTCGATTTTCGAAATTTAAATCAGCTTAACAGGTTCCTCGGAATTTTTCGAATCTGTGGGTACCTTAGTCGAAACTCAAATCCCTACGGTTTAGGAGGAGATAGGTCCAGAAGCTTTGACAGCGCCGGCGGCCTTTACTTTTTTTTAGAATAGAGAGAAACATCCATTCATAGCAATAAAAGATAACTCGATATACTAAAGATATTCATGAACACAAATCCAACTAGAAAACTAATTTTAGTTTCATGCAAAAAATTATTTCATAGAAGCTCAAACATAACGATAACGCCTGTCTTTCCTCCATATGTTTTCCCATTCATTATGAATTATTAAATCATAGTTTAAAAATCATAAATAGAAACATATACATGTTTTTAATACTTTAATCCCCTTCATCTAAGGCTAATGAATGTGATTCAATTTGCATCAGTCGTTCGAAATTATCAGCAAATATATTTAAAATTGAACTTTAAGTGTGTCAGCAATTTGTGTTATGACAAGACTACAGGGGAGCACCTGGCTACAGAGAAAGTGTCTTGGATGAAGGACTTTTTAAGTGATTCTAACGCGTATATCGAGCATTAAGAAACCGCATGTTGAAAATCGCCATTCTGCACTGATACATTTAGGTAGCATACAAACAGCTCAGCTAAATTTTGATAGAGTTTGTACTCGTTATTATAGTTTTCACCGCAGAGCAATGAGATTTTGTATGTGTGGTACAAGGGGCTCAAGAAATCGATTGATTTTTTTATATCGTGTAATGTGTGTCGAAATTTCAAAATAAATAGAAAATATGTCGTACTTCCAAAGTTATACGACGATGTCGTTAACAACGGTATTTACCAAACGCCATGACTCCGAGGGTCAGGTAACCTGAATGGAAAGTTTGAGTCTCAAAGATAACGCGGATATTGTATTGGTCAGATGGACAGATGCCATGGTAGCCCTCGTATTGGGCATGATTCCATTATTATAACTAATATTGTTTTGAATACAATCAATAAGAATAAAAACCTTAGAAATGAATTGCAGTTATCTTCGGAATGGTCGTTTTAAAATGCGATTAAATAGTTAAAAACTCGAGAAACTGTTTATGGTAAATTCTACTGCTGTTACATTGTCACATTCAACTGTCGAATACCGTAGCTGAATACTTATCTCTAGCTGAGTTTTCACACTACAGCAGAAGCAACATTCTATAACTGGAGTAGCTGAGGCTCAAGAAGTCGACTGAGCAAATAAAAATAATAGTTTGCACAGGGAATGTCTGAAGAATAAAACAAATAAATATGCAGATAGCACCTCAAAAATTAAAATTTAGCTTCACAATGAATTAGCTTCAAAATGAACGCAAAAACACAGGGTTAGATGACATAAATTTGGCATAAAAACAGACATATTTGTTTTCATGAGCCGATTTCTGTTACTAATAAACATGTTACTTTATTCAATGTTACTTTATCCCCTTCATCCCTGAAAAAATTCCATTCAATTACCTTACCTTAAATGCAAAAATATCAAGCTTTACTAAAAGCTATTTTTTCCGTAAAAGTGGGGTAAAATGGGCAATAGTTTAACAAAAAAGCCAAATTAGTACACTTTAACAAATTCTATTTATTTCCTATCATGACTTACAAGTTATTGATATTTAAAAATATTATGACCGCGGTTGTTAGACTTGGGTTAAGATTTGTCACAGCATTGTTGAGACCCCATTATTACAGGATAAGATGAGTTATATTGAATAAGCAATTCCTTTTGATAAAAAATATAGTTTGTTTAGGAATGATATTTTTTAGCCCATATTTTCAGATACTGGTAGACAACATTCGTACTTATTAAAAAGTTTATTAGGAGAATTCGTAAACATAATATTCACCTAACTTTTTACCCGTTTTACCCCTGCAACACTAAAACGTAAACAGAAATTTTTTTATAACATATTTTTAAAAATTCTGTCTTTTTCTGATAATATGCTGTTTAGACCTTTTTAAAATTTTAAGTAATAACAGAACTTCTCAAATTTTCGCAGTATTATTTTCAAATTTCTCAAATGTATTAGTTTCTTCGAAGTGTTTTGGAGACACAAGAAAAGAACATGGATTCAATAAGCAGATAAAAGTTAATATTATGTTTCCACATGTACTTATTAAACTGTACAGGAGTATAAATAGCCAACTAAAGTCTGAAAATGTAGGTTAAAAAAGAGAACTAGTATTAAAAAACAATTTATTTACATTTTTAAGAGAAAATACACTCTATAACAAATAAATCGACGCAAATCAAAAATTGTATGTAATTAATATTCCATCTTTGGGCTGTATATTGTTCAGAAATTGGTTTCAAAGTATAATTGTTTTGGTGTATTTTTTTAACATGCATTTCACGCGCCGATCCACGCGCTCACGTGGATCGGATATCGGAAAGAATGCTCTACTTTGATTGGTTGATTGCTGTCGATTACGATACTCCCGGAACAGTCGAAAAAATTCTCGCTTCCTTTAGACGTGACCATGGTGGTAGGGCAAAACTGGGGGTCGCGGCTATTTATCGGATGATTTCATTATCCGATAGCGGGAACTATCCGCTACCGATTATTTCCCGAGACTATCCTGGTAGGGCTCCTGGACCAAGTGCTGCTGCCGGTGATCACGTGTTTCCACAGCTCGTTTTTCAGCTACACTTTCATGTATTTACGTCCTTGTTATGCAATACATCTATGATGATCATTCTTTATGATTGAAATTGTAAATTTCTCTATAGTGCTTCAATTTAAACATAAAATACTTATTTTTTCTAATTCAAAGAAAATATATCTTACATAAATTCTATAAACTTATATTCAATCTTCTTACATAAATATAGATTCTATAAAAGTATAATCTTACACAAATATGCTTTACACATAATTTTCTTTTATAAACTGACGCTTAAGAAAAGAAAACGTGTAACGCAATTTAAATTAATTAGTACAAAAGCACACTTCGAAATCATGAAATCAAAAACAGAATAGGTCAAAAATATTCTAACTTTAACAACTACTTATACGTTCACAATAATAAAACAAACGGATGGACTGAAAAGATGGACTTCTAACCTTGAATAAATCCAAAAATACATCGTAACCTACTATATAGTTATGCTGATCCCTAACTCTGTCACAATTCCAGTTCAACCACTCAAAAACAAAACTTTTACCATCATTAATACAAACAGATTAAAAGAGTATTGCCTAATAACGTAAAATTTACACTGTTCGTTGGTGCGATCGGCCTGAAATTTTTCATAATTAGGGAATATATATATATATATATATATAGAGAGAGAGAGAGGGAGAGAGAGAGAGAGGGAGAGAGAGAGAGAAAAAATCTGAAAACTCACCCGTTCCCTGATTTTTAAGCGATTTTTTGCTATTTTCAGCTCCATTTCATTTAAGAGAATAAAAAATGCTTATCATTTGAGTGTCCGAATTATGTATTGCAAGTGACATTGACCTCATATTGAAGTCACGGTTATCAGGCTTTGGAGGGAAAATTACGATTCCAATTCATTTATGATAGTTTTTCTAAATTACTAACCAGTTTAAGTTTTTTTTTTGAAAAATAAAATGGTTTTCTATGTTTTCTACATCCTGAAGTCAAACCCAGGAGTTCGCTAACATCGTAAAGTTCTGCCCGCAAGTTTTCAAAGGTTGTCCATACGATGATAAAATAAATGAGTTAATAATAAGTTGAAATAAATAAATCATCAACTGCAGTGAATGAAAACTAAACTGATGACTGATCACCTGCAAAATTAATTTGAATTTCGGTTGCGAGCCCAATTTAGGAATCGATCGTATCATTGTAAATTTTTTCATCGGAGTTTCAAAGATCGGTTCATTATAAACGGTTGTTCCATAAAAAAAATCGTCAGGGTAACTACATTTAAATATTTATCGTCAACGAACAAGGCAGTTAAAGTAGAATTCAACCTAGTGCCGTTGTAAAAAAAATAATAATAAATAAATAAATACTCGGAATTTTAATGTTACGTCACAGGATCTTCCTTCTTTCTGTGTATCATTGAAAAGGGTGTCATTTTCATTTAAATTATTCAGCTAAGCTGAAACTTTTATCCACTTTTGAAATTCGCATCATATGGATCAATAAAATACATGAAAAATATTTATAGTTTTAATATTTACGCAAAAACACATTTAGCTTTACGTTAGTTACAAAAAAGAAGAAGTAATAAATTCAGGCAATTTTCGACATAAGATTTACGAATAGTTTGTATTAATAACTATGAATCAAGAATAATTAAATTATTTAAATATATTCCATCAAGGTGCTTGCGGGGAATGGCAACGGGGTGGTTTTCTCTTTTTCTTTCGCTGGTTGCCAGGACGAAAGTTTGAAATAAAAATAACTTTTTATTCTAAAAAAACTCATGTAACTGAAAGGTGTAATAGATTTAGATATTAAAATATTTAGCTGTCTGTGTACTGGATATCAAGTTCCATTTATTTTGTTTCTTTGCGAAATTAATTTTCGATTATATTATATATCGATTACATCTATTTTTTAATCCGCCCCAAACTTATTTGAACGTCCTTTTTAGGAAGATTGCATCCACTGTGTTTCTCAAATTATCAATAGATTGCGCTACTGTGCAAAAATTTAAAATTTTATATTTTGAGCGTTTTAGAGTTTTGTCAGTCATGTGACCTAGCTCAATCGTTTCAGGGGCCCAAAAATCCCCAAAAACGAAATCTAAAAAGAATCCTTAGAGCGGTTTTCGAGATCGCTCGGACATACACACACACACACACACACACACATACAAACATTCCTCGTTTAATATAAGAGCGGATACGCGACAGTTTGAATAAAAACATCTATTGAATATTCTGTTCTAATCTAAACGCGAATTAATGAGGTTTGAAATTAACGCATTCTATGCCGTATTTTTAAGTGAGTAGATGACGAGTTTCATATGGCGTCATGCAATTAATATTTTGTAGCTCGTTACTGGTTTAAACCTAAGAAAGAGTTGTATTAAAAAAAACAAAATATTTACAATTAACGATAACACGGAGAACTACATGCTGTGTGTTCAGCAACTCACGTGTGTACCCACAGAATAAAGTATTCCATTGTAAGCCAATTTCTTTAATTTTTTTCGAATAAATAACTATTTTTTTGGCGACGCATATTTTCAAAGAGGGGCCCTACAGCAATGGCTTGGGCTACTGTGTTTTTTTGGCCTCGCAAAGGACCAGATGTAGCATATTTTAGAGAGCCCCCTCACACACACACACACACACCGATGGCCGGACCCACGTATGTTTTTTGAATTTCGCAGAGGACTAGCGATAGCATATGTTATTTGTGACTCAGTATGTATTAATTTACTGATTCTTTTTGCCGTTCTTGATTTGAAAAATATTATTGACTAGCTGCTACCCGCGACTTCGTCCGCGTCGGCTTTAGAATTAGGTCCCGACAGAAATGTAGCATGTGTGAATAACAAATATTGTTGCGACAGAAGGAACTGCATTTAAATATTATTTGCTTTTTACTTGTTTCAAATGAAGTACAATGCATGTTAGTATACTTCATTTAAAATAAGAGAATATGCACAGAGTTACTAAATTTAGATTTTTTTCAGGCATTTGGAGAATAGAGACAGTTATGACAGTATTTGCGAACTGTTTTGTAAAAGAAATATTTATGCTATATGCATGAATTTTAGTCTATGTTAATGAGGAATAGAGCAGCTTTTTATTAGTGAAAAAAGTTTGAGAATCGGTTCTGTAGTTACAGATATACCCAGAGAGCGTAATGTATTAGAATTATTTTGAGTGTTCCTGTAAAGAAACTATTTATGCTACATGCATGAATTGTAGCCTATAATACTCAAGTATAGTGTAGCTTACTATCAGTAAAAAAAGTTTAGGAATCGGTTCAGTAATTACAGAGATGCACATAGAGCGTAATGTAATTCTTATTAGCATCCCTGTAAAAGAACTATCTGTGATATATGCATTAAAGGTAGCCTATAACACTTAGGATGCCACCAGTGTCTAAGAAGTTCTGCTCTCAAAACTGCAAGAGGGGAGGTGCCAGATTCAAACCCTGGTCGCGCCTGTCGACCTAGCCGCTTCCAGTTTTCCGTGGTTTTCTAAAAAACCTCGCATAAATACGGGGTAGGATCCCTTAGAAAATCCCCCACAGAGGAATTTTCCATATAGGCCTAGGACCCTAGTGCAGTCAATCGGTCTTAATCCAAAAACAAACAATGATACTCAGGAATAATGTAACTTTTAATCAGTAAAAAAAGTTTTAGAATCGGTTTAGTAGCTACAAAATGTCAATAGAGCGCCATGCAATAGAATTATTTTGAGTGTCTTTGTAAAAGAATTATTTATGCTATATGCTTGAAAGGCTGCCTGTATGTTAATCCAGGGCATAAGCTATTTTCATTACAAATTTTTTCAAATCCGTTCAACCATTTTTGTGTGATTCAGTCAAAAACATCCAAACACACAAACGTACACATTTATATTATTGGTAGGATTTGGAAATTTATGAACTTTAAGAAACACATCTGGATTTTTCTTGGTACTTACTTATTATCCCAGCGGTCATTCCCGCCAAACTGTTTTATCGTCAAATGGGTTGCCAAACTGTTGCCAATCGTATTCAAAACCATTAATAATTTCATGTGCCCGGCATTTATTTCGGCAAAAAATCACTTGTCTTGGCGGACCGCCGGGATAATACGTAAGTACCCCTTTCTTTACTTATGCTTTTTAATTTGGCGTAAAATCAACATAATTTCTATGTTTTTCAAATGCATGTGATTTTGCAAATAGAATTTCTGCTTTATTTCAAAAGCATAAATCATTTTGTGCGGGCGATAAAACGGCTTTTAATTAATAGTTTGAAAAGTAGTTAAAATTTCAAAATTTTGAGCCTCAGGTGCACTTTACCGAAGTTATGGGCTCAATCATGCTCAAATTTTCAAAGCTCTGCTTTCTGTAGATTTGTCTGGAGAACATTCATTTTTATTATTACAGATAGATAGATTTGGCATAAAACTGGCTTAATTTCCGTGGTATTTAATGTTTTTCAGATGCACGCGCGTTTATTTATTGAAGTAATAGCATTCTTGTTAGCTCAAAACATGAATCATTTGATACGGGCGAAACTCGCCAACCATGGCAATGTAAAAACGGTTTTTAATTAATAATTAAAAATCTAAAATTCTAATTAGCCTATAACCAACTCCAGGGTCCCCCTCTATATCTAAACCAAAATGCATCCTAATCGATTCACTGGTTTAGGCGTGAAAGCGTCATAAACAAACAAACAAACAAACAAACTCACTTTCGCATTTATAATATTAGTATTACACGTTTTTCATAAATTAAGTACCATATTTGAGCAATTTTTGTTTCTTTAGTTCTGTAGTCTGTTTCTTTGTTCCGTTCTGTTGAGTGTGTTTGTGTTCATTCTCTTTTGTCTTTCGAAAACTGCTTACATGAAAACAATCGTACCGTAATATAATCGTATCGTTTTTAGCGTAATATTAATTTTTAAAAAGTTCCTTTAAAATTGTAGTACAAGCCGCGAGTTGCGCAAACTTTGTTTTGACGAATTGCGAAAGCAGAATTTATTGCATCCAGTCTTGCAATTGTCAGACTACTAGAAGTTCTTAGAGTAACCATAAAGAAAGTCGTCGCGAAAACTCGCCATTTCAGCATCTATTAGGAATCGAGCCGAACTGGGCACCACTTCTTCATTTTAGCCTTACTAAGGTATTACACCAGCAGGGATCGATGCAGGCGAAATTTAGTCCTGTTTTACGGCCCCTTCATAAAATTCAATCGATTAAAACAACCCTTTTTTGGCATTTTGCTTCAGATTTTGATTTATTTTGTAAATTATTTTAAGAAAAAAGTGAATTTTATAAAAATTGGTATGAAAATTCACAAAAATAGGTGTTGAAATTCTCAAAAATAGTTATTGAAATTCACAAAAATAAACAGTTTTCACGGAAATGGGACCCTAGAAAAAATTTCCTGGATCGACCTCTGACCAAGTATTACAAAGAAGATCACCTGTTGATCTGATTTGCAAAAAGTTGCCACATTCTGAGCTACTAGCATTTACTTGGCTTAGAAAGAAACTAAAATAAGAACCAACCTATTTAATGTATTCATATCGATTTGCTGAATCCATATTTTATTGATAAAATGAATTTTTGTCAAAAGAACTTTAGCATTTTACCTGGCAATTTTTTAAAGAGTTTCAAGCAGTGAGTTAATCATCCAATACATTTAATAACAAAGTACTGTTAAAAGAAAAAAAAAAAACTATCTTAATCGAAATGAGTTCAACGACTTGGCCACCGTTGATTACTACTGTAAGTTTCTGCTTGACGCGACATAAAAAAATCCCCAGCTTAGAGTGTTTCTGAATCCTAATATTGGCTCACCACACAATATTATCACATGAACATAGATTACCTAGGTTGCCACATTTTGCATAAAGAACAATAAGGTATGTTTTACAAATAGTAATTTATGTTCCTGAAGGTTTCGGTAGGTTTGAGTCCCCCCCCCCCCTCCTGGTCTACTGTCCTGATGAATACAAACAGAGAAAAGTTTCTATAAAGAGTATAAATTCAGTATACTAATGTCTTGTAGGGTCAGTGGAAACTAAGTAGTGTATCTCTCACTAGATGTCAGCACTAAAAAAATTAGCAATAATGAGTCTGTAAATAAAGATATTCTCAGTGGATGGCAGCACTAAAAATTAATTTTTATTTTACAAGTTGGTATTGAAAGGCACTGGCCCTGGATCATCATTTTACGACAGGGCCGTACTTAGTGTTTTTGATGTCCGGTACGACGTACATGCACATATATACATATTTCAAAAAAGTTCCTTCCAAAATAAAAAATAGTAAAAGAAAGAGCTTGAACTTTCTCATTATTTTATATCTTTGTATACATCTCACAAAAGTAGTTTTTTACTTCCTTGTACAGAGTATAAAGAAGTAATGTGATCGTGAAACATTTCGGGAGCCAGATTTAACCAAAAAACCGATTTTGACTACCTCTAAATTTACTTTTAAGAATTTTTTCGATGTATCTCATCGTTCGCTAGCATGCACGTTCATATAAATGCGTGTGCAACCCATTTGTCCGATCGCGAGTCAATTTTGACTAGTTTTTCCATGCCGTCTGTACGCACGTACGTATGTAACTCGCATATCTAAAAAAGTATTGGTCGTAAAATGTTCAAACTTTATATTTAGGATTGCTGTAACATCTCTTTTTGCACCTCCCTTTTTGGTCTCAATCGGCTGGATAGTTTATCTACAGAACCGCCCAAAAGATTCTAAATACATTACACTCTATGTGCAGAAGTTCATTAAAGCGTATTTTAGACGTATTAGGCTATTTCAAACGACTCAGAAGTGATCTATGTTGTTAAGGGTTACAAAATGAATTTCTCCATCGAAAATAGTGTCTTTATCATTTATAGTTCTGCTACAGGAACACTCAAAAGAATTCCAGCACATTACGGTCAATGGCAGTTTTATGGACATTCATCCATTCCAAGGACAATACCGTCCTACCATATAGTTGGCGACTCTATTAGTCGTAGTATTTTGAAATTTTATAAGATTAATGTAACATCTAGTTGTGCATCTTGATTTTTGCTTCCAATTTACTGGACAGTTTATTTACAGGACCACACGAAAGAATTTCAATACATGAATGTCTACGGACATCTTCAATATATTACGTCTGTAGCCAGTTATTGTTAGGTCCATGCCCGAAACCTCGATATTTGTCATCGACCTCGGCGAGTTTTGCCAAAATATCGCCAAAAGTAATTAAGAATTTCGCATAACTCTAAAACTTTTAATTGTAGAATGTTGAAACTTTGTACAGTAGCCACCGCTTAATTGTATCAGCCGCTTTATCGAGTCAAGTCACGGAAAACGGAATGGGATCGTTCTCTTCAAATCCTCAACCAAAGCTGCCGCTTTATTGGATCAAAAATCAGTCGTACGAACTTGATCCAAGTAAGCGGCGGCCACTGCATTTAGAAGTATTGTAACATCTAACTGAGCATCTCATCTCTTTTTAACACTTTCCAACAAGGTGTCCATGATTTCGGTTGGTGTGTCTGTCCGTTCGTCCGTACTTGAACTGCCGTAAATATGCATTGGTTCCTACTAAATTTTTATATGTTATTCCTATGTACTGTATCATGTGCCTTATTGAAAGTGGTGTATGTAAGATTTATAGTTCTTCTGCAGGAAGACTCGAAATTATTCAAATACATTACGCTCCATGGGCAGTGATTCTGTAAAGGTAAAGCGTATTTTAGAAATATTCGGATATTTGAAATGAATCAAAATTGATGCATGTTATTAAATATTACAAGAAAAAGCTCACCATCGTAAAGAGTGACTGTATCATTAATAGTTCTTCTACAGGAGTACTAAAAATGATTCCGATACATTACGGTTAGTGGTAGTTTAGAGACAGCTATCCATTTAAAGCACAAGAATATCCTTCTATACAATTAGCTACTGAACTAACGAGGATCGCGTGCCTTCCTCAAAAGTTCCGCCAAAAGTCGCCAATATAGTTGACTTTTGCGAAAACTTGCCAAATATGGTGCAAAGAACATGTTTGGAAAAATGAACCCAGCTTGGCGATATTTTCATTATTTGGCGAGAAATCAAAAAATACGTAATGCGATAGAGTTATGACGATTTCAATGGGAATTTTGAAAATTCGTTGCTCGCGTTCCAATTAACCGATTTAGCGTGTTGTGTTAAGGCAAAACTACACAAGGGCTATCCCTTGGGGCCCCCAGGAAGGGGGAGGGGGGAGTTGCGTTGGTCGGAGGAATTTTTAAGTGTTTGTAACGCATTAACCGATTTGCACGCAACAAAATTTCAAACTTGATTTTTTAGCATTTGCAACATTAACTTTAGACGGCTAACCCTTAAAAGAATCGTTAAATATTGTTTTCAACCTTGGCGAGCTT
Organism: Cheiracanthium punctorium; assembly: GCA_038373885.1. NCBI lineage: Eukaryota > Metazoa > Arthropoda > Arachnida > Araneae > Cheiracanthiidae > Cheiracanthium > Cheiracanthium punctorium. The sequence continues at coordinate 666,206 of JAWZYV010005322.1, forward strand.
TTCCGAAATGTCGCCATATTTGGCACCAAAAAATAATTACGCATTGCGTCTATCTCAAAACTGTTTACCGTAAAATGTTGAGACTCTGCTTTTAGACTGTATTGTAACGAACAAGTGTGCTACTCTTTTTTGATGCAATCAACTGGGTAATTTATTTACAGGGCCAACCAAAAGACTTTTAATTCATTAAGGTCTATGGATATTTTCAATTCATTAAAAGGCTGTGGTCAATCACTATGACTAAAATCATGCAAACTATGGCAGTCCAAGATATATTGCAAGAGTCTGTATATCATGCAATCATGCAACCATGGCGGCTTTTGGCGAAATATCGCCCAATTAAGTGCCAAAAACAAATCTTTCAAATTGAACCCAGCTTAGCGATATCTCAAATATTTGGCCATAAATTGATAAACCTTGGTATTATTGCAGTATTGTATCTCTTTCAAATAAAATAAGTTTAGATGAAGTGCATCGAAAATATTAATGATTTAATAGACGTAAAAAGAAGTCATGTACACATCAAATATTTATATTTTTGAACTATTGTATATGAAAATTTATTTATCCTTTAACAATGTTATTAATATCAAACTAAATTATTAGAGTTGATTTGAGTATTTTTCTTTATTTTTGCATGTGCTCTGTAGTATTACAACTATTACGATGAATATATATGCGGTTCAGTTTTATACCCGTAATTTTGCGCAGAAATGAGTTCATCTATCACTAAAACCTACAGTGCATTTATTATACTTAAGGTGTTCTAGAAATAAGTAGTGAAGTTGAAACCTGTCGTTGTAGAAATGCAATGTAGATCTTTTTTTGAAAACGAATGATTCAGATCACAATATAGAACTCAGATTTTCAAATTTTATCTAATATCATGAAGATATTTAAGACAAAGGGTATAGGTTAAGGGAATCTATTGGAAAGATGAGAAATCTCGATTGATCTGAAAGATCTTCTATGTGATCCATAGAATAAAGTTTGATTTTTTGCTGCCCCCGATTCTTTCTTGCCCGGTGCAGTTGCACCCTTCGCACGGCTCTGAACGTTGATTTCGTAATAGTACTGCTGTGTTGACGGCTTCAAGAACTCTACAATGAATTAACCAAAAGAAAAATGCGAGCATGTTTGCAAAAATGCGAAAAATGTTTTAAGCGAATACTGCTTAAATACAGTAAATTTAAAAAAGAATATAAAAATATCACGCAGTTTCTTTATATCTCATACAAACTGTGCATTTATTTTACAAGTACATCTATTATCTGACGGTTGTTTGTCACAAATTTTTATGTAACTCTTCGCATAATGTTATTTTTAAAAATAAAATTAAGAAACAAAAACATTAGGGATTACGTATATGTAAATGGTAATTATATTAATAAGGTAGACCGTGAATTGTATGTGCTTGAAAAAGGACAAGATATGTATGTAAAGCAGTGAAAATTCGCATTAAAACTATAAGAACATGCACTTATTTACAAAAAAAAGTACTTAAAAGTAAAAGTACGTTCTAGAACATAGTTTCCCTTTTTGGAATCTAACGAAAGATAGATTAAGAATTCAATACTGTTTATCGATTAAAGCAAATTATTTTCTTTTGCAGTTTTGGTGATACGAAATCTGTGATTAACTATATAGCAGTTACAACGCAGTTTTACTTTTCAGTTGTTGCAATACACAATTAACCCATTTTTTGCGACTTTTTTCGACCGAGCTCGATTTTTGCTAACACCAGAAGTAATTGATAAATTTCTGATGGCAACTTTTTGAACAAGGGATGATTTCATTTAAAATCGTTATGTTTAAAAATTGAAATGTCAACATCCTACTTGCCATATTAAAATATTTCGTGGAATTGAGGTTCCATACTCGCGAATAAAGGCTAGGAAAAATAAATAACGTTTTCGAATGATAGCGATAATGCCGTCCCAAAAAAGGGACGCTAGGCATAAATGGGTTAAGGGTTTTTCTAAACTTTCAATAGTAAGACTTTCCACTCCTGGTGTAACAGGGCAACACTGCCGAGCCTATTATTCTATGTTCTAGAGCTGCCCATGACGTTAATGTATAATAGTTATCGTTGAAAAAACTGTTAAATAGAAAAGAAATATTAAAATGAAAGTAAAAAGAGCTGGAGATGCAAAAAGAAAAGAATGAGATTGCAAAAGATATTGAAACATGCATCTAAATGGGAGGAAAAATATGGAAGAGTATTCTCATTTGTGCAAAATCATCAAAAATAACTGAAATGTGCATTCGCATATGAAAGTATGCAATCGCATATTATCCGAGCTCTATTAATAGGCACGTTATGTGCTTTATTGATCGTCTATTAAGTACTTCTTTGAAAATCATATAGTGTTGATAGTTCATTTACAGGAGCACACAAGAAAATTGCATTACATTACTATTTACGTTCTCAGTATTTAAATTCGTTTTGAAAATAATGTTTTACTAAATCCGCTTTTAGAAGAGATCATCTCTGCCTGTTTGTCTTTCCACCGATAGAAACTAACAGGTAAGCTATTTAAAAAGGATCAAAAACTTTAAAATAATACTCATGAAAAGGTGCTTTTCGACAAAAATCGTTTCGGATGGTAAAAAAGGTCCTCCTTTCTCCAGTTTTAAAACATTCAACTACCCACACTAGCAGAAAAATAAAAACTCTAGAACTCATTTCTAACCTTTCTCCTCTTTGGTTAAACGTCTTTCCATCTGAAGACGGGCGGACTTTTTGCATCCTCGGAAACGATCATTTTGATGAGTTACCTAATTATGCGTGTTATTTAACAAATATTTTAACCCTTAACACCAGTTTATTGTTGAGTGTGTTTTTAAATAAACTATTTATGTATCATGCACTATCAGGGGCGTAGCCAGAAATTTTTCATGGGGGGGGGTTACGACTACAACAACTCATATATATGCATACGTGGGTGTGATAATCTAGTGAAGAATATACATCTTGTATGGCAAAAAATTCCTCATGGGGGGGGGGTTATGACCCCCATAACCCCCTCCCCTTGGCTACGCCCCTGTGCACTATGCTTATGCATAGACTAAGTAGTGTTGAAGAGCGTTTTACAGTCAATGCGTATGTCATGATTTGTCATTCCTTGTTATTATCATCGTCTCACCTAAAGATTTCTCATGGGCATCGATACTGCGAAAATACTTTCTTCTTTTTTACGAAACAAAAGATTCGGAAACGTTACTTAACAATGGACCATTGTCTCACAAAACGAAGATCATGGAAAAGATGCCCCCAACAATTGGTCGATAGCCCAGCGGAAAAAAAAAATGGCGAAATCTACCGAACATTCAGATGATGAGAAAAAGAAAAAGAAAAAAAGCAATATGATATCCACCCCCATTGTTTTAAAAAAGAAAATGAGTACTCAATGATCCTGGCTCACTAGGCTGAGCTAGAAATATTTCTTTGTTTTTTTTATTTCTTTATGAAAGCTCATAATGTATCGACTCTGAAGCAATTATGGAATGTCGTTAGGCCTTCTTTAAAGTGGGGAGCTTATCTAAAAGAATCTTGTCACAAAGTAACAGCTTTTGTTGATGTTAAATGCATTTTTGTGAAATTTTCTTACAAAGTGTACGCAAGGACAGGATTTTGTTTTATTATATTGAAGGTTAGAACTACTGACCGAATGATTTCAACCTTTATGCTTCCATTTTGTTTTTCATAAAATAAACACATACCAATCACTTATTATTCATTGTTTTTTAAAGGTACAATGATTGAGTTTTGCCTTACACAATTTTCTTAGAGTGACAAAGGACTTTCAAAACTCATATCTTTTGTTTTCGCAGGATTTACTTGAGAGCTGAATCTATATCATGTAGAATGCAGAAAATGAATTAAATTTTCAACCCATAAGTCTGCCTATACATAAAAAATTCTGTTAACTACGTCTTTAATTAGAGGAATTCAATATAATACCTCATTCGTTCATTCATTTTTTTTACAAGTGTAGAAACGATTTCTATTAATTTAGTTGCATTATATGCCATGCAATAAATGCTGGCAGCGATTGTAAAATTTTGTTGAAAATACTAGGGAAGAAAGCTTTCGAGGAGAGATGTTAAATTTCTTGGAAATATTGATTGTACTATCACATTTATTCTTTCTATCATATACGTTAAAAAATACTGTAAATGCCTCATAATAGTTAACTTTTTACATAATGGATGGAGATATCTATATATAAAGGGAGATGTCTTGACTGACTGACCCATCAACGCCCATCCAGATCTGTTAGCCATACAGACGCGAAATTTTAGAAGTGCCCAATAAGTGATCTGTGAAGGGATTTTTGAAACTTTGCCCCCGAAGAGGGCTGGTGGGCAAATGCGTTCTTTTCATATTTCTCTTCATATCTGAAAGAAAAACAGAGATATTCATAAAGTTTTTCTTTTAAAATAAAACTAATACAAATAACTAAAAATGATTCCCTGGGATTTTCAGAATTAATACGCAAACGGGGTAAGGGGCCAAAACGCTGTTTTCACACTTCTACGTTTCCTTTCATATTCCTAAGTACAATAAAGATAACCATAAATGCCTTGCATTAAAATGAAACAACACATGTACCAAAAAATATTTTTCATTTTTTTTAACGGAATCCAATAAAGGGCAGTTGACAAAAAAGTTCTTCGCGTATCTTTCTTATTAAAAGAAAAGAAACTGTATCGGTGATGCTCTTTCTTTTAAATATAATAAATATAAACAGGTTTATCTGCTCCATGCAGCCAAAATGCTTTTCCTTTTGTCGAAAAAAACATTGTCGATAAGGTTAAAGCAGCGCTACATTATAATGCAGCAAAAGTGCATTGCTGCACCTTTACTACATTTCTGCGCTGGTGATTTTGTTTTCGAGAGTCAAAAATGCGTCATACCTGACAACCTGCGATTCTTTCAAGTTAAAAAAGACCATTGCCCAATCCAGAGAGGGGAGACAAGCCCCACCACCACCACCGAAGTTATGCTATAGACGATTGATTTAATTTGCAAATTTAAACGAATTTATTAGAAAAAGGAGACAAAATAACTCTGCCCACTGCAGAGTCTCTTCCAGACCCGACAATGAAAAGAACCACTGATGAGGAATTTCAGAGGATGCCACGGCAGCGTACAGAAGATTTTAATACGGATTTCACTTTTGTTTAAAAAAGAAAAACTGATTAACATTTCCATGTTAAAATAAACAGTACTTGTGGATTGTAGCGGCCACCGAAATTCAATCTCCAATCAACCGAGGAATAATAGCAAGATGTTGGTGGTAGTGAAATCTCCCGAAAACATTTGCACTCTCCGGTTCCTTCGGAACAGCTCTCAAGATAAAGGAAAGGATTTAAACGTAATATTTTGTTTTTTAATTCCAAGTGAGACTGACGTCATTTTTACGTCATGTCTGGGTTGTCCGCCCTCAAAGAGGTACTGTAGGTTAGTTTAGGGTAGTTTGAAAGATCTTTTATAAACGCCTGTGCCAAGGGAAGAAAACAACATTAACATTAAAACAACGATAATATTAAAATCCGAGTGCTTTTAAGTCCAGATTGTTGATGTTTCATTGGTATTATATTTATGCACTTTTTTCCTGATTGGTAAACTTTCTGTTTAACACAAATTATTCAGTTCAAGAACAATAGATATTACCTTTGTTTTCGTTTAGATCTTTAATTTAGCATTACGTACAAGCAAGCAGCTTATTACCAATTGTGGTATAACTATCATGTTGAAAATAAAATCAGTTATTCTATAGATTAAAATATCGATCTAATGGTCTGGAGTTTTGGTAGGTTTACGTGAGTTTGGTAGATGTAGTGTGAATACGCGTTAGAACCCCTTAGAAGGTCCTCCTTCCAAGGGAACCCCATCCCGTCCTTGGCAGATCACCCTAATCACACAAACAAACACTGTAGTTTACTGAAAAGTTGTTGGAAGTATTGGAAAGGTTGGAAGGTGGAATAGAACGCTTTTCATAGTCCTGGAACAGTTTATGACTTGAAACCTGCTTATTAACAGATTGGATTTTAACGTGCAATAACGAGTGCAATTCTTCCTTACGAGACTTCTGTATTGTCCCTGCAGACATGTTAAGTATGAGATGAAGATTTTTCAAAAAATGTATTCGCATCAAGTTTGGACGATCAAACAAAAAGTCAAGTTCACAGATTTATTAGCACTTTATGAGACAGAAATTGTTCTTTAAGACTTCTGTTCTGAATACAGACGCTGAAATTCGAAGATTATATGTACATTGAAGATCCATTGAATTTCGAGTGTTCTCGAACTATGATGATTAATTTTGTCAATTTTCAATGATACTTGAATTCTGATGTTTTTCAGGTTCGATGATTCATAATATGTGTTCCATTTTAGGTTTATATTGTTGTATATCAATATAATCTGACTGCAGGAGCAGAAATGTTTAATTTGCTTCAATGTATATTGATCGATCTAACGGTTTGGAGTTTTGTGCGGTTTTCTCCAGACGTAACGTGAATATACGTTAGAACCTAGAACCTCTTAAAATGTCTTCCTTCCTAGGCACCTCCGTCCACCCCCCCCCCCTAGACATATGCCCATCGTGTAGGCTTGTCATATTACGAACACACACAATACCCCTTCGATGCATAAAACATATTTCACCTATTACTAATGGATTCAGGTTTCTTAAACTTTTTTGTTATGGGGGGCCCCATAATATTTACCAAAATTTTGTGGGATCCCATAATCATTGCTCAAATCCGATGCACGTTTAAGAGAAACTGTCAGTTTCTTCACTTGTACTGTAATGTACTATTGCAGTTTTAGGTCATCAAGTTTAATTCGCGATAATTGAGTTTAATTTAATTCGGGTCGCGGCTCACAGTTTAAGGAGCTCTGGATTAGACTGCTGTTATCCAAATTGTCGTACAGGTAATGCAGCAGTTCCTGTTGTTGTTGTTGTGTTGGAACACGTATTAGGGTTTGTGTGCTTGTTCACGAGGAACCGCTTATAAATCCACGTCAAAGAAAGGACAAAAACAAGGGGTGCAAATGCCTTGGAGGACTTTTCTGGGTATCTAGCGCGTATTCACGTTACATCTGGAGAAAACCGCCAAAACTCCAGACCGCTAGACCGACGGCCCCGAGCGAGGACAGAACCCTGTTCCTCCACTTGAGCCATCTCCTAATGTCAGTGGCTTTAACCACTGTGCTACATATTGGTAGCAGTTCCTTACTGACTGAAGATACTGTACACAGGTGCTGTTAATATGTGGTTGTGTGGTGAAGAAGTACTCAAGTAACTAATTGAGGAGGAATTCTACAATTTAGTCATATATGAGCAAAATTTCAAACAGATCTTTCGAAGTTGAAAATGCATAAAATTAGGGAGACCTATTAAAAAATGCATATAAAAGTTAACATAATCGTCATTTTATGTACGAAACACGCGAATGGGTTCTGAAAAACGGCAAGAATTAAAAACAAGCTCAGTTCAAGGGAATGAAATGAACAGTTTGGTACGACTAAAAACTCAAAAACTGCTGCAGTGGAAACACGCAGCGTACATTAGTTGTACATATGTTTACATCAAGTTAAGTCGTGATATTTAAAACGATATTAAGCTGGACATCAATTCTACTGGCACACTAACCTACTGTTGAATCTAATAACAATCAGAGATTATTCAATAATCACACGTTTTTCTGTGCTGCGTAATGATGCAAGAAACGTCCTGGGCAAAACAATCACGGATTTATTCAGCAGGAATCACAATTGTTCGATTATTTCGTTCAGAGATTTAAAAAAAATCTGTCGTGACACGATGAAATGTGTAAATGATGCCACTTATTCTCCTAATGAGAACAATTGATTATCCATTATGATCATGACAAAATAGTATGCTGCAGTTTCTTTCTTTTGAAAGTTAGCAATTTGAAACAAAAAATGGATAAGACAAGGCTTAAATTAGCAGCTCTTCGCTTTATAGACTCTACTGCAGTATGTACATTATATATTCCAAGTATTTATGAACCACGTTTCTCGTTAAATATCCATTTAAATGAAAGAAGACTTTAAGAAGCTGCTTTCGTTTAATTTTTCGAAGCTATCGGTTTAAAATCTATAACACAAAAGGACAAGGATGAAGTTAGTAACTACAATTTTGCAATATCTAATTTATAATCCTGTCTTGCGAACATGTATTATTTTTTAACCTCCATTTACATGAAAAAAAAAGTAAAGTTCATAGTTTTAAATCATTAAACGAAGGGTCAAGGTTGAAACGAATAATATTATATGTGCATTATAGTGCATATTGTAATACATAAATTTAATATTGCGTTATGAACAAACACTCTTGTTAAATGTCCATTAGTTTATGTGCTAGAGAAACTATTCATATTTAGTTGCGTGATTTAAATTGCTTTTTATGAATGAAATCAGGTTAATATTGCAAAATGAAGATCTGTGGTTTTGCCTATTTGGCTTTTTTTCATAATCTTAAAGATCTTTTTTACAAACTGAACTAGCAATTTCATACTTATCTTTTCAAAATGTCAAGGCATCTTTATTTTTCAGTAAGAAAAAACTGGTTAGATTTAATTATAACTTAATGTTTGTGGTTGTATATGAATTATATTTATAGCGAATTATGACTTAAATATTTTTAAAAATCATAATCATCGTATTTTTAAAAATCATAATCATCCAATATCCACACGGATAACTTCGGGCCCATCCACAAATGATGCCATGTTGGGAGGGGGCGGGGGCTCGTGAAATTGCGACAGTTTGTAACAAGAGAGAATAGGTGATAACAAGAAGTGTGACATCACACGTTTTGGTTTAAACAAAAACATTTAAAATCAACAGATTAAATTGTGAAGCTATTTTAAATAGTATATGATTCCGAGTATTTTCTATTTTATGATTGTGTATATAATTTTATGAATGTTCATTTAATTAATGTGACAAATGACATTAGATGGCAGTCCCGTTTAATTCAACCTAATATTGAGATTTTTTAAAAATTCAATCTATTTTAGAGTATTTTGTATTCATTAAGATAAGATTGATGCAAAATATGTCAAATGCCATTTCAAATTCCAAAAAATACCGCTGTTTTTGATTGATCTTTTATATTAATATTTTATTACTATTGCATATTAATTATGCGTGTTTTTTTTTCTTAATCCGAGCCTTATTCTTATTTTAAACAAAATATTTGCACGATTCATGAGGATTTTCACACTCACAAATGTCATTAAAACATAAGTTAAAGTTCGAAAATTAAATTTGTAGTCTGTAGAGTCTGTATTTTTGTGGAGTCTGTATTTGTAGAGTCTGTATTTTTAAAAATTTGAATAATTACGAAATAACTTATTTCAAAACACACTTATATTATAACTTTTAAAAATTCTATAAAATGCACGACGAAAATGGGTGAATTTTCAAATTTCGGGTTATTATAATGATTATTGTGATTAAGGCTTAACGTATGTATTACTTTTATTTTACAAGAACATTACTGTCAAAATATATTAAAACACTATGACTGCTTTGTTGGAAAACGGTAACCTCTACCCAAATTGTTCATTTGAATTGATTCAATTGGACAGCATTTAAATATTCTGATAATGCAAGGTTCCGTACGGTTTAAAAAGATAAATTTAAGAAACTTCTGAAATGTCACGGAAAAGCAAAACAACCACCTTGCATATTACATTTTTGTGCTCATTATTTGAAAAACTCCAACTTTTATCTTTCATTTTTCTTTTTTGGTTGCAATTTTAACTATGTACACAAAAACATTTTGAATTACAATAGTATTGTCTCAAAATAACAAAAGTGTTTTTGTCATAAGCATTATGAATTCACGAAATGAATTGTAAATTTGAAATCTAATGTCCTTCTGTACCCTATAATCTATGCTCCGCACGGTCACAATACCATTTAATAATTACTCTGATTTATGTTCCATATTTTAAAAACTGTTTTATATGTAAAGAACTGGAATTTTCATTATTGCAATGACATTAGCCTTGTGCGAGCGCAAACATCATGTCAGCATGAAAACGAGCGTATTTTGCTTTGTTCCGTTAATATTAATAAAAAGATTTTTTGTCTGAATGGATTTTTGTTTGAACAAGATATATCACATTCACTTTTGCCCTTGAAACAAACGACTACAAACATTTTCGGGTACTCGGAGAGTATTGCAACACACGTTTGACTTCGAAAATCAGTGATGCATGGCATCCACTGCTGGCGCCCTAGCAAAAGTAAGGGGAGGCAATAAAAAAAATCTGGAGTGACTCCACTCGACTTTCCGAACACTTACTATTAAGATCATTACCAAGCATTTGAATAAATGTAGCGCACTTTCAAGAATTTCACCCCATATGCCATAATGTAAAAGAAATCTTTTCTGTAGTCTTGTAGAAAACTATAAGTTCTATACACATCAAAATCAATATCGGTCTTACGATGGTGGTTTATGGCATATATATCCAATTTGCGCTCAATCTAATGTACCGTTTAAACACTAGCTCACTTTCAAGGAACCCCCCCCCCCCGCATAGGCCATAATGTAAAAGAAATATTTGTCGTAGCCCTGTCGAAAAACTATAAGTCCTATACCCATCGAAATCAATACCGGTCTTACGACGGTGGTTTATAACATATATACCCAATTTCAGCTCAATCGAATGATCCATTTAGGAGCTATCGTGTTCACTCAGATACACACAAACACACCTACACACACATACATACATACTTCTCGTAAAAATAGCATAAATGAATTCAGAAGACCTCAAAACGTTTGTAAATACACCAAAATCTCGAAGTCAAATTTTTCATGATTACAATACTTTCCTTACATGTTACAGGCTCGGAAAAAAATAAATAACTTTGTGAAAAACACATATGCAGAAAACCGACCAATGTTCAATTGGATAAGACATAAATATTGGTAGATGGCTGAAGTGTGAAAGTCCAGGACTCTAACCTACCACGTGGACGCTCGTACTCGCTTAGATTTATGAGTGTTTCGCTGTTTATCGTTTAGCACGAACAATTGTACTAAACGATAAACCGCAAAACACCCTTTTTTTGACAGCAGGTCAGAATTTATGGCGCTATCTCCATTCTCCACCTCATAAATCTAACCGAGTACGAACGTCAACTCTGACGGACGAAAGACTGGTCATAAAAAGTGTGGCCGCGCATACAGTCCTCTGCCTAAGGCATTCCTCCCTTTGGCAGACAGTCCTAGTGTGCTTAAGAAAGCAACAGCATATGCAGAAAAAACATCTTACATGCATTTTGGATGATACAAAGCGTCTTAATATCAAATTTTTGGAGTGCTTTAAAACATAGAGGAAGTATTTCAATTGCTAAATACATGAGAGGAAAATTAAATAAAAGATTTACTTAAATGCTAATAGTAAACACAGAAATAAATGATACTCATTGTCCTTCTTAAGTGTTTGTAGAGGAGGGAGTGGTAAACTGGACAGCTAAAACATTTTCAATTTATGGATACCAAATTGTAAAACTAATTATTTTATTTATATTTTTATTCCTTCATTCTCCCCCCCCTCCCCATATGGTACAACTCTTCTCTTAAGCATCTTGCTTTGCCAACAGCTTTCCGAAGTTTCCCTTTTTCTACGATTCAACTTATAATTTACACATTTTTAAAAAGAATCTTAAGAGGAAACTGAATTCCACCAGCAAATTAACAACTATCTATCCTGTCCAAAACATTTTGGTTTCTCTTTAGAAAAAAGTGCATCATCTCCCATACGTATCGTTTGCAGAAATTAATATATGAAAATTCATTCTCAGTGAAAGCTTTTTTTTTTATACCACGTAGAAATAAATATGTTTTCGCAGACAAATATTATGCAGTTTACTAGATTAATAAAATTAGCAACATTTGGAGACCTAGTGTAGTCAGTGAACATACATTATTGACTACATAGAAAAGTATAAATGAATCTTATTATTCAATATATAATGCATTGATTATAATACACTTTCGAAGGATGATCATTCATGTTCGCTCCCGGCTCCCGTGTCACTGTAATAGGTACTTTTTCAGTACATTGCGAAAAAGTTAGTCTTATGTTGTTGCAAACTGAGTCTATAAAAGAATAAAGGGGGGAAAAGTAACATCCAATAATATAATACTATAGGAAAATAAGAATAATATAGAGTTGCGTGTGTTTGACGAAACCCAGAGATTGCGAAAGCGAAACGCTGGGCTTAAGCACTACGTTCAGTAAACCATTCTAGGAAGTAACATCTGTCAAAGATGTCTTCTCCGTTGCGTCTTTTTAAATAACGAGACCGAACTGATTTAAACATGGATTTAGAAGTAGGTTTAAATGCCCTCAAGTGGATGCAACCCCCCCCCCTTCCCCTTAGATCCGCCGCTAGATACATCAAACTAATAGAAGCGTTTTGATTTTTGTAGACAACAGTTTAAAACAGTCTTCTTTACATGAATGCGCAGTATTACCGTTATGGATCCTTTTAATAAAAAGCTGCGTTGTGTACTTTCATATTATTTCCTTTCCATCACTTCAGATACTCGTAATCGGATAAAACGAACGGAAATCATAGAGCACAAATCAGCTTATTGGCTTCTTTTGTGTATAAAAAGGGCCAGCCTCCTTTTGTTTTGTCTCAAGCCAACTGACCTTTTTCCCATCCTCCTGGACTGGCCTGGGAGAATTCATTGTATCATTAAGCGAACAGGGAAGGAAAACAGCTACAAAAGTGAAAAGGGGGCGTTTGTGTACAATTCGGAGCTGGAAAACTACGTTATTCATGCTGTTATAGATCTGCATCGGATAATCTATTGATATCAGACTGTAAAACTGCTGATATCTGTCTGCCTATGCCAAAAACGGTCCCATTACAGAGATAGTCTCTATGCGAAATCACTTGCATAACTTTCTTTAATCAACTTCCTGCATATGGTTGCAAAACGGACATCTTTGAATACAGATCATTTTACTAATGTCGGCTCTTGCCCTACTGTCGTGGGGGGAGGGCATTGTATATTATAATAAAACAGAACATTTTGGTAACAAAGAAAACCGTTCGGACAGAACATGCTGTGCACTATTAAAAAATTCTTCAGCTTTATATTACTTGAAATAAACACAGGTAAAATGGCAAAAAGTAGCATTACATAATTTCAGATTATGGATAAGAAGCTTCAAACCAGAAATAAACACACAAAAAACTTTCTTTTTCCCCCCAAGGGCGTACCACCGGCATTTCATGTTTTGATCGAGATGTCGCCGAGCGTGATGGTCATTACGAAGGAGCACCCAATGGTTGGTAATCATTACCCCTAACTAGGACACCCCCGAAAACCCAAGCCCATAGTGGTAATCGAACCTGGACCCAAAAGTGTGATAGAGTGGTGCATTAGCCACTACACGCAGTGAGTGTAATACAGAACTTGAACGTACTCAGCGTACTACTCATTTGTGCAGTAGAATCGTTCCTGAGTGGTAGGTCTGTCTCCCGAGAACGGACAGTACGCAAGGAAATTAAGGATTGTGGATTTTCATTTTTTTCCTTCTTGAGTTCATGTCTAATCTCTGTGCGCAAGCTGAATGTGTCATGCCTAAATGGAATCTTCCGACCAAAGTTGGAATGCAACACAAGCCAAAGAAAGGAAGTCCCCAACGTTGCGTCTTTTTAGCAATCGATCCCTTTGATAACAAATTGAGTGGACTGCTGAATTTATTAAGTTTTAACAGTAAATAATGATAAAACAACTCTAATTACTGGATAATTTTCTTCTACTATAGTTGAAAAATCGGGTACGATAGGAGCCCATTCAATCCCAAGTGGTGTAACTCTATTTTTTGGTTTTATTAGGTTAGGGTCACGGAAGTGTTCAACAAAGGCCAGTCTAGTAAGAGCACAGATGTTAAAAACTCTAATTCCTTTAGTAACCGTGTAGGTAGCAGCACTAGTTTCTGTGTAATGCTGAATTCACTGTGATAACCCTAATAAAATTTTTAAAATCTCAAAACAAGAAATTTGAATTACACCATTTGGGCTTTAGGAGGCTCATATGTAAGCATGGTTAGCTAACAAAAGTGTGGGTACATTGTGATAAAACATACGCTCAGAAAACGGAAAATTACACCTCAGCTACTCAATTAGTTAAGAAAATTTATTGGCCACTTCCTTTTCGAAGGTGGGGAATTAGAACTTATAACATCATTATACAAAAAGTGGCGTGCAGAAAAAAAAAACATTGTTCTTTCTACATGCTGCTTGCATAAACACTCCATCTTTCGATAGATCTAGCTGAACTTTCCAAAATAATATAAAGTGTTGTTTTTTAAGCAAATTATCATAATAAATAATCTAAATTAATATTGATCAAGGTTGAATTTTAATGATTTTAGTTAGTCCAGTAAGATTTTGCTTCATTTGAAATCTAGTTATCAAATTTCTGAGAGCAAACTGGTATTATATGCGTGTATTATTAAATGTTAAGACATAAATTGCTGAAAAAAATATCAGCTGATGTATATAATGCCAGGACAACGACGGGCTACGCAGCTGGTGCCAGATAAAGGAATCCTAAATGTACTTATTATGAACTTAATTATGAATCTTTCAAAAAACAAAATAATTAAACTGTTCCATTGTTGTTCATAAATTCTGTGACTTCATCCAACTAAAGAATATGGGAAGTAAAAAAAGCTAAATAAAAGGAAAGCACTTCAAGCAACCGAAGCAGAACTGATTGAATCATTATACTTTGAAAAATAAATGAGTTAAATGATGCATTTTTTTCTTCTGCTTCCATTTCCCCGATTTCAGATTCAAATTTTAATATATCTTATATTAACATACAGGATCCGGTGTGTTTAACTTTCTGCGGTTGGGTCATTTTAGCAGGTGTCTTGATATCGGGTGTTTCTACTTTCAATATTCACTTGTAATTTTAAGAACGTGGGGAGTCGCCGGATTCCCTTTTTAACAATTTCAATCTTGCTATAGGACAAGAACCTACAGTTGACTCAGCAGAGGCTGTAATCCTTTCATTCCCAGGGATGCAAATTGGAATCATAACCTTCACAAGTGCAATAATGCAATACTTGGCATTACACAGAGTGTCCCTAAAAGACGGTAACGGGCTTTAATTCTTTATCTATTAGAGATAAATGGGCAATGTAAACTGAAAAAAATGTTCAAAATAAGGTCGGAAATAAGACTCTAAGAAAAATTCCTCTCTTTCATTTACAAAAATTTATACCTTTTAAATTTTTATAAAACCCCCGTGCAAAAAAATCCCGATTAGTAAAATGTTCTCCATAGACTAATAAGGTGATTTACTAAATTTGAGAAGTATATCCTAAACACTGTCACAGGTATGAAGATAAATACATGCTAACTTAACCCTTTGAGGCGCAGCCCTTTTCCAATGCTGAAAAAATGGCAGTCGTTGCCATCGCTTGACTTAACTGCCAGCAAGATGGCGGACGTTAAGTCGAGCGATGGAAACGGCTGCCCTTTTTTCAGCATTGGGCAATCTATCCAGCTGTTCTCGCGTTCTTCCATTTTTCAGCAGATGTCAGTGCTGTTAAAAATAATGTGACATTTTTTTTTTTTTTTACGGGAAAGGACGTGCTAAAAAGTAAAGGATTCTCGTGGAGCTATGTCACCCGCAACTACTTTTATAGAAATCAAATCTATTCTTCGTGACTGGCAACAGTCAAAACGTCAGAGTTTGGTGTTCCCAGAGCGGGAGCACTGCGCGTTAAAGGGTTAAACCACTTTCTAATGGCTTTAGGAGAGAAAAAATAGAACAAAACGAACATCCGATGATCGCATTTCAGGGTTCGTACATAAATTACGGAAGGAAATAATATTATTTTGACTTTAGCAAAAAACGATCACATTCAAATTCATGCATATATCCCGTCTATCATCTTTGTTTAAAAATATAACTCATACATTTTATGATTAAAGGCTGAAAGTTCGTGCATCACATATTCGGGCACATTTTACTGAGTGTGAATTTTCTTCTACGGGTTAGTATAAAAATTTAAAAAGCGTTACTTTTTTTAAAATTTACGAGACATTTTTTTCTTATTTCTGACCTTATTTTGAACAGTTTTTCAATTTACATTGCCCACTTATGTCTAAAAATAACGAATTAAAGCCCGTTTCCAACTTTTTGGGACACCCTGTATAAGAAAAATCAGTTATGTTAACTATATTATGTTAAACATATTTCAAATGCATAAAGAAATTTGTAAAACAGTGTTAGGATTCTTCTTCACATCACTGGGAATGAAAGAGTTAAATCAAAAAGCCGGTTAAATTCCCTTTTAGCATATTCAAAACTGGTGTATTTTTCTGATGTATTTTTTGCGAAAGGTTCTGAAAACAAGATAGGAAAACAAAAATCTACCAAATCTTTCCCTGAATAAAAAGTTTAAAATTAAGGATAATTTGGAATAGTAACTATAATTTCTATAATTTTATAATCTTTAACTATAATTTCTAGTTAACTCTTCAAAATAGTAGTATGAAAAATATACCACACACATTCAATCTTTTTCTAAGTTATTACATGCTGGTAAATTTGACTACCACTGTATCGGTAATTACTAAAAAAAAATATTTTGTGTTGAGGATAAACAGTGGTTTGAGTATCAAAATTTTAATAAAATGAAATAATGAAAAGATTTTCTTTCTTTTCTTTTCTTTCCCTTTTCTTTCTTTCTTTCTTTTTTTTTTTTTTTTAATGAGGAAACATCCGGATATTTTATCATTTTATGTTTCTTATGTCCGAATATGAGACTTTATAGACTTTTTTTTTTTAAAGTCAACCTATAAAAATAGAAAGATGAAAATGTGAAGCGCAGTTTAAAAATCGAATTTAAAAA
This sequence comes from Cheiracanthium punctorium, assembly GCA_038373885.1. Classification (NCBI taxonomy): domain Eukaryota; kingdom Metazoa; phylum Arthropoda; class Arachnida; order Araneae; family Cheiracanthiidae; genus Cheiracanthium; species Cheiracanthium punctorium. Next base: position 683,162 of record JAWZYV010005322.1, read on the forward strand.
TAGGATGATATTCAAGAATAGTGAAATATTATTGAGAAACAGAAATTTATCAGAAGTAATACTAGCTTATAAAACCTATTATATAAAAATCGAACGGTTATCGGAAAAAAGACGAAGTCCAATATTTGTATATTAGTTTGAATTACAAGTCAACTTTTACGTCTAGGGACCGCTCCTTCTATAATAATAATAATAATAATAAAACATATTGCAAAACTGTAAAGCTTATTTCAAGTAGTTTACACTTTACAGATTTTCTATTCTCCAATAAGGAAATAACTGCACGTGTCTAGACTGACGATTTGCCAATCTTAGCAACTTTGTTTTAGGTTACTATAAAAAATCACAGGTATAATCTGAATAAAAATGGCAGTTGCTCGTTAAATCACCACACTCTTTTGTTAGAAGCCTTGAACGAAGTAATAAAACGATTTAAATTACAATCAAAGCAAAACGTGCACAATACACAAGCTATGTTTTTCGGCATTGCTTCATCGCCGCATAAAAGCTATTGATTATATTACTGAATTACTTAGGGAGCCGAACTCAACGACAATTATAAGAATTATATTTGATTTAATAAAACGAACGTGCTTTGTTAAGTGCTCCCTACAGGCCAATTGTCCCGCGATTCGTTCCGAACCCCATTTCAAAGATTTACGACCCCGCAAATTTACGAAACCGACTACTGCATCGGTTCTTGTTTACACGACATTTAATTTCGAAATTCTTTCGGGAGCAAATAAACGGTGTCTTTCAGCCTGTAGAGTTCAGTGTCGTCACGCTCTCCTGACACTGACTACGAGCAGTGCGTCTGTTTCTGTAAAGTGATTTCGAAGAGCTACCTTATTATTACGAGGCGAAGAGTGTAAAAGAAGAGAGAAAAAAATCACTGGAGCGTGACGCATTCATGTCTATGAAAAGTGCTGTGTGGTGGGACTGTGGTTTTAATTGTGGGTACGCGGTTATTTCAGGGTAGAACAAAAGACAGATTGCGATCAAAAAAATGTTTACTTCTGTGCATGAGCTTTATCTTTCCATTCGTTTCATTTTGGCATGAAATTTATATTTCATATTAAGTTTACATTGATAAAATAGTCAATCTGAAATCTTCCAAGTTGTCCCCTTCTTTTTAACCCTTTGAGGCGCAACCCTTTCCCAATGCCTTTTTTCAGCATTGGGCCATCTATCCAGCTGTTCTCGCATTCTTCCATTTTCCAGCAGATGTCAGTGCTGTAAAAAATAATCGTGGCCATTTTTTACGGGAAATGAACGTGCTAAAAAGTAAAGGATTCTCGAGGAGCTGTGTCACCCGCAACTGTTTTTATAGAAATCCAATCTATTCTTCGTGACTGGTAACAGTCAAAACGTCAGAGTTGGGTGTTCCCAGAGCGGGAACACTGCGCGTTAAAGGGTCAATACACGCTAAAACGATTTTTTAAATACTAAACTCATCAGTTATAATGAAACATTTTCTAACAAATAATACCGTATAAAAATTTAATCAGCTATTAGAAAATAATAGTAAGTCACTAATGTCTTTCTTTTAGTCACTGGCATGAGGGCGCAATCTGTGATAGTAAATTTTGGTTAGGCGGTTCGTTGGTTGGATGTGGTTTCATGGCGCAAGGTCCAAAACAGGACGGGAAGCGCTAAGCACAACATGATGTTTGAACAACAGCAGTCTATCACGAAGCGACCAACCAGTACAGATTTAAAAGGGAAAATTATTAATGAACAATAAATTCCTCGAGAAAAACATAGTTTGTGTATTAATCCAGTATAGTGTAAAAAAGCAAACAGGGATAGGTGGAGAGTTTTCTCCACCAAATCAGCGATGTTAGGCCAGCATGAACCAAAACAAATTATTCTACTCGGATTGGAACTTTGGACAGGATTCCAGGATATGAGACACTGACAGTGCTCACAAACAGAGGCATCCTCGTCCATTTAACTCTTTAACGCGCAGTGTTCCCGCTCTGGGAACACCAAACACCTAACGTTTTGACGGTTGCCAGTCACGAAGAATGGATTTGATATCTATAAAAATAGTTGCGGGTGAAATAGCTCCACGAGAATACTTTATTTTTAGAACATCCTTTCCCGTAAAAAAAATTCACGATTATTTTTAACAGCACTGACATCCGCTGAAAAATGGAAGACTGCGAGAACAGCTGGATAGATTGCCAATGCTGAAAAAAGGGCAGCCATTGCCATAGCTCGACTTAACTACCAGCAAGATGGCGGACGATCGAAAGGTTCATCGCGTGCCACAGATCTAGAGACCCTTTTTTGTCGCAGCTGGCTGTGCGCGTCGTAAAGGGTTAACAAATACTAATGTGCCTCAAAGGGTTAACAAATGCTAATGTGTCAAAAGACTGCGTCCTTTCTTAAACGTGTGAGTATGACACAGTGGAGAAAAGGCCAGGAACTAATGAATGGTTTTATTTGTCGGAATCCACTATCAACTTGCAGGTTCCAGTAAACCTGTCATTCTAGCCACACGAACTTTCGGGCAATTAGCTTTAAATCAGAAACAGGGACCGACTGATTCAGTCGAAGCACAGCACTTTTAGCAGCACCTTCGGCATGCTCATCCTCCTGTATACAAACATGGCCAGGCACCCAACAGAACAGCACGATGAAACCACGGCATTGTAGATCCACTGCCAAAGATATGAGGGAATGCGAATGGTAGACGTCTCCATTCTTCAAGGTCTCCAACAAACTTATCGAATCTGCCTATATGTGATAAATAAATTATGGGAGCACCCTCAAATTGCACTCATATTTATCGATAGAGAGTACGATGCCATAATTCTCAATAATACATATCTATTTTGTTTTTCTGAAAAAACTTCGCTGAGATTCACTCTAAATAACTATCGCCTATAGCCTGTAATATATTTAAACTCGTTCCTGAAATCTTTTAAAGGAACTGCAATGATAAATCCAACTGTTGTTAAGTTCAACAAGAAGACACGCTGTCACAACCCTTCGGAACATGTAGTGCCGGTAAAATTAATTGGACACTTTTTAATTAAAATCACGATTCTTTCTTTTAGTAGCATTGAAATAAAATTTCTTAGGGAGATTGTTTCTTTTGTTTTATCTAATGAAATATAAATATGATTAAAAATCACTTCTTCAATGTAATTGTGTTTATCAAAAGTTTCTTTTGCTTTTTTTATTGCACAGCAAAGGGGCAACACCAACTTGAGTATTCAATTTTTCTTTTCCACAAGAGTCCAATAATTTGACACTGAATGTTTGAAGTAAATGACCGTCTCTAAAATGCACACGAAATATTCATGACCAATAACTAATAAAGCGATGTATTGGAATTATTTTATGTGATCTTGTGAAAGAAGTAACAAAGCTATGTACATGGTGAAACTGTGGTACTTATACGTAAATTTCGTGACGGTTGATGCATATTTAAGACTGTGAAAACATGGGAAGGAACATATGCAATCAACTTACGTACAGATAAACTGACATTATGCAATTTGTCGGGAAGCGTTAAAAAAATAATTTGGATTTTTCACGAGGCGGGGTGAAGTACAGAACTCAGAAGTCTGAAGTACAGTTCAACTTTCAAAGAAGTCCTCATTTGAAAAAAAGCTCCAGAATTGTCTCTTCAAGGTATTATCACTGATCACAATAGAGTAAATTCCGTTTTAACTAATATGAATGTATTTCTTGCGAAAGTTTTAATCAAGCTAAAGAAAAGCTTCAAAACACAGCTCTTATTCTACAACTATATAATTTTTTTTTTAAGTACATTATGTTTCCGTGTTTGTGATTCAAAAGGCTGTCTTGTAAAAAAACATTCAAATAGAAACTGCACTAACAGTTTAAGTCAGTTATGCAATTAGAGAAAACAGACATTACAAATCACTTCAGTAACATTTTCCAAGAAAACACCGCCTCGTACATTAAAATAACGCACGAAATAACACATGTTACGTGAGACAATAGTGTTTTTTCCTTCCACAATTTCCCCCCACTCTGTGAAGAAAAGCAATCCACATATTCCGTGACACACCTGAAAAACCTATCGCTTTCTGCACAAACAGTGATTGTTTGAAAACACTAAGTAACGTTAGATACGTGAAATGATGAATTCGACAGGAAGTTGGTTTTGGGAGCGAAATAAATGAATCATTCGCCTCCGTTGCACCATGTCCCTGAATTCTGGAGTATTTGAGTCAAGGATGTTTCGGCACCTCTTAAATGTTCTCCTTTAATGAACTAAAAACTGTCTTTGTTCTGAAAATCGTGAAAAGATTTCTCAATGGTGAAATTAGTTCTAGAAGAGAAGGCGTTGTCCATCGAAGACAATATGAGATTCTTTGAGACGAGAACTTGTCATTTTGAGATCGCAGAAAGATAACGAGAGTTTTCTAGGACAGTTGTTTCTGATTTACACTAGTCGAACATTTTCCTCCGAAATTTCCTACGTGACACAAACACTTATTGTACATGTTTGTTTTCTCCGACTCATGTTATCCCGTGTACGCAATTAAAAATAGTGTAGTTAGTACAAACAGTTCTTTAAAGGTAAAACTCGAAAGAATTCCAATGCCTTTAGGTCTACAGGCAATCAATGTTTAAAGTGCATTTTAGAGACGATAAAGTACTCCAAATAAAATAAAAAATAATCTATATAATTTTAAAGCCTACAAAATAAGACAAAATATTCTTTCCTTTGAAAATACTGCATGCAGCATTTATAAATTTAACATTTTTAGGACGGGAAGCCCATTTTTACCATTTTGCCTTGCTTTCGTCGTAAATTGTTTGCCTTTAAGTTCTCTTCAGCTGTAATTGCACTTTGTTGAACAGTATGCAATGAATAACAAGCTGTCATCCATGAAGCAAGGGTTTGCTGATATTCACATCCCTCCCTCAGACTAAGGAATCAGTTAACAATAATAGAGAGGAAAGCATTGCTTGGTCGACATGTAGATCAAACTGGGTGTCGTTATGGCAGCTCTCCTGTTTGAAGTTCGCCAGATAAGGAGCTGGATTAAGAACCGCCCAACCGCCGTTGAAATTTTAACATGACGGTTTTCATGGATTAGATTGTAAGCACAATGATTATAAAAATATTTTTTTTTCTTCCGTCTTTTATAAGACAACAGATATTGCCCACTATATTGCTCACCACCCTAATAGCACAGATGGTCACAAAACAGTCGCTGTAACGTCACAGAGGGTCACAACTGTCACAGGACTATCACAAACTAGTTACATTGTGACTTGTGAGTGATGAGACTCCATTGACTGTGTGGTCACTGTGACCCGTTCTTTGTGACCAGTCACCAGGTGACGTCACTGTGAAGTCACCCTGTGACAACTGTGTGATCGGTCACTAAGTGATCGCTTTGTGAAGTCACTGCGGGACTGATTTGTGACTGCCGGTTGTTGTGACGTCATAGTGACTGTTCTTTGCGACTTAGAAAACAAACTTATTTGTAATCACATTTTTTTGAGTGATACCTTATTTCAAATATTTAATATGCAAATGCTAAAGTGATAACGACTAATATGATTAAATCTCATATTAGTCGCTACTACTTTAAAACTAAGTGGACTATAGTTGAAGTTATTAATTTTAAAAATAAATTATTTCATTTAAAAATAATATCATTTATAAAAAAAAAGTTATTATTCCAAAAAGTACAAGAGTTCAGAATTGTAACCGGAGTCTGTGTAAGGAAATAATGAAATACATATATTCTTGTAAACGTTTACGTCATTGAGCACGTCACACCCTGTGAGCAGCCCTGTGAGTCACGCCCTGTGACAGTCCACTCTGTATATGACAGTATATAACCCCCACTTTGTACAGAATTATGAATTTTAATCTTAACATTTTTATAATTTATATTAATTTTTTACAATTTTGCTAAACTTTTCCAGAAAAACATATTTGGAGACTTTTTTCTACGTTAAGCCCCTTTTAAAATCTACCGAATTAGGGTGCAGAAATATGTTAGAGAGTATTACACGAAGACCAGTCAGGGTTTTGCATGAGAGCTCAGCTCCTGTAGCCTTTTTTTCTTCAGAGAATTTTAGATTAAATTAAAAATTTTAACAGCCTGCATAATTGCTTCTATTGACATTTTTTATTAAATTAAATATAGCAGGGGTAAAACAAAATATTACTTAATTTTTAAATATAAATTAGGTAATCACTGCTCAAATTTACAATAAAACAAATTAGAGCTCCAACAGCTATTTTGTTAGAAATTCAGCAATGAACCAATATTTACATATTATTTCTTTCAATCTGTTTCGATTACTCTCAAATCAAATGTTCTATGTCACACCCTTTTACGGGCCTCCTTACGGGAAGCAAGAGTTCAACATATCTACCCAGGGTCAACTAATATCTCACGGTTGCACGATAAGGCACCAAGAATTCGAACTGTTATCGCGGATTTGGCTATATTAATTCAGATTATTTATACGAAGTACAAATGAATTTTTTATGCATTTGAAGATTGGCGAGTTTTCGTGTCGATTGAGTAGTAAGCCATTCTTTTTTCTTTTGATGTTTCATTTCGTTTTGCAAATCTTGAAACGTTGAGCGGGAAGCCAGTTATGAAATATGCTTTTTAGGATGCAGTTTTTCCGGAAAGAAACTAATAAACTGTTGTTGCAGTCTTTCGAGAAGGTTATTGCTATAGACTAGTAAGATATCTCTGTTAGGAGCAATAATAAATATAATAAGATTTGCTTCTGCAGAGATATTCTTGCTGGTTATGGATTCAGAAAATGGATTTCAAAGTTTTACAATTGGATTTTACATTTTTTAAACAGTCGGGAAAATATTACAGGTAAATTTTTACTTTTACTGTTTTTATGTTGCTAGCTGCATCAATCTATGGCTGCAATATCTTGTTACAGTTATTCGACTTCTTTGTGACTTATGTAAGTATACATATTAGTATTATGAAATGTTTGTTTTTATTTTTTTAATTCATCATTATCTGGAATTTTCTAGTTATGTTTATCTTGTCAACATAGGCCTGTTGACTCCTTAGGCAGATAGCCCTCGTGTAACCAATCTAAAAAGCATGTTCGACGCATAACTAAACTAGAATGTCCCACATTTTAATAACGTACAAAACTTAAAATACCGTTATAAAGAAATTTTAGGGACCCCAAACGCTTTCTCTTAATTTGCTTTGAAAACTAATAATTGCTTGTCTTTCAAAATAGTCCCATACGAGTAATGTCGTGACGAGGGTTGCGGTTGCGACACTTTTGTGATATCGGAGTCGCATATGTACCGGCACATTTCAGTTGCAGTGTGATCGCGACTACGCTGTGACGACGCATTGTAGTCACATCTGTGACTGCGACCGCTCTGTGTCGTCACTAAAGGGTCACAGCGGCAACCGTCGTCGAGATGTGACTACTCTGCGGTGTCGCATTGTGACGTCACCGTGGACGGACATAGGGACTGTGGCGTGACTAAACGGCGGCGTCACAGCGACTCTTTGTGACTCTAATGTCACTGTTTCGCGTGGTCACTTTTTAGTCACGGGTGGCAGTTGTGCTATTAGGGCACCACCATGTACTATTTTAAATGTCCCGTTCGAGCAGTTTTTAAGAATGTTTACTGAAAGTTTTATAACTGATGCAGGTTTAATGGCAGTGGCAAGTGAAAAGTGTAGGTTGTGATTAGACATTTTAAGAATTTCCAAGCCCCTGACATAATTAGTTCACATTTAATTATGTTCAAAGAAAACATAATATTTAGAACTGCAGTCTAAAATAAATGAAAATGTCTGCAAAATGCATTACAAACAGTTTACTCTCAATGAACTATAGTATACTGTAATTATTTTCCATGCTTCTGCAAAGAACCAGGTACATGCAGTGTTTCAATGAAAAGCATTAGCTTTCAAACACTTATTAATACTTACTCATTCGACCTAAGTGTATGTCCAGCAGGAGCCTAGTCGCTAAGCTCGGTTCCCATAAGAACACCAAAAATGAAGTGGCGTCGACCTTGGTTAGCGCTTGGGAAGATGACAACCTCTCTGAGCTGGACTACTGTGAAACCGTGTACGCTAATGGCAGCTGATGCACGTAAAATCTGTTCGTAGTTCCAATGTCCTCCATATTCAAACGATACCTCTGCGGGTTCCGATCCAGGTGTTAGGTCTCTCATCCAAAATTGGCTCAAGATTAGAAGACTCCGAGGAAAAGTCGACCTTCCTGCCATTCGGGCTCAACCGAATGGAAGCCGCCAATCTCGCTTTCTATGTGGAGGATCTGGCGCCGCTACGTGGTTAGCCAGAGGGCATTAGAAACAACAACGAATTTATTTGTATATTCTTTTACGTGCACCTGTAAAATAACTATTGATGATAACAAGAACATTCAATAGAAAACGTTTGTTAAAATTAATTGAAAACTGTGTAATATTATACGCATGAAAAGATTTTTATCAATGCGATCCTTTCGGGTGGTACAAAAAGTCCACCCTTATTCAGTTATCCTCACAAGCAATTATCTACACAACAGCAGATCTTCGATTATCTGATCCTCCTTCAACCTAAACTTTCTGTCAATCGACACCGGTTTCCTCATTTTTCTATTTCAACGACTTTTTTTCCAAAATTCTTTTAAACGATACTTTCTGTTAATGTTACAGACACTGCGGAGGATGGTGCTACAGATTTTTCGAGCATCTCTAGCACGATGCCAGGTTTCGAAAACAGTGGTATCAACGAAATCACTGGACTAAACTCTGACATTGCTTCCAGTTGTTTAATGATGAGGAAATTATCTCCCTAGAGAAATTATTCTATTTGGAGAATGTCGGAAAGTCCTGCATTTCCAAAAGAAGACGAAGAAGATGAAGATGAAAGCGAGAATGATTCCCAAGTATTAGTAATAGTGACGCTTTTGGCCCAAAAGTATGAAAAGGCTTGAAAAACACCCAAAAGTTTTGGGTGTTTTTCAAGCAGCCTTTCTCGGTTGGAACAGCAAGAGCAGTGTGATCCCACTCAACTAATGCTTTTAAGAAAACTTCCTGAGCTGCACGGCAAAGGATGACCAATTTATGCCCGATGAACCTTTCATTTAAATCATTGTTAGGTTTTTGGCTTCAAAATAAACTTTCATGTTTAATTTGAATTTACATATTTATTTAAGAGATCGGTAATAGCTGTCCGATAAAGATGCTTCATATTGAACATCCAGATTTTCGATTATCTGAAAACTTTAATTATCGAATGTACGTTTGACCCCAATTATATCTGATAATCAAAGTTCTACTGTAGTTGTTTCGGTTAACCACACAAACAGAAAAGGGAGAACTTTTGTTTGGTTGTTTGTGGATTAAGGCCGATTGACTGCACTAGGGTCCTAAGCCTATAGGGCCAGTGGCGTAGCCACGTGGTGGTTTAGGGGGTCACAATCCCCATGAGGAATTTTTTGCCGTACAAAATGTATATTCTTCACTCCCTTATTTTTTGAAGTATGTTTCATTAATTTTTATTTTAAGACTAAAAAACTCTTGACATACGCTATACTATATACTCTATTCTGTTAGTCGGCGATCCTAATTTGATTCTTTTAGCAGAAATTTGTACGCTTCTATCAAATAATTACCAAATTCCTGGGTTTGTCTTAACATAAAAAATAGACAAGTGGTATCGAGATAAAACCATCCGATGTAATGGTTAACATTACGTGATATCATTCCGCAGCAGACGTTATGGTGTGCAAATAGTGGTTGTATAAGTTCAGTGAAAGTAGTTGTGCATCCCAGTCCTAGATTTACTTACGATGGTAAATTGGAAGTCATATTTGAATCACTGATATACGACGATGAGTGTAAAACAGTTTTACTAGGCGATTTTAATATAGATTTCAGTTCCGAAGAAGGACAAAATTTTGTTACGGAACTCGGAGCATTAGAATTTGATTTACGAACCAATCCAAAACATTTCATAACCTGAGGAGACACTTCAAAAGATGCTATATTTTCAAATCAGAGAAGAGGTTTTATATGACTACCTACAGTTATCATCTTCTTTTATATGGAAGAGTTCGTTGAAGAAAGAAATCTGAAATTTTTGTGTGAGATCTAAACAATGTAGCTAAAGGCGACAACAACAGCACTCTAGTGCATAAATAAAATGTGGAAGAATTTCATCTATATCTATACACACACACACACCATATATATATATATAAAGAGCTCGAACAGGCAGATAAATAGAAATCATTTTGAACTTTGTTGGAAATTGTTGAGAATTGCTTAGAAAATCGGATGATACAGCAAAAACCTAAACAATATCTATTAACTGCACAATAGCACAGTTTGCCGAACAATACGTAATCATAGGTCTATTGAGAAGAAAACTTGGTGCAATCACCCAAAAAGGAAGTTTAGGATTGATGAGCTTCGATCAATACAATTCCTTTATGACATGCAGAATCGGTGTTAGGCATCATTATTAGATTATCCGCTAATGAATAATTCATGCGACAGCGCTTAAAAAGCATAGACTCAATAGGCGAAGCCGTAAGTATCTTAACCGTACACACTCTTAATTTCTCTTCCATAGGAAATTATACGAATCTCAAAGAACACTAGGCAGTCATTTCTTCTATAAAGACAGCAACCAACATTTCAGGTTAATGCTGTGATTCTCACACAAAAGATGCATTTTTTTTTCTCTTAGATTCTACTTTGTTAAGCACACATTGACTAATGCTTCCATGAGAGAAATTTTATGCGCAGCAGGAAGTGAGGTCATATTGTCTGTTTCAATAATATAACTCTGAGTGAAAAGAACAAAGCTTCATTCCACTAACAGATTGTACTCTATTTCATACTTCTTATGATCGTGTTACAATTAAAAGGAGGGGAAATCCAACTCACTCTTTCGATTGCACAGAATTGTTTAGTGAAACAGGATCTGATTCCAGAAATCTGATTAATAAACATTTTTTTATGTAAGATCGTGCATTTAGAATTGCGAAAAAATGCTTTTAAAGCATAACAAATGAAAATATATAGAGAGTGAATCTTAATTGATGGGTTAAACTCAGTGCCGAATTAGCAATATTGCAGAAGTAGCAAATGCTACGGACCCCGCGCTTGTAGTTTGAAAGTTTTTGTTCTCCCCCATAAGATCTAGCTTTTTTTTAAAAGCAAAAGATAAATATCACAATAGATAAATATCATCTTTCTTTCTTTATTTTATTTTCTTTCTCTCTCTCTCTCTCTCTCTTTTTTTTTTTTTTTTTTTTTTTTTTTTTGATAAGACAATTTTTGAAGCTCTACAGAACTGTAAATCAATTGTAGATAATTCATTGAAAGAATATATATAAATTTAGTGTGGCTGTCGCATGCCTGCATTATTTAGTCAACTGATTTCCTAGAGTAAGCTGAATCCCAGACAGCACAGCAAACTTGCATCAAACTTGCAGCAAGCTTGATTTATCAAGTCAATAAACTTAAATTAAGCTTGAAAATTTCAAGCGTGTAAGCTTAATGCAAGCTTGAATCAAGTGTTCTAGTTTACACTTGCCAGCTTGCATTAAGCTTGTCATAGCAAGCTTGAATCAAGCTTGACATAGCAAAATTAATTTCAAGCTTAAAACATTTTCCTAAAAAAAATTTCCTGAATACACGGGGTGCCCGTCGGCGAACTTGCCCCTCTTATTTTGCTTTTTCACACATTTTCCCCTCTACGCTGAAATTTCAAGTTATTTTAATCTGTTACCATCAAGCGTCCGCGATCGAAGTCGGTATCTAAGGGTTGGGAAGCCAGCGTCCTAACCACTCGGCCAACCTGAGTTGCGCTGATATGACTAAAGTTTGAAGTGACTGTTATGGTTATCACGCCGTTTTCCGGCGAGATCGATCAGTGGCCGATGTGTTGCTCTGTTTCTTTTATTTTTCATGGGATGAATCAAAATTAAAATAATGTTATGTGTGATTTAGAGACTCTACTAATAGGGAAATAAGCATAATTTAAATTTAAAGCAGCACACGTTTTAAAACTTTCAATATCGCGACACTCATGTTGGACAATACTGGACAAAATCGAGACAAACGACTGATTTTGAAATCAATTTCGTAGTATAATTGTATTTTATTTTAAAGAATTTCAATATTTGGAAATATAGAATTTTTTTTTAAATTCTATGGTCAAGTACATTTATGACTGATGATAAATTATTTGTTATGTGGATGTGGCTTTCCAAATCAAGCAGTATTCAAGTTGTATTCAAGCTTGACAGTTCAAATGACTTCTCCCAGCTTGCTGCAAGCTTAAAATGAATTGAACTGTCAAGCTTGTATTAATACGTCAAATTCACAGAAATGTCAAGTTTGATTTAAGCTTATGTGCTGTCTGCGATGAGTATTCTAATAAAAAAAGAATTATAAAAATCGGATTACTTTGTAAACAATTATGCGTGATCATACGTAAAAAAAAATATATGCGTCGACATGAGAACCTTTTCCGATTTTCATCGGTTAAAGACAGCCACCAAGACCAACAAGAGGTACGCACGAGAGTGTTTTTAACACACACAGAGGAACAAAAAATGCAGTACCTAGAAAAAAAATTCAGAGAAGGTCCAAACGGCGGGAGAGGCAGAATTAAAAGAAAGAAAAAAAAAAGCGCTTCATCATTAGCACTACAGTGCTATTAAAATCGAGAACGTTTTTATCTTTTTGTTGAGAAAAATCGCAACTCGGACGATGGGGTATCCAGACCCTTACTATATAGGACTGCCCACCTATGTATGGCCTTTAAAAAATGTATTCCTTACCAATAATGTTACAAGTTTGTCTTTATTTGTTGAATGAATCCAGAAATATAAGTTCCAAAGTAGGCGAACTCCCCTATCGAGAAAAATGAAATTAATGTAAACAATTCGATTTTACTTCCATAAAATGGATGTGTATGTGAATCTTCCACCTAACCACCTCCACCCACAAGGTAGCATTAATACGTCAGTGGGCCGGATTATTCATTTGGCTGAATAGACTGTATAGCCTATCGACCACGATCATTTCAGGAGCTTTGCACTAACAAATCGAATGAATTTTTTAATGAAGTTGTAATCAAACTTTTCAAAATGACTCAATATACAAGAACTATTTGTGGCTATTTCTGAAGATTTTCTCTGGAAAGCGAGTTGAGCTTCTGCAGTTCCAGGAGAGCTGAGGTCCATAGGAATCTAGGAAAAAACGCGACCCATAAAAAAAGACATCCCTCCTCGAAACAATAATTTTTCTTTAAATATTGGATATAAACTTATTTTGTTTTGTAAATATGAGGATGGTATTGAATCGGATTTTGGGCCGGCATAAAATTCTTTTGTCTTTGAATAAAGGGGGTGGCTTTGGCGAAATTCGAAGGTGTATGAAATAGAGAGTAAGCCATGTTTAGAAAGCTTTCGGTGTTTGGCTTGTTTTATTTTTATGTATTTATTTATTTACATTTAACAGTGTTTGAACATAGTCTAATTATTATTTCAAACAATAATTAGTTATAGAATTTACGCCATTTTTTATATTTCGAGAATGAGCAGTTCTGATAAATTATAACAGTTATCACAGAAATCATCAGCGTTAAATATCAAAGAATTGCTTTTGGCCGGTCGAAACATCAGGTCAAGGTCGCGAATGTCAGTAAGTTCGTTCGGATAAAATAATTAGAATGGGGAGGACGCACAAACACAAGACGGTTGGGGTATCCGGGAAGCCAAAACCCCAGGCAAACTGAAAACAAACTGTGTTTTCTGATGATACTCTTGCTGCACAAAGAAATTCACAAAATGTTTGATCACATTTAAGATTATTATATCCTGCAAAAACATCTGAAAATGATACGATAGCGAATGTTTTATCCGGATTTTTAATTATTTATTATATCTATTTTACTATTTAGAAAAGATACAATCCTCTTATTGAGATTTTTTAAAACAAAATATTTTATACCATTTTTACGAAGGTAGGTTGAAAAGTAATGCACGCGTGCTTGTAAAACTCGAACGAAATGGCCTTTAGAAGTGCTCCAAGCTGTATGTGGAAGTAACAGTCCACCTCTGTACGCATGTGCAGTTTGAATGCGCTCCGTTTATACAGTGTATTTTGAAAAGCGAAAGTATAATTGCGCTAGATCTGCCTATCCGCAGTTTGATTTCTTATGAATTAATCCATTAAATACATGACGTTAAAAATATGCAAACTAGTATTAGTAAAGACCTTCCAAATAATGGAATAATTTTACAAGTACGTATTTTTAGAGGAGGGGGGGACAACTGTATTTAAACTCGCAGTTTAAAGTACATTTTGTTTTCGAAGGTTCTAAAAATTTTATCGAAACAATTATTATTGTAAGTATGTAAACTTGTCAAGTTACATATTTGCATATGGGAAGGCGTTGGGGGGGGGGGAGGAGGGGGCATTAGAAACTCGAAAAATGTCCCCATAAACATTAGCATTCATTAAAAAAAACCTGAGCTGTAGGTATAAATGCCTTTAAACATCGTCAGTCTCGCAATCTATCTAGCCCCCCGCTTTGAATCCAACCCCCCCCCAAATAAAAGAGAACTTTATATTTTGAGGGGCATTTTTTCCGCATACCAATTTACATGGAGAACTTGTCTAGTGTTAGCTCAAATTTGCTCGTATTAAATCAAGAAAATTAAGGACATCATTTACGTAAAAGTTGTGTTTTATTTTATTATCGCACAAATCCTGTACATTTGCGCACCCAAGTGGAAGGAAGAGTTGGGGTAAATCCCCCAGATCTAACGCGTGGGAAGTTTTAGTTTTATTTGCATCTAATTAGCATTAGCAATCCCATTAACTAATCAATTCACACTAAAAATAAATTACAATATAATTAGCACTATTTATTTTCTCTGTTAATTTATCTATACTACTATAACGTGAGAGTGAAATCCTCCCCTCCCCCAAAAAAAAAAATCTTTGTGGGTGCATTAACGAACAAGGGGCTCCTTGATAACATTTGCTACCCTCCTTGCGCTGCCTTAATCCGGCACTGGTTAAACTTCTAGGAAGGATACAGTGAACAATGACGAGACAACAGCATTTAACAACCTTTTTAAATTAGATTTTATAGTAAAAGATATGTAAATGCTGTTCACATATAGTACTTAAGTATCTGAATTGCTAAATTATTTAACACAAAATATACTCAAAATATTGAATAATCTTATTTCGAATTGTTCAATTTTTCGAAAATATAAGTCAGTTGTTACTTCTGATAAAGAGACTCCTGTCTCCCGAAATTTGCATTTTTGTAAATTAAACATTCGATAGAGAATTTTTTTTTATTAATTTATGATACATTTTAATATGACAAGGGGGAAATGTAGTAACTTTTATTTAATTTTTTTTCCCTAAGAACTAACCGAAACCTGAAAAAAAAAACTTTATGAAAATGAATGTTGAAAAAGAACATGCAGGGTTTACAATTTTATTCGCTACTAAACTTAGCGTTTATAAATTCTAAACTTAGCGTCTTGCAATGAAGATAAATTACATAGTTCCTTTTCTCAAACTTTATGAGTGATTCTCGCAAAACAAGACAAAAGTAGTCCCTGCTAGTTTTCTTGAGTTTTTTTTTTTAATTTATTTTACAACTTTTACAAGTTCTTCACAAAGCTGAAGAAGGTATTTTTATTGACAAAACATCATTTATTGGGAATTCATGATTTTATTTTACATTAGTGCCGCACAAAACTTTTTTTGTCATGCAGGTCATGAATGACATGTTCCACCATTTCTGTACCGTATACATCATTTCAGATACAGCAGGGCTACAAAAATGCAAAAAAAAAAAAAAAAATGTTTTCATTCGATATCCGATATAACATTTTGGATCAAAAGAAGTAAAAAAAAAATTTCCATTAAAAATGTGTGACAGAAACTATGCAGAATCATCGAACTTATTTCATCTCGTTTCGCAAGCATCATCCCTTTACGCTATCGTTTCTTTTGGAGCAAAAAAACACGAATTTTAACTCGTCGCTCTCAGTAAGTTTCTTTTCTGAGGGATGAATCACTTTCATAAAATGTCTATAAACAATTGTATAGGATTCGGCAAAATATCCTGTCGTCCTTTTTTTTCGTTCACTGCTCTTCGAACGAGCTATCAAATAAGTAAGTGGTCCCGAATCTTCTTCTCCTTACACACTCCTAAAATCCGAAAGAAGTTGGCTTAATCCCGCGAATAGTCGTCTTGTGCTACAGTGAATTAGGGCGAGATTCAAGTGAAACACAATTCGAACGTTTTCCGCGTCGAACAGGGGAAACTTCGAAATATATCAATGTTTCTTATTCAACTGAAACAAACCAATCGTGTTTTGATCACGCGATCACGTGACAGCGTGATAGGTTTGTTCATTGGAAGCATTCTGCCAAAACGTACGAGCTGTGGACTGAAAAACGCTCGATTCGAACTCGATCGCGCGCGTTTCACTTGAATCTCGCCCTTAATTCCACGAAACTTCTTATGTACACTTCACGAATTCCAGGAGCTGGCGAATCACCAATGAGGAAAGTCAAGTCAAAATTCAACTGAGAATATTTTCTGCATGATCGTGGTGAAAAATAATAAGAATTCTTCACTAACGAAAAAGACTCACTAACTTCAAAAAGACGAAATAATACTTCTCATATCTATTGAAGGCATTGTTAACTTAGGAAAAGACGTGAAAAAGTCTGCTAATTTAGTGGATTGGTTTAGTAAAATAAATCAGACTGAGCGACGTGTGGGCAATGCTCAGCGATGAACCCTTCTGCAGCACACGAGCGGTGTTCATTTAAAATTTTCCGACAGTTAAGTGTCGATTAGCAGTAAAACTTATCCTTTCTTGACCTATCATTAAGATACAGAAATCTCTCCCCAGTCCTGAGGCTATAGGTCCGGTAGCAACACCCAACCGGATAAGGTTGCACAATCGCACCATTACCGCAATTCTAATAATGAATGTGCGTTCTTAAACTAACATCATTGGAAGTAGAAAAATCCTGCTCAGGCAAATAAGAGCTATCAGCAGTGCGTTATTTTTCAACAGCGCCTTGCACGCGATTATGTCATGTATTTTTGACTCGTTACTTTGCGCCTAATTGCTCGCGGAATTGTGCTAATGGCCCAAGAGAGAGAGGCTTTGCGATTCTGGAAGGTGTTGCATGCTCAGGCGTCATCGCCCGTCCCTACCAGTTTCCTGAGTTTGGAATTGTCGGCCATTGTTTAAGGTGCAGAGGTAAAGGTAGATAAAGCGGGTCACACTTAATGCTAACAAAGTGGTTGGTTTTTAACGCTCTTAAACGTGTTTAATGCTGTGCGTAATTGATTGTTACCGCTGGTTAGATATGTTTGTTGATGATCTGCTATTGTAAAGAGTGAAAAGTGAGACAATAGCTTAGGGCTGTGCTACCAAGTTGATATTTGTTAAATATTTTAAATAAGCTTTCTAGATGTTTTATGACAGATCGTAAAAAACTAAGAAATTGGCCTGCCGGACTTACTCGGTGTGTTGCATAACTTTACTATTTCATAGGATGGAGCATTTCAGAACGATACTTTGACGAATCAGGAAGTAATTACAGAATACAAAAATAATTTAAAATATCTACAATTTTCTTTACCGTAGAATGCTGAAGGCAAATCTGTTTCAGTACTTTTACTTTTTGATTGAAATATCAATTTAAACAAATTTATAACCACCTTTTCATAATGATGGTGATGGAAAATTTTAACTGCACTAGAGAAAATTGTTCCGCAAACTTGTTAAGTCATACAAGAATACCTCTCAAATAAATATATGAAAACTTACTATATAGTTACGCTGTTCCCTGACTCACTCTCTAACAGTTACAGGCAACCACTTCAAAATAAAACTTTTACCGCCATTACTCCAAGAAGATTAAAAAGTTCAAAAAGATTAAAAATCACAAAAAGCGTAGTAATATCTACACTGTTTGCACGATCAACTTGAAACTTTTCTCAATCATGTATAAAAATAGAGAAAACAATCTGCGCTACTTTAAAAATCCGAACTTTCATCCGTTTTCCTCATTTTTAAGCAATTTTTCGCTCTTTTCAGCTTCATTTTATTTCAATTTTATCATTCCGTAAGAAAAGTGATTCATTTAGGTGACAAAATTAGCTTTTTCAAATGGAAATGACGTCATGCAATTGGGATTCCAATTCGTTTAAAATAGTTTTTGACGATAACATAGTTTAATTTCTTTTTCATTAAAATGATCATCTGTTTGAATAATTGATATAATAAGTGCTGTATACTACACAAAAGGAAATCTTTCGAATGCGAAAAGTTTTCGCGCGTTTAAAGAGGAGCATTAAATTTGATTTGGGTTAGGGATGGCCCCGAGATCATGCGAGACGAGAAATGATTAGAGTTTCGTCTCGTCTCGACCCGTCCTTTCATATCGAAGTCTCATCTCGTACCCGGAGGTCTCGTCTCGTCCGAGACCGGTCCATTGGTCGGTTTGGCTGAGACCATATTGTCTCAGCCAAAATGACTTTTTACTTCTTTGTTCAAAGTAAAAAATGTACAGTCGTTTCACATTTATCGTGGTCTGGCATAGACACATATTAATCCAATGTCCAATCCAATATTTACTTCCGGGTATGAAACATCAAAAAGTAATTGCATGCGATGGAATCTCCTTGCAAATTACTTTAACGTGGTTCTTTTAAAAAGTCATTCAACTTTTGAACAGCTTTTTAAAAAATTGCTCATGCTAGAGACTCAGAAAAATTTGAGAAAGATTCTTCACAGGCGGTATGGAATTCATATAAACGTTCACCCAATAAAAGTTTTGAAGCATTCTCACAAAAAAAAAAAAATCTTAAACATACGATAGTTTGCAATATTTCTCTACACGAAGCGAATTGGGTCATTTTGGGAGGCGATTTTTCTGCTAAAGAATTTTTTCTGATTACATTAAGATATATAAGTTTACTGTTAATATCAGTTCATACTACAGTTTATGAAGAAGTCATATTAGTTTTTTCAAGTGTCTAACATAAATGGTTTTTTTTCAAAGCTAGTCAAAAAAATTTTACGTCTTTAACCAGACTAGGAGGCAGGGACGTAGCCAAAGGGGCGGATGGAGACCTGCCCCCACCCCCGAAATTTGGATTTTTGTTAACTGGATGCTGAAAATCAGGCTTTTTGTGAAAATTCTGCCTTTTCCAGCTTCTCGATTTACGTGTAAAGCGCGAGTACACGAGCGCTGGTATTACGTATTAATTAATGGATATTGTCATAGTGCGTATAGTTACTATGGATACTACATTCAATAGTACGTTGAACAGAAATAAGTTAATTTAATATGAAACTCAATTTAATAGTAGTACAGGGTGTACTAAGCATTCAGTGTGGATGGGAAGTAATAAATAAAAAAGAGATATAAAGTTGTTAGAAGAAAGACAAAAAAAATTCTTGAAGTCAACTTACAAAGGTTTCGAGCTATGCTTTGGGACAAATTCTATTTAATTACTGGTCAACGTACAAGTTAGCCAGGCGGTCAATTTATAAAGGGTTCACTCAATGTTAAAGTAACTAAGCCATTCCATTCTTGGCCAATTAGATCAAATTAGACAGGTGCCCAACTTACAAAGGCGGTCAACTTCACAGGTTTCACTGTATTAGAAATAGAAATTTGAAACCATGTCAAAAATTAAGTCTCCGTACATTTTTGCTTCATATATTGTAATATAGTTGTATAAAAGAGCTATAATATGAATTTTTCTCAATTTAAAACATATTGGTAATTCGTAGTATGTACAGGTAACCAACATTTTTTAACTGTATCAACACCATATCCGATTTCGTCAAATATATGAGCATTGCTCGTTATGCATTCGAGACTATATATCAGGCGGAAATTATTGTAATATGGTAAATCGTCATCCCACTGCACGATAACAATGAAGATGCCGACGTTATCATATCGTTATAAAATGAAGACAATGGCTGCAAACGCAAATAGTGTTTAAGAATTGAATTTGTCGGAGATCGTCTGGTGTGATAGGTCAGAATTAGCAAATAATCTACTTCCCTGCATTCATATAAAAATCCTATGTTTATTTTGTTATGAATATCTGTTACACTTTCTTTCTGGTATCATTTAATCCGTCTCAGAGTGCTTTTGATAAAAATTCTAGTAATTCTTCAGTTCCGTGTTAGGTTATTACCTTATGATTCTTCATTATTAACCCTTTAACGCGCAGTGTTCCCGCTCTGGGAACACCAAACTCTGACGTTTTGACTGTTGCCAGTCACGAAGAATAGATTTGATTTCTATAAAAATAGTTGCGGGTTACATAGCTCCACGAGAATCCTTTACTTTTTAGCACGGCATTTCCTGTCAAAAAATTGTCACGATTCTTTTTAACAGCGCTGACATCTGCTGAAAAATGGAAGAATGCGAGAACAGCTGGATAGATGGCCCAACGCTGAAAAAAGGGCAGCCGTTGCCATCGCTCGACTTAACTACCAACAAGATGGCGGATGATCGAAACGTTCATCGCGTGCCACAGATCTAGAGACCCTTTTTTGACGCAGCTGGCTGTGCTGGCACGCGATGAACGTTTCGATTGTCCGCAATCTTGTTGGTAGTTAAGTCGGGCGATGGAAACGGCTGCATTGGGCTGCATTCATATAAAAATCAGCATTGGGAAAGGGTTGCGCCTCAAAGGTTTAAGCAGTGACTTAAAACTTCAGAGTACTTAAGAAAACTCAAAATTTCGTTTCTTTTTAAAACAAATCAAAGAGTGCAAATTTCGCCCACGCATAAAGTCTTAAATAGGACACATTTTCGTTTTGATCTGAAAACTATGTTTATGTACAACAGTTTTAAGGAAAATTAGATAACTTACAAAAACTGAGATGCTTAGTTTATGTAACACTCTTTAAAATAATTATCATTATGTATTATTTTTCCTAGTTGCTAAGATGCATTTTATTATAGTTTGGCTAAAATTTAATATTAAAATATTTTCAAAAAGAAACATACTTAATTTTGGCTTTGGAGAGATTTAGATTCATTTCGAGAATACCGTAAGAAAACATGTTTCCGAAGTGAACTACAATCAGATATCTTCCGATATGTTGAAGACTATTTCGTCAAAATCAGGTCAAAACATGACATATTACTACTGATAGTGGTTAAAAAATAATAGATAATTTACAAACCACAATAGTATTTTCTTTAGAAAAATTTCACCAAATCGACTTCAAACTAATTTTGATTCTTTATACAGCGGATTTTGTTTTGTTTCGTTTCAGATATTTCTTCGTAAAAAGTTTGGTTTTCTATGTCTTCAATACTATTTTAATATTAAACCAATTGCAAATTTCAGTCATTACTTTTGCATATTGCACCTTTTTTCATGATGCATTCTAAACATAACTCTTTACATTAAAAATGTGAATTTCGGAGAGAGAAAAAAAATAAAATGAAAAATAAATAACCATAAAAAAATCAATTCTACTTATTTTACACGAATTTTTCATTTTTTGACACATTCGAAGAAGTACATTTTAAATTGTTTATGTGTTCCATTCACACCTCATTCTTTAATGCATCCAAGAAATTGGGAGTGTAAAATACACCGAAATATACTTCCTTATAATTTGTACACGCATCACATGTTAGAAGGAAGACTTTCAAAATGATCAGAGCTTTATTCCAATTGCAAACAGAGCCCCTAGAGTGTCCCCAAAAATTAATTTTTTAAAATAATTTGACTCTTACCTCTCAAAATGTTATTTTTTTCGTATACTTAAGGACTCCTGTAAAATTTCGGCGAAAAAAAAATATTTAGAGATCATCAATCTCGTTCTAAACTTAGAAAAATGGCTTTAATTCATTAATATTTGTTATACTTATTTACAAAATTATTAGTTTTCAAATTTTTTCTTTCTAAAATATTATATGCATTTGATATTCCTTTTCTAAAAAAAATGAACCCTTTTAGTAATATTGAGCATAAATAAAAGACAATTTCTTAAGAAAATAAGGAAAAACAGCGTTTATTCAAATTTACAAAGTGCATTATAAAAAGGATGATAAGTAATAAAAATTTTCAAAGCAATAGATGTTGATATCAATGGCATTTTTGACATTTTGTGTAGTGCTTATGTCCATTCCATTTTCTTTGAAATCTTTCAAGCATAATGATTTCAAGTCTACTCAACGGTCCTAAGTAACACTTCAAACTTGTGGTTTCTTCAGGTTAGACAAAAAGGTTTCTTCATTGTGCCTTCGAACTTTCTAGTCTAGTATTTGAGGAGATTGTGTCAAAAAACATATGAATTTCTTGAGAATTACATTTCCTCTTCCACAACTGAAAAA